>CAWUFW010000256.1:412500-1612500 GCA_963921515.1 Calotriton arnoldi | reverse complement strand
ATGGTTTTTAGTGATGCTGTATACCATAAGTACTCACAAAAGTTTTTTCAGGGGCAAAAAGTAGGGTCTGTGGTGTGGCCAAGGGCCATATTGATGCCAGCAGGGTGGGGGCTCAGGCAAAGGTGGATGGAAGGAGGCTGTAGGTGGCGCAAAGCATGTACATGGTAAGGACTGGGCCGTGGAGTTATTTTGAAGGATTCATTCCATACTGCCCTCTAAGTTACGCCTGAGTCTATAGAGATTTGACAATACTGTGTTATGCAGTACCACCATACTACCACACGGGAGTATGTTTCTCTGCTTGCTATTGCTGCCATTAGGGAGCCAAGTGTGCAACGGAAGTAACTTGATTACTGAATTGGAATGAAATAGAATCTTAGGCCTAAGCACCCCACTATTTTGTTAGCCGCATAGCAACATTAGGGATGCTTAGAAACATACTTAAGGGCAGCAAGTGCTATAAAAAAAATCTATGCATAGACCCCTGCTTTGTCGTTAGTTTATCAAGACTTGCACTATAAGCAGGGCCACTGCAATTTTGTGCCCTTGTCCATAAGTTCAGCAAGTGCAAGTATATAACCAGATTAGATTTTTCTGTTCCTCACTGCCTCCTTGGTGTTTTACCTCCTGCGGTGCTGTAATGGCAACACGGAGAGAAGTACTCGTAGTAAATGTAGGATATTTAAATGCTGAATTTACTACCCAATACTGCATGTTCAATATAAAACAAACGCGGAAACAGTGCTCCTAAAATATCACTCTAGTGAATCAAGGTGCTTGGAAAACCAGCTTAATGCACAGTATGTACTACAGACAGAAAACCGTGCTCATCAGTATGCTGAATGGACGTTTACTCGACTTTGCAAGATGCAGAGTTCACATAAAAATGGCTGTGTTTGGTTCTTCCTGATTCAAAAGGCTTCCCCCCCTAAAACCCTGAAATAACACATCAGGAATATATGTTAATCGGTTTCATCGTAATGCTGAAGGGAGAGGAGCCTGCAGTAAACCAGTTCTCCAGTAAAACAAAATGTTTCGCAGCATGCTGTGCCAAGCTTACAAGGGAGACAACTAAAAACTCGAACACTCTCATGGAGTGCCGCACGAAAAAAGAGCACTTGTAGAAGAATACAAAGAGCCAGTCAGAGAGGTGGTAACAGCTATGCTTCATGGGAGGGAAAACACATGCTGGATAGCCTAAAACAAATAAAGCCAGTGAATACAAAGCAAGCAAATATGAGGGACAAAACACAAAGCCAATGGTAAGCAATGGATGTAATGCATTCCTAGGTGAGCTGTCAGCATGTGCCTAATATGTCTTTACAACCAGACTGCTCTGCTGCCCGCTAGTCGTCGACCTAAAAATGGTGTCCTGATTTGGCAGATGAAACAGTACTCGCAAGGAGCAGATCAAAACCAGGCCTTAATGTGATGCTGTCAGCCACCAACAAGGTCGCCTTCTCAGCATGGATAATCTGGTAATGAACATATGGGCACCGTATTTTATGCATGAAAACAAAAACTGTTGACCAGCAAACATTAAGCATGTTTTGCCTTCGGAGGGATACGTGCCTCAGACAGCGGCGGCTCCTCCGCTAAGACGGAGGAACGTTGCCCCACTGCTCTCCGAGCAGTTCAAAAAGGAAAAATAAGATAATAACGCAACATTATCATTTTATTTTTCTTATTGCAGTGTCTCAGTTAATTTCGTGCGTGTGGGGCTTGGCTCTGTGACGCCAGAGCACTGCAGGGGGTGGAGTAGTGTCACTCTGCAAAGTGCGCATGACAGTTTGGCCGGCCAAACCGTTATGCGCACTTGCCATGTACTCCACCGGCTGTATTGTACAGCCTGGATGGAGAACATGCCCAGGCTCCCAGTCCCCATCTGAGTGCCGAACCACGGCGCTCAGACCTTAGGGGAGCCTGGGAGCCCTGATGCTTCCTGCTGCCAGGACTCCAGACAGGAAGATGATGAAGAGGACGGAGGAGAGGCGGTGGTCGGCCATACCCAGGTAAGTGTTTTTGTTTTGTCTTTTTCACCCCCCCCCCCTCCAACACCCTTCTGCCCTACCGGGCCCTACCACCCTCGTCTGGTAGCAGCCGCTACTGGTCTCAGAGTTCAGTGCATGCTAAACGTGGTGCCATTGAGACTGTCTACAGAGCAGATGTGTTACAGAAGAAAGAATTTCATTTTTGGGAAAGAACATATCTTTTATGGGTTTGCTATGCTTAACAGACATCTGTTTGTTTTGTTTAATTTCTGTTGGAAAGACGCAGGCCTCCTAGGTCCTTTCCAAGGGGAAGCTGTTGAGGTTGGGCATCTCTCATGACAACCTGCACTGTTCTTTCATCTTTCCATCTTTATTGCAGCTCTGTAACAACAGAGTTTCGAACTCTGATTCTGGTCACTCCCAAGGAGCACATTCATAATTAAGAGCACACCATATAAAATACAAGTTTCAGAACCCCTTGGGCAATGGGGCAAGCAGGAGTTACTGGGTCCAACTGTGATGGCTGAGGCCTTTAACTCTTTATGTCCCAGGGCCCTGCCTACTACGAGTCTGAGTAACGGGCCAAGTACCCCTTCCGTACTTAACTCTCAATGGTATTGCGAGTCGAGCATTTCCAGGCTCTGCCACCTACCTTTGGGGTGAGTGTGGCTGGGTGTTGCCTGCCTCTAGGACCGTGGATGGGTGCTGCTAGCCGGCCTCATAGGTAGGACCCATAAGCTTGGCCAAAGCTTTTTTTTTTTTTAATACAACTACATCTTTACTGTTACCGGCTCTATTAGGTACCAAATTCCAAGTGCATAAGATAATGGAAAACTGTTACATTTAGCTTGTAAAATTTGTCGACTGACTTTATCCTCAGCAGTACAGTATGCTGCCTGGTTTATACTACGAAAGTAGACAAAACAGCAATGGGTGGAACACTTGAAATAATCTCAGCCACTGGTAATCGGGGGCCACATCCCAGTTCATCATTATTCTGCTTACCATGACACCTCAGACTAGACCCATTCATGTGCAAATCAGCCTTTGTCGTGGTCCAATAGGAACAGTCCAGCCCGAACGGCCAAACCAAGCCCTCTGAACCAGAACACAAGGAATCCAAGACCGTTTTCATCCCGAATGGACCCGGCCATCAGGTGAAGCTTGGTTTCAGTGTCACGGTAAGCACAGGACCCATGGTTTTGCTCTAGTAGCATGGTGAGAAAATAATGATGGCCTGAGATGCCACCCGAGTGATTACCAGTGGCTGTGATTAATTCAATTACCCCCACATCACTTTTTTTTATATAATTCAGAGGCTTATACTATGAGCTGCAGTGAAGTCAAACAGTCTGTTGACTGTTACTATTATGCCATGAGCTGCGATCAAGCCATGCAGTCAGTTTTATTGTCAGTATAATACTACAAGCATGAATCAAGCCCTACTGTCTGTTTTAATGTTACTACTGTGCCATGATCTGCAATGAAGCCAGGCAGTCAGTTTTACTTTCAGAAGTATACTATGAGCTGCAATCAAGCCATGCAGTTAATTTTACTGTTACTATTGTACTACGAGCTGCAATCAAATTACTCTTAGTATTACACTACGAGCTGCAATCAAGCAATACAGTCAGATTTACCATCAGTAAACATCTTATGTTCCAAGAGTTATAAAAAGTTCCTGATGGTGCTTGTCAGGTGGCAATCTGCTTTCATCTTCTTAAAAGAGACAGAACTGGTGCCACATCCTTCAAGATGTGATAATATAATGCAATTAGATATTATAAACTTCACCATGATTTTTTGCCTCTACATTAAGTACATTGCCACAATGCAGTGCACGCATTATCTGCGGACAGTACAGTCTGTGTACCAACAGTAACAGAGAGAGAGACAATCCCTGCTCGATGTTTCGGACTTTTAAATTTTTTTTATTTTTATTTAACAATTGCTCAGTGTACATAAGTGGGCACAGTCTTGTTCGAATAATGTGCAGCATCTCAAAGAGGAGGCATAGTGGCATTACAATAACAGTTAATATCAACCATCAGTATACATCACAGTTCTGCATTTCTGACTCAGATTAAATACAAACATCTTTGATCCCACACCCAGCCCACCAGTTAAGCAAACCCACCGCATAATAGCCTTTCATAGTCCCCTATAAGTGCAACATGATTTCCAAATTCTTTCGTATTTCTTAGACCGCTCCAACTTTGGTAAATCGCCTGTTCCGTCCACTGGCATCAATCTAGATCAATCTCCCAGTCCCGCACGCTCAGGGGACTACTCGCTCCGCATGTCCTAGTGATATTTCTCTTGGCACTCCGGCTGCTAACATCAGCCAGATCTTCTGGTATTTGGGCCAAACTTCATCGCCCATTATATATATATAACACATGCCATCTAGACTCTAATGGGACAGTGAGGCCAGGGACCTGGCCATTACATGGATGACAGCCTTCCAGTATTGCTGGATCTTGGGGCAGTCCCAAAGGATGTGAAAGAAGGAACCCACCATACCACATCCCCTCGTGCACAGGGCAGTGTCATATCGCCCTAAGTGGTGTAAAAGTGATCTGGAGTAGTATGATCTGTGGAATATCCGCAATTGTACTAGCCGAAAGTGGGCATGTATCACAACCTCCCTAGGACTCTGTAGTGCCTCCACCCAGTCGTCATTGATAAGTCCTATGTCTCCCTCCCATGCCTCTGGGGGGGACCGCAAGGGGTCTAGGAAATTGTTCATTAATTTTCTATACAAGTCATGGAGATCACTTTGTCCGGCATAGGGTCCAACAGCAGCCGGTCCTCCAACGGGGCTGACTCCGGCAGTTGCTCTCCCTCCAATACATGACACAGCATCGCGAGACCTATCTGTAAGTGCCTAAATTGTTCTGATTTCCGCCATCTCGTATTCTGTCTGTGAATCCTCAAACGTCACCAGCGCGCCCCCACCTCTCCAAATGTCCTTTAAGTGCTCGACACACAGCAGCCCCCATTTGTGAAAACCCTTCAGGTTCCCGACTTCCCTCTGCAGGTCGCTGTCCCAGAGTGGGGTCCTGTCTGTAAGTTTGTCCTCCCATTTCAGAAATATAGTGGCCTCTCTACACCCTCACTACCGTCTGTGTATGGATCAGCAAAGAGTTCTCCAATTTTTTGGTATACAGTACTGATGGGTAACCATGGCTCCCCATTGCCTCTTGGTCTATTCGATATGCCGGTTCCCCCATGTCCATGAACACCCAGTCATTTATTGCGGTCAATAGGGCTGCCCAATAGTAGGCACGTACGTCGGGGACTGCCAGCCCACCCTCATACATACAGGTCATTTAGCAATCGGGGGAGGGACATCATCTTGAAGAGCAAGGCTTGTCCCATCAAGGACACTGGGAGCGACCGGCAGTGAGCAACATCACTGCAGAGACGCTGGGGATTCAGGTTCCTCTGCAAAAACATCTGAGCACTTTGAGTCACATAAATGCCCAAATACTGAAAACAGTGTAACGATTGGGCTACACACCTTGATGACAGCGCCGGGCTACCACCAGCAAGAGGGAAAATAAGGGACTTATCCCAATTAATCTGATAGCCAGAATATCCCTCAAAAAGTTAAAAAAATATGAAGGATTCTATCCAATGTGAGGCGCGGGTGGGTAGCATGGAGTAGGATATCATCAGCACAAAGGAAGATCCATTACTCCCAGTACCTTCCGCCTCCAATACCCTTCAAGAGGGGGTCCTGACGAATCCAAGTAGCTAATAGCTTAAGCGCCAGGGCAAAAATCATTGGGGACAAGGGGCAACCTTGTCTTGTACCCTTGTGGAGGGGGAAAGAACGGTACAGTGTCTCGTTTACCCTCACCCTCGCCAGAGGGCCCTGGTACAGGAGTCTAATCCAGTGACAGAACCGGGGGCCGAATCCCAACATGGCAAGGGCAGCAAACAGATATGTCCACTCAAAGCTATCAAAGGCCATCCTTGCGTCTAAAGAACGATGATGGATTCAACCCAGATCTGTGACGGGGGGTGAGTGTCTGAAAAGTTTCAGCGCTCCGTCCATCATCTCCTTGTGTTTGCTTCGTTTGCCCTAAGTTGGCAGGGTATGCCCAGACGTGGGTCCCTTGCTCACTTTGCCACTGGATTCAAGCTAGCCTGGCTGATGAGGGGTGTTACCCCGAAACCGGTACCAGGATGCTTGTTTCCGGTCTGGGAAAGACATTGCTTGGCAGTTCGGGCTGGACTGTTCCCATGAGGCACTGGGTCTTTTTAAAAAAAAAAAAGTTTTTTGTATTTTTTATTTAAAAGTTCTTTTTATTGTATTTTAAGAGAGTGAACAATTACAGAAATGCAGAAACGGAGCCACACTATTGCTCTTGACAAGTTTTCTGGCGAGCTTAACAATAACAGAGTAATCTCGGGAAGTGATGCTACACAGTTCAGGGTATTATGTCGGAACAAAATGTCCATCTCCTTATAGTTCCTTCAGTATTCCATAACAACAGTCCCCCTGAGAGATAATTCAGGGTTCCACGCCAACCAAAACAAGCAAAAAGATGTAGCAAAAGAGAGAAAGACAGACGGTTAGGGGTGATTCAGATTGGATGTGGGGGGGGGGGGGAGGGGAGTTCCTCTCTGGCCCAATTGAAGATGAAGTTTTCTAGCTGCAACCAGACTGCCAACTAGCCATGGCCGTGATGTCTAGCTAGCGCACAGCGTCTAGGCCATCGCCACTGCATCATCTCCGCTGCCCGGGGATAGGGAGTCTAGGTAACTGAGCAGTGGCGCCCATATGTCTTTGGGTTGAGACTGTGCAGGCATCAATTCCAAATAGTCAGACAACTGATTGTGGCAAAACGCTGCATCCTTGAGCCACTCCGCTGCCTTCGGACTGCGCCTGCGGCCCCAACAAATATCCACCCTTCTTTTGGCTAAGAGCAACAGCATGGCCACTAGTTTCCTGTGTTCAGCAGCTACACTACGCACATTCCCCAGCAGGACCACCAAGGGGGGAGCGTTCAATTATAACGTTAGTCAACAGGGCCAGCACCTCAAAAATACCTTCCCATTACCGTGCCACCGCCGGGCGCTCCCAAGCTAGGTGAATAAAGGAGGCCTCCGGGGCTCGGCAACCACACACCTCGCATCCTCACTCAGACCAGCTCTGTGCAGCCAGACAGGGGTCCTGTACAATCTATGAATACATTTAAAATGAATCAGCCGCAATCTGTAATTAGGTGACATTTCTTTCAGCTGTGCGCAACAGTAAGACCATGTGCTATCCTCAAGCGGGCCCCCCAGAATCTTCTCCCACACATGCTGCGCAGGGGGAACACATATCGGGGAGGTGCGCTGCATGCCCGCGTAGAGCCGGGTGATGAGCTTTCGCGGCGAAGGGTTCGCCAGGAAGTCCTCCAGCACCTGGAATGTTGGTGGTGCTACAGGGAAGGATTCATATAAGGCGCGCAACGCTGCTCTTAATTGGTAGTAAGTGAACCTGTCCAACATACCTGTGTGCTCTTCGCCTAATTCCTCGTCGATGGTAGCAAACACCCCATTACGGAACGCCTGCCCCAACGTGTTTAACTGAAGCCCGCGCAGTCTCCGACCCACCCCCGCCTCCGCAGTGAAGGGCAGCCCCGGGTGACTGAGTGGGATCGAGGGGGCGAATGTGGTCTCCAATCTCGCTCTGCGTCTGAGCTCTCGCCATGCCCACACTGTGCAACCTACAGTATCGACCCTGGCTCAGGGTCTCCCTTGTGACCCGAATTGCGCCATATGTAGGGGCACCGGAGCCGCCCTGTCACTCTCCGGGGTGGTGTGCGCCATGAAGAGGGTCGGGAATACCCAGTGATAGGCAAACTGCACCTGAGCACAGTTGTAATACAACTCCATGTCCAGGGCTACCATCCCACCCTGGTCAAACGGCAGCGTCAGGATCTCACATGCCACTCGAGGCTGTCGGCCCGCCCATGCCAATGCTATCAGATTCGAGCGTAGTCGTCGCCGAAACGCCGCCGTGAGGGGAAGTGGCAAATTAGTAGATATAGAGAAACTTGGGGAGGACCACCATCTTGGCTATGGCCAAGTGGCCCGCAAGGGATAAGGGAAGTGACCTCCACCTGCTCAGTCTGCTTTCCAGCCACTCCATGAGCCTACCATAGTTGTGGCTCCAGAGTTAGTCTAAGTTCCGGCTGAGCCAGATCCCCAAGTACTTTACCGAGGAGCTTGCCCACTGACGCGGGAATTCTGACTGGAATTGGTCAGTAGCCACGGTAAGCGGAAAAATGATTTACTTTCCTCAGTTAATGGAGACACCTGACACTCCCCCAAACCGGACTACCTCTCGAATGAGTGGGTCCAAATTTTCGGCTGGATGTTGGACGTACAGAGTCACATCGTCGGCTTACATGGAAACTAGAATCACTCTGGGAGTGAAGTCCAATCCTCGCCTAGCATGATGCTACCGGAGCCTGGCCGCGAGCGGCTCCGTCGCTACAGCGAACAGGAGGGGGGAAAGAGGGCACCCCTGTCGCGTGCCTCGGGCCACCAGGATAGCGGGGGATACCCGAACATTGACTCTCAGTCTCGAAGTTGGAGCAGAGTACAATAAGGCGATTTTTTGGAGGAATAGGGGACTGATGCCGATGCGAGAAAGGAGAGCAAACAAATAAGGCCACTCCAGAGTATCAAAAGCTTTGGCCACATCTAAAAAAACGGCCGCAGCGGGAAGGGAACTATCAACCTCTTGCATGGTCGCGAAAAAAGTGCGCAAGTTGTGAGACGTGCTTTGCCCGGGCACAAAACCACACTGATCGGGCCGCAGCACCGCTGGCAGCAGAGGGAGGAGGCGCGACGCCAGCAGCTTGGCCAGTATCTTATTATCCAGATTTATCATTGAAAGCGGCCTGTAGGAGTCGCACATCTGCGGGTCCTTGTCAGGTTTTAGAATAGTCACGATTAGTGCCTCCCGCAGGGAGGGGGGGGGAAGTGTACAGTATACCAAGGATTCCTCATACATGTTGAGGAGATGAGGGACCAGAAGCGGCGCATATTCTTTATAGAAAGAAGCAGTGAGCCCGTCCAGCCCAGGGGCCTTGTCCCCAGGTATGGCCCGGATCACCGCGATTACCTCCTCCTCAAAGGGCTCATCGAGATATTGCCGTTGCCCGTCGCTCAGCCAGGCAAGCTCAATCGAGTCAAAGAGGGAAAGCAGGTCCGGGTGCACTGTTGGCTGTTGCGCCGAGTACAGGGAGGTGTAGAATGCGAGCATCTCTGTCTGCACCGCCTCTTGGCCTGCAACTATCTCCCCATTGTCCCTACGTAGTTCGCAGATATACTCGCTGGCCCAGGGCTTTTTTAGTAAACCCGCCATTGTTTTCCCGGCACGATCCCCCTCTCCGTACTGCTGCGCTCGTGCCTCCCATCTCAGGTAGTGTGTTTCCTGTTGTGCAGCTTCTTCGAATTCTGCAATCTTCCCCCTAATGCTGGCCAGGATTTCCAGGCTGTTGCATTCAAAGTACTCTAGCTCGAGTTTCCGGATTTCCCCTTCCAGGCGCCGGAGGTCTCCCCTGAGCGATCGCAATACTCCTGCCAGTTTGGCAATACATTTGCCCCGGATTACTGTCTTGAAGGCCTCCCACAGCACAGAGGGTGAGTCCACAGTCCCACTATTTAACTCAAAGTATTCTGCGATATCAGTTCGGATCGACTCCCTAAATACCTGGGCACGAAGCGCCCCAGCGGGGAGTCTCCAGCTAAAGGGCATGCACGTCGCGTCCGGCAACGAGAATCGAAGTAGCACGGGCCGTGATCAGAGAGAGACTGGGCTAAATGAGCAACCGTGAGTACCTATGCGTCCATATCTCGCGACGTAAGCCAATAATCGATTCGGGACCATGAAGGGCCCGCTGTAGAGACACATGTGCCCTCACGCTGTGTTGGATGCCGGCGTCGCCAAACATCCACCAGTTCGTGGTCCTCCATTATTGTGCGGACCTGTTCCGCTGCCCTTGCATGTGGCCGGCACGTATCGCCAGACCTATCCATGCCCGCATCCAACACCACATTGAAATCCCCCCCGCCCCCCACAAGACAGTCCCGGGTCCGAGCGATTCCGTCAGCCTCCAGACCTCGCTAAAGAATTGCGGATCGACCACGTTCGGCCCATAAACCAACACTAGCCTGACCAGTTGCTTCCTCAGGACCCCCGCGACAATCACGTACCTCCCCTGCGGATCGTAGAGCGCAGCGCACGTTTTCCAGGGAAGACCCTTTCTGAGGACTATAGCCGTGCCCCTAGCATAACTGGAGTAGCCTGACACAAATTTCTCTCCCATCCACCCCGCTCTGAGTCGCGCGCAGTTTTGTCTAGTGAGGTGTAATTTCTGCAGAAAGCATATGACCGCCCCATGTCGCTTGAGATATGCTGCTACTAGTCTCACCTTTCGACAATCATTCAAGCCTCGCACATTCCATGTCACTGCCTTGATCACATCCAAGTCTGTGGTGATCTCACCCATCCCCTGGCACATCAATATCACACCGCGCTCGGCAGCTCTGCACACCTATTGAGCAGTAAGGCGAGGCTAGAGAGAGGAAAGGCAAGGGAAAAGAGGGGAAAGAGCAAAGAGAACCAAACAGCACACCTAGTGTGCATCACACCCAACAGACCCACCCACCTCCCACTACAGCCCCCAAACACGGCTGACAGTTTAGCCTGCTAAACAAAGGAGGCCTACAGCGGCCAACAATAAGAACATTCATGGGAATCATCCCTGCAGGAGGCACTAGGTGCTCAGGAAGACCCAGCAACTGTGTGCTGGGTGGCTGGATCAGATACAGTTAGGAGTGGGAAAAAGAAAAGCCCCCTCCATCCGAAGGCGGATTGGGCGGGCCCTCACCCCCAAGTCGCGGGACAGACAGTCATCTTGGCCAAGGCAGGGAAAAAGTTCTGCAGGATCAGTCCCATGCAACCAGGCGCGCCGACGCCTTACCGGCTTATTTCCGCTCACTCGGCGACTCAGTCGTTCTCATCCAGGGGATCTCCTTCCGTGTGCTCTCCATGCGCTCGTGCGGCTAGTGCGGGCTGTCTGAGGGAGCGAGCAAACTTGATGGCCGCCTTAGGATCGGTGAAGAACACATGCGAACAAAAATGCGAAGCTTTGCTGGGTAGAGAAGCGAATACTTGATGTCCTGCTGCTGCAGTATTCTTTTCACGGGCACAAACTCCCTCCTTGCAGCCTGCACCGTTAGGGTGAAATCAGGGAAGAAGGAGATTGCATTACCTTGGTACCTAGTGTCCTGTAGATCACAGGCTCTGCGCAGCACAGTGTCACGGTCCCTGTAATTCAATAGGCGTGCTATTATCGGCCTTGCCGAAGCTCCCGGTGGCGGCCTCGGGCCCAGGGACCTGTGCGCGCGCTCCACTATGCAGACCTTGGAGAGGGAGTCCCCAAACATCGCCCTGAGCATTTCCTCAATGTAGTCCTTGACTCTTGTCATGGCCGTGGTCTCCGGCACCCCTGTTATGCGCAGATTGTTGCGGCGCGATCTCGCTTCAAGATCTTCATTTTTGTTACGGATCACCTCCAGCACCTTTTCCATTTGTAGCAGCTTTTCACGGGTAGTGGTACCCTCGTCCTCCAGCGCACACGTGCGCTGTTCGACTTCTGTGAGGCACTCTTCATGGTTCGAGACCTTGTCCCTCAGCCGGTCCAGTCGATCCGACAGTGAATCGATTTTGAGGTCTATGGTCGAGAGGGACTGCTTCAGGTCCAGAAACATTTCCCGTATGTTGGGATCCGACGGGTGCATGGAGAACACGGCCACTTCCGTTTGCTCTTCTTCCGTTGGGAGCCCCCCACGGGGGTTTTTGGCTGTTCAAAGGAGAGCTTAAATTGCTTTGTGTCTGTCTTACCCATGGTGACTCAGGGGGGAGTCGCGGGGTGCCACCGGTCTCGCTTTATCGCCATGGACTTGCGCAACGTGGGCCACAGCACTAGGTCACCTCCGAGGCTGTGTCTGCTGCTGTTGTAGCTATCAGTGTAAAGCGTTCGTTGTCTGGGGCAGTTTCACTGGGTGGCCCGGACCACCACCCCCACTGTCAGTGCCTAACCAGCTTCCTCGCTCCCTGGGCACTACCGCCCGCGTTGACTTGCTGCAGTCCTTCCGCACCCCACGAGGCGAAGTCAGTAATATATTTAAGGCACTCCCGCTGTGCAGTTCGCCTCCGCCGTTCTCGCTCTGCCACTACAGATCTGGGGGTTGTTGGTTATGTTACCAGATCACTTCTGCGGCCCTATCCACCGCCGGTCAACACCGCAGCGCTCACTGGGCTGCTTTGTAGTTCACAGGGAGCAGTGCACGTTCACTGTAGTGGTGTCAGTAAGTGGTTAGGTCCCGCCGAAAGCTACAGGCTCCACAACTGAGCTCCGTGTCCACTCAGGTTATCTGCCCCGGTTCCCCTCCATCGGCCAGAGCACTCTGGGGCCCGCTACCAAGCGCCCCCCATCTCAGGTGCCCTCCCGCGTTGATCTTCTCCGCCGCGAGGGAGCAGGGAGGATTCCAAGTCTTATGGGGGTTCAGGGGGGGGTCTGCAGGCGCTCTCCCGTCTCCTCCTTCTCGCAGCCACCGCAGTCCAGAGTACTAGGGACGCTCACCGGTGTCCCAATGCCGGCCGGGTCTCGGGCGCGGCCGCACGCGCTGCCCCGCTGCTGTTTCTCCGCACCTCAAGAAGCGGGACCAGCCCGGTCGCAGGGCGCTTCCATCGCGCCGTGTTGCAGGGCGCTCCCCTCGGCTGTGGTCCGTCTACCTCTCAGATGCGGTCCAACCGCTCGACCCAATTCTCTCGCGTCACGGCCAGCAGACTCACTGGGGACCGGGGGAAGGCAGTCTCAGCCCACAGAGTGTGCTCAGGGAGTCCGCTAGCCAGCGGCATGCGTATCTCCGCCGCAGACTCCGGTTCTCCCATCTCCACCGCCTGCCGTGTAGGGGGCCAGTGGAATGCTTCTTTCCACCGCCGAGGCTCCGTCCAGACAGCACTCCTCAGGCCACGGCGCGCGGGCCGCGATTTTGTGCCACAGCCCCGCAGTGGTGATGCACTTCAGCGTTTCACCCAGGCGCGGGTGTTCACAGCCCTCTCTTCGTGACAGCTGAAGGCCGGGGCGTTCTGGTGCCTGTTTCCGCCATCTGGAGCCCCCGACACCCGCCCTTTCCGCCCGATAATTAATGGATCAGTGGTCCAGCCCGCAGAGCCTCACTAGGTGGCGGCCATTTTGCAGCCGGCACTCCAGCGTCCCCCCATGAGGCACAGGGTCAAGACTGAATTGCATATAGCTGTGTCTGAACTGGGGTGGCGAAGTGAGCTAAAGAACGATGATGGATTCAACCCAGATCTGTGACTGGGGGTGAGTGTCTGAAAAGTTTCAGCGCTCCGTCCATCATCTCCTTGTGTTCGCTTTGTTCGCCCTAAGTTGGAATGGTAAGCCCAGACGTGGGTCCCTTGCTCACTTTGCCACTGGATTCAAGCTAGCCTGGCTGATGAGGGCTGTTAGCCCAAAACCGGTACCAGGATGCTTGTTTCCGGTCCAGGAAAGACATGGCTTGGCAGTTTGGGCTGGACTGTTCCCATGAGGCATAGGGTCAAAACTGAATTGCATATAGCTGTGTCTGAACTGGGTGGCGAAGTGAGCTAAAGAACGATGATGGATTCAACCCAGATCTGTGACTGGGGGTGAGTGTCTGAAAAGTTTCAGCGCTCCGCCCATCATCTCCTTGTGTTTGCTCTAATGAGAGCAGAACAGTGTCTTCGGTCTGAGAAGCTTCAGTCATATTTAATACCTTGTAGAGACGCCTCAAATTCAATCTGATACCCCTTTGTGGCATAAACCCGGACTGGTCTGGTTGGACCACTGTAGTTATCCCTGTCTTCAGTCTATTGGCCAAGGCCTTTGCTAAGACCCTGACCTCTAGGTTCACAAGGGATATTAGCCTGTAGGAGCTACAAACCTCTGGTGGCTTCTCTTTTTTTAAGGAATGACTACAATGGTAGCCAAACTCTGGCCTATCGGCAGGCCTCCCTTGATCCCTGCAGCCTGAAACTTGGGCAGCATGCATTTCGCTACCTTGTCTGCCACGCACTTATAAAGTTTCAAAGGCAGTCTGTTAGGCTCAGCTGCCTTCCCAGATTGCAACTCCCGGATTGCCCCTTCCACCTCCTCTACAGTCAGGTCCTGCTTTAGTGTGTCCTTGTTTTAGACTGATAGGACCTGGAGGGAGAGAACTTTAAGGAGGTCAGTATACTCATAGAAAGACCAAGTTGTCATGGAGACGTATGTGTGTTCATAGTACGTGGCAAAGGCCTCCACTATGGCCTCCCCAGTGGTGTGTGATGTCCCTGCAGAGTCTCGGATCTCTACCACTCAGTTTTTACCCCCATCTCTCCTTTCTAACCATGCTATAAGCTTGCTGGCCTTATCGGCAACATCGTAGAGGCATGTCTGTGTGGCCAGTGTGTGCGCTCGGGCTGTATTTTCTGCAAGCTCTCATTGTCGAAGCATAAGCGTGTGGCATTGGCCAGGGTCTGGTGCTCCCCCTTTCAGCACCTCTGTCTCAAGTGAGGCAATTTCCTTTTCTAGTGTCTCACACTTGATAGTCAGTTCCTTTCTCGAGCCCCCCATCAGGGCCTGGGCACGCAGTACTGCCTTGAAGGCTTCTCACAAGGTGCAGGCAGAGTTGACTGTCCCCTCGTTCTCCTGAAAAATAGTGAACTGTCCGTTCCCGTATTTTGTCTCGGAATTTCCTATCTTTTAGGTACCAAGGATCTACTCTAGGGGGTAACGTCGAGTCCCTAGTGGGGACCGAGAACACCACCTTCACCGGGGAGTGGACAGAGATACCAGGCGCTAAATGTGACGCACTACGAAATTGAATGGCATGCATGTGGTGTGCGAATATGTGATCCAGGAGGGAAAGGCTACCATGCACCGCCGAGAGATAAGTAAACTGTCGGGCAGTGGGGTTGTGCTTGCGCCAGAGATCTACTAGTTCCATTGTGTCTACAAAGGCATGAGGTGGACTACCGTCAGTAGTCTCTGGTGTATTCGTCATTCTGTCACTCTTCGGGTCCATTGTTGTATTCATGCCCAATTCCCCCCACCCACCTTCTCCCAAAGTATCCGCGTACCAAGTACCATCTCCAACATCCAAGTGCCGAGAAGGTTTCGCGTGGAGTTGTGATGGCACGTGCCGGTCTGCCCTACAAACCTACCAGGTGGATCGCACCATGTGGGGCCTGGTGTAAAAGGGACTGAGGGTTTGATCAGTATGCCCGTACCCCTGGAGTTGGAGGAGAAACCCGCATGCGCCACCAGGGAATAACCAAATGGCTCCAGTGTCCTATAGTGGTTACCTTTCACATGAGTTTCCAGTATGAAAACTAAGTCTGGGGTGTGCCTACGGATATACTTCAAAACAATAGTGTGTTAAATTTGTTGCCTAAGCCATTGACATTCCATGTCATGACTTTTAAAACAGAGTAGATATGAGTCTCCATGTAGCGTCCCGTGGAGGGGCAGTCTACCTAATGTGTGACCAGATGAAAGACCCATCCCCTCCCCTCTATGCGATTTGAGTTCCATTCCACTGTTGTGCAATGTCGCTGTGCAAAAAGATGTTAAGTCACATAGAACCATTAAAATAAAACATATTTTGGTTCCCCAAGAAAACTCCCCACCCTGCACGGTAGGCTTGAAAACGCCCACCACCCCAACTTGCAGAGCACCTGTCACCCGAACTTTAGCATAGAGTTTGTTAAGGGTTGGACAGTGCCACCACGACACACCAAATGAGTGTGCGTAGTGTGAATAACCCATTAACATATCAAAATGTCCTCACTTCTGCTTCACATGAGACACCCTAGATCATCTCTTTTGCTCAACCTGAAGATTAACCACCATTCACACTCTGGTGATCATGCCTATATCTGAGGCCCCCGGGTCTAGGCACATCGACCACCAACCCACTTGACCAGTTTGTGCCCCCCTGCCATCAATTTCTATGACTCAGGGTCCCTGTCTGTAGGGGTGGTGAAGTACCATGACTTACCCTCCCCCACCACTCGCAGCCGCACCGTAAAGAGCATCATGTATGTGAGGTCCTTGGTGCGGAGTACTCTCTTGACCTCATCGAAACTGAGGGGCTGACGCTGTAATTGTAGGGTAAAGTCTGGGAAAAATCTTATTGTGGCATTTTTGTATGCCAAGTCTCCGTAAGAGCAAGCAGCCTGTAGAATAGCATCCCGATCCTGGTGATTAAAAATATGGGCAATAATAATCTGTCGGGGAGCCCCCGGCTTAGGCGGTGGGATCGGTGTCATGTGTGCCCGTTCAACGGAGAAATAGTTGGAGGCGCTTGGGACGGAGGGTATTGACAATTAGGTCTTCGAGGAAGAGGTCCATGCTGGGTCCCTCCACCCCCTCTGGGACCCCGACCACTCTGATGTTCCTACGCGCTCGGTCATTCTTGAACTTCAAGCTTCGCCGAAATAACCGTGTGTTGTCTCGTTAAGTATTGGACTTGTTCCTCCAGCTTTTTGGGTGCAGATTGAAGCAGGTGAATCTGTGATTCCGCTGCTGTGACCTTTTCTGAGATTTTCTCTCTAGAGAGTAACATTGACAGTTACAGCATCTTTTTTAGGTTCCAGCTTACTTTTGAGGTCAGAGATTGCAGCCATAATTGCTCCGATGGAGGACTCCGCCGGCCCCAACATCTTGATCTCGGACCCTGCCTCTCCCAGAGACTGTTTGGTTACTGCATATTTATCCATCTTGTTGGACTACGTTTGTGCCTGTCCCTTAGGTTTCACCATGTCCTTGAAGAGCTGGCAGCGAAGAAGGGGGTGAGTCTCATTCCCTCATGGATGCCAAGGGAGGGCGTCAAGTGCCGAATGTCACCTGTGGGAGAGCGACAGGGCCAATGAAAAAACGAATCTCTGTGGTGAAGGAGGGTCAGAGCCAAGCCCAAAATGCGTAAATGTTTCACCCAGGATTAGTTCACCTTCCTGGGTCGGCTCAGCAGGTCTCCCGCACACCTTTTCAACAGTCTGTGGGCGCACAGAATATCAATCAGCTCTTGTAGTGCGACGGGAGCATGGGTTCAGATAGTGTGCGCATTAGTCAATCAATCAATCAGGGATTTGTAGAGCACACTACCCACCTGTGAGTGTCTCAAGGCGCTGGGGGAGGGGGGGTGGTTTCGGGACGCTCCAGTCGTCCGAAAAGCCAGGTCTTGAGGCTCTTCCTTAATGCTTGCAGTGTGGGGCTTTGTCTGATGCTGAGGGGGAGTTCGTTCCAGGTCTTGGCCACGATGTAGGAGAAGGATCTGCCTCCCGTTCTAGCTCTGTGGATGTGGGGGATTTCGGCCAAGGCTAGGTCAGCGGAGCGGAGGTTTCTCTTGGGGGCGGAGATGCTTTTGTTGAGGTATTGGGGTCCGGTGTTGTGGATGGCTTTGTAAGTGTGTGAGAGCAGCTCGAGGTCACTCGAAGGGGAGCCAGTGGAGGTTTCGTAGGTGTTGGGTGATGTGGTCTTGTCATGGGAAGCTGAGGACGAGTCTGGCTGCGGCGTTCTGGACGGTCTGGAGTTTGAGGAGTAGAGATTTGTTGATTCCGGCGTAGAGGGCGTTCCCGTAGCCCAGCCTGCTGGTGATGAGTGTGTGGGTGGCGGTCTTCCTGAAGGTCTTGCGGAGGGTGTTGAAGCATGTGGAGGATATGGCATTGATCTGCCGGTTCATGGTGAGGGAGGAGTCGAGTATGGTACAGAGGTTGCGGGCGTGGACCTTGGCTGTGGGAGGGCTGCCGAGGGCAGGGAGCCACCAGGTGTCGTCCCACGCGGAGGGGTTGGATCCGAGGATGAGGACTTCCATTTTCTCCGAGTTGAGCTTCAGGAAGCTGCTGCTCATTCAGGTTGTGACGTCCTTCATTCCTTCCTGCAAGTTGTGCCTGGTGATGTTGGGTTCCTTGGTGAGGGAGAGGATGAGCTGGGTGTCATCGGCGTAAGATACTATGCTGAGTCCGTGTTTTCGGACTATGGTTGCGAGGGGGGCCATGTAGATGTTGAAGCGCGTGGGGCTGAGGGAGGATCCTTGGGGTACTCCGCATCTGATCTCTCTGGGTTCGGAGAGGAAGGGCAGGAGTCTAATTCTTTGAGTTCGGCCGACGAGGAAGGAGCAGTTCAGTGTAGGGCAGTTCCCTGTATGCCGGTGTCATGGAGTCTGGTGGCTAGTGTGCAGTGGGAGACGGTGTCCAAGGCTGCGGAGAGGTCTAGTAGAAGGAGGGCTGCAGTCTTCTGGTGGGGATCTACCCCCTTGTGCCCGGGAATAGATGGGCAAGGCTGCCTCCAGCACCGAGGGCACTGTTTCTGACTCATGCTATCTGCATTCAATGCATTAATTTGGAGGAATTCTGAGTTGTATGTAATACATTTAGGCACTTCAAATGACACTCGGTTCTGTGCTGGGCCAGAGCAGCTCTCAGTGATATGGTCCAAAACTTCTTTTAACTTGTGATTAAAACAGTAAAGTAGACCACAGATCTTGACCTGAAAGTGAATTTCAACCTTTCAAGAGTTAACTGTTAGCCCTTTTCTAGCCTTTCTCCCTCCTAGTCCTAACATTCCAAAATATTTAACACTGCATCTTGAAAGGCAAGGACTTCCCAAACGAAATATTTTGTATCCTCAGAGAACTGAATAAAGCAAAAAAAGACACTTGTAACACTGAATTACACACAACAACCACATGATAATGTCCTTTCGCCAATCTAAAACCATGACATTGCAGAATAATGAAAGATTTTACTCCATCCATTATGCATTTCCTCTAAAATCACTTATACCAGACATAAGGCGTTACTAGGCTATATGCATTTACAGGGAAATACACATTCTTGGTGGAAACTAATAATGCATGTTAGAAATTGGGTTTCTGCTTGGACAGGTATGTACCCTGTCCAAGCAGGAACAACAATCCTAGTCAGGGTACGTCAGATTAACCTGTGATCACCCTCTGGTAGCTTGGCAAAGAGCAGGCAGGCTTAACTTAAGAAGTAATGTGTAAAGTATTTGTGCAACACCTGATACAGTAAAACATTGAAATCACCACACAAAAATAATCCACACCTGGATAAGAACATTGAGCTTAATTTAATGAACAAAACAAGACCAAAACGATAACATTCCAATAGGTAGACCCGGAGTTATGAATTTTTAAAGAATATCTTGAAATATAATGTTTAGAAACAAAGCGCCAACCGAGCTATCTGGTGGCCCTGGACCAGGTCAAATCTGAAAAGTCCGGCCGACAGCGATGGAGCGCGGGTTGGATACAAAAGCCACGCAGGGCCCGCTGCAAAGAGGAAGCATCGACAGCAAGGAGCAAGATGTGAGGATCAGTCGGAAGCGATGCAATGGCCTCGATCCTTGGGATAGGAGGCGATGTGTCAGTTGGGAGATGCGCTGCCGTCGAACCCCTTGTGAGGCAGGCGATGCACTGTCGTCGAGTCGCGCTGCTGGCCCTGTGGTGTCCTCGAAGTGGTAATGCGTTGGCATCGAAGAGAATGTGTCTATTCCGACCGGCGCAAAGTTGGCGATGCGTGGATTTTTGTGGTGCAGCATAGGAAAACCCACTTGCAAGGGCCCAGGACTGGATTGGCACCACTTGGCAGGGGGAGGACTCACAGATGGCAGAGTCCAGGTACTGGTTAGAGAGGTGCAGACAGTCTTTGATGTCCTAGAGACTGCAGAACAGGAGGCAAGCAGACAAGCCCTTGGAGTCACTCTGGGTTCAAGTGGTGTAGTTCCAGTCCTTCTCACACACGCAGACAGGGCAGCAGGCAGGTCAGCACAGCAGACAATCATTTCTTCCAGAGCAGCAGTCCAGCAGAGTGTCAGTCCTTCAGCAGCACTGCAGTCCTTCATGACAGAGTATTCACAGGTCCAGAAGTGTACTAATGTGGTAGGGACAGAAGTTCAGTTCTTCTACCCAGTGGTGCCTCTGAAGTAGGGGTGACTTCAACGAGGGGCTTTGAAGCGTACAGAGGTCCTCTCTTTCCTGGCATGGCTCCAGACACACTACAGAGTGGTATGCAGCTCTTTGTGTGGGGACAGGTAAAGCCCATTCAGGTGCAAGTGTCAGCTCCTCCCTCCCATCCTACCCAGGATGACCCATCAGGCATACCTAAGCTCCCTTTGTGTGTGACTGTCTAGAGGGAATGCACAAAGCCCAACTGTCACCTCACCCAGTCGTATATTGAAGCCAGGAAGCAGGCACACAGGGCTTAAAAGCAGAAAAATGCCAACTTTCTAAACGTACCATTTTTAAAGTTGTAATCATACATCCGACTTTACCATTAAAGAGGATTTATGATTACAAGTCCATAGGTACCAAACATGACAGTTCTACTCCTTCGCAATCAGGAATTACACTTAATAAATGTATTAAGGAATCCCAATGTTAACCTATCAGAGGGGTAGGCCTCACAGTAGTGAAAACACAAATTTGTGAGTTTTTCACTACCAGGACATGTAAAACTAAAAAGTATATGTCCTGTCTTTTACTTACACTGCACCCTGCCCTATGGACTACCTAGGGCCTGCCTTCGGGTGACTTAGGTGTAATAAAAGGGGATATTAAGGCTAGGCAAAAGGTTTTAAATGCAAGTCGACAGCAGTGAACCTGCACATACAGGCTCTGCAGTGGCAGGCCTGAGACATGTTTAAAGGGCTACTTAAGTGGGTAACACAATCAGTGCTGCAAGCCCACTAGTAGCATTTAATATACAGGCCCTGGGCACATATGGTGCACTTTACTAGGGGCTTATAAGTAAATTAAATATGGCAATTGTGGATACACCAATATCACCATGTTTTAGGGGAGTGAGCACATGCACTTTAGCACTAGTTAGCATTGGTAAAGTGCCCAGAGTCCTAAGGCCAACAAAAACGGATCAGCAAAAAGTTAGGCAAACAGGCAAAAGGTTTGGGGGAAGACCACCCTAAGGCTGACAGGTCTGACAACATGTGACTACCAATTGGGGTGCATCACATTTGCAAGCCCACATCGGACTACACGAGGGATTGAGTAGCAGCAAGCAAGTTATGAATTCCTGAGTTCATCAAGAATTAAACGCAATCCTGCAGAATAGAACTGGGTATCACTAAAGGTATAGATCATCCTCATGGAAATAACCCCTTCATACTGGCCAGGAAGTGTGGGTCCAACTCCTACCCGCACCCCCCAGGTATAGCTGTCAGTTGTGCAGCAGATGCAGTGGGACTGGGGCCCAGAGGCCTGTGGGGCCCATTGAACCCTGATTATTAGGATATTTTACTACCCAAGAGCAGGAGTGTGGCCCATGGCACCCTTGCTACGTCGCTGCACCCCTTCTCACACAGGCTTAGAAACTCACGTAGTACGGTGGCTTGAAAGGAAATTTCAACTTCGCTCCAATTTCAACGTTTCATTAAGCTGGCACGCTCGGATATTTTAAAGGTAAGATGTCTTCAGGAAGAAGTATCCATGAGACTGCTCTGTATTTGACAATGATTAGAGCAGTGTAGATAATATGGCTTGGTAGCAGCTGAGACAGGACGCAGACCATGAGCGCCGCTCTGTGGGAAATCATAGTTCAGGAGGTCGGATTAGAGCTCATAAACACTACCAGGGCAGGGAGAGATTGATACAGCTAACCCTGCATAAATGTAAAAGATCTTTACCCAATGGATTACGTTTGAACAGATTTTCAGATTGTATAACCTACTTGTTTCGGTTACCACCTAGCATGTTTGATTCCAGATTGCCAGAACTAAAAGAAAGTAATATTCTATTATTGAAGTAAGAAGTTTGTGATAGTATCAGGCAGTAGCAATTATAATCTTTTTAAATCATTTTTAATCATGGTCTGAAACACTGTTTGAAAATAAAGGTAATTCTAAACCTCCATCTACCACGGTTTGGGAGATATAGAGCGAGTGTGTGAGCAAGTGAGATAAAGTGACATATGTTAAATAATGTTAAAAAGTTCTAATAACGTCCTATATCTCTGCTCGTTACCTGATCAGGAGGGGGGCAGTACAAGCTTTTATCCAATCTACCAGGTCTCAGCAAAGCCGGATCAATCAAATCTGGGCGACTCGTAGCTGCCAACACGTACACACCTGTGAAATGCAAAGGTCTTTTTTCATTTCCCCGAACAGAATATAAACAATGTGAAAGAAAATACATGGTACCTTACAAACATTACCTTGTAATCCTTCTACTCCATCCAGCTGAGTCAGCAACTGGTTAACTACTCGGTCTGTCACTCCAGTGTTATCATGGCCTCTGCGAGGGGCGATGGAGTCAAACTCATCAAAGAAAAGAATGCAAGGCTTGGCAGCCTGTGCCCTGGAACAGAGTAATAAAACAAATGCATAAACTTGTTACTGAATTGTCAAAAACACCTATGATTAAAAGTAATATATGTCTGTAAGCAATGCATATCATATATGCATATATTGTGTACTTCTATAGCACGAACATATACACAGCATGTGAACAGGAGAGGTAGCTAAGTTCTTTGTGCAGATGTAGACTGGCACTGTTTTTTGATGCATCCTCCTAAAAACAGGTTATCTACCATCAGTAAGGATTACACTGAGGGATGCGGTTGCTCCTCTGCAGATCATATGTAATATCCAGAGATGCCAGGCTGGGTTTATGAAACGTTTTTCAGTAATACCAGGTGATTTCAGGGTTACTGGGGTAGTCTTGAACCATGGTCTGAAAATGACAACACGCTGGATACATACACATAACTTATCTTTTACAAAACTTACAAAATGTTACCAACCAATCATCTGTAGAAGCTTCTGTTTGTATTTTATTGACTGTTCGATTAATTAAAATCGTTAAAGTAAAAACAACAACGCTTGAGGCGCATAGTGCAGTCCCCAATATTACTTGTATTTCATTTATGCTTAAATCAATTGATACAAAACATTAAAATGCTCTGACTTGATAGTTCTGAATAGCAAGGTGGGACCCCTTAGTGCCTATCGGGGACCATCCTGCTTGCTTCAGCATGATTTGGCATGTCTGTTACAGGAGCGGGGTTGCATTCCTGTGACTCCTTTAAGGCAATCCTGATCAGATGCGTAAATTTCCCCAATCTTGCTAGATTCATTGTTGTTGATTTGGAGAAACATAAGGCCGAGGCCTCTCTGCAGGTCTTTTCCCCATTGACAATACAAATCGGGCGAAGAAGGTGCCGGCATTCATTATTCAGTTTGGGCCAGCAGCACAGAATGTGCAGCCAGGATTCCTTCTGAAAAGAGCACAGCCTGCATTCTGTATTTTCCCCCTTGCGTGCCCATGCTGGATTGAAATCAGTGATACGTAGCGTTATTAGTCTCATAAAAAGTATTTTACTGAGGACTTGCGGTATCAGGGCCTCGCTTAGGTAGGGTTGAGCTTTCCCCGGCTTATATGATTTGTTCAGTGGCTCTACGTTAGGGCTTGAGCGGAGGGCTTTGATGTTTTGAGCAAAAGTTGTTTCACGGACTTGTTTATTTACTGCTTTCTTCCAGGCCATGAGCGGGATTTCCATAAGTCGCAGACTTGCTGCCTCCATCTTCAAAGTGGTGGTAGCGGGGCCAAGATTGGCATGCCAAGCTGTCCCTTCCTCCTCAAAGGCGGATCTCAGTTGGTATCTTAGGGAGTCAGCTGGAGCCCTCAAGATCCTTCGGTATAGCTTTATAAGGTCCCCCTGGCACGTCAAGTCCAGCCTCTCAAGGCCGAGCTCCAATCTCAGCCTTGATTTCCTGGCTGCCCGCGGAATAAGCAACACTGATTTGTATGCTTTAGCTTGGACTAGGTTTAAAAAAGCATCTAGCGATCCTGGGAAGGCCAGATGACCGTAACTGATAGCTGGAAGCAGTTTTGCTTTTAGTACCGTCAGTATTGGTCCAGCTGTAGGGCTTAGCAGATGTTGGCTCAGTTGTTTTAGCGAGTGCATGACATTCTTGGCCTTGGAGTTCAGATGTTTCAAATGAATATTTACATTGGCCCGTTCTGAGAACCGGACCCCAAGATAGTTATAAAAAGCCACTGTGCCAATTTGTAAATCACCCAAGAGCCATTGTGCTTGCCTTTTGAAATGATATCTCCCAAAGACGATTACCCTGGTCTTCCCTGGTTGACCGTCAGGGAGTTTGCGTTGTTGAAGCGATCCAAGGCATGCAGGGCTCTTTGGAGGCCCACTTTGGTGTGGTCCATTATTGCTGTATCATCAGCATATTGTAGTACCGGCAGCCTCACACTTCCCAGCCTGGGAGCTACTAAGTTGGCACCATGCAAAGCAGCCCCCAGATCTACGGTGTACAGATTGAAGAGGATGGGTGCCAACACACAGCCCTGTCTAAGCCCGTTGTTTGTGGCAATTTTGGGGGTCACTGTGCGGGAGCTTGTTTTAACCCGCAACCAGGTATCCTCGTATAGGGATCTTATTGCATTTAATAATTTGGATGGAATTCCCCAGTTGTCTAGTTTCCACCATAACCTTGTACGATCCACTTTGTCAAAAGCGGTGCTGTAGTCGATGAAACAGGAAAACAGTGGTAGCCTTTTCTTCTTCACCGCCTGAGCTGATAAGTGAGCTAACGCTATGATGTTGTCCTAAGTCGACGACTGTGACCTGAAGCCAGACTGATAGAAGGGGATGATGCCTTTTTCTTGTACCCAAGACTCCACATCCTTTAGGAGTAGTCGAGCGTAGGCCTTTGCTTCAAGGTCGAGAAGGGCAATATGCCTGTAGTTTGATGGCTTCAGGCAGTCACCTTTTTTGAAGATGGGGACGAGTATAGAGCCCCTCTAAGATTCTGGTGTCTTAGCTGTGGAGATGTTGTTAAAGAGCGGAGTTAGGATTGCTGCCCAAAAGTCCTTGGCTGTTTTAAATAAAGGTGCTGGTAACCCATTTGGCCCTGGAGCTTCGTCGTTCCTCATTTTCTTGAGGCTCGAGATCACCATGTCGGTGTTTATTAAACCTGGTTGTAGGAAAGTGGGTTTCTGTTGCAGTAACCCCCCCACTTTTTACCAGACTACTGATGCACTTTTTCTTGGTGTGCCCTGGGTCCCTGCCAATCAGGTTCCCAGGGCCTGTGTTCTTTCCCCAAAACTAACCCAATTGGCATCTCTGGCCACAGGTCAGCCCCCGGTAAATGGTACCACAGGTACCCAGGGCACTGTGACCAAGGAAGACCTCTAAGGGCTGCAGCACTTATTGTGCCACCCTTAGAGGCCCTGTACCTTTACACACACACACTGCCTTTGCAGGCTGCGTGTTTTGGTGCAGAACAAAGTGAAGAGTCGACATGGCACACATCCCTGTGTGCCATGCCTACAACCCACTGCCCTGGCATAGATCAGTCACCCCTCTAGCTGGGTGCCCTATGCCAGTGGTGAGGGTACAGGTGCATGAGCCCTGTACCCCTACAGTGTCTAAGTCCATTCTTAGACATTGTAAGTGCAGTGCTGGCATTAAGAGTATATGGTGCTGGGAGTTTGTCATTACGAACTCCACAGCACCATAATGGCTACACTGAAAACTGGGAAGTTTGGTATCAAACTTCTCAGCACATTAAACCCACACTGATGCCAGGGTGGGATTTAATGTAAAATGCACAGCAGAGGGCATCTTAGAGATGCCCCCTGAAACTCGACCAACGTCTAGTGACCTGACTGAGTGGCTGCTTAGGCTGCCACCAACAGACATGTTTCTGGACCCCTGGGTTGAGAGCCTGCTGCTCTCGGGGGCCTGAAACAATGCACCTCCTGGGATGAGGTGCCAAGCCTCCTCCCCCAGGATGGGCAGGGTTCACGAAGGGGAAGCTTCAAAGGCATGCCGCCTTTGTGAGCCTCCCCAGACCATTTGCTGCTTTCAGCAACTGGTCCCCACTGGTTCTACCCCCCACTTTGGGCGGGAGAACCGGCGGGAAAAACAAGTGAGGGAAAGAGGTGTGCCCACCTCTGCCAACTCTACCCCTCAGGTGGGGGAGGCGAGGTGAAGCACAACTCGGAGTCCCCCGCCATCTTGAGGATGGGGACCCAACCAACAAGGGACAGGCTCCTGCCCCCCTCCCACTGGAGGGTGGCACGATAGGGGGTGTACCCACCCCAGGGAAGGGACCCATTGGTCCCTGCCCTTTACCTACCTGTAACGCCCCTAAATCTAGTATTTAGGGGGCACCCTGAACCTTGCTTCCTCAGATCCAGCCTGACAACAAGAAGAAAAGAAGAAGAAGGACGAAGAGCCGTGCAGAGCTAACAAGAGGATGACGCCCACTGACTTGGCCCCAGCCCTACAGGCCGGTCTCCCCTCGAACCTGCTCCTGCGAAATCCCGGTGTGTCCTGCAGCCAGCAACCTCAAAAACCCCGGAGGACCTGTCTGCCTTCCAAGACTGCTTCTCCCGTGAACACCGGACTTGTTCAAACTGCAGCTTCTGGCTCCGACCGGATACTGCGAATCCAGCCCACTCTGCACCCGCCAAACCAGGCCCGAGCTCGAGTGGAAAAACACCACGAGGAGGTCACCCCGGCGATCCTGACCCGAGATCCGGCGACTCCTGACCTACCTCAAGCCTCCAGACGACGCCTGCAGCCTCAATCCAGAGGATCCCCTCTACCGCGACCAGAGCGGGTAAGACTTTCCGACGTCCCAAGGAACCCCTGCACCCGACGCCCCATGGCCTTGTGTGCCCAAACCAACCCAAGACATCCCAACTTACCCCTCGAAGTGGTGGTCGCACCCAGAAGATCCTCGTCCCCGAGTCTGCAGTATTTCTTCTAACCGGCGTGCTCCATTGAAAACAACAGGGCACCCGACCTCAAAACAGCACCCTGCACCCGGCCGCCCTAGTGCCGCTGAAGGTGCACCTTTGGTGCTAATTTGGTTCCCAATTTGCCCTGACCTAAACCCTAGGAGCTTCGCTCCCACAACCCAGTGGCCTGCTTGCCAGCAGCCACCAACCGAAGACCCCCTATCCTCCATAGGATAACATTGGGCGTCAACACTCTGCACCCAGTCGCCCTAGTGCCGCTGAGGGTGCAACAACAGTGCATCACTGACCCTGGGGGACCCCCGAGTCTAACCCCAGAACCTTAACTCCCACAGTCGATTACTCACCTACAAACCGATAACCTGTTTTTCCTCCATAGGATAACATTGACACTTTTTCTCCAAAAAGTTTTTAAGTGTGGAGTTTGGAAATCTGAAAATATTCTTTAAAAAAAAAAATCGCACAAATAACCAAAACGTATTTACTCACCTGTTTGCAGGAAATGTCCCAGTGCTGCCTCTAGGTATCCAGCACTGAGTTAGAAAAGTAACGTAAAAAGTAACTTACCTGTAATTTACTGAAAAAGACTATTCATTTCAATGTACTGTATTTGCTAAGTGTTGCAACCTACTGCATCCCCTGTAAATCAAACAAAGTACCATTTCTATTGCATTTTCAAACTGTTCTATATTCAGCAACTTATTACTGCAAAGTATTTTAAGCTTACCTGTGCCAGACTTGCTTGGTTCTAAAATAAAACAGTATATTTTTATACAAAAACAATTGGCCTAGAGTTTAGTTCTTGAGTTTGTGAATTCATTTGCTGACTGAGTGTGTACATCAAATGCTTAACACTGTCCTCTGATACTGCCTTACTGCTCGACCACTATACCACAAATAGAGAGTAAGGTTCTATCTAACTTTAACCTCTGCCTACCTCTGGGGTCACTCGGACTCTATACACACTATACCACATTTTGGTGTAGTATTAGTATGTATAGAGCCAGTTTCTTACACTGGTGACCTGAGGTGCTCTTCTTCCCAGGTGATGTGATCTGTGGGACCATTATCGCAGAGGAGGCTCAAATCTTGAAGGTTTGTACTGTTTATCCGGCTCTGCCCCTCTCCCAAGCACATTGCTTCAGAGCTGCGTTTGTTGGAGGAGGTGTGCGAGTATAGTTGTGTTGCGTGGTTTCACCAGTCATGCTCCGCCACTTCATTTTCTCTTGGAGCTCCTCTACTGCTCAACTGATTGATGTGCCTCCACAGCCCAGTGTTTTTTTTTTTCCCTTCAGCAGGGAGAACACTTTGAACCATTCCTTCTCTATATATTCCTTTTTATGTTCCCACTGTGTCTTTCTTAAGGCTGCCCTTAACACTGTAACTGACGGACCCACAGCTGGTATTCCCCCTCTTTTCCGTGCTTCTAGGGCCTTGCGGAGTGCACGTTTGCCTTCAAATATGTCTTTTGGTGGACGTTTGCTTCCTGCTATTAATGGTACCTTGATTTATGGGTGTTGACGTTGAGGGTTTCCCAGCTTTAGTTGGAGGTCTTCTACGATGTTCTCCCAATCCTTTAATGATGTTACTTGGGATAGTGAGGTGCCTTCCTGCTTTAAATCCAGCCACGCTTGCATCTTTTCTCCTGTATATTCGGACCATTTTATCCTCCAGAGGACTTTATACATTTCTTCCCCTCTTGACTCTCCTATTGGTTGAAAGATAGTGGCTGTTGGTACTTCAAGCTGAATCATGGCTCTCAGGGGCCTATGATCACTTTTGGCCCTATCCTCTACTTTGAAATCTTTTAGTCTGGCTGCAATTGTTTCGCTGACTAAAATGTAGTCAATTGTTGAGATATTCCTAAAAGTTGGTTTCGGATGCCAGGGTGTCGAACGCGCTTCCTTTAATGTGTGGGTTGTGCATAAATTGTGATTATTGAAGAGATTGTAGAGGGGTTATGCCCGGCCCTTGCACCGGGGAGGGGAGTTCGCTTTATCTAAATCCCTCAGATTAAAGTCTCCTGCTATGATTACCTGATGGGATTTATATTTGATTAGTAGATCTTCTAGAGTCCATGTCAGAGTGCCCATAGCGTCTTTCATAGTAGTCTGTGCTGGATGGATGTACCAGGATGCGGAGCGGATGGGATTTTAGGTTCAGGCCCCTGATCAATAGAACTTGTATCCCTGGGGTGTTAAAGTGGATTTCTATGGCCACAAAACTACAGGCGTGTTCTATAAAAACAGACAATCCGCCCGATGGCCGACTGAAGATGTTCCTTTTAGTCGCTGCTACATGATATTTGTAGTACCCTGCCAATGGGGTGCTAGACAGAGCCCATGTCTCATGGAAGCATATGTTGCCCTTCTCTAAGAACTCCTTTGTATTATCTCCTTTTGTGATTTTGCTGATCCCTGCGAAGATCCAGGAGATTATAGTCAGTTGCTGCTGGGTCGGGTTTGCTCCCCTTGCCTCAGCTCGGCCGGGCCTGGTGCCACGGCTGTTAGGAACAGTGCGGCCGCATTCTTGATGTTCCTGTTTGATCTGGAGCAAGGTGAGATGCGTGTATGGCCCGATGGTTGTTATGGCCTGAGATCCTAATGCCCGTGGGGGCCTTACAGCCAGTCCAACTGCTGCCATGGGCCCCATGGCTGTCGGTCCCGCGCAAGACAGTCCATGTGTCCTTAACCCCAGTGTTATCTACTAGGACATGCGGATATTTTAGTTGTGGCAGGAGCTGGACATCTATGACCCACTCGGCGAGCTGTCGCGATTCGTCCAGGACTGCTTGTTGGAGTCTCTTTTGCTTCAGACTCACCACCGTGGATTCGCCATGAGTATCCCCCTGGAGTCTCATAAATCTGACCCATTCCAGATCTTCTGTTCGGATTTGTTCCAGGATGACTAGATGTTTGAAGAGGCATAGAATATTGCTCCTGTTCAGGATGTCGTGCTGTCCCGTAATGGGGTATCTCAGGGTAAAAGCCACCTCATGGATGTTTGTTGTGGAGTTTATAGTTAAAACATCTCCTGTTCCTGGGGCATGGACTTCCGAGCTTAACACTGGGCTAATACTTGCTGGATGTTTCAGGGTATTACCAGCTTGGTTGCCGGTTTTCCATTCTTGTGTGCTCCGTGCTCTTATCTGCATCTCTATGCTTGGCTGAGGTTGTGGTAGGGCATCCGTGTACGGTAGTGAAGTGGCTGTCGTTGCCTGAGTGGTTTTGTCCAGCGATGTGGGACATGTTCCAGCCGCTATTTCGTGCTCTGGAGGGGAGCTTGGTCTGGCAGGAATCATGGGGGCTCTTGCAATAGGCTGTCTTTGTGGTGTTGTCTGTTCTTGATGGCCTCCATGTTTGAGCCAGACGAGATATCCGACTTGCCTCCCAGCTTGACTGTGAATACTGGATAAAGCGGTCTGTTTTAGACACGCTTTGTGGGGGGGGGGGGATGGTTTACATTCAATGTCTGCTGGCCTGTCTGTTAAACTTGGGGCGCCGAGATCTTGAGTGATTGTTGTCTTGAACATCGCATTCCCTGCTTTTGACCCTGTGTTTGCCTGGAATTGCATCGAGCCCTTTAACAGGGCTCCCCGGTCCTTGTGCTTGATTGGGTTCATCTCCGTCTGTTGACTTCAGGCTTGATGGAACTGCCTCCTTCTTGCTTGGGGCAGGATGATGATTGTTTGGGACTGCCCAGCCATCTGTTGTACTGGTTGTTAATGTGTCCCTTCTTCCTCTAACTATCTCAACTATGTCCGCTAGCACCTCCGGGAGAGAGGCCCACTTGTCAATGAGTGTTGGGCAAGAGCATACGCCGGGGTTTATGTCGAGGTTCCGAACAATCCTGTTTTCCAGGTCTTCCACCCTGGTGCTTAAATTAACTAGGCGGACTGCTATCGATTGCAGGAGGTCTATTTGGACCTCCATCTTTGATGATTGCCAAAGTAATGCTCAGCTTATAGAGCTGTTAGTTTTGTTTGATGACACTGGTTGAAGATCTTTATTGACGTTGTCGTTTGATTGTTTGCAGTCCGCCTTGGCGTCCTCTGGAAGCTCTAGTAGCCCCAGCAGTTTTGGGGTGAGCTCCAGAGTTCTTTCAATCTTTTGCCCCAGTTTCTGGAGGAAGGAGGCAGTAAAGTCTCCTGCCACTGGAGAGTCTAAAGTTGAATTGCCTATGGGTGAGACAGCGTTTGGGGCTTATGGAAGAGGCTCGGTATTCTGGCCTTCTTGGTCATGACTTTTGGTCCAGTGGATTTGTGCCACTGTCACAGGCGCATGTTCCGCATTTGTCGATATTGCCTCATGTTTCCTATCGATTGAGGGGTTGAATGCCTTTTCTTTGGATGTGGGTGTGATGTCGCCAATAAATGCCCCGGTGATGAGAAGAGAGTCTTCCGCTTCCTGCTCTCCCCAACTTGCCGGGCTTGAAAATGATCCTCTTTTGGGAGTATATGGGTAGTGGCAGTGGGAGGGCTTTCTGCTCTCACTTGTGTTGCTGACTGCCTGATGGACGTGCGTGTCGGAACCAGTGGGTGGTTCGTCCTGAGATTTGTCCATTTGACAGCCCTGAACAATGTTCTGGATAGAACTGGGGTTGCCACTTTTTTGAAAGAAATTCATAATTGATCCCCTTTGCGGAGCGGCTTGGGGAATTTTGTTGGGGCTCGGAGGCAAAGTTGTGCTCCTTGTAATCCTTTTAATGGGCGATTGCAGGCTGTCCTTTCCATCTGAAGCCGTAGTTGAGCGTCCAATGTCCTTCTTTTTGGGTCCCATCACACTGGTCGTCTGATCTGGTGGAGCGTTGTTACTGCTGGAATGCCGAAGTGATTGACCCTCCCAGTTCCATCTGAATCGGCAGTACACGGGTTATGTAAGGCCCCTTACTAGGACTGCTACCGGGACCTGCACAGTGCTTCCAGTTGATGTGGTCGCTCTGCTTCTACTCCTTAAATTGGCCTGATCTTTGATGTGGGCTCAGGGGTCACTGTTCCACCATTCCACTTGGACCGCCCCCTGTGCTGCCCCCTCTACAGTGTTGGAGGGCGAGGGCAGGGGGAGGCGAAACGCGGGGCCCGCGGCTTGCTCGCAACCCACAGCTTCCACGGCTCCGCCCACACAATAGCGTGATCAGCATCAACATCCCTGTCCCAGATGCTTTGCTGGAAATGCTGGATTATATCAGGCTTCGTTGGTCCCACCAGACCAGATGGTGATATACATGTGCTGGTGATGATGGGGGTACCCTGGGTGCAGGGGGCCTGTGTTGTACCCCTGGGGCGAGTGGGACCTACTAGGTGGCCGCAGGCTGCACCCGGAACTAACCCAGGCCGCCTCCACAGACCACCTGTGGTGCACTCTCAGCGGCCACCAACTAACGATGGCCGCACTTGCCGAAAAGCATGGAAAGCACCGTCACAGGATGTTTCGTGATCAGCTCCTCACCTTGGTCCTCGGGCTTTGCCTACTGCTCCGGAGCCCAGAACTGAGGAGATGTCCGATGACCGGGGGTTGATGACTGGTGATGGCGTGACAAAGCTCTCCCCCGTGGCTCCGCTCACCGCTTGCTGCTCGCTCGGCGTCGTCGGCTAATGCAAAAACACAGAACGTATCTCACCGGACGCGGCACAACCTATAAAAGCTTCTGTTGTCAAGGTGACATTTTCCACTGTAACATTTACCACTTCTTTAGACCGGAATGTCTCGTCCTTCCAGGAGCCAGGCTAACCTAAACACTACTCCAGCCTTCTCAAGGCACCCTACACCTTTAATGTAATTACGTTTTGCACAAAAGATCCTTCACATACACTAGGGAGGACTACTACGACAAACATACTGATGATTTGAATCCAAAGAGTAAGAAAAGTCAAAATAAAGGTCAACATAATAGGTGGAAGTTCACCAGCTCCAGAAGAGACCTGGAAGGAGTAGTTGTGACTGCCACATTCAGAAAACCACCAAGTGAAGATTATCAGCGAAAACAACTACAGGCAAAGATCCTACAGTAAGAAAACAGAAAAACAACTGACGTGAGAATTTTATCACCAATTCACATGAAGAAGGGGTCGAGAATGATTTCAGAACTCTCAGTGGCCACCATCCTGGTCTACACACCCACCAGGGTTGAAATTGCTGTTCTTAGTAAAGGGCTAAGTTATTTAACCCCAACTGATTACCACCACTTACAGTTTTGTATGTTAATGCCCCACCAACTAGATATAATCAGATTCCATCCTTTGTCCCACATTGATCCACTTTGATGTTAGGAGCAGGTCATAATCAACCAGCTAAAGACTTGAGCCTTCCCACAATTGGGTTTTTCAGAAACGCAAGTGGCTGTGCAATTGATCAACATAACACAAGGATAATGCAATATAATCAAGATAGAAGGGTGATGACACTGTCAAATTGTACAGGAAGGAAGTAGAGGGCCTCCTGAGCAATTGACATAATTATGACTCTTTTTTCACTGACACCATTAGCCTTTTGACCATGGTTTTCAGTGCCTGCCAAGGAGGCACATTTCCTCATGGATGAGAGCCCAAAATCCACCATTTTCCACATTAACAAAAAATCACACAAAAATACCAAAGAATTTCCAAAAGCGGCCCATTTCTTCATGGATTAGCTACATTCTTGAACAGCTCTCCATATCTGCGGACTCTTTCTAGCCAAAAGCAGATCTTGACATGCTAATATACATAAAAGGACCAAGGATATGCTCAATATTCTGGAAGATATAAGTTATAATCCAAAATTGGAATTTCTGGTGTGTCTTGACAAAAAGCATTTCACACATGCATCACACAAGAAACAGTACAACATCAGTGGAGGACATAACACAGCTTTAATGGGCTGTACGATGTACCAATTACCTTCATAATGAACTGTATCAGGACCTGAAAACTAAACAAATTGCCACTAGACTCACAGGTCAAGTAACCAAATAACGTTACTAACCTTAAAAGTCTCCACTCAACCTTGTTTTTCATAAAATAGGAGTCATTTTAGGTACAGATTGGCTCACTGGACTAATGCACCCGCTGCATAGATCTGTGTTTGCCCCCAGCAGCCATAAGTTATAGCACCAGCAAGTCCAATGAGCATTTCATTCCTCCAAAGTTAATAAAAGGAGTACTATTGAGTTGGGTAACAAACATCTGTTATCCGCCAAGAGAACCCAAAAAAACGTTGAGGTGAATGTGAGCTCAACAAATAGGTCTGTGCTTTATGTTTAGTTATTTTTTGTTTTGTGATGCAGTAGTGATGAGGTGGAGTCAGTCAAACATATGAGAATTCATGGCTGACTCCACCTAACTCTAGCACCTTTAGTGATATAAGACAGATATACACTGGATTGTTCCCCAGCTGGCCTTTCAGAGGTGGTCCTGATATTGGACTCCCTGTGCCAAGTTCAATCAATCTTTCACTGACACATGACTGAGTCTGAATCAGCCCTACCTGCCTCTCAAAAACAAATCTGTCAAGGGGACTGGTTGCTACCCACCCCAATTTACCATTTACAAGAGATTCTGTCATGCGACTGACTATGCCCCAGTCCTGCCAGCCTTCCTAGGTTAACACTGAAAGGTGACCAGCTCTGCTTCATATCTTCTCGCTTTCTAGATAGGATTGTGAAAGGTGAATGCAGTGCTGCTAAGTTGCCCTAGTTGTGTGATACCTTGAGTCAACCCAGACTTTTTATCCAACAGCCCACAGTCTTCAGTGACTTCTTCTTTACCTGTTTTCTTTACAAGTGTGAGATTCAATATCTCAGTGTTAGTGAGTTAAGTACTTGACATGGGGCCACTAAGCAGATACATGACTTACTTCTCCCCAGCCTTCACAACCTTTCATAGATAGAATAAGGGGAAGTCAGTCATGCATACCATAAAATATAAATTATGTTATGAGCAAGACAAGTACTGGCTATGTAAACGAAAGCTTTACCAAAATTCTACATTAATAAAAGCTTTGTAACATGACATTTCCAAGCTTGGATCCAAGGAGTGATTTGATTCCTTTTTATCATATAGAAAACAAACACAAGCAAAGAGTTCAGAAGCTTGTAACGGACTACTGGCTTTCATAGGTACCGGGCCTGCAACATTTCCACAAATTCAAAGGGACACTGACTAGTAATTTACAGACCATGTGGATCGAGTAAAATGGTGTAAGCTCTCAACCTCAATAAATATTTGCAGTCACTAAGAAAGAGCAAGGAGATATTTCAAGGCCCGTGTATAGAAGTGGTTTTGATTAAGCACTCAAATTCAAAAAACAGTTTCTACAAGTTAGTGGGACATCAACTGCCACAACCTTCACTCCTAAAGAAGCAAACATATACCTCAACTGGCTTTCACATACATTTATTCGGTATCAGACCCCTCTGGTAAAAATATTTGCTGCAGAAATGCTAAATCAAGGGGCGTGGCTTGGCAGCCTAACATGGCGGACATGCCCTAGAGAAGCTCCGTCTGCCTAAGCCAAGATCCGCCAAGATCCACAATTTCTCCTGACCCCAGAGCCCACATTTTGCATCGCAGTCACCGGAGAAGATACCAGGCATCGTTTTGGCGACAAGCGTTGCGTAATCGCACTGTGAAGTAGACCTGAGGCGGCGTTTACCAAGCCGAGTGGGAGCGGCCTTCGTGTCCAGCATGCGTGGCGTATTACAGCGCCGGGCCGCGAGACAACACATCCGCGGCTACTCCGACGGCCATACCATCGGCAGCGAGGGCCCGGCGACAAGCGGATTGAGGCAGACGTGACCTCGTCCCGTGAGCACTGCCGGTTGCCCTGTGGGACGAGACATCGACGGAGCGTGGGGGCCTGTGAGCCGGTAGGGAGACTCAGCGTTCACCCCCTGGAACCAGCGGCTGCCGAGATCGGGCAGCGGGGAGGTCTGCATCGCGGGGCCGGAGCAGAGACATTTGGCTGAAATAGCCGAGGGGACCCTCTGCGAGGTATGTGAGATCGCCCGGAAGGGTTGAAACAATGCTGTGCGCGGGGGAGTGCCGCCACATTCTGTAGTGAGCCGGACCGGGTGCTCCCGGCCCGGCGTCCTGCACTTGGGAGTCCCGCCGTGTCTCCTGTGCGCCCCAGCGAGATCGACCGGGCGCAGATCCCCCACTGAGCAACCAGAGTTATCCTGAGCCCCCCTCCAGGCGTAAAGCACTGTGGCCAGTACCCAGGGCACCATAAGAGGGGTCGACCTGCGGGAGCTACGTGGGCTTTATCCAGGGCCCTGAAAACAAAAACGAAAGATCAGACTCTGGACGCCCCTGGAGCCCGCTGGAACACACCGGGGGGAGACTGTGAACGAACATGGTGTGCCGCGGGCCATAGACCTCAACTCAGAGCGGCAGATGTGGCGTGGCTGTAGTGCCCCATAGACACACGGCGGGCAGCACAGCGACAGTCCCCACTTAGCCACCGGGACAAAACGCAGGGACCACATCTACAGAATTGAAGTGGGAATCTTCTGGGGCGGCTACCAGGTCAGAGGTCCGGCGAGTCTGGTCCCTGTAGGGGGCCTACTTGGCCGGCCATTACGTGCTGCGGAAGCGGCCAAGCTAGGCTTGGTGCAGCTTGCGGTCCGGGTGGCCGGATTCCGTGAGGCCTGGCCTGGAACCCAGCCCTGGTGGGGATACTAGTGACCCACGGGGAGGCCATATATAAGACTACAAAGACTGTTGCCCTGCGGCCCAGTCCTGGGCGGCAACGTCACTTGGGAAAGAGAGCATCTGGACCACCACCCACGTGATACCCTAGTCTGTGCGCCCCTTTCTCTCCACCATGGGCAAAGACAAGTCGGGGAGTGCCGCGTCAAAACACAGCACCCTGGATCAGTACGCTACATCGTCAAGTGGCCCAGGTGGGGAGGGTTCAGGAGGCCCTGCACCGGACAATGCGACCCTACTTGCGGCAATCACCCAGTCACGAGAAGCACTCTAAGCAAAGATTGGCGCCGTGGGTTCTGAGGTTTCATTTGTGCGCCAAGACCTCCGCAAGGCGGTAGATCGCATCACAGAAGCTGAAACCCGAGTCTCAACGGTGGAGGACACAGTGACGTCTCTCCGAAAGAAGGTGAATAAACTCACTGTGGTAACGCAGGAATTGGCATTGCGCGTCTTAGAGGCGGAGGGCAGGGCCAGGCGAAACAACTTGCGCCTGGTCGGCTTTCCGGAGGGTTGTGAGGGCTCATCGATGAACAATTTCCTCACAAAGTGGCTCAGGTCCCTGCTGCCGGAAGAATCAATCTCCACCTGCTTTGTGATCCAGAGAGCCCACCGAGTCCTGACGAGGAAGCCCCAGCCCGGTGAACGCCCACGACCGGTGATTGCCAAACTACTCAACAGACCGAGATGCTATACTCCAGTTTGCGAGAACCCACAAGGTCCGATTGCTCTTCAACTCGCACCCAATTATGATATTCCCAGACTATACTAGGCTGGTACAGCAGCAACGACAATCCTTTGTAGCCGCGAAACGCAGACTCTGGGAACTTAACGTGTCTTATATGCTGTTATATCCTGCCCGGATGAAAGTGATATACAATTCGAAGTCTTTCTTCTTTGACTCCCTGGAGGCGGTGTTCTCCTGGGCCGACGAGACAACACATCTCAAGCCACACTCCCCGCTGGCGTTGGACTCAGACTCCTCCCAGGGCTCGCACAGAGGCAGACAGAATATAAACAATTCGAAGCGACGGCACAGACTCGTTCCAACTGGCGAGCCCAGAACCAAGAGGAAGCAGCTGAATGGCCACTAATCAAAATGACTTAAAGGTCTGGAAGCCCGGTCCGACGCTGATACTTGTATGCCTAAGCACATAACTCTGGGGTCCACTACTTTGGCTTATGGCCACAAACGGAACGTCCACACCCCTAGACATTTGGTATTATGTTTTATAAAGTTGGGATGGTTGGGCAAGATTGGTGGAACTCCCTGGGTCTCCCCTGTTGGGGCCCTGGCGAAGTTACTCCTTGTTTCTGGAAGTATAGTGGTGGGGGTAGGTGGGATGGGAAATGTTGGTTATATTTTGTTTGTATGGTTGTTGTTGGTTATATTTTGTTTGTAAGGTTGTTGACACCGAACACACACTTAGATCATACACTGACGCATCAGTAATTGCAGAATCTGACTATATGGCTGTTAGATGACACCATACATGTAGCCCCTCTCTGGGGGAATTGAACATAATTTCTTGGAAAGTTAGGGGGCTTTTGAATAAAATCAAGAGGGGTGCTGTGCTTCGATTAGCAAAGCGCTGCGAAGCAGACATACTCCTTCTCCAGGAGACCCATCTTCTAGGGAACAAAACCCCGTGCCTCAACAGATTCGGTTACAATACAGTATATCATTCTGGGTTTGTACGTGGCTCTCGCGGCACAGCGGTTCTCATACCCGGCCGCGTGCCATATACTATCACTAAACACTGGCTAGACCCTGGGGGGCGCTTTACTGTTGTCACAGGAACAGTGGCCGGGGAGCAGCTAACTATAGGAAGTATCTATGCCCCGCCCCCTATGGGACAAACATTCTCGGATAAAGTCACACGGTTATGGGGAGAGCTCCCAGAGTGCATGACGATCCTGGGTGGGGATTGGAATGATGTGATGATGCCCCAAGATCGTTGGCGGGCCGCGAGGTAAGATCCCCACCCCAACAAATCCAAATTGAATCTTCTGGCTAACACACTGGGGTGGTCGGATGCATGGCGCGCCTTCCATCCCTCGACGAGTGGGTTCACATATACATCGGCGGTACATGACACATTGTCACGACTAGATGACATATTTCTCCCCCATAGCTATCGCCACAGGGTGTCGCACACATCTATCTTAGCCCGGGGACTATCCGATCATTCACCGGTTCAGCTTCGGCTGCGCCTGCAGGCCCAACGGCCCCCATATCGACGGCGCATGTCCCCCTGGCTTCTCAGGGACTCTAACTATCAAGAGGCCATCACAGATTACCTCTTGACTAATTCAGGCACATCCCCGTCAAGAATCATCCTGTGGGAAGCTCTTAATCCTTCGATCAGAGGAGAAGATATAAGCTTCCGAACTGGTGAAAAACGCAAATGCCTAGCTCAAATATTGGACCTCCAGGAGCGCCAGCGTTCACTAGAGTCGCAGGTGGCATCTGGGACTGCCCCGGAATCGCGGCGCAACCTTCTGTTAATCCAGCAGCAAATCCATCAACTCCTCACCGATGAGGCTAAAGAGACCTGGTTGGCAACACCACACAGGATATATCAATGGGGCGACAAGTCCAGTAAAATGCTGCATCGGCTTGGTCAGGCCAAGACAGCCCCTGTATCTGTACTGATACTTCGAGATGCGGATGGAGTTTTGTGTGCCTCTCCGGAGTCGGTAGTTCAAGTATTCGCGACATCCTCTGCCTCACTATACCAACAGCGGGAGCTCATCTCAGAGACCCTTATTGATGTGTTCTTGTCAGATATCCCCCCCTGCAAACTCTCCGATCAGGTAAGAGACATATTGGACGCCCCCATAACATTGGATGAGTTAAGAGCCGCGCTGCCCAATACCCACCCTGGCAAAGCGCCGGGACGCAATGGGTTTCCCAGCAACTTTCTGCGGCTAATATGACAACGTTGGGCTCGCACTTAGTAACAGCACTCCAAGAAGCCCTTGAACAACACATTCTAACCACTGACTGGCGACATGTCGAAATAGTAGTTTTTCCCAAACCTGGTCGCCCTCCGGAAGATCCTGCTTCATATCGCCCTATTTCATTACTCAATTTCGAGCCCAAACTTCTAGGCAAAGTTCTCGCGGATCGTCTTCGATCAAGCATCCAAGACCTCATCCACCCAGATCAGTCTGGCTTTAAGCCACATCGTTCCACCAGGCACAACATCAGACGGGTCCACAACGCCATTGCCAAGGCCCAAGAGCTTGGCCGACCAGCGGCTATTCTTCTGGCTGACATTGACAAGGCGTTTGACTCCTTAAGCTGGACCTACCTCTTCAAACTCCTCCGCGCCGTAAACTTAGGGCCCCGCTTTATTGCATACACACAGCTGCTGTACACAGACCTCTTGGCCTCAGTGCGCGTAGCGGGACATCGGTCGACCCCCTTCTCCATCCATCGGGGCACGCGACAGGGCTGCCCCCTGTCCCCGTTGCTCTTCGCCCTGGCCGTATTGGTACGACAAGACCCACTGATTCTCGGGTTTGAATGGTCACGGGAATATTCGGACAGAATTGCAGTTTACGCAGATGATGCCCTTTTTTTCCCTGACAGATCCGTGGTCCTCCGGACCCCGTATCCTTCAGATCCTTCCAGTATTCCGGGAAACTACCGGGCTAGGAACTAACCCCTCCAAGTCCATACTTTTTCCCGTATGTGGTGACCAGAAACGCCAGACCTAGGACTCACAGTTATCCCATGCCACAGATGGTTTTAAATACTTGGGTATGTACATATCGCCATGTCCCTCGACTTCGTGGACACATAATATTCTTCCACTGCTCCCCGCGGTCCGTAGTGAAACTGCGGTTTGGTCCCAACTGCCTCTATCTTTATACGGACGTTCAACCATTTTCAAAATGGTGCCTCTACCGCGTTTACTATACGGGCTACAAAACTTCCCATACACTGTCCCCCACTCATGGTTCACACAATTAAACGCGATCCTAAATAAGTTTTTATAGCAAGGAGGGGCGATCCGAGTAGCACTCCACACGTGCACACAATCAACCTACTGCGGTGGTATTGCGGCTGCAGATATATATGCATATTATTCTGCATCCCATCTCCTAGTTATAAATGAGTGTTGGTAAGGATCTCAGTCAGACCCAGGGTATGCAGTAGAGCGGCTGGCAATGAAAGACATCCCCTTGCAGAAATTCCTATACAGTAGGATCAATCTAGACACCCTCCCTTCGGCCAGTAAGATTGTTATCCAACTATGGAGACATTCGGTGAAATCCATGGGCTGGTGGGAGAGACTAACACAAACTACGCCCCTTTGGCAGGGCACATACGTACGCTCAGTCTCTACTCTGGCTGGTTTCCGCAAATGGGACCTCATTGGAATCTCCACGTTAGGAGACATCATGCATGGCTGCACACTTAAGTCCTTTCAGCAATTACAAACTGAGTTTCACTTACACAAATCTCAGTTCCACCGATATCTGCAATTGCGGAATGCTCTCGACCCGCACATTCGTCAATTGGCGACCCTATCCGAGTTTCACTCACTAGAGGGTCGTTTATTAATGGGGGACATCGGGCCACATAAGATCAAACAAATTTACCAGACACTAATTACTCACACACACAATACGTTACATAAGACCAGAGCGGCGTGGGAAGCGGATATGCCGACCTTGACGGACGACGACTGGACAGAAGCCCTAGCCAGCCCCTGACATGCAGCGGTTTCCTCGCGATACCGCTTCATACAATTTAAGTACCTTCACTGAGTATATTACACTTGATCCCGGCTATGGAGGATGGGAGCGATCCAGTCCCCCCAATGCCTTTGATGTACAAAAGAAGAGGGCTCTTTTCTCCACACAGTGTGAAATTGCGCAGTATTACAACCATTTTGTGAAAAAGTGAAGTCCTGCCTGGGCCAGGTGCTGGCCTGGACCATCCCACTCGATCCCAGACTGTTGCTCCTCCATAGCACAGAGGCGATTGGAGGAAACCGTTATAAGCAGCACCTCCTGTTTCCTGCGTTAACTCTAGCTAAAAGGGATATAGGCCAGAAATGGAAAGTGACCTCCCCGCCGAGGTTAGGGGATTGGAAGAAGGCAATGGATAGGTGCATGGGAGCCGAAATTGTAGTTTTCCAAGCATGGGGATGCCCACAGAAGCATAGGAAGATTTGGTCCCGCTGGGTGACATATCGGGGCATTGATTTACCCCCCCCTGCCACATTTAGACCCTTCATAACCCCATCAGGCAATACATGGTCTATACTAACACACCATGGACAGACAAAATTGACAGTTAAGACACATTTTTGGTAACACGCAATTACGAATAAACAGCAGTGTTCGGTGCAGTTTGTTAATTATCCGGCCTGGTGTTCTACAGGCCGAGTTGTTATGGTATGATAAAACCAGGTACACTGTGCTTTTTGCATTTTATGTAATGTACTTGTCGGGCTCCGCCCATTTGGTACCTTTAAAAACGAATAAAATTAGTTGTGAAAAAAAAAAATGCTAAATCAATCCTAAATTGCCTAATGAATGTGGCATTCACCTCAAATGTAATCATTAGTACAACAGAAAATAATTTAACTGTTTACATGTGGAGATTTTCCCAGCCAACAATTTTGAACGCTCATGAATTCACACACAGCCCAGAATTACAATTTTGAAGCTTCTTTTTAAAATTTCAAGAGAACCTCCTAAGGGAAAATCTTTGGACACCCAAAAAGTGTTACCATGAGGAGGACTGTGTGAGACACAGTGCTGGCCTCATACCAAAACTTCACCAATGGGGTTATGCTTAAAGCACAAGTTACTAACTTGTGTAACGATATATCTGTAAGAGACAGTAGTTAGTGACAGATTCCTTACCTTAGAATATCCCCAGGCGTCAGGCTGGATCCGGAAAGTTTTTGAGTAGCAGTACCCTTGCGCGTCGGTAGGCGGCGTCGTGCGGCTCCGCGTCCGTCGTCGGCATCGTGATCGCCGGGATGACGTCGCGGGCAGTACTTAGGCGCCGCCCCTGCGCGCTGACGTCAGTTCTGTACACGACTTTCCGCGCCAGGAACGCAGAGCCATGCAAGAAGCTGACATAGGTGTCTGAAAAATACTAGGGCCCTGAAAGGGATGTCCTTAACCCTAGAAATCAGTTCGCAGAACGGGGAGGATGGGCGGGCGGTAAGGAATCTGTCACTAACTACTGTCTCTTACAGATATATCGTTACACAAGTTAGTAACTTGTGCATCTGAAAGAGACACGTTAGTGACAGATTCCTTACCTTAGAATAGATACCCCAGCAATACCAACCCCGGTGGTGGGTCTGCGAACAAAGATCAGACAAGGAAGTCCTGGAGGACAGAACGGCCAAAGAAGCCGTCCCTCCGGACCTGACTGTCAAGGCAGTAATGCTTTGTAAACGTGTGCAGCGAGGCCCACGTAGCTGCCTGACAAATAACCGGCAGGGGAACACCGCGGCCCAAGGCCGTGGTAGCAGCTGTTGCCCTGGTGGAATGGGCACGCAGCCCAACAGGAGGTTCCTTTTTAGCCAAAGAATAGCAGGTCTTGATGCACAAGGTAACCCAGCGGGAGATGGTTCGTTTGTGCACCGCCCGACCTTTTTGGCGCCCACGTAGCCAACAAAGAGCTGGTCATCCACCCGGAAGTGTTTTGTGCGGTCGATATAGAAGGAGAGCGCACGTTTTGGGTCCAGACGGTGGAGCCTCTCTTCCTCTCTGGAAGGATGCGGAGGCGGAAAGAAGGTAGGCAAAGTGATGGTCTGCCCAATGTGAAAAGCAGTAACCACCTTTGGCAAGAAGGACGGACGCGTCCGAAGAACAACCTTGTCTGGATGAACAGACAGAAAGGGAGGTTTGCAAGATAAAGCCTGGAGCTCACTCACCCGGGAGCGGAGGTGATGGCCACCAGGAAGGCTGTCTTTAGAGTTAGAAGACTAAGAGGACAGTTATGCAGAGGCTCAAAGGGAGCGCACATTAAAAAGGTAAGAACCAAGTTCAAGTCCCACTGAGGCATCACAAATGGAACAGGAGGAAAGAGGTGTGTAATGGCTTTTAAGAACCTGTTAACAACAGGGGTCTTGAAAAGGGAGGGCTGATCAGGGAGCCTGAGGAAGGCCGAGATAGCACAGAGATAACCCTTGATGGTAACCAGGGCAGAACCCTGTTGGGCCAGAGAAAGAAGGAACAGAAGGACCTCAGAAAGAGGGGCAGAAAGGGGGTTCACAGCCTTTGCTGTGCACCATGCCACAAATTTGTTCCACCTGCAGGCGTATACCACCTTAGTGGAGGGACGCCTGGCTGCCAGAATCACATCACAAACTTCGGGAGGCAAGTCGAAAGGAATCAACTGCCGCCGCTCAATCTCCACGCAAGCAGGTGTAGACTGGACAGGTTCGGGTGGAGGACCGTCCCCTGCTGCTGCGACAGAAGATCCTCCCGAAGAGGCAGACGGATCGGGGGATCTACGCTCATACTGAGTAGCTCGGGATACCAAACTCTTCGAGCCCAGTCCGGAGCCACAAGAATGACTTGGGCCCGGTCGTGCCGAATCTTCTTCAACACTCTGGGTAGAAGTGGTATAGGCGGAAAGGCGTACAACAGACCGCAACTCCACTCGTGACGAAAAGCGTCGCCGGCGAGTGCCGCCTTGGAAATTCCAACGCGCAGAACTGATGACATTGCGCGTTCTCTTCGGTGGCGAATAGATCTAACCAAGGCTCTCCCCACTGTAGAAAGAGTCCTTGCGCCACTTCCGAGTGAAGACGCCATTCGTGATCCATCATGCACCTGCGGCTGAGTTCGTCCGCCCTGGCGTTCAGGGAACCTGCCAGGTGTTGAACCACCAGGAACATGCCCTGATGTTCCAGCCATGTCCAGAGGCGCAGAGCCTCCTGACAAAGGGTCCACGACCCCACCCCGCCCTGTTTGTTGCAGTACCACATGGCGGTGGTGTTGTCGGTGAACACCTGCACTACCGTCCCTTTGACAGAGGGAAGGAATGCCTTGAGTGCAAGTCGGATCGCCCGGAGCTCCAGAAGGTTGATATGGAGCTGGGACTCCGCCGGAGACCAGAGGCCTCTGATCTCCGCCTCTCCCATGTGACCGCCCCATCCCAGAAGGGACGCGTCCGTCACAACTGTATGCTCTGGCTGGGGAAGGGAGAGGGATCTGCCCATGACCCATTGCCGGTTCGAGAGCCACCACTGCAACTGTGTTGCAGTCCCCTCCGAGATCTGGACGTGATCGGACAGGTTGCCCTGGTGCTGCGCCCACTGGAACTTCAGGTCCCACTGCAGAGCCCGCATATGCCATCTGGCATGATTGACCAGCAGGATGCAGGAGGCCATGAGGCCCAGCAGCCTCAGGGTCATCCGTACTGAAACCCAGGATAAAGGCTGAAAGATCGGAATCATAGCCTGAATATCCCGGACTCGCCGTTCGGGAGGATAGGCCCGAAACTGCGTCGTGTCCAGAACTGCTCCGATGAAAAGGAGCCGTGGAGAAGGAATCAGATGCGACTTCGGCACATTGATGGAGAACCCCAGCGAGTGCAGGAGTTCGGCCGTAGTCTGGAGGTGGGAGACGACTGCCTGGGATGAGCCCGCCTTCAACAGCCAGTCGTCGAGGTAGGGGAAGACTGAAACCCCTGCCCGGCGCAGATGAGCTGCGACCACCGCCATCACTTTCGTGAACACCCGAGGGGCACTGGTAAGGCCAAGGGGAGCACGGTGAACTGAAAATGCTCGAGGCCTACCGTGAACCGAAGGTAACGCCGGTGGGCCGGCAGGACGAGGATGTGGAAATAGGCGTCCTGCAAGTCCAACGCTACCAACCAGTCTCCGGGGTCGAGGGCAGTCAAGACCTGAGCTAGGGTGAGCATCTTGAACTTCTCCTTCCGGAGGAAGCGATTGACGTTCCGGAGGTCCAAGATAGGACGCATGTCCTCCTTGTCCTTTTTGGGCACCAGAAAGTAGTGGGAGTAGCAACCACGCCCTACTTCTGGGGTCGGAACATGCTCGATGGCCCTCTTGGCCAAGAGGGCCGTGACTTCCTTCTGTAGAAGCACCAAGTGATCCCCTGACATGCGGTGGAATTGAGGTGGCATGGCTGGGGGGTGGTCTCGAAGGGAGGAGTAGCCCCTTCGGACAATGTCCAAGACCCACCTGTCCGAGGTGATGGGACGCCAGTGGTGAAGGTGATGGCGGACCCTGCCCCCGACTGGCGTGCTGTGCACCTGAAAGGAGGGACTAGGAGGGCTTGGAGGCCGCGGACGGGTTGGAGGTGGTGGCCTGACCCGCACGCTGGTTGCCCGAACCGCCACGGCGGTATCCACGTCCTCGGCCACGCGAAGGCGCTTGCTGCGCGGGCCGTTGGCCGGGCTGTGGACGTGACTGGGCGCCCCTTCCGTGGCCACGAAAGGGGCGAAAAGCAGACGTGAGCGGAGGGCGCACAACAGCAAGGCCCAGGGACTTAGCAGTAGCCCGTGAGTCCTTGAAACGCTCCAGCGCATGGTCTGCCTTCGAACCAAAAAGACCGACTCCATCAAAGGGCATGTCCATGAGAGTATTCTGGACATCCCCTGAAAAACCAGTGGTTCTCAGCCAGGCGTGGCGACGCAGCGCCACCGTCGTTGCAAGCGATCTGCCCAGCGAGTCGGCGGTATCAAGGCCACAGCGGATGGTATATTTAGCCGCATCCCGCCCTTCCGCAATGGCGCGGGTAAGCAGTGTCTGGACCTCCTCAGAACACTGCGGCAAAACATTCGCCACCGAATCCCACAGGGAGTGGGTGTATCGGCCCAAGAGGCAAGCGGTATTAACAGACCGCAAGCCAGCACTGGAGGAAGAGAAAGCCTTCTTCCCAAAGTGATCCAGGCGCTTGGATTCCCTATCCGGAGGGGCGGTAGGGAAGGCGGTTTGGGAGGCAGAGGCTTGGACAACCAAGCTCTCAGGGGTGGGGTGTTGGGAGAGAAACAGGGGGTCGCCCGGAGCCGGGCGATGGCGTCGAGCCACGTTCCTATCCACAGGAGCCCCTGTGGTGGGTTTGGACCAGGCACCCAAAGAACGTCAGTGAGTGCATCGTTGAACGGCAGCACAGGCTCCGAAGAGGAGGCCGCCGGCTGAAGCACTTCAGTCAGGAGGTTAGTCCTGACGGCCACTGTAGGCAACTGGAGATTCAAGGCTCCAGCAGCTCTACGCAACACCGTTGCAAAATTAGCCCCCTCCTCCGTTGCCACGGGAGGAGACAGCATGCCAGAGTCAGGGGAGGTATCCAGACCACTGGCATCCCCAAGTTCCTCAACCCAGTCCGGGTCAAACTCGCACTGTTGTGTGAGAGGGTCCTCAGACCCCTCCCAGCTCTCCTGGTCCTACTCAGGTTGAAAATATGGAGGAGGAGGGACATAAGGGACCCAAGGTCTCATTGGCGCCGGAACCGGCGTCGGGCGACGCCGGTCCGGCTCCATGTCCGGACCCGGGGAGAACCGGGGAACGACGCCGCCCGGAGCCCCGGACGGCGTCGGAAACGGCACCGGGGACATCGGCGTCGGCGGAGGCGTGGTTAGGTCAACCGGCGTCGATGGGGGTTGCGGCACCACCGGAGCCGGGGTCGAGGCCGGGGCCGGAGCCGAGGCCAGGACGAAGGCTGGTGGGACAAGCGATGCCGGGACCGGAGTCGACGGCGACGCCGGAGCAACCCCATCAGGGCCCGCGGGGCCCGAAGGCGCACCGGAGGGACCTTGAGGCCCGAAGAGGAGGGCCATGGCCGACAGGAATTCCTGCACTTTGGGCGGATCCGCCCCCGAACCCGGGAAGGGCGGGTATGGCGGGGGCGACTCCACAGGCATGTCCGGGGCCGCGGGGGCGGGGACGGTGCCGGGAGGGGCCTCAGCCGAGTCGCGAGACCGGCGAGGCGAAGTCTTAGAGCGATGACGCCGCTTAGACTTCTTGTGCTTCGACTTACCGGAGGAGCGCGAAGACTTGGATTCCGACGACCGGCGGGGACTCCGCGTCCGGCCCCTCGACCTCTCCCGGGACCGGGGCTTGGTGCGGCGCGGAGCCGAATGCCGGACTTCGAGGAGCTTTCGAGACCGCTCTCGCAAAGCCTTAGGATGAAGTTTCCGGCAGTCAGGACACGACTTCGTGTCGTGGTCTCGGCCGAGACAAAAGAGACTCGAGGTGCGGGTCCGTGATCGACATCATGCGACCACATTCCTCGCAGGGCTTAAAGCCGGGCATCCCTACGACACCTTAGGAGTCGTGAAGACTCGTTGAAAAAGCAGTGAAAAAATTCACCAAAAAGATAGTCAAAAAGTGACTAGGGCACTGCTCTTCCCGGATCTGCGCTTACTGGCGCGGAAAAAGAAGAACTGACGTCAGCGCGCAGGGGCGGCGCCTAAGTACTGCCCGCGACGTCATCCCGGCGATCACGACGCCCGACGACGGACGCGGAGCCGCACGACGCCGCCTACCGACGCGCAAGGGTACTGCTACGCAAAAACTTTCCGGATCCAGCCTGACGCCTGGGGATATTCTAAGGTAAGGAATCTGTCACTAACGTGTCTCTTTCAGATAAGTAGAGTTGCGAGCTTACAAGAGAGGTATCAATTATACAAGCTGACTGGTTCATACTGATTTTGAACATACCACTTCAGTATATCAAACAAAACCTATGGGGCCTTTCCTCCTGTAACTTGTCAGTCCCCTTGTGGACACTGTGAGACATGCAAAAAGACAAGTCACCGAAAAGAGCATACATTTTTTATGGCACTTTGAAAGCAACTGAAACACACCAACTGCAACTCTAGTAATGTTGTCTGCTCACAAGCTAATTTAATAAAATATACATGGTCTCAACAGTATTGTATTGTCTTGTAACATTTATATACCGCTTGCTACCCCATGTGGGCTGCAGAAGCACTTGCCTACATGGGTAGCACGGTACACCATGTAGGTGTATGGCTGGTAAGGTGCAGTCTTATTTTTGATCATATATGGGAAGTATTTCCATGTCCTGCATAATGACCACCAAGGTGCGGTTATTGTGTATGAGATGCATCGTTTAACAGTGTGATGGGGAAGAAGTGTGAGAAATAGGGGCACAGTTCATGGTTTTGGTAAGCTAGTGACTTTGAACAGCTCTGCAGGTCATTATATTTCTTATGATCACTGGCCACTAAGTTGATTACCGCATAGGGATGCCTATATTAAGATTGTTTTTTTATGGTCTAGAGTAGACATAGTTTACGAGGCGAGATGGACCGGAGATCTGCTGGGAAGAACTTAGTTAAAATCATTCCTGATAAAAATGTCATACAATGTTGGATTTTAAGTCCGTTCACATAACCTGGCTGTCCTCAACCTGAAAATGCCAGAAAATCCCACTGGTCGCAATTTCCTACATGTAATGCCATTGAATCATGGAAGATACGGTACAAGCACGGATTGGGTCAAATTTAGACGACTTCTCTCAGACAACTACATGAATATTTGGTTTCCTCTTCATATGCCGGTTTCCCATTCATTCATAGCAATGACCACATGCTTAGGTTTCTCCAATTGTGAATTCAGATAATCCTTCTATTCCATAGTGAAACCAATTCTCTAGCACAAAGTCCCCATATATGCATTTAACAGGACAAAGAGTGTAGCAAGATGGAGGTTCCCCTCGTTCAAGCAAAATTCCCTTACAATATCGGAGAATATAACTTTACAGGGTATCGTATGCCGTCCTACAACACCTCGAAGCAGCCGTTAAAATAATTCCTCATATGAATGTCATTGTAAGATGTCAAGATGGTGTCATAGTATGTAGTTATTTAGGACATGCAGTTATGGACTACATTAGAGTCCGACAGCGGTCAGTGGTTTGTGGCAGACCACTTCAGTTATTTTATGTCTGTTCAAATGATAATGGATGATTTGTTGCAATAGCAGAAAAATCAAAGTCTGAACTACAGAACAAAACCAATTAATGAACAAGTTGGGGTCGGTCACATTCTGCTTGACGTATGGTGTATAGTAACTGAACAGATTACTATGGGGGAGAGGCTACAGGAGGGTGAGACTGAGACTCCAGGTGAGCCCTGGCTCCGCGTTGCATCCCCAGGTACGGGAAGCTGAGCGTACAGACAGGAAAATTGGATTGCCAGTCATCTGTCTCCCTATCACCTTTGAGCAGGATCAGCAGCGACTTCGAGCAGTTGACCAATACTCACCACAGAGTTCCAGTATTTGAATGAGCTGGAAACCTGTACAGTGATGGTGATACACAAAATGGAGTATGTCATCCGCATAGAGGGCTATTGGGTCCTCCAAGTCATTCCATTGGAATCTCCATACCTGGGCATCGCAACACCCCCATAGCCCAGGGGCTTTATCGATAGAGCAAAGAGGAGTGGTGAGAGAACCCCTGCCTGCTTTCTCTAAAAATGAGGCACAGGGGTGAGAGGATGCCATTTGTTTTCACATATGCTTGGGGGTGAATGTATAGCACTTGCACAAAGGACATAACACAGAGCCTAAATACCATAAGGAGTACTTGGAACAGGAAAGATCAATCAAGGGAGTTAAATGCTTTGTTAAAATCTATGAGCATGCGTGCAAAGGGATCCTTAACCTTATAGCGTTGCACCAGTGCAATATGTACCCTATGAATGCAGTGTTGGGTACTTCAGTGGGCGATAAAGCCACATTGGCCTGATTGAACAAGCAAGGTTACCACTTGGAGAAGTCTGTGGGCCAGGACCTTGGCATAGATCTTGATCACAGTATTTATGAGGGAAATCAGGCGATACAATGGGCATTGGTCAGGGGGAAACCCGCTTTGAGAGGGACTATGATTTTGGTCAAGTCAAGTTCAGGAGGATTAAACCTTCCTTTCCAATCCATTTAGTAGTGCTACATGCAAGCAAGTACATCCTTTTTACTGTAATTCAGATAACCTTTTCTGACCATATTGCCATGGTCCTGGAGAAGGCACTGGGGCCTACTGAACGCAGTATTCTCGAACACATGCTGACACCATAATAGCATGTCAAAAATAATTCGATATTTTTTCATCTTGTAAAAGGGTAGCCAGTTGAAGTGGTCACACAATGTACCTATTTACAGTACAGCATTACAAACATATAAGGTAGAATTTTCAATTACAGAGAATCACCTTAAATGAGTTACAAGATAAACATACATATTTCACGATTTTGCACAGTAAATATGATGAAAAAGTTTAGACTATAACAAACCTAGTAAAGACATCCCGAATAGCTTGCTCACTCGCTCCAATATATTTGCTGAGCAGCTCAGGGCCCTGTGAAGTGATTAACAATGAAGGTAAGGTTATTTTATTATTTTATCAAAAAATCACTTCTGAAAGATCACAAAAAGACTGATATCTACAGACCAACAGACAAAACAAAATGTAATGGAAACAGCTATATGACTTGCAGTATTCATTAGCTCTCTGAATCCCTGCCATCGGTAGACTTTTTTATGTCATAGCTTGTAATGATTAAGGCTATTATAAAGCTTAACCATATTCTTTTCACATACTGTCTCTCAAAGACAGGAACTGCAAAAAAATACATTAAAAGCAAATTACGAAGGCCATTTTAGACAAGACAAAACTAATAAAATAATTTTGGCATGCAAAGTCAGCTCCACAATAATGCATGAATGTATTTTAAATCGCAACACCGGCCTTCTGTAATTGTATAATCATTTAAACAGTGGTGGCTGCTTAACTTTTAATGTTGTGGGACATCAGGGGCTCTTGCATCAAATCAGAAACCCATGCCTGCTTACAGACACTCACCCATCCACAAGAACACATGTATGCATCTGCCCAGTCCCAAGCATGCACAAATACATACTCAAACCCATCTGTTCACAAACCTATGCATGCAAATACTCACATGCATTTCTACACACGTACACCCAAATATTCAAAGAACCACTTACTGCGACGGTGATAGAATATTCACATACAAGGCAGCAGTGGTGGGTGGTGGAAGATGGGAGCCACTGGCCAGGGAAGCATGACTGCCCGAGAGAGAGCAGAAGGCTTCAGACAGGCAGCAGGAACTGGATGATCCCACTGCCTCCTCTTGGTTAACCTTGTCAAGTGTGAGCCAAAGACAGTCATTTCCTAACTCATCACAAGGTGGGGTCAGTGAGACTTACTTATCCTACTCCACTATGTGATGAGTTGAGATCGGGTGGTCTGAGGCTTCACTGATTAACAGTCATCCCTGGGCACTCCAGCACTTAAACCTAAAGCACCCAGGGCTGACTATCAGTGACATGCCATGCGTCATCAGGTGAATAATCTTCACAGGGTTTGTTGGGCTGATGTCACTGCCCTCAGGGCTGAGAGATCTTCAATCAGGCAAATCTTGGATTGGAGGGAGAGGGGGCACATGCGCATCAGCACATGAAAAGCACCTGGCTGCCTGACCTTGACATGATGATGTCTGAGAGGCTGACCTTCGCTAAGTCTGGCACTCATCATGCACTGCAAAAATAGGGATGATCGAGCCCCAACACCCTCTCTATTGAGACTCCACTACGATTAACCATGTGAACAAACGGTGTGAAAGGTTCTGCATCCAATGGAGGAAGATTCTCCAAGATTTCCCGTGTTAATCAACAGAAGAAAGGCGAACGATGGACATTTCCAATTACTGGTTTAAAGTAGGTTCTCTCAATAGTTAAAAGAACAATCTTTGATTAAAGGCTTCTCATGGAGGAGCCAGATGAGGTTTTACATTTAAAATCTTGGGATTCTGCAATTTTTAAAAGAGGCGGAGGAACTGTCGATTTAGTGGGGTGGGAGCTCAGCTGGTTTATGGCGGGGCTGCTGCTCTGCCAAGTCCTAAATAATATGACATTATGAATATAAATCATATTTTTAATGTAACTCATGCATTAAATTCTGTTTTACAACTACTTCAGTGAACTATATAGATTCTATTTACAAACATCTCATACTTCAATGGGATCATATGCTGGCTTGAAACTATGCAAATATTTCAGAATGTACCTTGAAGAGGAGGCTATGTTAGACAAAATAATGGTCACAAAATCTCTCTCTAAATTCATAGGATATATAGATGATTGTTTCATCGTTTGGCAGGGAAACTGAACATTGTTGCTAAGGAATATAACCACCATTTTATCAGAAAAGCATACAGTATTACTTAAGAAAGCTGGCCAATACAAAACATATACAATAGTGTACAAGCTGCAAAACGTTAACTTAGTAGGTGTAATAACATACAGAAGTGAGAGCAATCATACCAAAGATGAATACTAACCTTGGACAGTGAATCAGTTGTTGGAATGTAAATCCCCACTCACCCTGATCCCAAACCAAACTTATAATACTATGCATCAATGAGGGTCCTCAAGCTGAAAACGAAAGGAGGGGGGGGGAGAGCCGGGGGCCAAGATGAATGTTATATGTTATAGGGGTGAACCTGGTGGGCATGGGTGAAAATGAGCCCTGACTTTTTGCATTTTAGAAGACATCATCCAATCAGAATAGTTGAACGGCTGCTCATTGGGAACCAGCAGGCCCCACAGGGTCTAAAGTTTGTGATTTAAAGCTTCCCAAGAGGATGTCCCATTCAATTGAGATTGGGGTCTTGCGTAAACCACAACATTCTTCACGCCTAAGAGCCACGTTTTCTGCCAGGCCCCACTGACAGAGGTCCTCCCTCAGTCTGTTAATCTTTGGGCCTTCGGGGACTTCCATGGCTTGGTGAGAAGGTGTTTATCCAACAATAGGTCCAGATGTGCAGATCTAGTCCCCACCCTGGAGCCCCTAGATCGCGCAGACAATCCCAATATGCATCAGTTTACTGTGTTCCAATGTGTCTGGCCTGTGAACTCCTACAATGACTGTGCCACTCCAGACCAGTATTCTGATAGGTGCGGGCAAGCCCACAACATGTGGAGTAAGTCGGCATCCTCTACCCGGCAACGGAGGATGCTGCTGGATATATACGGTGAAGTTTATATGGCGATAAGTATGCTTGGTGTAAAATGGCAAATTGAATAAATTCAAATCTCGTGTTTCGAAACACCTTCCTAGGATACTCCAGCAGCCTCTCCCATTCCCTATCTGTGAGTTCCCTGCCCAGATCTGCGTCCCACCTCTCTCTTAGTGTTGAAAGTGATGCAAGGAGATGGATGCGAAGACCCTTATAGAGCAATAGCACTAGATTGCAGCCTTGCCCCATTGTGTGTAATGCTCTTAGTTATTCATATGTCGGTGGTTCATGGTCATCCGCTCCCATTGTTTATGTACATAGCGCAGGAGACTGGCATGTGTTAGGAAAAGGAATTAACCACCTTAATTGTTGTACATGAAAAATTTCTCAATGTGAGAATGCACTAATGCAAACTTTGGGACCAAAATATTAGCTACAAAACAACTATTTGTTTAGAGTAGGACCACAAGACATTAACAGGGACACTCACAATATTAGGTTATAAAGCCACAGCGAAATACGTGTTGGCTGCACACATCTGCACTTGTGTTCACAGTAAATCCAAATAACTTCTACTTGCTCGTCTATAAAGTTAAAAATGAAACACCTTTGAGTAAATCAAAACTTCAAGGACAACCATTTCTTCACTGAAACAGGTAGGGTACTGTCTCATCTTGGCAACAAATATTTTAAACACTGATTAGGGGGTCATCGCCAGCAGAGCACATGTACCTCCCACGGACAGCCTAACCCCAATCTAATTAAGAGGGAATGCCAGCCCATTTTTTGACCAATGACTCTCTTTCGTATCATATATACTGTATAAAAGAAAATAAATTACTTACCTGTAACTGTAGTTCTCCAGTATTAGAATCTTACATAGATTCTCATGCTTGAACAATTTGCCATCATCGAGATGGGAGTCCCACAATATATTATAATAGCAATGCAAAGTTAAACATAGGCTAGAAAGGCCCCAAGCCCCTTAATTTTGCAACATACCATAGTCATTGTTTAAAAAAAAGAGACCAAACATAGGTTTGAACAAATCAGATTGCCCTACCTTCTAGAACACTCTGGTGAGAAGCTCCAGTACCTCAGATTTTCAAAGCTCAAGTGTAGGCGATACACCCAGAAAAAAGAGAGAGAAAAGAAATTGAGCATCCCAGGGGAGGAGGGTGGGTAGCATGTGAATCTATGAAACATTCCAATACTGGAGAGTTAAAGGTAAGTTTTTTTTTTTTACTCCAGTATTGAAACTTTCATAGATTCACGTGCTTGAATCAGATTAAATCGCAGTTATAAAGCACACTTTTTTTTTTAAACTGTCGAGCATGTGCAAGATACATAAACGTACAACAATCTGGTATGCAGTTCCTATGGGGGGGGTGGGAGAGGGGTGTAATTGATAGTCTAAATGATAGGATGTTAGCAACATCCTATCAATTAGACTCATGGCACTTATACCGGGACTGCCAGCACACTGTCACCAGCGTCCCTGGCGTCAAGATGTGGGTATATCCCACATTCAGGAGCTCTGCATTGGAGGCCACTGCCCTCCGTCATTGTTGCAGTTGGTGTGGACGCACAGGCTGAGGCCCCCGCTCCGGAACCCATAGGTCCGCGAGAAGGACGGTTTCACCCAACCTGACATTTTGTCCCCCACCCCGGATTACCTTGGAATCCTCACTATAGGAACGGTACACCTTAGGAATCCTCTGACCGTTTCCTTAATCAGAGAGTAGATTAGGTAACCCTGGCACCCCGGTCCTGAAGAAACGCCACTCATCCATTAGGAGAACAAAGACGTGAAACATGTCGACCTTTTCATACACCATCCCTTCACACTACACATACTGAGCTGCAGCAGGTTGAATTGTCCTGCCAGCCCTGACTCTTGTAGTCTGCTTTTAGCCATAGCATCAGTGTCCAGCTAATTAAGGACTTTCCGGACACTTATAGCTATTTTTAGACACCACGTACACCACTCTACTCACCACACTTTGACCCCACCACCTCATCACATAGGGCATACCGGTTTAACAATATAGAAGATCTCCGGCAAAGAGCCCCCCTGCGGGGCCCGTCGGGCATTGCAGCGCCGGCCCGACGAGGAGCTGCCCTATGATGAAGCATGACACCCCTTGGGGTGTGTGAGGGCCCTTGCTCCTATTGGAGCTCTCCCCTTCCCTATTAGTGTTCCTTCTCCGACTTGACTTCCTGTTGCTTTATCCTCCCTCCCCCCCCCCCCCATAGGAACTGCATACCAGAGTGTTGTACCTATATGTTGCAGGGCATGTATGCTGGACCTCAATTATAAAAGCCCTTGTCCCCCTTTGGTTAATACAAGATACATAAACACCTTTACTCACAAAGTATATATTATGTATATATACGCATAACAAGAATACAGAGCAAAGAAATTTTTTTGCATAACTAGGTCAAGACTGGTGGGAAGAAAGGGAAAGCTCAGCATTACTGGAAAACATATCGCAGTACAGCCTGACCCACTGCTGTGTTGATGCAATCGGCAGAGTCCAAGCAGTAATGCCTGATTAAGGTGTGTGCATTCTTCCAGGTAGCTGCACAGCAGATGTCCTGGAGCGACACACTAGCAAACAGCGCAGTTGAGGCAGAAAACGTTCTGGTAGAGTGGGTGTGCACGGACATCTGTAGTGGTTTACCCGCTGCTTGATGACAATAAGGAATGGCACTGGATATCCATCGAGAAGTACCTTGCTTAGAAAGAGGATGAACATTCCCAGACACGCTGTAAGCCACGAGTTGATTGGACTAGTGAAAGTGTTACGTCCTTTATAAATAGAATTTTAAACAGCTCTTGACATCCAAAGAATGAAGGGCTCGCTCAGCTGGTGTTGTGGGAGCTGGAAAAAATGTTCTGAGAAAGAGAGGCTCATTTAAATGAAAAACTGAAGGGATTTTAGGAATTAACTTAGAGTTCATACGAAGAACCGCTCTATCATTCCGAAATTGTAGGAAAAGTCCCTGAATGGTGAGGGCATGAATTTCACTCACTCGCCTGGCAGACGTTAAAGATAAGAGGAGAGCAATTTTCCAGGAAATGAACTTCAGATCAGCTCTGTGAATGGATTGGAACGGGTGCTTGATAAGCTGTGAAAGAACAGTATTGAACTGCCAGAGAGGTGGAGGAGGTCTTACTAGTGGAAACTCCCTGAAGAGACCTTTGAGGAATTGTTTAACAATTCTAGCAGACCATAAGGAAGGCAAAGTAGAGGATCTTCTAAAGCGGGAGATAGCTGCCAAGTGGACCTTGATGGTTGCGTGAGCCAATCCTGATTTTGCTAACTGCAGGAGATAAGGAAGAATCTCTTGAAGCGAAGAAGAGAGCGGATGCATACTAGCTTGCTGGCACCAAATGCAAAAACGCTTCCACTTAAGCCGATAGGTCTTGTTAGTACTCTACGCTATGGCTCTGGATAGTATCCCCTGGCAGTCCAAAGATAAATTCAGATGGGCGAACTCAGTGTGCTCAGGAGCCAGGCCGATAAATGAAGGGATCTGGGATTCGGATGAAACACTTGGCCCTGGGACATCGTTAAGAGAGATGGTATCGGTTTCAACTGAATGTGAGGTTTCTCCAAGAGAAGAAAGATATCTGTGAACCAGTGCTGGTGTGGCCAGGGCAGGGCTATGAAAATCATCCTGCACGGTTCAGCCTTCATCTTCATGAGGACTCTTGGGAGGAGAGGAATGGGAGTAAAGGCGTAGGCAAAGATGCCAGACCATGCCATTGAAAATGCTTTCCCCCCCAAGATCCCTGATGTTGACGCCAACTTGTGAAAAACGAGCATTTCTTGTTCTGGGGGGGTGGGTCGCAAAGAGGTTGAGACGTGGCTTGCCCCACTTGATAAAGATACAGTTGAGTTTCCTGATCCAGTTCCCATTTGTGACAAGATGACCTTAGTCTGCTTAATGTGTCTGCTATCGCGTTTTGGTTTCTCGGTACATGTTCCGCTCGTAAGGACACTGTGTTGCGAATAGCCCACTCCCAGATTTACTGCGCCTCTTGAGAAAGGAGGCGTGATCTTGTGCTGCATTGCTTGTTGATGTTGTGCATCTTGGTTGTACTGTCCATCTGGATGAGTACCGCCGAGTACCTTATTCTTGGAAGGAAAGCCTTTAAGGCAAGATAGACTGCCTTGAGCTCCAACAAGTTGATATGAGGAAGGAGATGAGGCTTTTGCCACCTGCCACTGACTTGTATGTCCTGAAGGTACGCTCCCCATCCTTCGAGGGAGGCGTCAGTAGTTATGACCAATGGAGAAGGTATGCTCAGGTAGGACAGACCAACAGACAGATTTTTTCAATTTGTCCACCATGATAGGGCACTGACAAAGGCTGGAGTGATGGTGAGTAGATCGTCGAAGGATCCCTTTGCCTATAGCTACTGCTTGTCGAGTTCCTCCTGGAGGGGACACATCCTTAGACCGCCGAATGGAACCAGGATGACATCATTCCCAATAGAGATTTGTAAAGGTGAACTGAAAGAGACCCTTTTTTTTGTATCAGCTCTGCTAAGGACGTTAGTTTTAACTGTCTCTCCAGAGACGGCTATGCTATGTAGAGAGTTGTGTCGAGTGTTGCCGTCAGGAACGTGATAGTGTTTGAAGGATGCAAGACTGACTTTTCTGGATTTAGGGTAAGGTCTAGCTTGTTGAACAGTGTTGTACAGGCCGCAGTAGATGCCTGTGCTGCGCAAATGGACGGCGCCTTGACCAACCTATCATCTAAATACAGGAATGCTTGGCGTCTTTGTTTTCTTAGAAAAGCAGATACCAGCAGATTTTAGGCCAAAAGGAAGGACTCTGAACTGCTAAAGGCTCCTGGTTATTGTAAACTGTAGGAACTGCCTGTGGGATTGGTGGATGGGGATGTGGAATTATGCATCCTGAAGTCTGAGGCTTGACATGTAATCTTCTTGATTTAAGAGCAACAGAATGTCTTGTAAAGTCACCATGTGGAAGGAATTTTTCTTGAGATAGGTGTTGAGATTCCTCAGGTCTAAAATTGGTCGCCATTGTTTGAACTTTTAGCAGACCAAAAAGAAACGGGAGAAGAATACACTTCCTCGTCGTGATGCAGGAATTGGTTCTATTGCTCCTTTTTGTAGCATTGTCATGACCTCTAATTTGAGAAGAAGTAGATGCCTTAGAACAGAGGGTTGAGGAAGTGCGGGGTGGGGTTTGAAGAAATTCTAGAGTATGGGCAAATTGAATAAGGTTCAGGACCCATTGGTCTGTAGTTATATAATGCCAGCATTGGAGGTAAGCAGATATTTTGCCCCCTAACTTGGTCGATGACAAAGGGTGAAAAGCCGGAGCCTGTACGTTGTCATTGGCAATGGGTCTTGTCCTTGCCTTGACGCCCTGTCTACCTCTTAGTGCAGGTCGACTGTAAGCTGCTGACGGTGGTTGGCGTTGGGAGTACTGTGGATGAAATTGCTGTGAGGAAGATGTGTAAGCAGGGTAGTAATATTGCTTGTTACCTCCCCTGTAGGATGGAAGGCCTCTTCTTCGGGCGTCCTGAAAGGGCACTTTCCTATACTGAAGAGTCCCCAGCGACTTAGCTGTGTCCGAATCCATTTTAATACCTTGTAAAGCTTCATCCACGTGCTGAAAAGGGCTTCCCCATTGAAAGGGAGGTCTAGTATTTTGTTTTGGACCTCAGGCCTGCATAAAGTAGCCTTTAGCCAACCCTGGCGGCATAACACAGCAGCACCTGCAAGTTGACTAAATGCAGTAGTGGCAATGTCCATAGCACAATCAATCACCTCCGATGGAGTGCGTTCTCCTTCCAGAAGAATCATTTTAGCCTCTGCTTTACTGTCCTCTGAAAGCTGATCCAGATACAGTGCAATATCAGACCACATTTGGCGATCATACCGACCAAGAACAGTAAGTGAATTTGTTGCCCTAAATGTAAGCGCCAACATGGATGAAAATCTTTTTCCTATGTTGTCAAGGGGCCTACCTTCCTTGTCTGGAGGCACTGTGATCAGTGCATATGGGTTTTTCCTATCTATGCTGTGCAGCCTAAGAGATAACAGAATCAAGCTTCAGGTGACCAGTCAAGCAAGTAGGACCATCTTCTGGAGCTTTGTACTTTTTATCCAAGCGGGGAAGGACCACAGTTATTGAGGCTGGAGTCTTCATGACTTTTAAGCCCTCTTTCCACATGTAGCTTACAATGGGCATGGCTCTTCTGCTCTTCCATAATGGTTCTTTAAAATCATAAAGTAGTCCATCTGCGTAGTGGGCATAGGTATATCTTTGCTGCTCTTTCAAGCAAATTGTAGAAAACCCCAATGTCTTTGAGTGGGGAATCCAGTGGGGTTGGAGAAGGAGACAATGGCGTGGGTATGAGACAATCATCCCATTCTGGGTGGGTGTCATGGAGCTCACCCTCTTCCCGTTCATCATCAGAAGTTGCAGGGTTTTGAAGAAGAGTAGGTTGTGGTGTGTTAGAAATGGGATTTCTGGTTGGCTAGGGCATGCGCCTAAGTCAGGCAGAAACCACCACTCTAGGGCAAGGGAGTTACACGCTGAAGATAACCCCTGCTCACCCACTTGGTAGCTTGGCAGAGCAGTCAGGCTTATCCCAGAGGCAATGTGTGAAGCGTTTGCCCAACACACTCACACAGCAGCGACACACCAGGCACACCACAAACAAAAATTCCACACATGGTTATGTAAAAATAGCCTTTGTATTATCCATAAAAACACATTGGAACACAATCACATATATTACACTGTGCCACTGGCACTAGTCATGACTTCACAGGGATTACATAAATCACTTAGGCCAATCGGGCCACTGTCATAAACAGTACAGTGAGGGACCAGTGGCTACTGGTAGGAGTACACTTAGCATAGGCAAAACATAATTAGCAGTGCACCATAGTAAACACTTGCAGCGTGTACATATTAGGGAATACCATAAGCACACCCCGCCCCTCTTACGCGTAAACTGAACAGTATGACACATGAATCATAAGTAGGGCCATGGGATACACATTATCCCCAGTGCACTATTATAAAGACTCGTAGCGTGCACACATTTTAAGTGCATCATGCCCACCTTAGTCATAACACCATCACTACACTTACAGGCCACTTCCTGACATAATAAACAGTCCCCTGTTACTGTAAGGCAAGATGACACATATGGTAATCTTAGTATCAGGGCGGGTGAGGCGCAGCATCCACCTAGGGCCGCACTCCTGCGCTCCTTGTACTCCACACTAGAAAATAAAGTAATGCCCCCGAAGGCGGAGAGACCTCACTCGGTCCCCCTCCACCCAGAAGTGGCCAACGGCAGCTCCGCAAGCATACGGAGTGGCTGCCGACAACCAATGTGGTAGGCCAATGACGGCAGGGACCAACGGTGGCCCAAGTGGCCTCCCCTCACGGGACAGCTTCCCAGCTCTTGGGCATTAATTGGGGAGGGAAGCCGACCCTTTGCTCCCCCTCCTCTGCACTGACTCAAAATGGGCAATGCCCCCGCCTCACAGCAACCGGAGCCATACTCGGCGGCCGCCCGCGGACACAAGGAGGGGCAGCGGCGGCCAGGTAACGCGGTCGCCATGCCGATCCAACCCACCTCTGTTGGGACAAAAAGAAATGCTGGCAGGCCACGGAAGGATTCCAGTCGGACCCAGTTGGGCCGGGAAGCCCAGAGCGATGTCTCCCAGCTCCACTCTTCTCGGTGGTGGAACCTCCTCCCTTGACGGGTCCCCGCCCACAGGCAAGGCTGGACCTCATCAGGAGAGATCCCCTGACGCTGCTTCCGCGGTGGTTGCTGAGCAACCTTGTCATCGGGGCGGTCGCGTCCTGCACTCTTCCTCACGGAAGGGGGGGAACACAGCGCTGACCTCAGCGTGCTTGTAAGGCTCCACCCTCCCTTGCCGGTCACAACTCCTGGGGGAGAGCAGTAGGCAACGCTGCATTCCTGGTGCCCTCAGTAGAGAGGGACACAGAAATTCCTGCAAGGCAGCGCTCACTAAAAGGATCAATTAGCAATACTCCCAGGACTGTCTCCACCGCGCCCACCACGTGCTTCACAACTAGAGGGCCCAAAGCGCTCTGCGCACACCGTTTGTAGGCAGAAATCGCTTCTGCCAGGTTTCCTTTTTTTTGGGCAACGAGAGGAATATAAAGCGCTCAGCCTGTCTCCCACAAGGCAGAGCTGGGCACAGGCAGGCCAACGCGCAGGGCCTCCCAGCAGAAGACAGCCCGTCCAACCACCTAGCAGTAGCGGAGTCCCACGGCGGTTCCTCCTGGCACACTGCAGTCCACGCAGTGTTTCAGTTCCAAGTAAACTAAAAAAACATGGGGTCACAGCCCCAATATTTATAGTCCACAAAGTCTTTGTGCTCTGCTGGCACAGGGCTCTGAGCCCAGTCCAAACCAGTTCTGGGGGGCACTTAAAAATATCTTTACAGTGCACAACACTCCCCCCATTGCAAGTGTGAGCCCTGGCCCCAGACACTCCACAGGGGGGCAGAGCCATCATTGTGGAAGTAAACTGCGCACGCAGGCCCTGCAGAGGCCTGAGACAGGTTTGAAAGGCTACTTTGGTGGGTGGCGCAAGCAGCGCTGCAAGCCCACCAGTAGCATTTAAGTTACTGGCCCAGGGTATATGGGATACCACTGTACAAGGGACTGACAGGTAAATTAAATATGCCAAACAGGTGTAGACCAATCTTACCAAGTTTACCATAGAGAGCACATGCACTTTAGCACTGAACAGCAGTGATAAAGTGCCCAGAGTCCTAAAACCACCAACAACAGGTCAGAAAAAATACAGGAGGAAGGCAAAAAGTTCTGGGATGACACTGCAAAAAGGGCCAAGTCCAACATGGTGTATGGCGGACTGAAGTAGGCAAAAATAGTGGTGTTTGTTGTGGAGTGGATGGAGGTATAGGTAGAGATTTTGCTGGTGGACAGACTGGTGTTGTGATAGCAGGCGTTGGAGGAAAACGCTTCCTACAATCGGAAAGCATAAATTGTAAATCTGTAACAAATGAGGAAGGCAGGCATACCATTTCCTTTTGATATTGGGGATGATATTGCTCCTGAGGAGCGTAATAACCTTGACCCTCATATTCTTCCTCATCATAATCTTCCTCTTGGCACTTGATGTGTAATTCTGAAGGGCTGTGAGCATACCCAAAAGGACCTTCGTCCTTAGAATCTTCCTCCTCTATTAGCTAGGATGGAAGCAGTGGTGACACCTTGCTGGGAGAAGTGTACGCAGGGATCAAATGCCTTTTTTCTCCCCTGTTTTTGCAGCTTTTCCTTTGTCGACGGGATCATCGAGGGCTTCCTCATCGGGGATGTAATTAATGACGGCTAAACCATGGTGTCCTTCGACAGACGCGATATCTTCAAAGTTGTCGTGGTGGTGGTGGAAGTTGACGATATAGGCAGCGGAAGTGCCATCATCGATGGTGGAATAGTGACTTTGGGCGTTGAAGGATTAAGCAGATGGGTCGTCGATGAGGATGTCGTCAAGGAAGCAGCTGCAGGCAGAGACAACGTGGATACAGGGTCAGCAGCATTTGCCGTCGGCGACGCTGTAGATTTCTTCATTGACGACAATGGTCTCGTCGACTGAGTCTCTCATCTGCGATTTGTCAGCAGGTCGAACCGAAGAAGGTTTCTTGAAGGAATGGTGCACCTGAGGGGGTGGTGCAGGTAGCTCCGACTTTGTTTTTCATGGTCTTTTAGAGGAATTATACCTTTATTTCTTCTCCTTGAGCTCTTTTTTGAGATTTAGAAGGGCTGCGCCTGTAAGGCCCATGAGTGGTCTTGGTGCTCAAGAGAAGAGTGAGAACGAGGAGACCTCTCCCTCTTATGAGACCTCCTGGAGGATGATGAAGATTCCTCCTCACTGTCATCGCTAGACACGTGACTACTTCTTTGCCTTAAGTTTCTGAAGCCATATGAACAGCCACCCCTCATGCTCTTAAGGTTTTCTTAGAAAAGGTATGACATACCTTAGACTCTTAAGCCTTATTACCTGGATAAAGGCAATAAATGCAGTCCTTATGAGGGTCATCTGTATGGAGCTTCTTCTCAGAACAGGTAGCACAGCGCCTGAGCAGGCTCTTTATCTGACATGGCAAAGTCAGAATATAGGTCAAATAATACAGACCTAATATGAAGCAAAACGTAATCTGTAGATTTTCTGAAGCAATAAAAGGGTTTTGAAGCCTTGGAACACTGTAGAACAAGATAACTGAGCAGGGCTCAGTGGAGACTCCCTAGCACGACGTGCGGTAGAAAATCTGAGGTACTGGAGCTTCTCACCGGAGTGTTCTAGAGGATAGGGTAATTTGATTAGTTGAAACTTATGTTTGGTCTCTTTTTTTAAACAAGGACTACGGAATGTTGCAAAATTAAGGGGGCTAGGGCCTTTCTAGCCTATGTTCAACTTTGCATTGCTATTATAATATACTGTGGGACTCCCATCTTGATGACCGGAATGATTCAAGCATGTGTATCAATGACAGTTCCAATACTGGAGTAATATTAAGAACCTATAGTAACAACTATAAGAATAGTAAAGTCGACAACAGCAGCAACATACTTTTTTTTACAAATGTTGCACCCACATTGTTGCAAGTTCATGTAACTGAAATATCAATTACTGCCATCCAAAACAACACGAGGCATATTGACTTTAAAGAAATAACGTCTCAGTTGACTGTTCTGGGATTTGAACCCGCAACCTTCTGGCTATACTCAAACATTTACACACAACAAATTATTATATGTAATGGCTTTCTTACAATTAACAAAAGCTCTACTTAGCTTTACATAAGCAAGATGTGACTGACTGGAAGTTGGACATACAACAAATCTATCAAGGGAAGATAGACTTTTAGGACAGTCTGAATTCTGAAAACTACAGCAAGATTTTCAATTGTCCTTGCTGTGATTTCTCATAAATCTATACACATTTGAGCAGAGCATTAACAAACATCAAAACTAAGTGTCTTACCTTTATATTAATAAAATTCATTCCACTTTCTCGGGCGGCTACACCTGCCAAGAGTGTCTTTCCAGTTCCAGGTGCCCCATACAGCAGCACACCTGATCGTTGTCTAATTGGCAGGCTGGCAAACAACTCTGGATACTAAAAAAGAAATGGAAACACTAGTCATGTTAACCTGTTCAGATACTGATCGAAAAGAAACAGATCACAATGCTTTAGAAAAAAAAGTTGGTTGATTTAGGAAGTAAAACAATATACAACCATACAGAAAACGAAGGTTTTGTCTTCCACTGAAGCACAGATAAATCTCCCATGCTCCCACCTATATGAGGTGACTGTGACCCGCGCATGTGACTAGCTGAAGGGGGCAGCAGTTAAGGGCTGTGATACTGGCATCTGAATGCTGGAAGAAGAGATGTGGGGACCGTAGTATGTGGGCTGGCAGGCCAGAACCTGGTTCCAGTGCTCCGTCAGATAAAGATGCAAAGGTTTCATTTGCGACATGCCATGGTGGAGAGGATTTGACTGAGAAGCTATGATGGAAAAGGTTCCTCTCAGTAGAAGGGTCATGCTATCCAAAGGCAAATCTCTGGAAAACACAGGCGCCAGGGAGTGGTCGAAAGAGCAGGTAACTTTCCATTTCGGCAGTCGGTAAAGTACCAAAGCTAAGGCTCTGGTAAAAACCCCTGGGGCTGCACAGAGGTTAAAAGTGAGATGTTTGCAAAGGTAATACCAGTTTCCTATATATAGCCTAAAGAGTGGCCTGTGGGACTACCAAACAGGGACCTAAAAGTCTGAATCCTGCAGTTCCACACAACACAGTTGGTGTCAGAGAGAGACATGAAACTTTGAATCCTGCGATTCCACGGACCACACTCCGTGTCAGACAGGGACATAGAAGTACAAATACTGCAGTTCCACAGAGCACTGTCTGGGTGAGACAGGGACATTAAAGTACCAATCCTGCAGTTCCACAGAGCACTGTCTGGGTGAGACAGGGACATAAAAGTACCAATCCTGCAGTTCCAGACAGGGACATAAAAGTACAAATCCCACAGTGCACCGTTCAGGGTTAGAGAGGGACATGAAAGTTCAAATCCTGCAGTTCCAGGCAGAAACATGAAAGTTCAAATCCTGCAGGACCAGACTGAGACATGAAAGTACAAATCCTGCAGGACCAGACAGGAACATGAACGAAAACATCCTGCAGTTCCAAATTGCACAAGTCAGGTTCAATCAGGGACATGAAAGTAGCAATCCTGCAGTTCCTCAGAGCACTGTATGTCATGGGTTCAGAGCACTGTGACAGTCTTCTTTTTCAATTTCTGGAGGGGGTAACATAAAAGAGGTAGGCATTTTTTATATTTTGGTACTTTTTGTTTTTACTCCTGAACTAAACATGCTAATTCTCACGCACATAAAAGTGCCTATTCCTTACAACATTAGAAAGCTGTACTCTACCTAGAAACAGTTATGTGAAATCGCTTTCGTCAGCTCCACAACATACACGTCTCTGCTAGATGATAGCATTTAGTTAGAGGGACAGAAGGAAGAGAATGAAATACATCATAACCCTTCACAATCTCTTTATTTAAGTTAGATTTATTTTATTAGCTTTATAGTAGTGTTACAAAAAGGAAGGAAAAAGGGCTGAACAAATAAAATCCTCTTCAGACAGAATAGAGGAATGAACTTTATATAGAGTATGCATAATAACCCTGCTACCCTTTTTTAGTTTGGTAGTCCTCAATACCAGTTTGGTGGTGATCAGTCTGTTGTGTGCCACTTACCCCCACCTTCATTCCCCCTGCATCTGGAGGTATTCGGGGACACCAAATGCACCAAAACAGTGAAGGAGAAAAAAATACATTCAGGGCTGGTGAATAGGATAGATGGGTTAAACAAGAATCTGAAATTTAGGGGGATGAAGAGAGTGGTATAAGGGCACCAGGTCAGGTGCAGTGATAATAAAGTTGGTCCAACACTGACTCTTATCGTAGGGGCAGGAGTAATCCAATCAATTTTTTATGCAGTTGTCTTCAAATGAGGTTTTCTTCAGTTTGCCAAATGTATCAGTTAACTTGCATCTTTTAATTCAGTTACCCTCTACTACAGAATTACCTCACATATCAGGTGTGGATTTCGATGGCCGGGCGATGCTCAAGTGGCTGGGTTTTCCTGTTGCAGGTGGTGAGAGTATGTTTTGCTGTGCAGAATCTAATAACTCTCAGGCACTCTCTGCATTCCAGAATAAGTATCTTTTGTAGTTGATAGTGATACTTGTACAGGTATGAGTACTTTTGCTTATGTATCTCTTGTTGCAACATCATTCCTCAAGTGTTGTAGCTGTCTTCTTCCTTCCTTCCATGGCCCGGGAAGTGTCTGGAAAGAGGTATATTGGCTTCCATTCATTTGTATTCTGCCATTAAGTTGGGTCATGACCAGGATGTTGTACCTCAGGTCTTCCTATTTCAGAACCCTAATTGGGGAACCCCCAGTTGGGGACCTGCTCCCTCCTTCACTGACACTCATTTAGTGTCCTCAGTTGCTAGCAAGTGAGCATACTCTCTATGTCCACCTCCTTGGAGAGTCCAAGTAGTCATGAGAATAAAAACCCTGTGTAGCCACCTTCCTCCTCTTTTCCTGGGACTCCTATGAGCCCTCAAGTTCGAGGCTCTTAAAGAGTTTTCTATTAATTCTAACCTAATGTCAAAATGTCGTTTATGGCCTTAGCTTACCTTCATCCCATTCTCTGCCCTGGTTTTGTCAGATCGAATTTGTCTGACCAACTTTGCAAATCTGCAGCAAAGACTCTAGCTGTGCAACTCTTCAGGGCAGACAGTATCTTTCAACGTATCAAACTGAGTTTTCAGCCTAAAGGTATTTTCTTGATCCTCTACTGCTTTTCCATCAGCCCTTATTTCTGAAGTGAATAATCCAGTGCGAATATAGTGAGTAAAAGCTCTTTAGAGGCTCCCTTATAACATCTGCAGGGAGTGGGCTTATCTAGCTGGACCTTTTAGGGTTGGACATCTTCATTTAACAACGTTATAAAATTCAAGTGAGCAGTGTCTATGTTTCTCCTCGTTAAACAACCCTTTTAAATGGCCCTTACTTCAATTTTTACTATTATCCATCTTCTTGCCCCATCAGAATTGTTTTGAGCTCACCGAAACGAAAATTGTGAAGCCCCTCCCATGCGTCTGTCAACCCAGGGGCTTCAGTTCTTAACCATCATGTAACATTGGACCTCATTCTTCGCCTGGGCAGTTGCCGTTCTCCTGCATGGTGAGGAATCATCTCCTTGTTGCCGAGAGCCCTGTGCCCCTTGGGGCGGAAATTAGTTTTTTTCCATCTCTGACAGGGTATCTTTTTCAGCTTTAACAGTTCCCACAGACTTTTTGCAACCTCATATCACCACTTCACTCTCATTTCTCATACCATGAAACTGTAGGCTGTCTCTCAAACTAAACCCAACTAGAGCTTCAAAAACATAAGTAATTCTTGGCTATTGTCCTGGCCACACCCTTATAACCTCTTTTAGCAATACTGTACAAATGACCTTCAAAATGTTGGCCTTTTTAGGACTTGCTCAGCAACCTCTTCAGGTATAGTGTTCAATTGACATTACAAAATATCCTGTACAGCATTATGCAAGTCATTTTTTGATGTAGCCCAGAAATATCCCTTCATCTAACAATCTATTATACTTCAGTTTAGGTTTTCAACGACAAACAAGCACCTAGTAACTCCCCTGGAGAGTCACAAACCTCTCTGCTATGCCGATCTCATGGTTCAGTCACTATATCACATCTTAGAGCAGTAGAAGAAAACTCCACTGGATGTCTCATAAGTTTCATACTTCTGGTTTTTGTACTTTATTCTTCATGCCATTGCATCAGTTGCATATAGCCACACCGTCAGCAACTTTTGTTTTAACTGCCTTAGTCCATTCATAATGAAGAATACAAAAAGTGAAGACTGAATGCTTAAATTAATCTCAGCCCATGGTAATTACTCAGGCCACATCCCAGTCCATTGTGTTTTTGCCCACCATGACACTTCAGATTAGACCCATCCATATACAAATCAGCCTTGGTCCTTCTCAAATAGCAACAATCTAGCCCGAAACCAGTCTTCGGTTGCATGTGATGCGGGTCAGAGAGGACCTGGCTCGGCCATTCAAGCTGGTCTAGTCCTGTTGGAGCAGGATCAAGGCTGATTTGCATATGAATTGATTTAATCTGAGGTGCATGCTGGCCAAAGAAAAATAAACAAGGACTAGGATGCGGCCAGAGTAATTACCTGTGGCTGAAATCAATTCAGACATTCCAATCATCCCATTTTCTTGTATTCTTTACTACATTCTTAAAGCAGAATGATCAAGATCTTTTCAGGGAATAGTTTGGCATTCTCATAATTGCAGCTTTCCTTGTGATTGCACAAATATTAAAGTTATCCAGCAATTATGTCAGTGCTACAGAAATGGTGGATTAATTTTGACAGTGGGTCTGCTATTGCTGCTGGAAGATACCAATGTGTCAGACTGATTAAAAGGATATGTATGTCAGCTAAACCTTGAATCCACTTAGGTTAGAAAGTGATGAGATGCAAAAAATGCTTTTCTGTATGGGGAGATCATATAACTGGCAGATAAACACACTTGTGTGTTTGGTTAATGACAATCTTACCATGACAATGTAAGGAAGGAACAAATGACGTGCTAAAATCTTTTAACACAGTGAATAAAAATAGGACACGTAGGTAAAGACAGACCATGTCAGAAGTTACATACCAGCAACTGACTGACCCACATAAGATATTCCAGATCCATTTAGTGGGAGCTATGAAGTAACTTGCACGCTATTTTTCTATTATTTAGATCAGAATAAGCTGATAAAAAACAGAAAATAAAGCAAGGCCGCTCAGGATTCGAATACTACAATCTTAAGCAGAACATAAAAGACATTTTTACAGAGACAGAGATTGGCCTTGAGAAATAGTAGTAGTAATCTCTGGCCAAAAAACCTAAAAGGTAGCCAATGCAGATGGAACTCCAGGGGATCCGGTTGCCATACAGCTCCATGGTTTGTTCAGTGGTATTCCGAGGTGTCAAACACCCATGTGACATAGGAAACAATCAATATATTGCTAACATTAAAACCAGTTAAGTGTCCATAGTGCTTCGAGAGTTACAGGTCTATCCCACTACATAACTAATCAGAAACGGTTTTTCAAAACTTTTACTGGATCGCTGAAAGGAGTGACTTGTAGTAAAAATCACTAAGATCGGACAAGCTCAAATGGATGAAATCGACTCACTGTTTCATTTATTGGGCGCTCTAATTTATAACTTGTCAAGCGATGAAACTAAGTCTGCAATTGTCATTTTAGTATCCCTGAAAACGATTAAATCCCGATATAAAATGATTGAGGCTTTGTGTTCTATGAAATTCGACTGGTAAGGTGCTTGACTGGTAAACACTGCATTAAAAAGGAAATCCCAAACAACTGAATTTAGTGTGACCTGGTATTATGAACAATGAGGTTGGAAAAGGGGCCCATGATGACTAACCGTCTCTTTTGTCTAAATTACCTATATAGTTCAGCGGAGTAGTTTCTTGAGAGATGGTGAACCAAGTCCTATATTTATTACTCTACATGTATGAATCTCAAGGGGCTGAGAGGCCTTTGATTCTCTCCATAAGAGAAGTGAGAAAGCCTTAAATTCATATGAGCTGCAGTACTTTTCTAAGTAATGGGACCTCCTAGTGCATTGTGTTGCTTCATTTTCTAAAAACAATGGTTGCATTTATCTTATATTTCCAAACACAAAAAGCACAGAGATAAACTCTTGAAAGCTAGACAATAAATACATCATGTCTTATATAGTGCAGAATAAACTGAATTTAATTTGGTTTATCAGGAGATTCCTAGATTCATAAATTTAGGAAACTGCCATAATTCATATAGCCAAACACACTGACTAGTCATAACTAGATGTATATCAAACAATATATTCACATAGGAGCTTAGTCATATGGCCACCCCAAGAGCATTATTCTAACAGAGAGTTTGAATTTGGATGCAGTATGGCACTTAGGAAGGCAAGGTTCTCACTCTAATATCCCGTCATGTGACCAGGGTACGTATTCCATGACAGCGAGATCCTATGATTTACTATCAACAAGGTAAGCTAACTGGTTTAAGAAAGATATACAGTTAAACCCAAAGATCACTTCAGCTGTAATGCTTGCTTGCAAAATTTCTCAAACCATAATCTCCATCAAATCACAAACCTCTTTGCAGTAGGATAATCACAATCAAGTCCACAAAAATGTAAAAAAAAAAAAAAAAAGAAAAAGAAAAATCAGCCAAAGTCTCACCAAATCTGTTGAAGCCTCCACAAACCTGCAGATACATGCTTAGGCACATAGAAAAGTGATGAAGAATCTTAAAAAGAATAACTACGCTTATAACCCAGTTCATCCTTCCTAATTACAGTGTCTGCGGCCCACATACGGCCCAAAAAACATTTTCTGTCCCCTCCCGCCCCCAGAAGAGGCCTTATCCTGCCCCCTCTCCTTCTTTAAGAGACAGATACACACAAGGGATGCAACAATTAAGAAATTGAAACATTTGAGCCCTTAGTTTAGAATGCTAACATGCTACCATTTTGCTAGTTGCAGCATTGATGGATCTGGCCCTAACAGCAGATATTCCCTTAACTAAAGAAGGCAATACCAAACAAATGCATTCCCTGCAGACATATTCCCTATCAGATTAACTCTGAAACCCAATGGTAAAATTACAAGAATAATGTTGTCAATTGCTATGTTACAAATACAATGTGATATGTGCAGAAGATTTTGGGAGCTTACCTGCAAATTAGTTGAGTGATACTTGTATACAAGTCAGAAGTTCTCTTCTTCCTTTATATTCTCATTGCTTTTCTCAGATTGCATGGGAAGTGATGTGCTCTTAATATGCATCCTCTGTTGGATTGCACCAAAATACTGCATTTACTTATAAAAGTAGAAATATACTTTTTTTCGGTGGAAGATGTTGTTGGCCTTCATTATGAGTGGCTTGGAGTATTATTGGCCAGGGAAGAGGTATACTGCTCGGGCCATTGCAACCTGCCTGGTGACCCCAGGCCTGGAAAAACAGTGTCTGCAAGCTGGAATTACTGGAAAACTAAAAAATGCCAGAATTAGATCAGGGTGTGGGGCCTACTGATTGGGACCGCAGAAGAAATCCCTGCACAATCTGCTGCATATTAAGTTATGGGCACAATGAATACAGGCGAGGAGAAAGATCCTATTTTTGTTGACTAGTGTCACAGGATAAAACAAACTGTTTTAATATCAGAGCAAGGTGGTGTGGGTCCAACCTCCACCTTCTGGGTTACACACTTAAGAGATAAAGGATCTAGCCAGCTGCAAGGAAGTAGGGGGAACTTCAATATAAAGGCAACTTTATCATAGTGTTCCTAAATCTTGCACCAGAAACCATAAGAAAAAGAAAAAGCCTGAATGCAGTGATGAACAATTCTTGGTACAAGAGGTGTAGGAGGACTAATTTACCTGGAAAACTTAGAGTGCCCTACAATCGGAGAGACAACATTTTTGAGATCCTGAAAGTGTAGAGGATTTACTAAAGACAGTGAGCAAGACAAAAGGGGTTGAGCACGAGCAAGGATGAAGAAATATGAGTAAACAACCACAATCCAGCGCCATGGCCAAACAATGAAGACTGTTTTCTTTAACCTTGAGGTTAAATATCCAGATCTTGGGGTGAAAATAGAGAGGGTAAGGATTAGGATGCCCGCAGACAGGCAAAAACAGCTGTGAGAATGCAGATTGAATAGAATTTGCTAAAATGATACCCACTGAATAATGAATCATTTTTAGCAAATTTGGAGTTCTCCTAGGGTGTCTCCCCTGTTAGCTGTTGTGCATTTGTCTAAATAAAAAATAAAATAAAAAAAAGATTGCAAAATATAAAATATTTTAAACATAGAAAATACATGTAAGTATCATTCTGTTGCAGACTGGGTAGGTGGCACCGTTAAGAGTAAGAAAATATCTGAAAGAAAACAATATGAAGTAAAAGACCAACTAACAAGAACATGTGTGATATTGCAGCAAGCTTTAAAATGACTTTCTTTGTTTAAAAAAAAAAAAAAAAAAGGGGGGGGGGACGACAATAATCCAATCAATTTATACCTTTGCAGGAAGCTGAATGGTATCCACAAGAGTCTGTTGAATTTCATGTAAGCCGCCAACTCTGTCCCAGCCCAAGTCCTTTGGTTTGTGAAGGTTAACATTTCTTAAGGCTGAGGGTGAATCCTTTCTGAGCTTTTTGGAAATCCATTGTTGACAAAATTAAATCTAGTGAAAATGTAAAATAAAAAATAAAAAAGTTTCAATTAAAACAAAAAATTAATCGGACACTTAAAACAGGTGTTCAGCAAGTACTTGCATAGTGATGCTTTGGGTCCCTTAGCAATGCACACACTTCACATCATCAACCAGTAATAAAAGGTAAGAAGTTCTCTAAGTTGTGTGGAGTATGATTTGACTTCGTTCTGTGCTCTAAATACTTCAATAGGCTTACTTACTTCTCTCAGGCTTTGTTTTTATGCTAATTTTTTTATTTGATTTTATACAAAGTTGACACACCAGACACGTGGAAGATACCGAATACAGAGCAAAGGAGCGACTAATTGAGCCTATGATATTGCGTTTCACATTATTGGCACTGAGTAGAAAAACAAGTGCGGATTCCCCTCCTCCCCAGTCCAGTCAGTATTCAACCCTTCAGACCCCAATGCTCGCCCAAATGCCCCCCAAAGCCCACTTTAGTTCTTGCCCTCATAAGACTGTATTTCAACGTCCAGGGTATGACAAGGATTTTCGACTCTCTTAAATACAATGCGCTGATTGTGGTCTCCAAGCAGCTCATATTTTAGAATGTTTGAGTGGGCAACCTCTGGCCTTGTAGACAGGAATCTCCATGCCCATACAATGATCCAGGCTAGGTTTCCACCGCTCCAAAGACTCTGACTTTCCAGGCCCCGGTGATGTCTCTTTTCGCTATCACCAGACCCAGCCACAGCAGGGCCCTGCGATATCTAGCTCCTCTGTAGTGTGAAGGAGAACCAACTTCGGGTCCCGGGTCAGTACCCAACTCAACACTCTGTTATGATTTCCTCGCGCTGTCACCGCGCGCATGTTTAGAATGTTGACATCTTAGGGTTCTATGGTGACGGACGTTCCTCGCGACCTCGGCAGTTGGCGATTTGTAACAGCTGGCTGAGGCGTGAGGGACGCTGCGGTGTTCGTGCTGTTAAATAAACCATCAAGTTAATTATAACGATCCCGTTCCTGTGTGATGATTACAGCATTTTATTGGCGACGAGGTGATCTTCAGCCAGCACAGCACGTAGCCAGCAGCAAGGAATCTACGCGTGTGGTGAAGAAACACAGCGGTAAAGGAACAGCTGAGGAGAGGAAGCCGGTAATTGACGAGCGTTTCCCTCAGCAAAGACAGCGGTAAAGGAACAGCTGAGGAGAGGAAGCCGGTAATTGACGAGAGTTTCCTTCAGCTTCGACAGTGGAAAAGGAACAGCTGAGGAGAGGAAGCCGGTAATTGACGAGCGTTTTCTTCAGCTTAGAGGGTGTTCCAGGACCAGCACAAGGAAGTTGTCTGGGGTAAGCTTGAGTGTGCATTAACCCCCAACGCGCGAAGAACTAAGTCACTGCTCGGATGAAGTAACGCTATGTCCGCTTTCGTGAAAAACAGTGTCTTGGAAGTTAAGAGCAGCGAGGTGTGGGAATGATGATTGGCCCTCCTACGCGACGCAGATGTGTATGAATGCGCCTCTGTGAAGGGGTCAATGTCAGTATTCTTTAGCGCACAGTGAAAAATGGTGTGGCGTCAATTAGAGGAGTGCGTTATGACAGCGGATGATTAACCGTCTCATCGCACGTCTTTTGGGAATGCGCACGGTGAGACATTGTAAAGTTTAAAACCACACAGGATATGACAGCAATGAGCCAGCGTGAGCAGTGTGCTTGCTGTTGAGGTTAGAGGTGCACTTTGAACTGCAGAGAGTCGTTTTGGCTCATTTCAAGCTGTCAGTCTTGCCCCTGCGTCAGTGGATCTCACTCTCATTTTTAGCCACAGCTATTCTTTAAAATTGGCTGTTTTACATCATTTTTGGGAAACTTTCTTCACTTTTGGATTATTCCTTTGCTGTATTGTCACAAGGACCGCTGTTTGGCTATTGTAGAAGTGAGTTAGCGTAATCTAGAAAACATTTTAAAGCCATCTGGTTTAATGGTGAGTTTGGCTTGGGAAACACATTGCACACTCAATCAATCAATCATGTCACTTATAAAGCGCACTACATACCCGCGAGGGTCTCAAGGCGCTGGGGGAAGAGGGGGGTGGTGCTGCTACTGATCGAAGAGCCAGGTCTTGAGGAGTCTTCTGAAGGCCAGTAGGTCTTGGGTCTGTCGGAGGTTGGTGGGGAGGGTGTTCCAGGTCTTGGCGGCGAGGTGGGAGAAGGATCTGCCGCCGGCGGTCGTTTTCCGGATGCGGGGGACTGTGGCGAGGGCGAGGCTGGTCGAGCGGAGCTGGCGGGTGGGGGTGTAGAAGCTGAGTCGTCTGTTGAGGTAGGCTGGTCCGGAGTTGTGGAGTGCTTTGTGTGCGTGGGTGAGGAGCTTGAAGGTTATCCTCTTGTTGACAGTGAGCCAGTGCAGGTCTCTCAGGTGGGGTGTGATGTGGCTGCGTCGGGGGATGTCGAGGATAAGATGTGCAGAGGCGTTCTGGATGCGTTGCAGCCGTCTCAGGAGCTTAGCCGTCGTTCCTGCGTAGAGGGCGTTTCCGTAGTCCAGCCTGCTGGTGACGAGGGCCTGGGTGACTGTTTTTCTTGTTTCGGTGGGGATCCACTTGAAGATCCTGCGGAGCATTCGGAGGATGTTGAAGCAGGATGAGGAAACGGCGTTGACCTGCTTAGTCATGGAGAGGGTGGGGTCGAGGATGACCCCTAGGTTGCGTACGTGGTCGGTGGGTGGCGGGGCTGTTCCCAGTGATGTTGGCCACCAGGAGTCGTCCCAGGCTGAAGGGTTGGAACCAAGGATGAGGACCTCCGTCTTGTCCGAGTTCAGCTTCAGGCGGCTGGTCCTCATCCATTCGGCGACGGCCTTCATTCCTTCGTGGAGGTGGGCTTTGGCGGTGTGAGGGTCTTTGGTGAGGGAGAGGATCAGCTGGGTGTCGTCGGCGTAGGAGATGATGTTGAGGTTGTGCTGTCGGGCGACGTGGGCGAGGGTGCCATGTAGATGTTGAACAGCGTTGGGCTGAGGGAGGAGCCTTGGGGTACGCCGCAGATGATCTTGGTGGCCTTGGATCGGAAGGGGCGAGGCGGACGCTTTGTGTTCTGCCGGAAAGGAAGGATGTGGTCCAGTCCAGGGCCTTCTCTTGGATCCCGGCGTCGTGAAGGCGTGTTCGTAGTGTGTGGTGGCAGACCGTGTCGAAGGCGGCTGATAGGTCCAGGAGGATGAGGGCTGCTGTTTCTCCGTTGTCTAGCAGGGTCCTGATGTCATCGGTGGCGGCGATGAGGGCGGTTTCGGTGCTGTGGTTTCTGCGGAAGCCGGACTGGGAAGGGTCCAGGATGTTGTTCTCCTCGAGGTAGCGGGTCAGTTGTTTGTTGACGATTTTCTCGGTGACCTTCGCGGGGAACGGGAGCAGAGAGATGGGTCGGAAGTTCTTGAGGTCCTTGGGGTCTGGCCTTGAGTTTCTTGAGTAAGGCGGTGATCTCGGCGTGCTTCCAGCTTTCCGGGAAGGTTGCTGTCTCGAAGGAGATGTTGATTATTTTCCGGAGATGGGGCGCGATGGCTGTACTGGCTTTGTTGAAGATGTGGTGAGGGCACGGGTCTAGCGGTGAACCGGAGTGGATGGTGTTCATGATCTCGCTGGTGTCCTCGTCGTTGATGTTGGTCCAGCAGAGCAGGCGGTTGGTGGTTGTGGGGGCAGTGGTCTCGGTGGTTGCCGGGGCGGTCGTGATGTTGAAGCTGTCGTGGATGTCGGCGATTTTGCGGTGGAAGAAGGTGGCCAGTGAGTCGCACAGGTCTCGCGACGGCTGGATGTCGTTGGTGTTGGAGCTGGGGTTGGAGAGTTCCTTCACGATGTTGAAGAGCTCTTTGCTGTTGTGTGCGTTGTTGTCTAGGCGGTCTTTGAGTGAGGCCCTTTTGGCGGATCTGATGAGGTGATGGTGACTGCGGGTGGCGCTCTTGTGGGCGGCGTAGCTGTCCGCTGTCCGTTCGTGGAGCCAGATCTTCTCCAGTTTTCGGCATGTTCGTTTGGAGGCCTGGAGGTCTTCGGTGAACCAGGTGGCTTTCTTGCTGGTGTGGCTGTTGGGCGGATTCTTGAGCGGGGCAGTCGTCGATCCACTGTCTGAGGTTGCGGGCGGCGGTGTCGGGGTCGGAGGGTTCGGCGGGTGGGCTCAGGGCAAGGGTTGTGGTTAGCTGGTCTTCCGTGACTCTGCTCCAGCAGCGGCGAGGCATTTGTTCGGTGCGGTGGTGCGTGGTGGGCTTCCTGTAGGTGAAGTGGATGCAGTGGTGGTCAGTCCAGTGGGGTTCGGAGGTGTGGTTGAAGGAGACGTGTGGGCTTGCGGAAAAGATGGAGTCGAGCGTGTGGCCGGCGGCGTGGGTGGGTGTAGTCACGAGCTGTCTGAGTCCGAGGGTGGCGAGGTTGTCGATCAGGGTGGTGGAGTTGGTGTCCTTGTTGTTCTCGAGGTGGAAGTTCAGGTCCCCGAGGAGGATGTAGTCCGTGGAGGCGATGGCGTGTGTGCTGACGAAGTCAGCGATGGAATCGCTGAACTGTGGTCGGGGTCCGGGGGTCTGTAGATGAGGGTTCCTCTGAGGGTGGTGTTGGGATCGGTGTGGATCTGGAAGTGCATGTGTTCGGCGGTGCTGAGGGTGTCGTCGGTGTTGGTTGAGACTCTGAGGGTGTTCCTGTGGACGATGGCGATGCCTCCTCCGACTCCGTTGGTGCGGTCCCTGCGGGTGATCTTGTATCCGTCCGGGATGGCAATGGCGATGTCGGGGGCTGAAGCGGGATTCAGCCAGGTCTCCGTCAGGAATGCGACGTCTGGGGAGGTTGAGTCGAGAAGGTCCCAGAGTTCGATGGCGTGTTTGCGGGCGGATCGGGTGTTGAGGAGGATGCATCTGAGGTAGTTGGGTTCTTTCCTGGGCGGTGGTTTGGCGGGGCGGGTGCTGGCGAAGCTGCAGTTCCGGCAGGTGAAGGGCCCTTGGGTGCGCTTCGGGGTGGCCTGGTAGCAGGCGTGATCTTTTCCGGGGTTGAGTGCGTGGAGGGTGCTGGCGTCGTATCGGCGTCTGTTGATGTGGCGGGCGCGGGGGATGCCCGGACCAGGGGGTCTGGCGCTGGGCGCGGTCACGGCGCGGACGGGCGCAGACAAGCTTGCCTTAGGCGCGCCTTCAGCGCGCCAGCGGCGCGGCCGCACGGCGGCCGCCATAAATGGGGAGGTGGGAGGGAGGAGCAGGGAATGGGGCAGCGAATGGGCAGTGAGGGGCGGCGCCGCAGGGCGCAGCGGCGGGAAACAGGCACAGAAGGGAAAACGAGCACAATCAGGGCATCAAGGGGGCACAGAAAGGAAAAAAAACGAGCACAATGAGGGGCAGCAAGGGGGCACAGAATGGAAAAACTAGCACAATGAGGGGCAGCAAGGGGGCACAGAAAGGAAAAACGAGCACAATCAGGGGCAGCAAGGGGGCACAGAAAGGAAAAAAGCGAGCACAATCAGGGGCAGCAAGGGGGCACAGAAAGGAAAAACGAGCACAATCAGGGGCAGCAAGGGGGGCACAGAAAGGAAAAAACGAGCACAATCAGGGGCAGCAAGGGGGCACAGAAAGGAAAAAACTAGCACAATCAGGGGCAGCAAGGGGGCACAGAAAGGAAAAAACGAGCACAATCAGGGGCAGCAAGGGGGCACAGAAAGGAAAAAAACGATCACAATCAGGGGCAGCAAGGGGGCACAGAAAGGAAAAACGAGCACAATCAGGGGCAGCAAGGGGGGCACAGAAAGGAAAAAACGAGGCACAATCAGGGGCAGCAAGGGGGCACAGAAAGGAAAAACTAGCACAATGAGGGGCAGCAAGGGGGCACAGAAAGGAAAAACGAGCACAATCAGGGGCAGCAAGGGGGCACAGAAAGGAAAAAAACGAGCACAATCAGGGGCAGCAAGGGGGCACAGAAAGGAAAAACGAGCACAATCAGGGGCAGCAAAGGGGGCACAGAAAGGAAAAACGAGCACAATCAGGGGCAGCAAGGGGGGCACAGAAAGGAAAAAACGAGCACAATCAGGGGCAGCAAGGGGGCACAGAAAGGAAAAAACGAGCACAATCAGGGGCAGCAAGGGGGCACAGAAAGGAAAAAAACGATCACAATCAGGGGCAGCAAGGGGGCACAGAAAGGAAAAACGATCACAATCAGGGGCAGCAAGGGGGCACAGAAAGGAAAAACGAGCACAATCAGGGGCAGCAAGGGGGCACAGAAAGGAAAAAACTATCACAATCAGGGGCAGCAAGGGGGCACAGAAAGGAAAAAACGATCACAATCAGGGGCAGCAAGGGTCACAATCAGGGGCAGCTGGCAAAGTGAGCACTTCTTTGTGTTTTTAATTTTTTTTCCCATTAAGCAAGTGCGGTTCAAACATGGATGTCACAGCTTTGGATGTAACAGCAGTGTCTGCTCCGCCGCATTTCCTCTCTCAACCTGGTAGTCCTAGCATTGAATGGGACGAGTGGATCGACGTCTTTGATAACTATCTCGAGGCGTTAGATGCTCAAGATTTCAGTTCAAGTAGGAAAAGAGCGATTTTATTGACAAGTCTGGGAAAAGAAGGACAACACATTTTCAAGTACCTGCCAGTTGTCACCAACGAAGGTGGCCAACCCATTGAAGACGTCTACCAAGAGGCGAGAAAAAGGTTAGAGAAAAGGTTTGCACAAGAGACAAATGTCGTCATGAGGAGACATAAATTCTACACACAGCCACAGAGAAGTGGAGAATCTATTGATGACTTTGTCACAAGGCTGCGTGAACTCTCGCTAAAGTGTAGATTTGGCCCCATGGGAGAGGAGATGATACGGGATCAACTGATAGTGCAATGCAGAAGTAGAAAGACACAAGAACGGCTGTGGGCTGCTAAAAATCCTTCTCTTAAAGATGCCATTGACATAGCAAAAATAGTAGAAGAATCAGAGTTGTGCATGAAGGAGATGGATCGCAGAGACGTAAAAGACGTAAAATCGTACAGTAATAGTGAAGGGGAAACATCTGTTGTTGAGGGTGGTGATGGGGAAGTGGCTGCGTCTAACAGGGTGTGGGGCAAAAGTAATAAGAGCTTTTCTGGCAGCAGAGGGTATACCAACAAGTTGGGTAATAGGTTGTGTAGTAAGTGTGGTAGCACATATCACACAGCTGATTCTAAAAACTGCTGGGCTATTGGCAAAGAGTGCAGGAAATGTGGGAAACGAGGGCATTTTGCAAAAATGTGTAGAGATGTTAACAGAGGTAGGGTGGCCGTGTTGAACAATGAGACCTACTACGACGAGTGTTTGCCAGGGCCGGACAAAATCCTTTGTGTTGAACCATCGCAAACAGAGGAAACTAACAATGAAGAGGTCCTTACAACCAACTCTACTCGGTTAGACGATAAGAGAAGACACAGGCCCAAAGCAGAATTTGTCATTGCTAATAGAAAGGTTGATCTCATGGTAGATTCAGGGTCGTTGTACACCATCATACCCAGGAGAACATATGAGTGTGAATGGCCAAATGTACGTTTGCTTCCCAAAGATATAAACCCAGGTGGATATCAAGGTGAGCAAATAGACATTTTGGGTTATATGTTGGCAGACATTCATTTTAAAAATAGATCAGTCAAAGGTAAAGTTTATGTGGCTGAATCTGGGCCACCCATCTTAGGCTGGTACCACCAGTACGACCTACATATTAAGATTGACCCACATGGTTTAGAGCAAGTCATGGTTGTAGATGACCTCAGTGTTGAGGACATCTTAGCGGGAGCACAGAAAGTATTCAGAGACCAACTTGGTAATCTTGAGGGTTACGTGCACGAAATAAAACTCAAGTCAGGCGCCATCCCCGTACAGCACAAAGTCAGAAGGGTTCCCATCATGGTAAGGGCGAAGTAAAAAAATGATAAGTGAAATGTTATTGAGTGGAGTCATAGAACCTGTGGAGTGCTCTCCATGGGTTTCGCCAGTGGTCATCACGGAGAAGGCAGATGGTAACTTGCGCTTCTGTGTTGACTTGAGAAGTTTGAATCAAAATGTCATTCCTGACACCTTTCCTCTGCCCAACATCAACGAGTTGATCTTGTTGTTGAAAGGTGCGAAATATTTTTCAAAGTTGGACCTTCGCCATGCTTACCACCAAATACGATTACATGACTCTTCGAAACACTTGACGGCCTTCATAACCATGGAAGGCATCTTCCAATTCACCAGGATGCCATTTGGTTTGTCCTCGGCCGCAAGTGTTTTTCAGAGGATGGTGTCAGAAGTGTTTAGAGGCATGAAGAACATCATCTACTTCCAGGATGATATCCTAGTATTTGGTGATTGTGAGGAAAGTCACAACTTAGCCCTTAGAGAAGCACTGGCGAGACTTCAAGAGTCAGGTCTTACGTTACGCAGAGAAAAATGTGCTTTCCTAGTCACAGAAGTAGAATATTTAGGACACTCACTTTCTAGTGAAGGTGTCAAACCTAAAAGAGATCTGCTGGCTGCAATTAGGGAGGCCCCTACTCCCTGTAACAAGGATCAATTACGATCCTTCCTTGGATTAATAGAGTATTATTCCAAGTTTGTCAGAAATTTTGCGAGCAAAACTGAATCTTTGAAAGAACTTATGAGGAAAGGTGTAAACTTTACATGGGGGGCAGACCAGGTTAGATGCTTTGAAAACATCAAAGTAGAAATATGTGATGCTGGTATCCTTGTGCCATTTGATGTCAATAAAAAAAAGCATAGTCACAGTTGATGCAAGCGACACTGGCATTGGTGCCGTTCTATCACAGAGCGATGGCGGAAAGGAAAAAACGGTAGCTTTTGCATCACGCACTCTGACAAGTACTGAACGTCATTACTCTGTTATAGAAAAAGAAACTCTGGCTGCCACTTGGGGTGTAGAGTATTTCAGAACTTATGTCTGGGGACGAAAGATTCTTCTCCGTACAGACCACAAACCCCTTCTCAAGATTTTGTCACCAGGGGGAACAGGTAAAGGATCCGCAAGACTAGCCCGTCTGGCCTCAAGGTTGCAAGAGTACAACTTTCAGATCGAGTTCATCTCAGGGTGGACAATGTCCAGGCAGACTGTTTATCACGTTTACCTTTAGAGTGGGAAAAAGTAGATAAGGATGGTGTCACTAAAAGTGAAAAAGAAGGAGCCATTGCTTGTGTTGAAGATGTTGTTCAATGGAGTCATGGGGTGGTCAACAAAAGAGTGGGCGAACGCCATGTCTGAAGATGAGGTACTTAAGGCAGTCAAAAACCTCATACTCAAAGGAGGGCGTAGAGAAAGTGCCTTGCCGTATAATGTGAGACCTTTTAATTCCATCATCCACGAATTATCTATTATTGCAGACCAAATCATCATGCGGGGCGAAAAGATTATCCCTCCCCTTAACATTCGCAAGAGGCTATTTGACATAGCCCATGAGGGACATATGGGGCAGACCATTACTAAGAAGAGATTGAGGAACGAGTTTTGGTGGCCGGGAATGGATGGTGAAGTGGTTGATTGGGTTGAAAGGTGCAGTGAGTGCAAAGAGTGCGAGAAGAGGTTAAAAGTAGGAGCACAGTCAGTTCCTAGTTCTATTCATGATCCAGGAGTAAGTTGGCATAGTATTTGCCTCGACTTCATTGGACCCATGCCAGGCGTCCATCCCTGTAAGAGATTTGGCATGGTCGTTATGGATGTCCACTCCAGATGGTTGATTGTGCATCTCCATCCTGAAATCACCACTAGAGTCACCATAAAAGTGTTAAACTGCATTTTTAAAGAAGAAGGTTATCCCAATATCATCATTACTGACAACGGCACACAGCTGACATCTGGTGAAATGAGTGATTTCTTACACCATTGTGGGATTAAACATTCCCTCACTGCACTTTATAATCCCCAGTCCAATGGTATTGTAGAGAGAGCTAACCGCATGATTAAGGGTGCCATAGGTCTGGCTCTTGCTAATGACCTTAACATTGATGAGACATTGAACGAACTGGTGTGGGCTTACCGCACCACAGAGAATTCCTCTCCCTCCAGCCATTTTTTAATACACTTTCTAGGACTTCACTGCCACTTACACCCACGCACCCATACGGCTTCATCAAAAGATCTCAGAAAAAGAGACCCTTCGGGGGACCCGTAGGGCATTGCAGCGCCGGCCCGACGAGGAGCAAAAGCCCAATGATGAAGCATGACATCCTTCGGGGTGTGTGAGGGCATCAAGATGAGGACACCCTGCCTCCCACAAGCAGAGTAGCACACGGCAAGAGTACTCCCTACTTCCCTCCTCTCCATCTCCACTCAGGAACGGTGACTCCCTTTGGTATAAGTTTAATTTCGGGAGCACGGCTCACCGGACCTTTTAGAATAGCTCCTAGAGTCCCCCTCTTTTGATAAATAGGATGTCTTGTGTTTGTGCCCGTTTTCTGTCTTTTGTCTGTCTTTTTCCTGTAATTTTGTGCCTCTGTTTATTTTGCCTGTTGTTTATGCCCTTGTCTATGTCCTCCGTGCCCGTTTTTGCCGTCCTCTTCCCCGCTGCTCCTGCCCCCGCGGCCCCTTCCCCCCTGCCGGTTCCCGCCTCCCAGCTGCGCTTCCCTCCCCCTTCCCTATTTAATGGAGGCCGTTGTGCGGCCGCGCTGCTGGCGCGTCAAAGGGGCGCCAAAGGCAAGCCCATCTGCGCCCGTACGCGACCAGCGCCAGGGACCCTGGCTCTCCGACCTCCCACCGCTACGACTCTGCTGCCCTCCTCGCACTCAACCCCAGAAGGAACAACTGCCAGCTGTCTGCGCCAGTCACCACCCACAACCAGTTCTCCTGCCGACAAACCTTCACCACCCTCCGCACCGCACCGGCCGATGTCCCCACGCCGGATGCCAGCAGCCCCGAAGCCCTGAGATGCATCCTCCTCAACGTGCGCTCCCTGCACAGACACTCAGTAGAGATCTGGGACCTCCTCGACACCCTCTCGCCACACGTCGCCTTCTTCACGGAAACAGGGACCAACCCCACCTCCACCCCCCGACATCGCCACCGCCATCCCTGACGGATACAAGATCCAGAGGAAGAACCGCCCCAACCGCCCAGGAGGAGGACTCCCCATCGCACCCAAGAGCTCCCTCCGACTCACCACCTCCAGCACGTGCGACTCCCTGTCCACCACCGAACACCTCCATTTCCAGATTCAGACTAGCCCCAGAATTACTTTACGAGGCACCCTCGTCTACAGACCTCCTGGACCTCAAACCGCGTTCACCACTACCATCACCGACCTCATCGCTCCCCACGCCATCGCCTCCATGGACTACATACTCATCGGAGACCTCAACTTCCACCTCGACAACCTCAACGACCCCAACTCCGCCACCCTCCTGGACAACCTCGGACTGCAACAACTCGTCACCACCCCTACCCACAAGGCAGCACACACCCTCGACCCCGTCTTCGCAGGAGGCAACAATGTCCACTTCAGTCACACCACACAACCCATCTGGATGGACCACTACTGCATTCACTTCCACGTCGAAAAACCCACCGCAACCAAACTGGCACCCCGCCCACCGCGAAGGAACTGGAGCAAGATCACCGACGAGCACCTCAACTCCATCCTCAATCGCGAAGCCACCCCCACCACGACCGACGCCAACTCCTCAGCCAAAGAACTTCACGGATAGATCACCAACTGCGCAGACAAGCTCGCCCCCCTCCGCAACCCCGAAACGGCAGCGAGCCAGGAGGGCCTCCTGGTTCACCACCGACCTCCAAGAAGTCAGACGCACCTGCAGACGTCTCGAGAAGAACTGGAGAAACAGCAAAACTTCGGAAGACCACTCCACTTACAAGAACGCCATAACAGAATACCACCAACTCATCAGGTCCACAAAGAGGACCTTCATCCGTAACAAAATCCACGCCAACACCAGCAACTCCAAGGAACTCTTCAACATCATCCAGGAATTCACAAAGCCGCCCAGCGAAGCGACGGATGTTACACCCTCCGAGAACCTCTGCAACAAACTTGGCTCCTACTTCCACCTGAAAATAAGATCCCTCTACGACAACTTCGACAAACAGACACAGGACACCGAACCCACTCTGCCCACCACCAATGAAAGTCAGCCTATCATCTCCTCCTGGACCCCAGTCACCACCGAAGACACCGCATCGACCATGAAAGGCATTCACTCAGGAGCCCCCACGGACCCCTGCCCTCCACACATCTTCCACAGAGCTGCTGCCGCCATCGCACCGGAGCTACGACGCACCATCAACGCCTCCCTCGAAGCCGGCACATTCCCCGACGAATGGAAACGTGCAGAAGTCCAGCCCTTCCTCAAGAAGCCCTCAGCAGATCCAACGGACCTCAAGAACTACCGACACATCTCTCTCCTCCCCTTCACGGCCAAAGTCACCGAAAAGATTGCCAACGTCCAACTAATAAAATTCATAGAAGAGAACTCCATCCTCGACCCGTCCCAATCCGGATTCCCCAGCAACCACAGCACCGAGACCGCCCTACTCGCCGCCACAGACTACATCCGCACGTTCCTCGACCAAGGACACACCGCTGCCCTGATCCTGCTCGACCTCTCTGCAGCCTTTGACACAGTCTCCCACCGCCAGACTCCACGACGCTGGCATACAGGGGACCGCATTCGACTGGCTCCGCTCCTTCCTCACCGGAGGAACCCAAAGAATCAGACTTCCTCCCTTTCTCTCCGAACACACAGAGATCAGCTGCGGAGTACCCCAAGGATCATCGCTCAGCCCCACGCTCTTCAACATCTACATGCCCCCCCTCGCCGCCATCGTCAGACATCATGGACTCAGCATAGTATCCTACGCCGATGACACCCAGCTCATCCTCTCCCTCACCAAGGTCCCCCTCACCACCACACTCAGCTTCCAGGAAGGAATGAAGGATGTCGCAACCTGGATGAGCAGCAGCTGCCTGAAGCTCAACTCGGAGAAGACAGAAGTCCTTGTCCTCGGACCCTCCCCTTCTGCATGGGACAACACCTGGTGGCCCACCGCCCTCGGCAGCCCTCCCACACCCACGGACCACGCCCGGAACCTCAGCATCATACTCAACTCCTCCCTCTCCATGACCCGACAGATCAATGCCATCGCCTACACCTGCTTCAACACCCTCTGCATCCTTCGCAAGACCTTCAAATGGATCCCCCCTGAATCAAGAAATGCTGTCACCCACACACTCATAACCAGCAGATTAGACTACGGAAACGCCCTCTACGCCAGAATCAACAAATCTCTGCTCCACAAGCTCTAGACCATACAGAACATTGCAGCCAGACTCGTCCTCGGCGTGCCCCGACAAGAACACATCGCCCCACACCAGCGAGACCTCCACTGGCTCCATGTCGAGAAGGGAGTAGCTTTCAAGATACTCACCCACGCATACAAATGCCTCCACAACATCAGGCCCCATTATCTCAACGAAAGAATCGCCTTCCACGTACTCAAGAGAAACCTCCGATCCCCCGACCTCGCCGAAACCCCGCTCATCCGCAGAGCCAGAACAGGTGGAAGAGCCTTCTCCTACGTTGTAGCAAAGACCTGGAACGAGCTCCCGATCAACATCAGACACGCACCCACTCTGCAGATCTTCAGGAAGACCCTCAAGACCTGGCTCTTCGACTGACCAGAGCGGCTCCCCCCAAACCCCCCCCAGCGCCTTGAGACCCTCACGGGTGAGTAGCGCGCTTCACAATTCCCTGACTGATTGATCGTATCCATAGATACTGTACCAATAAATCACTGAGCTCTGAGCATTTCATGCAGGTTCTCAGATTTTGAAGGGTCTGCCTTGCTTTTTCTGTGCTGGTCCCTTCCTGCTGGAATGCTTTACCTCGATCACTTAGATTAATTTTGTCTACTTAACACTTGTGAACAGCACTGATAACTTCATTATTTACCCGGTACTTTCCTTAAACTTTTTCCTTTCTGTTCATAGCTGGATGATGTATTTAGTACAGCACCAAGAGACCTTCAGGTGATAGTGCACTGTAAAAGTCTTTCTTAGCATAACATAAGTTTGAAGCAGGAGCCATTGCTGTGGAGGAAAAAACATCTTGTTTACACCAATACGATCTTAGTTTCACTTCACAGCAAAGCTATATAGACTATGTGATTTCGAAGTACACATATGTCAAAACCTCATTTAGGGGGCGATGAGGCATGCAGGGACTACTGGCTCTAATCGTGGTGGTTGAGGCCTTTTACTCCTGATGCCCTGACCTACTATGGATAATGAGCAACTAGGCTAGTACCCCTTCTGCACTTGACTATCAGTGGTAGGTGTGAACGAGCAAATGCTCCATCGGATAGTATAGATACAGGTAAGTGAATACAACTCATAACTCAAAGTGCACACAGTACGAACAATAAATGTCCAGTCCAATACTTACTTTTATAAGAAAAATAAGTATTTTATTTCTAACTCTACACATTCAAAGGAATAACATTCAAGTGCAATAACACAATCCCGTTGAGGTCGAGACACTAGTAGTTGTCAGGCAAATCCCTGACACCACCTTCTTTCTTATAATGTGGTTGTGCTTGTTTCCCATTCACTGGTGGCCACACCCAGGGAATGCTTACTAGTAGGCTGTACTCAAGAGTTACCCTTTGACTCTTTAGTAGTTAGTCTAAAGTGTTTATGGTGCCGCAGCACCATTAGCAGCAAGTCCCCCAGGCCCAATTCCAGTATTACCCGCTTTGGAGGTATGGAAACGGTCAACGGTGCAGCGAGTGCTTTCTCCAGGGTGCTCCAGAGTCGTGATCCTGCTCAGTGAAGTTAGGCTGCTTGCAATACACGCGGCAGCACCCGCCAGGTGCTGGCTCTCTCCTCAGAGAAGCGCTGGCAGCTCGTTACAGCGATCTGAGCTGCTCCCGCTCGGCAAGCACAAGGTAAGTCACACTTACCTTCACAGGGAGGCAGGGGGATTTCGATCCTCCGGCTCCTGACTGGAGCCCAGTGAGGGTACAACTTCTTCAGTGTGCATGCTCGACCAGTATGTCACTGCTGCAAGCTTTCTGTCTGGGCAACAACATGAACTCTTGGCCACAGCATACAGAGTTGCCGTGATACTCTTAGTCTTGGCACATACTCTTCCGGTACAATCGCCCTGACCACAGCAGCCCCTCATGGCATACAGCGTCACCAATAACAGCGGACACAAATCTCAACGCTCTTGGGACCTTGTTCCCTCCAACTCGCTCCTCCTTCCTCACAGGGCATGCTTGTCTTGGCAAGCAGGCAGGTTCTGGTGCTCCAAGCCCCAGGGCAGGTGGTCTTGGTTTCCCTGGGTAATGTCTCCTCACCCAATCAGGGACACTAACAGGCCTTGGCCCCCAGTCCTGGTCACAGGCATAAGTCTTACAGAGCTTCCCCTCCTCACATAGCTCGTCTGGCTGCTTGGCAGATAAAAAAACTTTTGCGTCTCATCCTCCTCCTCTTATAGTACATTTCCAGATACCAAAATGTGATTTAGGGTGCGAGTCCTTGAAGTTTTATGTTGGGGTTCTGCTTCTTTTGAAGTGTACACTTTTCTTTTCTTCTTTCCCTTTGAAAGGATGTCTGTCACAACAGGCAAGTCTCTGAAGAAGATTGACCCACAACACAATTCATGGGAGTGATCAGAGTTCACACCTGGGTGTCAGCCATAGTGATATGTGAAAGAGGTTAACCCCAGCTCCCAGCCCGTTTCTTTATCATTCCCTCATCCGCCCCATCTCATCCAGAGGTGTGTTCAGGCCCCTTCCTTGTGATCTACCACTGAAACACAGAGCAACCTTTTGAAGTATAAAAGGGGGGAGTCTCTTCCTCCTTTCCTCCAGTGTGTGTCCCACCCAACTCAGAGGAATACAGCAATACACAAATCTGTCTGGGCGGTTCCTCTACTTCTCATGTCTTCAGCAGGCAGTCCTGGCTTCCCAAAACGGAATCCAAGGTCCTCCATGTAATGTACTATTGCAGACACACTTGCACTCAGTGTACCTTCACAGCACACATATTCTCCAGTACTGTTACCTCCATGCATTGCGCCACTACAGACACATACATTCAGCACACACATTCAGTCTGTGTGCACTGCTCAGTACTGTAGTTTTTTTGTATTGTATCAGTGTGCTATTTGCAAAACACACACATTGACCCTGTGTGCGCTGCACAACACTTCACCCTTCATGTATTGTACTTCACACAAACACACAACCACAGAGCACATGCTTTAATTGTGCATGCACTGCGCAGCACTACATCGCTCATGTAATGTATTCCCTGCAGGCATACATGCACCCAGTAAATGCACTAACCATGCATATACTGCACAGTACTGCTCTATACCTGTACTGTAACCTTCTCAGGCACACATACATACAGCGCAGAATAACTATGATTGCGCTGCACAGCACTGCACATCTACCTGGTGTAGGTCAAGGGTGAGTTAAGTACACAGTAGCAGAATATTTAAAAAGGTGAGTGAGCCTGTTGGCCTCAGTCCAGTAACACAGAGTAACAAGCATTTGCAATGCAATAGGTCTCGCATTTATCAGAGTTAAAGCTATTGGCATTGTAAATGACAATGTCTTTTATCTATATGTTTTGGTTTGGAGTGTAGTGGATGTATGAACAGAGACACAGCTGCAGCACTGCCTAGAGGACTAATTACCACTGGGACCAGAGAAGCAGCTAGCAGAACTACCTAGAGGACTTAGGATGAGGAATTACCGACTAGACCTAATGAATAACCGAAAAGTTCACCCTGAGACCAGAAATCCAGCTGTCAAGACCTGGACTACTATTAGATAGTGGAAAAACACTGAAACAAACTATCATAGGCACAGAGAAGCAGGCCAAGTAATTAGATTTCACTTTTTAATGAGCAGCCATCTGTTATCTGTGCCGAGATTAGAAAACCTGTTTTACCTCATAGCAAACACCCTGTGTTTACATGCAGCTGGGCCAGGGCTGGGGCCTCCTACCCGGCAGCTGGAGGAGAGAGGGCTGGGATGCTGAGACTGGGGAGGGAGAAAAGAAGAGAGAACTAAAAGGGTTGGGGGGCAATAGGCAGGAGCAAGAAGAGGGGGCATGAAGATAAGAGGCCGGTGTGCTGAGTGCACTGGCAGGGGGTAGAAGTGTCTCTATGAGAGAGATGTAGCAGCCTAGGGAGAGAGAGGCTGCAGGAAACATGGGGCTGTGGCCCCAGAGGCAGGAGAGACTTGAAAAGTAAAGGAGACACAACAGCAAGGGGCCATGAGGGGGAGAGATGCAACGGCCTGGAGGGAGAGAGGCTACAGGAAATATGGGGCTTTGGCACCAGAGGCAGGAGGAGGGAAGGAGAGAGTACAGCAATGGGCCATGAAGGGGCAGGAGGAGAGAGAAGTAGAGAGGAAAGCAGGAGGCATGGGGGTGGGGGAGATGTAGCTGCCTGGAGGGAGAGAGGCTACAGGAAACATGGGGCTGCGGCACCAGAGGCAGGGGTAACTTGAAGAGAGGACAGCAAGCTAGGAGGGACTTGAAGAAAGAAGGGGAGAGGACAGCAAGGGGCTATGAGGGGGAGAGAAGGCTGCAAGATGGAGAGCAAGATGATGTGGAGGTCGGTGGATGAGAGAAAGAAAGAGAGACACAGAAGCAGAGCCTGCAAATTAGACATCAAACATTGAAGAAGAGGTGAGAGGTGGAAGAGAGGGTGAGGGTCACTAGGTTCAAGACTAGAGACGAGAGAAGCCAGGTAAGGAGCTAGAGATTGAAGCAGGGATTAAACATATTTCAGATTACAGAGAGAGTGAGTGAGACACAAGAGAGGCAGAATAGAGTGTGAGGCGGCATCCGAGAGACAGGAGAGTTTACAAAAACTAAGATTAGAAAAAGACTGAGGTGGAAGGGTGAAGAGGCGACCGGCTGCACTGTGGGAGAGTTGAGGCAGAGGAGAGAAGCAGCGAGAGATCACAGAGGGGGAGAATAGAGAGACACCGAGAAGAGACTATGGAGAGGGCGAGGAGCGAGAGAGAGAGCTAATAGAGACTGAAGGCATTTGAGACACTAGAAAAAAAAGTCTGGGGACTGAGGGTGGGGGGGAAGACAGGAAAGAGACTGGCGAGATAGACAGATGAGTTACTAAAATAACGGCGGGTGGCAGAGGAAGGAGATGATATATGCATGGATGAGTGAGTAAATGAGAGTGTAGAGACGAAGTAAGGGAGAAGTGAGTAATTGAACAAGGCAGAGACTGCAGTAAAATGCTAGAGGCGGAAGTGTCAGGAAAACTGCATAGGGGATGTTAGACTTGGCTTTTTCAGTGGGTTTACCCCCAAGACTTTTTGCTTTATGGCCTCCTGCTTTTTACCCTATTTTTGTTGGTTTTAGGACTCTGGGCACTTTACCACTGCTAATCAGTGATAAAGTGCATATGCTCTCTGTGTAAATTGTTATTATGGATTGGTGTTTCCAAAATTGACTTATTTGATTTACTACTAAGTCCCTAGTACAGTGCACTGTGTGTGCCCAAGACCTGTAAATCAAATGCTGCTAGTGGGCCTGCAGCACTGATTGTGCCACCCACACAATCAGCCTTTCAAAGGGTTCTCAGACCTGCCACTGCAGTGTCTGCACACAGTTGTGACTGCTATGTCGACTTGGTAAGTGCACCCACTTGCCAGGCCCTACCCTTTCCTTTTCTTACATGTAAGACACCCCTCAGGTAGGCCTAAGGCACACCTGTGGGCAGGGTGCAGTGTATGTGAAAGGTAGGACATGTACTGGTGTGTATGACATGTCCTGATAGTGAAATACAGTGTATTTCGTTTTTCACTATTGAAAGGCTATCTGTCCCATAGGATAGAATGGGAGGTACTTTGTAACATCTTACAAGTATAACTTCCCATTGGGACGAGATTGAGAAATGGAGTTTAGTATGCCTGAAATCAGGATATAAAAATGCATCTTTTAGTAAAGATGATTTTTATATTGTGTATTTGAAAATACCACTTTTAGAAAGTGGGTATTTTCTTGCTTAGCCATCCTATGTGCCTCTGCTGGTTTGTGTATTGACTATCTGGTTTTGGAGTGACAGGGGCTGGGGATGTGCATTCACTGCAGAAAGCCACTGGGGGGGTTGAGGTGTGTCCTGCCTTTCCTGGATGAGTCAGGGCTGGGCTGAATATACCTGGGCTGCATTTAGAGTGGTGGGAGGAGATTTCCCTTGCACCTGAATAGACCCTGTCTCCCTTGCACAATGCTGTCTCCACCTCCTGCCGGGAAGCTAGACCACAGAGGATAGCACTGGTTTGGTCTGAGCACAGACACTCTCTGCCCAAAAGAACAAAGAGAAACGGAGTATAAATAATGGGGCCTAGACCCCAGTACTTTAGATTACTGCTGAACTAAGGAACTTGCCAGGAAGAAGAGCTGGAAAAGTTGTCAGGAGGAACTGCCACTTTGCTGCTTGCTCTGCTGTGTTGGCCTGCTGCTTGCTTCTTCTGTCTTGGACAGGGAAAGGACTGGATTGTACTTTCATCATCCTGCTGTTAGAGGTTTCTCCAAGGGCTTGAGTTTGCCTCCTGTTGGAAGTCTCAGGGAGATAAAAGAATTCAGAGAACTCGCTTGGATCAAGGAACCTGCCAAGAAGAGCTGGAAGAGCGGCCAGTAGGAGTATTGCCCCTTTGCTGTGTTGTTGCTTTGTTGGGTTGGCCTGCAGTTGCTGCTTCTGCCTTGGGCAGTGAAAGGACTGGACTGCACTTTCTTTTAATTGTTGCGGAGTATCTCCAAGGGCTTGAAATAGAGCGTGCCTCCTGTTCACGAAGTCTCAGGGACAGCAAAGACTTCACCTACATCTGGGTACCGCCTCTGGAACCACGGTTTCAGTTGCCATAGAGGGGGAAACCAGCCAACACCGCTGCAGACTCTGTGTCCTGAAGGCACCGCAGAGAGCACCACCACACTTTGCACCGCAACCCTGGTCTCATCGACGACGACCGCCACCGAGCTGCTGCTTGCACCGCGACCTGTGGGCACCGCACTCCGCACCGCCTTGCTTCACTTTGCCGCCCTGGTCTCACCAACGACGTCGCTACCCGTGACACCCGTGACCACGCTGTGGTTTGGGGGAACTGCTCGTAAGTTATACGACGCACCGCCCCGTCGCACACTGCAGTCTGGGCCGACTGACACCAGCTCCCATCAACCGGCACGGTTGCTTGCACCGTGACCTGTCAGCACCGCCAAGAGCACCGCTTCACTCGGCACCGCAGCACTGGTCTCACAGACGCAGATGGAAGACTGTCACCAAGCCATTGCCTGCACCGCGGCTTGAGGGCACCGCACGCAGGACCGCTACGCTTCACACCGTGATGGTTGCCGTGACCGGCCCGCACCGACACAGTCGGCCGGAACCAAAGGTATTGTTTACAAATCTGCTGACACTAACACCGGTCCTTACTGACGCGGTCCGACAAAACTGTTGGTTTCTGTGGTTTTCAGCAACGCAGTAGCACCGGACGGAACTATCGACTTCAAGGAACTGCATTTTAAGTCATACTTGCAAAATGCCTATTTTTGATTACTGTATGTTGATCTTTTATTGTTTTGGTCATGTTTGCACAGATCAATATTGGTTATTTTTCTAAAACTGGTGTGGTGTACTTTTGTAGTGTTTTCACTGTGTTACTGTTGTTATATGCAAACGCTTCAAACACTGCCTCTGAAATAAGCTTGACTGCTCGTGCCAAGCTACCAAGGGGGTGAGCAGGGGTTATTTTAGGAGTGTAGCCCCCTTATCCTGACTAAAAGGAAGGACCCCTATTTGGACAAAGGTGCAAACCGTTGCCAACTAGAGACCCCCATTTCTAACATGGGACATAAGGGGGGAGAGACTAGAGCAGTGGGGGGAGAGAGAGAGGGGTAAGACAAAGAACAGGCAGAGACTGCACAAAGGTGGGCGAGAGGTTCAAGAGGACACGAGAGACTGCACTGAGGGGAAATGTGAGGGGCAGGCAATGTACAGAGAGGGACTCAGATGTGGTGACAGATGTGTGAGGCCGGGTGAAGTGAGAGTGAAATGAGTGGGATATTGATCTGAGGTGAGGATTGTGAGGGCAGTGGATGGAATGAAAAGGAAGGACAGCTAGTCAGAGAGGCAGGAGGATGAAAGGAAGGCTAAGCTTGCTCCTCTCAATTTACCCTCATGTGGAGGGCCGTACTCTCCTTACACTCAACTTCACCCTCCAAAGAGTTCTTCATCCCAATTGTCTATAATGGACCTGCACTCCAGCACCCCTTAATTCCGCCATCGTTTCAGACACTCCAAGCTTGAGAAGGCTGGAGTGCGGGAGATAGGAGCGAGCAGAGGAAGAGGGGTTTGAAGTGAGGGCACTGTGGTGAAAGAGGAGGACCAGAGATTGGGAATGGAGTGTGGCAGCCTGAAGGCTGCGTGAGACCGAAGCGAGACGTCCTGGAGTAGGAAATGAGACATCTGAGAGAGATTTAAGACTGGAGTGAGTGTGTAGAAGTAAGACTGTGGAGTAAAACAAAATATTAGGAAGGAAAAGTGGAGGGGAAGAGACAGAGCAGAACAAAGAAAAGAAAATGTTATGAAGGGAGATAGAGTAAGAGAGACAAGAAGGACAAGATAAAGGAGAGAAGTAGAAGAGGAAAAGGGACTGGAGGGCAAGAGTGAGGCATCAGTGGAGAGCAAAACAAACCAGAGGCTGTAAAGGTCCAGATACAGGACGCAAGTAAACGGCCTTGTATTAAATGAAACTAGACCACAGCTGATGTTTATAAAGACGGAGGCACATGTACGACGTTCAAAGAAACTAAAAACAGATTTCCCGTACTAAGTAAACAAAACAATGTAATAGAAAAAACAAAAGAACAAAGAAGCAGCGACGGGCGGGTGGAGTTGGGGGGCGGCACAGATGGTCGTCAAAGCTGAAGACACACCGACACGAGCATGAAGCAAAGCAATTAAAAAAAAGAGTTCCTCTAAACCGATATGCAATGAAAGCGTAATGAAACTGTACTTGGCCGGTGCTCCTCTGCAAAAAAAACCCAGAAGTGATGTATCGCTGCCTAAACCAGTTACGAGGCAGCAAAGAAGAGCGACACTTCACTGAACCAATGGTAAGCAGATGGCTGGAGAGAAGTCCTTTACTGAATACACCAGGTCTTGCAGACAGTACATGCGCGCTGCCCAAGCTCGACCTAAAAAGGACCTGTTCCTTGCTACTGATCACCACCGCGTTCATGCTGCTTAACTCTTAGTGAAAGCGGTAACCTTCCACCACTATGAGGGTAGCGCTTTGGGTACCCCCCCGATCCAACAAGACCGCAATCCGTGACGCAGGCCTAAGTCATGGTGCGCACACATATGATCCGTGTTTACCTATGACAAAAAAAATCAGCATTAGGGTTACAGACAACAGTACAGTTGGGCACTCAGGGAAGGGGTACACATAGAAGGTCGCAAAAGCATCTTCTGTAGTAAGACTGAGTAAATTCAGAATGACTTTTCTTGCATATATACGAGGGCTTACACTTCAAAATTAGAGTAATACGCATATAACCTTGGATCCGCTTCACATTCCGACAGTAAATGCATAGCCTGATCCTTTTTCCTGACGTGGGTTATTTCTTTAAAACCTTTGGAGGAGGTGGGTCTTGGGAGGAAGTGGGTCTTGGGGGGGGGGCGGGGGGAGAGTAGGACTGCTTTTCAGTGGTAAAACAGTGAACAATCTACTATATGATACTATGACCCCCCCTCCCCCTCCAATTACCTGTGATCCGAAATCGACTGAGGCATTTACTACACCCAGAAAATATCACTACAGCAGTAAGGTATTTACTTGATACTGAAACTAACTATTCTGACTTTGCTCAAGAAAAATGTAATGTTATATGTGGAATTTTTCTTGAGCAATAAAATCTGCAAGCATCAGTTTACGAGATGTTTTGTTCCAGTAAATTTCAGCTGGTCCTACCTGCTGTAATTTACCTGGGTAAATGAGGGGAAAGATTAATGAGTGCAAGACTCGTTAATGCAGTGTGTATGGTAACAAGTGTTACTGCACATATTAGAATTTAAGGTGCACACGTACTTGTCACTATATCTCTATAGTAGTAGTCTCTTTAGCATGCGCATCATAAACAGTGTATCCACAGCTTCTCCATTAACCATGAGGAAAGCAGCAAGTATGTAGAACATTTACTCTTTTTAGGTCTAGCTTTATCCAATACTATTTGATTTTACTATAATTTGATGTATATTATACTTAATTATAGGGGCTTCCACCCCAGCTCTCTTCATCCATTGGTCTGTTACTGTATTATTCACCTATGGGGTATGCTGCCTACAGCATACGTCAGTGAGTCAGCCCACTTAAGCCACTGGCTAAATTCACTGTGAGTGACTGCAGTCTGTCCTTTCACAAGGAGCACATCCACACACAAAGTATGTGAGAAATTCTTCATTGTTGATTAATAAAAATCATTACAAACAGAAGTAAAGAAAAAATCCTTTGGATTACGACAAAAGCTTAATTATACCAATTTGATCTAGCTAAAATCATGTCTTTACATATCGTAGCATATATAATGCATTAAATTAAAAATAATAACAAGGTACATTATATTTTGGTTCCATATTTCATGCTGATTACATAAGACATCACTGAATTTCGAGAATAAAAAAAAATAAAAAAAATTAAGAAGTGATCTTGATAGAACGACCTAGACCAAAAGTAGGTAAGAGAAACGGGACACTAATTAGTCACGGATCAGCCCTCCACCACTCGTTTGAGGTGGGCAGTGTCCCACAGGGTGTTTTGTGGCACTTTTGGAAGGAATGGGATTGCAGGCGAACCAGCATGTCAGTAACCCGGAGAATATCTTTCTACATTGTAAGGTACATATTACCCGCTTGGGACATAAATCTATTTTTTTATGGTCCCAGGGGTTGAATGAAACTCAACTGTACAAAAGTGTGAGTGAATCTCTTATTAGACTAACCCTTTTACATCGAAACTGTAAAACAACATTTCTCAAAAACATTCTTAAAAGCTTATAGCTTACCTTCTCTTGTGCATATTCTCCTGTTACAAACACATGCGTGTATTGCTCGATCCACCAGCATTGTAAAGTCTCTGGCCACAAAACCTTCAGTTTCCCTTGCAAGGAAATGCAGATCAAGGTCTGGGAATCGGTTTATGTTTGTGTTCAGCTTGTTTTGGATCACAGAACGCAGAATGTCAAATCTTTGCTCCTGGACAACAAAGGTGTAAAAGAAATTCACATCAGAGGTGAACATTTAGAATTTGGTAGCATTCAGCTACTCGGAAACCTCTTGCTTTTTACGGTTGACTGAACATACTTAGTGGGTTAATTCCTGACAATCTTCAGCTCATATTGTAGAGTAAAACAAAATGCAAATCGTTGCAGGGTATGTTTAGTATGTTATCTCTCTAGCAATATATCAATTTAGTTTTGTGGAAGTGACTGTAAAGTGAGATGTCTGTAAAGCCAGCAGGGCCACAAGGCTCCAGTCCGGATTTTTCTCTTAACCCAATACATTCTGGCACTTCTAGTCATGGTTTACATCAATTGTAGGAACGGATTACGCCACAGCACTGGGTTCTCAGGAGATGTGGAGTCACTTGGTACTATACGCGAGGTCTGCTTTTCCCACCCAGGATTTCCTGAAAACGATGATGCTTCCTTATTATCACAGACCCTGAAAAAGGTTTCAGACCCTCTAATTCATTTGTATGCCTTTGTGAAAGGAACTCTTTCAACCTAAATCTAACTCAAATAAGTGAAAGACTTAGTAGAGGACAGGTTTAATAGAAAGTTAACCGGCTGAATGGTTAATAGGCTCAAATTCAATTTGTAGAATGTTATTGGTTATAGATCTCTCCCATTTAATTAATGTTCACAGAAGTGCTTTCTTGGTCTCATAACTCGTACAGCACTATTTGATACTTTGCATCACAACGTTCTTTTACTTTTAAGACTTCAATCCTACAATGGAATACCATACTCTTCCCTCAGATTATTTAAATCCTTCCTCAATAACAGAACCTTCCGGTATACTCCTCCACTACTATATCATGTTGATCTCCTCTCTATAACTATATTCAACATCTACCTTAACTCCTCAGTGAGTTCCTCCATTTGTCTGGTGTGTGCTACAAAATCTACATGGATGATCCACACAAGTAAACCTGGTTCACAAGCAATTATCTAACTCAACATATTGCATTAAACTTTTTCCCACTATGGATGAAAAAAACAGGATTTGCCTTAATTTCTTAAGGAGAAACCTTTGCATCCATCCGTTTCAAACACAATAGCATCAATCGGGCTCAATCACAACATCTATAATTTGTAAAATGAAACATCACTGATGACATCATCCACAGAAGAACTAACACACCCACTCACACCCTTCTACAACCTCTCATACACCCACTCATACACCCACTCACAAACCGATACAAGTGCTCACACAACCACTCACTCATACACCCACTCACTCACCCATACAGATACTCATACAACTAGTCACTCACCCATAAAGCCACTCACACACCCATCTATTCATCTATACAGACACTCACACAGCCTCTTAACACAGCCACTCACTCACCTATACAAGCATTCATACAGTCACTCACTCGCCCACCCACACAACTACTTACATACCTATTCATACATACATCCAAGCGCTCCCACGTCTGCTCACTCACACATACAGCCATTCACGCAGACACTTACTCTCCAATACAGCCACTAACACACCAACTCACTTAACCGAACAGCCACTCACTCACCCACACAGCCACTTACACACCCAGTCACTCACTTATACAGCCATTAAGACACCCACTCACTCACCCACACATCAATTTACCCACCCATATAGTCACTCATACAGCCATTCACTCACCCATACAGCCACTGACACACCATCCCACCCACCAATGCACCCAATCACATGGCCACTCACTTACCCACACACCTACTCACACAACTACTTATACACCCATACAGTCACTCACACACCCATGCAGCCACTCAGACTCCCACTCACATGGATACACACAGTCACTCACATAATATATGTTAGAAGTTATATCACTCATTAGTAGTACACCTAGTATATTCATATAACTTTTGTAGTAGCTTAGTATATATGTTTAACAATCAAACTCTTGGAAAATAGCCACTGTGACATGCAGTGTGTGCCGGCAAATCACGTAATTTGAGATGTAATGTGTTTTTTATTATTGCAATGATTTCACATGCTCTAACTTCTGCAATAGGCAAGGGCATAGGTAATGCATGGAGAAGGGGAGAGTTACAGTTAAAGTAGTGTGGCGAGTGAGGTGAGAACACTGTGTACAGAGGTGCTTAGTTATCTGAATTTTAAGGTGTTGCGTAAGTAAATCCGTGAGATACAAGTATGACTTATAAAAGTCTGAAACTGGTGCTTAAATAATAAATTAAATATATATAACTGCAGAATTTCTAATGACCACTGGCAGTCTTAAATTTATATGAACTTGCTTTATTGGCCACCCAGTATGTTGCTGATGGTGCATATAACGATTTTTTTTTTTTTAAACCTGCTCATTTTCCCACATGGTAGGAAGCATCTCTCCACTCAATCATACTGAGTCAGGTAGCACAGGTTAACCTGCTTCTCATGCTCCTTGCTGCTATGGGCTATTTAGCTTGTAGTGTGTGCTACACAAACAAGTATTTGAAATGCAATAGGTCTTGCATTTGCAAACGTTTGAACTGTTGGCATAGTAAATGACAATGCCTTTTTGTTTATGTGTTTTGAAAACCTGCAAACGGTGCTAAATACACACTTTCTACTTGTAGTCCTTACTTAGGAGAAGCAAGGCTGGCAGTAAAAGAGGCGCAGTTACTGCCAGCTTTGCTTCAAGTAACCAACGACTATAAGTACAAAGTGCATGTTTACCCACCACTTGCAGGTTTTCAAAACACATAAATAAAAGGCATTATCATTTACAATGCCAATAGCTCAAACTCCAAAAGCGAGACCTATTGCATTGCAAATGCTTGTTATTCTTATGGTCTTGACAAAGTTTCGCGTAAATTAGAAGGGCAATAAAAATACCTTTCTTTTAGCTTACATGCCATGTTCCCTTGGCTGAAGAAACATTGAATAATCTTCACATTCAAAGAGCACTGAAGTTCTGTCTGGAATGAACAACACCTTTCGGTTTCTGAACATTTTATTGTGTCTTACAGGTTGTTTCAACCCAGGCAATAAAGTGACCAAAGCCACCATTGCCAGGCGGTTACTGACCTGCATTTGAAAACCTTTTGACTGTGGAGGAATTTGATTGCCTCCTACAGTTAATGCTTAGTTCATCGGGCTAAAGTCAGCATTGATGTCTTTTTGGGGAGACATTCCTTTGACAGATATTTGCAAGTAGCAATTTAGGTGTCCCTGAAAACTTTTTACAAGCATTACTCTCTGGATGACTCATCTTTCAAAAATATAGCTTTGGACAGGAAGCTCGGCATAATTTATTGTTTAATGCATTATTGGTCATATGCTGTTTCCCCCTCCCAGTTGTGGAAGAAAAGAGTGCAGGATGACGTAGGGAAAAAAGGAAAATGCTACTTACCCAGTAAGCATCTGTTCTTGGCATGTAGAGCTGTAGATTCATATGGGTTAGCATAGATCGCCATCTGGTGTTGGGCTCGGATGTTTGCACTTCGTTTTTCTTCGAAGAAGTGTTTGTAGTCACGAGGTAGGTGATAGTGCGCATGGTCATCGACTCCATCCCCAGAATGTTTTTGCCATAAAGGGTGATGATGGAGTCAGTAAGAATAGAAAAGAGATGTCCATGTGTGTTGTATCTAAGATAAAGGAACCCGGGTGGGTGCATATGAATCTACAGCTCTACATGCCAAGAACAGATGCTTACTGGGTAAGAAGCATTTTCCGTTCGAGGCATATGAGCTGTAGATCATATGCGTTAGCATAGACTATACAGCAGTTAAGTTTGTAGCGGTGGCTGACCTGTATCTGTTGCTGTAGTTTGAAAAAGTGTTCTTAAGACAGCCTGGCCCACACTAGCTTGTTGTTTTGCATGCACATCTACACAGTAGTGCTTTGTGAATGTGTGAGGTGTAGACCAAGTTGCCGCTTTACATATGTCATCTAAGGGTATGTTCCCTAAGAATGCCATAGAAGCCCCTATTTTGCATGTGGAATGCACTCTAGGGGGGTCAGTTAATGTGCGTTTGGCTTTAGTGTATCATATTTGGATGCATTTAACTATCCACTGTGCAATACCAGCCTTTGAAATGGGATTGCCTTTATATGGTGGTGAAAAAGCAACAAAGAGTTGTTTGGTTTTCCTAAAAGACACTGGGCCATATGTATCAAGCCTTTTTCCCGTTTGCAAACGGGCAGATTCTCAGAATCGTCCCGTTTGCGAATTGGAAAAGCCTTTTGGGATGTATCATCCCAAAAAGCCATTGCAAAATAGAGAATTGCAAAATTTGCGATTCTCTATTTTGCACATGCAATTAAGGAATTGCAAATTGCGATTCCTTAAATGCAATTCTGGAAGCACCAGAAATGTGCTATTTGGCCTTAAGGAATTGCAAATTACCACCAACTTCAAGTTGGTGGTAATTTGCGATTGTCTTTAAAAAAGCACTTTTTTGATTTTTTAAAAGTGCCATATGTCGCACATACATGCCCTTAGGGCATGTATGTGCGCAAAATGTGCACACATGCATATTTCAGGGTGCAACAGGGTGTCCTTTGGCACCCTTGCAACCTTGAAATTGCATTCTCAATTTGCGATTCTCTAATTGGTAATCGCAAATTGAGAGTGTCTTCCCATTCATTCCTATGGGCCTCCTAGCCCATAGGAATGAATGGGAAGGTATTCCTTATTTGCGAATCTCAATTTGCGATTCGCAAATAAGGAATATGTAGGATTCGCAAAAATTTTAGCAAATCCTACATACATTGAATTTTGCGATTCTCTAATTGCGATTCGCTAAAAATCGCAATTTGAGAATCGCAAAACTCTTTTTTGATACATATGGCCCTTAGTTCTTTCCATGTAATAAAGTATTGCTCTTTTAACGTCCAGTGTGTGAAGAGCACGTTCTGCCACGGAGTCTGGTTGAGGGAAAAACACAGGTAGTTCAACAGACTGATTGAGATGAAAGGCAGAAACAACCTTAGGTAAAAATTTTGGATTGGGCCTAAGAACCACTTTATTATGATGAATTTGTAAAAATGGTTCTTGTATGGTTAGTGCATGGAGTTCACCAACTCTCCTAAGAGATGTGATGGCTATAAGAAAAGCTACCTTCCAAGTGAGGAACTGCAGTTCACATTTGTGCATAGGCTCAAATGGTGGGCCCATGAGTCTTGTAAGGACAATATTAAGGTTCCATACTGGAGATGGTGGAACCCTTGGTGGAATGATTCTTTTGAGTCCTTCTATAAATGCTTTGATAGCGGGCACTCTAAACAAAGACAAGTGTTGTCTGTTTTGTAGATAAGCGGCTATTGCAGCGAGATGCAATCGTATAGATGAGTATGCTAAATTACAGCGTTGTAGGTGTAAGAGATAGCAAATGATGTTTTGAATGGAAGCATCTAGTGGATTGATTTAATTATTTGTACAATAAATCACAAATCGTTTTCACTTTGCTGCGTAGCATGCTCTTGTGGTAGGACGTCTAGCCTCTTTAATGACGTTCATGCAGTCTAGCGGGAGGTTAAGGTAGCCAAACTATGATTTCAGGTGCCAGATCGCAAGGTTGAGTTGAGTGGGATCTGGATGTCTTATCTCTCCATGGTTCTGAGTGAGAAGCTTGGGTGAGAGGTGTAGTTTTTGATGAGGAACTACAGATAGTTCTAACAGTGTTGTGAACCAAGGTTGTCGAGCCCATGTGGGAGCAACTAGGATCATTGTGAGGGAATGTTGCTGGAGCTTCTGAACCACTAATGGAATGAGCGGGAGAAGCGGAAAAGCGTATGCAAATGTCCCTGACCAGTTGATCCATAGCGCATTGCCTTTGGACAACGGGTGTGGATACCTGGAGGCGAAGCTTGGGCATTTTGCGTTCTGGTGTGTGGCGAACAGATCCATTTCTGGGTAGCCCCACATTTGAAAGAATGGAAGGAGAACTTGAGGATGTAACTCCCATTCGTGGATCTGTTGTCGTTGACGACTGAGCAGATCTGCAATGTGATTGTCTACTCCTGGAAGGTGTTCCGCAAGGAGATATATCTTTTGAGGTATGGCCCATTTCCATATGGCCTGAGCTAGTTGTGAGAGCTGTAGGGAATGTGCCCCTCCCTGTTTTTGTACATAGTACATTGGCGTCATGTTGTCTGTACGGACTAGGACAGCTTTGCAGACTATGTGGACTTGAAAGGCTTTTAGTGCTAGAAAAATTGCCAGTAGTTCCAGGTGGTTTATGTGGAACCTTTTTTGTTGTGGAGTCCATAAGCCCTGAATGGTGTGATTGTGAAGATGAGCTCCCCAGCCGGTGAGCGATGCGTCTGCTGTTAGCACTATTTGTGGAACAGGGTCGAGGAACGGCCACCCTTTGGAAAGGTTTTGTGTGTTCCACCACTGCAGAGAGCAATGTGTGCGGCTGTCTACCAACACCAGATCTGTTAACAGACCTTGAGCCTGGTTCCACTGACGTGCTAAGCATTCCTGAAGAGGACGCATTTGGAGTCTTGCATAAGGGACGAGTAGAATGCAAGAGGCCATCATCCCGATTAATTGCATGAACACTTGAGCTGGTAACGAGTGTTGAGGCTGGAATTGTGATATTAGAGCCTGCATATTGCGTATTCTGACTGGGTTGGGGTACGCTAGAGCTTTGCGAGTATCTATTGTAGCTCCTAGATATACTTGTTTGTTGGACGGTTGGAGGTGGGACTTGGTGAGGTTTACGGTAAATCCAAATTGGTGAAGCAACCGAATTGTCTTGTGGGTGTGTTGAAGACAAGTGTGTTGTGCGTTGGCTTTTATGAGCCAATCATCCAGATAAGGAAACACATGAATGTGTTGTCTTCTTAAGTGAGCTGCAACTACCGCTAGACACTTGGTGAAAACTCTGGGTGCTATGGTTACTCCGAAGGGGAGGACTTTGAACTGGTAATGTTGTCCGTCTACCACGAACCTGAGATATTTCCTGTGAGCTGGGTGAATAGGAATGTGGAAGTAGGCGTCTTTTAAATCCAGAGTGGAAAGGAAGTCACCTTGTTGAATCAACGGGAGTACCTGTTGGAGAGTGACCATGTGAAAATGGTCACACTGAATGAAGAGGTTGAGCTGTCTGAGGTCTAATATTGGCCTGAGAGAGCCGTCCTTTTTCAGAATTAAAAAATATAGAGAGTAAACCCCCTTTCCCTGATGAGTGAAGGGGACTGGTTCTATTGCATGTTTTTGTAACAGGGAGAGAACCTCTTTTTTTTAGGAGGTGAGGTGTTCTGAGGACATGGCACGATGTTTGGGGGGAATATTTGGTGAGTGGAGGTAAGTTCCAGGCAATACCCATACTGGATAATTTGTCTTACCCACTTGTCTGTTGTGATGGAATTCCAGACAGGTAGGAACTGTGAGAGACGTCCCCCGATAGGAGTGGAATGATCGGGGGGAAGTGGAGGGAAGTCATTGTTTGGTGGCAGTGGAAGTGCGGGTGGAGTTACCCCTGGTTCTTCCTCTACTGTTATTTCCTCTGTCCCTCCCCGAAAATATCCTCTAGAGGAGGAAGTTTGATTGGGACCTTTGTAGGCGGATGAATTGTCTGATGCCATTGTTTTGGAGCCACCCCTATAAAAGGAGCGGCGAAAGGAGCCTCTACTAGAAGGTAGTTGTAAGGCCCCCATGGACTTGGCAGTCTTGGTGTCCTTTTTCATTTTTTCTAATGAGGAATCAACCGTTGGGCCAAAAAGGTGTTCCTGATCAAAAGGCTGATTAAGTATTGCTGCTTGCACCTGTTGCTTGAATCCAGAGATTCGAAGCCAAGCGTGCCTGCGTAATAAAACGCTGGTGCTAATGGCACGAGATGCTGTGTCAGCCGCATCCAGGGCACATTTTATAGGTGGAGAGATGTGGTGCAGCGACCAGGGCAGCTGACTTCAGAGCACAGGGCTCACGGTTCGATCCCGGCTCCAGCTCAGCACCATGTGACTCTGGGCAATAGCTCACTTAATTTCCACGACGGCCCCCAGCGCCTTGAGACCCGTAAGGGTGAGTAGTTCGCGCTTTACAAAAATACAGATTTATAGAAGTGTTTGTTATAAGCTTGCCCTCTTGGATAAGGTCATTAGCTTTACTTTTGTATTGCTCTGGCAAGTGTTGCATTAGCTTTTCTAGCTCGTCGTAGTGAGCTCTATGATAGCGCGCTAGAAGCGCTTGGGCATTGGCAATACGCCAATGATTGGCAGCTTGTGACGCAATTCTTTTGCCAGAGGCGTCTATAAGCCTTGACTCCTTGTCAGGAGGAGCGGCGTCGCCTGTAGCTTGTGAATTAGCTCTTTTGCGTGCATTAGGGGCGACAAGAGAGTCTAAAGGCAACTGACCTTTGATATAGACTGGGTCTGTGGGAGCGGCTTTATATTTTTTATCTACCCTTGGTGTACGCACCCTAGTTCTAACAGGGTCTTTGAATACTTCACTGGCGTGTTTTATCATGCCTTTGAGCATGGGTAAAGTATTAGTAGATTTGTGGGAGGGAGTGAACGTCTCCAACAAAAAATCTTCAAGGGGATTAGTATGTAGTTCCACCCCATGGTACTGGGCAGCTCCGTTAATGAGCTGCGCGAAGCCAATATTATCATCAGGTGGTGATGGTCTGGAGGGATACAAATCTGGATCATTATTATGGTCTGGATCCTAATCATAATCATCCCAGGGGTCTGTGTCCTGTGGTATGTTGCCCTGATAGTCATCCCCATCCCCATCCCCATGGTCATAATCATCATCATGTGGCTCAGGTGAGAACACTGGTGGTGGTAAATTTGAAGGGGAAATGAATAAATTGGGATCAAGAGGTGGAGGAGAGGGAGGTATGTAAGGGGGAGAGGGGTTAGTACCCATGTCTTTCCTCTTTAGGGGTATATGGTAGTCCTGTAGAGGATCAATCTTCCGTTTTTTAGGGAGCGTTGCTAGAAGTTGTCCAGTTTCAGGGTCAATATGCAACCGTTTTTGTTTTGGGTCCAAAGGATCCTGTGGAAGAAGATCTTTGGATTGAGTGTCTTTGTTAGTTTGCTTGGATTCAGAGAGTCTTTTAATAGGGGTAGTCTCTGAAGCTTTAGATTTGGAGTCTGTGTGCTTTCTCGGCTCCGAGCCCTTCGGTGCTGGGTGTTTGGGCTCCGAAGGTTTAAGCTTTTCCGAAGGTTTAGCTTTAGATGGTTTCGGCTCCGAAGCTGTAGGTTTAACCGGTGTGGGCTCCGAAGCTTTGAGTTTAGCCGGTATCGGCTCCGGGGGTTTGGGTCTACCCGGTGTCGGCTCCGAGGGTTTGGCTCTATCCTTCGTTGCCGAAGATATCTTCGGTGCGGGGAGCGGAGCGGGAGGCACATGCTTGGTCTTTGGCTTCGGTGCTGAAGATGTAATTTCAAAAAGAACAATTGATGGACAGAATGCAGAACAATGTCAAACATTCACCCCAGTACAGAGATCTGAGCCTAAATTCATCGTTTTTTTGCTCACCATGCCATTCCAGTTTGAACCCAGCCATATGCAAATCAGTCTTGACCCTGTGCCCAATGGGACAAGTCCAGCCCGAACTGCCAGGCCAGGTCCTCCCTGGACTGGAACCAAGCATCCTAGGACCGGTTTCGGGGTTTCACCCCATATCAGCCAGGATAGCTTGACTCCAGTGGCATGGAGAGCAAAGGACCCACGTCTGGGCATACCCGTCCCACTTGGGGTGACAAATGCAAAAAGAACAATTGATGGACAGAATGCAGAACAATGTCATACATTCACCCCAGTACAGAGATCTGAGCCTAAATCCATCGTTTTTTTGCTCACCATGCCATTCCAGTTTGAACCCAGCCATATGCAAATCAGTCTTGACCCTGTGCCCAATGGGAACAGTCCAGACCGAACTGCCAGGCCAGGTCCTCCCTGGACTGGAACCAAGCATCCTAGGACCGGTTTCGGGGTTTCACCCCTCATCAGCCAGGATAGCTTGACTCCAGTGGCATGGAGAGCACGGGACCCACGTCTGGGCATACCCGGTACAGGGAAGACATGGCTTGGCAGTTCGGTCTGGACTGTTCCCATGAGGCACAGGGTCAAGACTGATTTGCATATAGCTATGTCTGAACTGGGGTGGCAAAGTGAGCTAAAGAATGATGATGGATTCAACCCAGATCTGTGACTGGGGGTGAGTGTTTGAAAAGTTTCAGCACTCCGTCCATCATCTCCTTGTGTTTGCTTTGTTCGCCCTACGTTGGTAGGGAATGCCCAGACATGGGTCCCTTGCTCACTTTGCCACTGGATTCAAGCTAGCCTGGCTGATGAGGGCTGTGAGCCCGAAACCGGTCCCAGGATGCTTGATTCCGGTCCAGGGAAGACATGGCTTGGCAGTTCGGTCTGGACTGTTCCCATGAGGCACAGGGTCAAGACTGATTTGCATATAGCTATGTCTGAACTGGGGTGGCAAAGTGAGCTAAAGAATGATGATGGATTCAACCCAGATCTTCTGTGACTGGGGGTGAGTGTTTGAAAAGTTTCAGCACTCCGTCCATCATCTCCTTGTGTTTGAAGATTTAATTTCGGCACCGGAATGGGGCCGGCTCGATCCCGAGCCGGGAAGCTTATCCGCATGTTTCATAGCTGGGCCCAAGGGCGGGCATCTGAACTGGTTTCACGGTGTCGACCTGGGCCCGAGGCGACGGTGATACCAGAGCCTTTGTAGGTTTTGTGGGCACTTGGGGCTCGCTACTCACAGTTCGTTGAGCCGGAGTGACGTCGAAGTCGTCTTCCATGTTGGAGTCGTCGGCTTCAGACACAGAGATTTCTTATTCTTGTCCGGCGCCTGGCTGTTGGGATAGAGAGCCTTCTCCGAAGATGTCTGGTACCGGGTTAGCGCCGCGTCGCATCTCGTGACGTTGAGCCCGACGGTCACGAATGGTTTTCTTTGATCGGAATGATCGACAGGCCTCACAGCTGACTTCTTCGTGCTCCGGGGATAGGCAGAGGTTACAGACCGCATGCAGATCTGTGTGTGGGAACTTAGCACCAAACCCGGGGCATTTTTTAAATGCAGTCCGTTCCATGGACTGCTGGCGTGGTCGGCGCGGATAGGCCTCGCGGCCCGCGTCGAAGCTCCCGATCGAAGTTCCTGGATTTTATGATGCGCGTCGAGAGAGAAGTCGCGTTAGAAAACAATACAGTCGCGTGGTAAGGATTGTGCGTCGAAAAGGTTTGAGGACGATACCGAACCGGAGCGCCCCAATACACATCCGAACCCGATGGCGGAAAAAAACAATCTGGGGATGGAGTCGATGACCATGCGCACTATCACCAGAAGGAGGAGTCACCTACCTCGTGACTACAAACACTTCTTCGAAGAAAAGCAAAGTGCAAACATCTGAGCCCAACACCAGATGGCGATCTATGCTAACGCATATGATCTACAGCTCATATGCCTCGAACATTCTATATTAAGATTCCCGCATTCTGCTCTTTGTTCTCATTCCTTCACAATTATTTCCCAGTCACCCCATTATAGAACCTAGAAAGTCACAAATAATGTGAAGATGGAAGTTGATGCAAGAGTGGGGGTGGGAAGCTAAATAACCCAAAAGGACTTTACTGCAGGAGAGATAAAGCATTTTTGTGGAGATATCTTGGGCGAAATTTCCCAGTTGTTCCTCGCTGCACAGACAATTTGCAAACAGTATTGGGAGGCAGAACAAGGACTAACAGACACTGAATCACGAGGCAGGTATTTTTTCTGTCTTCCAATACATACATAATTCTTGTAAAAACAAAGGGAATATTTTCCCTGATGAAGATTGGCATCATATTTTATTTATTGAACAGTGTCATATTTATTTCATCTACAGATGATTCATTTCATAGTCGCTTACTACAGACTCATCTGTACACCAGCACATTATTAACATAACATAACACAACACGCTAGTCCAGTTTCTAAAAATTGTTACACTGAAAGCTTTCATCCCAGATCAAAAAGAGGAATCTGTCATAAGTCAAAGCTTTAAGAGTAGAGGCTATTCCGAAAAGACATTGGAGAAAGCAGTTCAGAGAGTAGAATAATGTAGGAGGAAATTCTGGTTACTTCTCAAAAAGGCAAACCGAGTGACGTGGTTAGATTTACATTTTCATTGTAAACGAACCAAAAAATATACTTTAGAAACATTGCAGCTGTTATGGCCTTCAATTACCTCTGCTGGAGCCTGGAGTTTCCAGACTCGTTTGACCCCTGGGAGGAGGAATGCTGCCCTGATGTCAACTGATGCTCCAGGGGATGTTTTGCATTCCTCTTTTACGCTGTGGAGATGCTGGGGCTCCGAAGCGACTCCTTACTGAACCAAGTAACATGGTGGGAGGGGTGAGGGACGAGAGCCCCAGGCAGAAGGAGGAGTGGGAGGGGCTGCAATGCTTCATGCCTGTATACGGCTGAAGCTGAATTAACAGGGAGAAATGAATTTGGCAACTTTAGTGATGCTACAAACTGAGCGCGCTGGTGTGCCTCACTGCTGATCACACAAAGCAGGGGCTGGTAGGGTGGTCTCCCGAAGCCCTGTACTCGGCAGAGGAGAGGGCGTGGGGACCTTCAGAATAGCAGGCAGACCACGAGGAAATGACCGAGCCCAGAAAGGTTTGGAGGGCGAGGCCCTGCGGCACGGAGAGCAGAACCGAGCACTGCAGTTTACCTGATGCAGGAATAAAAATAAAACACAAGTGGGGCAAGGATGTTGTAAATGTGAAGGAGATAACAGTGTGATTTACAGCCCAATTTACAGAAAGTGTTGTAGGGAAGCCAAGCTCAGAGCAACAATGCTCTGCAAATGAAAAGGGAGCTTCGCCAGAAACAAGCAGGAAACCAAGAAAAAAAAGTCCCCTAAAGAACACATGAACATATCAAAGTGTAATGATACAGTAGTTAGTCCCTGCTGTGTGGGAGGAATGAAAGAGAAAAGGAGGGACAAAGAGGCAGGACTGACCACTAGCAAGCAAGGATTTTTAAAGGACACTGCAACAAACTAATCAGATGGGTTTAAGCCCACAAGAGAAGTATACTAAAGTATACAAGAGGTCGTACGGTTACGCTAGACCTAAAAACAATCAACAAAGTCTTGTGTTACTAGCAGCCTGCACTGATGGCTTTAGGGGTCCATGAGTTTATTGGACGCATGTCCATAATAAGCAGCAAACTTTGTTGTCTAAAGCGTGCTGGAATTGCTTCTTTCAAGAAATGCCAAGAAAACCTTCTCAGAACACGGACACTCCTTCAAGGAGACGAGCAGTCCTTTAAAAAGCAGTCAGGGTAAAAAAATTGTGAGATTACAAGTGTTTACATAGTGAGAATGTGTAAAACAATGTGTTTAAAGGCAGAGTGACATTACATTTACCTGAGATGGAGGGTGGATACACTTGAAACATTGAAAGAGATGCGTTCCTTGGGCAGACACAAGGGAAGGGTGCAAGGAGTGCTCTGATTGGCTGGTAGCAATGACTGCCACCAAACTGCCCATGGATGTGCCTTCTTTTACCAGGTCTTTTAAAACTGCATGGAGAAAGACAAGACAGGGACTCGTTGCTGTTACTCAGAAAGTAATAGATGCCATATGTATTCTTTTAAACTATTCAGAGAACATATCGGTGACTTGAAAACAATGAAAATTATTTCTTGAATAGTCCACAATTCTTGTTTAATTTATTAAGAGTAGTCCTAAAGCGCAGACCTGACCTTGAGGGGCAGTGGAGTTCCTCATCGAATAACAGTGACTGCAGCAGAAAAGCCCCCCTCTCTCAATCATACAGCTCAGTTCAGGTACACATGAATCAATTAGTTTGTATCAAATGATGGATCATTAAAAATATAATTTTTGTTGAACTAAAACTTACTTTTATACAATCAAGTTTAAAATCGCTGTTCATGAAGAACATCACTTGAAAACATTTACTTATCATCAAATCGCTGAACGTCAGTGAATCATATTTCCTTTATAAATTCCACGGAAGCCGTCACCAGCGCAGGGACACGTGCGTAAACACATCGATTGACATTTTAGTCTACTGTTGTAATTGGTTATCACTTTGAAATGCATGAAAGTATTCTAAAAACAAGTACATTATTTATATCAGTGAAACTGATTTTGCTTAAGTCACTCGATAGTGTATCGGAATTTTCAAATAGTGCTCAAGGATGGGGTAAATAATTCAAAGGGCAAGGGGGCGTAGTCTGATGCCCAGCATGCTGGACACAAGTTATAAGAGCTACGATCCCGCACCCACCAATCCTTTGGCATCCTGGCCCAGACGTGCTCTAGGGAGGCATCAAAGAGCCGTGCCTCATGGTATTGATGTGGGAAATGGTCATTTGTCAGCATACAAGTGGCAGAGTGCGCCACAGCCGCCACTGAGGCTTGTGCGCGGCCTGGCATTCCCGGCGGAGCGGAGGAGAGTGACGGAGCCCAGTGGCGGCGGTTCCACAAACAGAGCTGTGACAGCCTTCCGAACTGGTCCTGACTGGCTGGAGGCTCCGCCGTCCTGGGGGACGCCTGCACGCGAGGACCTTGTGCCAGGTGAGCGTGCTTGGGAGCAGCGACAGGTGGAGGGCTGCATCACTGAACTCAAAGACTTAATCAGGAACCTCCAAACTAAGATCCAACAACTGAAAGCAACCTCCAGTGAACTATCGACACTAGTTGAAAAGGCCAAGGAACGATCCTGCCGCATTACGGTGAGGTTCATTGGTTTTCCGGAAGGAGGAGAAGGGTCTAGCCCCGATAACTTACTTGAGACAGGCTGAGAAACTTCCTGGCAGAGGATAAACTCTGCATAAAGGCCAGTCTGGAGAACCAAAAGCATCCCTGGAAAAAAATTGCTCAAACCAGCCCTGCTCCCTTTGTCTCCTCACACTATCTCCCTCTTTCCATCAATCTATTCTCTCTCTCTTATCCCTTTCTATCAACCTTCCCTATCCCTCTCTTGAACCTCCCGTTCCTGCTGCAATGAACCTCGGGGATTTGGGGAAACTGACCGGGCACCAGGATTAGCCTTGGGCTTTGAAAACAGACCTCCAATGGCTCCAACCCACTGGGGAAATGCCTGGTAGATTAAAAGGACTTCCCGGCCCTGCTTGTTCTCAGATTGAAAGAGGGCACCACTCCCTTATCCCAAGGCTGCCCGCTGTGGTACCCCTGAACCCCTTTATAGCAATATATAAGATCAATACATTCCTGAATTACAGGGATAGAGACTTAATCCCAGTCACAGCCGGCATGACTTGTGTGGGGGTCGCGGGGTGGGGGGCGGGGGAATTTAAAAATCAAAATAAAAACTTACCTTACTGGGTCCCGCACCGCCTCCGCTCCTGGCCGAGTCCCGCGTTTTCCTGCTGCTTTCCTGCTCTCCTGCCTCCGGAAGGAACAGGAAGAAGGCAGCCTCCCTCCCCTCCCCTAAGCCAATCACAACGCTGCAATGGCAGCGCTGTGATTGGTGAGGACGGCGCCCAGCCGGGCGCCTATGGGGAGGCCGTTTTCTCTATGTAGGCAGCCTACATAGAGAAAATCCAGAGTGCGCATGACTGGTTTGGTCGGCCCCAGAGGGCCGACCAAACAGTCAGGGCCCACAGCACTGGGCAAGCCACTCCTCTCCGACCCGCCCACCCGCCTGCCCCCAACCAGGCATACCCTTCTGCTTTCTCGCAGGGCGAGAAGCAGAAACATAAAATGATATTTAAAATACCATTTTATGTTTCTGCTTCTCGCACTGCGAGAAAGCAGTGGGGTGACGCTCCTCCGCCCTAATGGAGGAGCCGCCCCTGCTTAATCCTGAGAATATCCAGAGGAAGAGTTGTTCGACTCACATAAGATGATAATTGCTTGTGCATGGGTCGCTAGCATCATCCCGAAATAAAAATGAGAAATAGACAATGAGCAGATGATAGCACTGGTGGACCCCAAAGGGGAGAGACCTTAAAAGGTAGAGGCAGAGACAAAGGGTGCAGAGTTGGGGAGAACAGGAGAGCCCCCCGCCCCTCATCCTTAGAGGTAGCAGAGAATCTGGATAGTGAGATATAAGAGTCTGACGGGCCTAAGGGGGAGGGGCACAGAGTTTGGGGATGAAGTAGTCTGCCTTATAGATCCTTGATAAGCCAGATGGGAGGAGGGGGAGATGAGGGCATCTGATCAAGGCCTTATTCTACTTGGCCTGAGGACTAATAATGTAGACTATATGGCATTTAAAAACTGGTGACTGAAAGATGAGGAGTTAACTGAACTGCTCAGGCAAGAGATTAAAGACTACCTTGAGATAAATGCTGAGTCAATCCCTTGTCCCACCATGCTGTGACATGCTTTCAAAACAGTGGTTAGGTGAAAGGCCATGTCTTCTCTAAGAGAAAAAGCAAGAGACATACAGAAGGAAATAAATATGGATGAAGACCTAATTGCCCACTTAGAACCACAACTGGTGCAAGAGCACACAGACCCACCTTCAGGCAATTAGAGAAGGCTAGGTTAACCCTAAAGCAAAAATTGTTGGATAGTGAGCAGGCAGCTTAGCTGGCCTCTCAACATACAATCCACGACTCTGGCAACAAGATGGATAAGCTACTTTACTGGCTTGCAAATAGAGAAGAAGTTGAACAACCATTTGTGGTATGAATAGCTGAGGAAGATACCAGAAAAACAAAAAAAGCTTTCACCAATACAGAGTACATATTTCAGGATCTGGGGTCCGCAGTCCTTCACTGGCAAGTGGCAATGTCATGCTCTCCAATCGCAATCTCAGGCCAGCCAGTCAATCTCAATATACTGAATTCAGTATGCAAAGATCTAAAGAAACTCTAGAACAGTGGGATTGGAATATTCAAAAATAGGTATGTAAACTCGGGCATGACCATCATTTTAATACAACTAATCTGTCTGATATTGAGAATGGAAGCCATATCTACTAGTATATTTGGATGCACAGTCTGGTAATTACAGGACCATAGTTATCCCTGAGAACATTATCCTTATCTCTGTGTATCATGATTCCCAGACATCTTATTGATTTGTTTCTCCAGAGCAATGGGTAATATAAATTGAAAGCCTGCGTGGCTGGCGTCTGTGAATACATTTCAGATTTACTCCAATATACCATTATCCTCGAGTAGGTCCCAAATTTTGTAATTTTGCGTAGCACCGGCGGAAGGTTGGTCTCCGTATTTTTAATGAATGGCAGGAGGTTATCCTCATACAAAGATACATAGACATCGATCAATCTTCTATTGGTGAAGGATATCCCCCTGTGTGTGTGTGTGACGTTACCTAAGTTTGTATGCCAAAGACTCCATCACTGTGGCAAATAGCAGCAGGGATAGGTGGCAACCCTGTCTCGTGCCTCTGGTGAGGGATCTTGAGTCCAATATTGAGTTGTTGATTTGTATGCAGGCAGTCGGTTACGCAAACAATAGATTTATAATTCTTAGTGCGTGTGCCCCCATTCTTTTAAAGACTGTACGCATAAATGGCCATTCTAGCGAAGTGTAGGTCTTCTCTGCATGCAGAAAGGCTCAGATTGCCGATATCTCAGAGTCTGACACATTATTGTGAAAAATGTGTGCATGTTTTAGGCAGTAGACCCAGCAGTTATCAACGTAGTCGAGATCCAGTAGGAATCAATCCCCTTACTACATGTGTCACTCTATCAGCTACAATGTGGAGAGCGCGGAGAAATATTTTACTACCTAAACTGAGTAGGTATGATGGTTGATAAGATTTGGTAAGGGGCAGATCTTTGGAGGTTTTCAGTTGTATGATAATTATGGCTTCTCGCAAGAACAGAGGTAGCCAATTTAAGTAAGCGCCTTATTGTAAACCGCCAGTAAGTCTGGACCAAGCAAATATTTAAAAACCTTTATAAAATTAGTGCAACGGCCATTGGACCCCGAAGCCTTTATATTGGCCATGATCGAAGTAGCATCCATTATCTCAACTGCGGACCGATGTTCATTTAATGGTAGTCTATTGTCATTTTCCAACCAGGCCATGGCAAGGTCTTCTAGGTATTCAGATATCTGTGCTATATTGAGTTGGGTTTGCTTTGGAAGACCTATAATCGTAATACTGACAAAACACCCCTGCTATTTAGTCAGTGGTTTGCTACAGTATACTTTCTAATATCTCACGCTCAGAATAATATTCCTTTTGGTGTGGTCTCTGAGCAGCTACGCTACAGTTCTACATAGGTGCCTTTGTTCGACATTCTGTCTGCCTGAGCCCCTTTCCTAAGAAAGCATACTTCTCTGGCTACTGCCATTTTGTGATGCTGCAAAGTGTGTTGCATTTCAGTTCTTACCACGGAATCTGCATTATTAATGAGCTCGGTTTCCAACGTTTTAAGTTTTTTCTCCAGCTCACATAACTGAACGTGTATCTCCTTTAGTGTACTGGCCTCCAGTCATATCATGGGTTTAAATGCTTCCCACAACATGGAGCTTTGCGTTTCTTGAGCCTGCATACAATGTAAAATACTCGCTGGCTGAAATGGCTACCTCTGCCCTGAACGTGGCGACCTCCTGTACCCGGGAAGAAAATCTTCACAAGGCCCCATGTTTCACGCTTCATGGAGTCGCGGACTGCAACATCACAGGCGGTGGTCTGATAGTGTGCAGGGGAGAGAGTACTGTTCAGTTATCCAGTGTAATATGGATGATGTGCACAGCCAGAAGTCTACACTGGATGATGAATTATGAACAACTGAAAATATTTATTATACTCGAAACTCCTCATATTTCTCTCTCCATGTATCCTGCAAGTCCAGCATTTCCATTTTGCATCTCACTGCTTCTGGGGTTTCTTTAGAGGGGGAAACGGTTTGTTGCAACTAATCCTTCTGAAGATCTAACACAAAATTGAAATCCCCTACGCAAATAATCTTCCACATGTTTTGCTGGCAGTTATACATAATCTCCTGAAATATATCAGAAGCTCCAGTGTTCGAGCCACAGAGCCACCTACGCTGATGATAGTTATGGGGAAGTCATTTAAAATGCAATTATAATAATATATCTACTCCAGTAACTTTGAATACTCACTAATGTTTGGGTTCAAGAGTTTGCCTGGATAAAATGGCCACCCTTGTGAGTAAGAGCTGTATGACACACAGTAACAAGTATCTCCCCTTTTATTACAGAACCAACTGGAACTGGCATCCTCCAAGTGCGCTTCCTGCAATAGTATGATTGAATGTCACACCTGTTTAGGGAAACCTGTATGAATCTAACTTTTTAGGGTTATTTAATACTCCAATATTCCGTAAAATGAGACCTGTAGGCTTGTATGTAAGTGACCATATTGCAGTTACCTGTGTCCCCCCAATAGCTGGGTTGGATTATTGGATTATTCCCAACCCGTGTCTTTGATCTCAGTTGTGTGCAAATGAGAAACAGTAATGTTAAGCTGCCATTAAATATTGCACATTACCAACAACGGAAAAGTAACTTGTTTAAGCCTCCAAACCCTTCCTATCCCACCCATTCTACCCCACACTGAGATCCACAACTTTAAGTGTCCCACCCACACTGATGACCCCCAACCATCAGTGAATTTATACTAAATAACCAACACATACAAAAAGGAAAAACAACAACTTGTGTTACACACACGAGGGGCAGGATGCTGCTCTGTCCCAGGGGATGTTATACCTGGATATTTTTACATTTTCCTCCTGTGGTGTGTAAAGTTCACAGTAGGGTTCAACAGCATATATGTTCATCTGGGTCTGTCTCCTATTCCTGGAGCCTCACTCCATGTTGCTTGTCGCACTTTGATCACACTTTTTATCTATGTAATCCGGAGTTGAATGCTGTCAGGTTGTTTCTGCTCCCATTTGTAGTCACTGTTTGGCAAAGTTCAATGCAGCTCTATGGTCCATGAAGTACCCCAGCTTTCCCCCAATTTCAACAAACAGATTGGATGGGTACTGCAAGGCCTCTCTAACTCCATGAATGTTCACATACTGGCTTGTACCATCACGGTAAATTCAGGGAACATGGCAATTTTGGACACCTGATATGGCATGTGCCCCCCTTTCCTGTGCAAGCCTCAACACAGCGTCTCTATCATGGTCGTTGATTTTATGAGGCATAAAGTGGGCGGGGTGGTACTTGCCTTTTCCATTGCTAGAAGCTTGTTCTCCTTATGGTGCTGTCATTTTCAATGTCTAATACCCAGCGTTCCACACCATCAAGACACACCCTTTGCCTGTCCAAGCGTTCAGTTAGGTAATCGATCTGATTTATTAATGTATCAAGTTTCCCATTAATTGTTTCTAGACTCCCCTTTAAATCAAGGAGCAGAATTTGAACTCCCCATCCTACCATCTGTGTGCCAGTTGGTTTAGAATTTGTATTACTCGGTTGAACTCTGGTGCTTTTGCACTGTTCAAAGGATAATGGGCCTAGTTTCTGGTCAACTTTGCGCATATATGCCCAGAATCAGTATGTACGAGCCAACTAGAATATTACTTGAAGTTTCCACAATCTTAAATGCCAGCAACACTACAGGTGCCCAATAATATGGTCAGGCTTTCTAGGATGCATGTGCGTATCATGCCTCCGTAGTGATCTGTCACTGCGCCATGTGCTAACGTCATGTCCTTGGACATTTTCGAGTTCTGCTGGGCCCAGCGTGAAGCTCGCCCCACCGCATTCCAGGACGGCACGGCAGAGTTGTAGACAAAACTATGGAGGCAGGCAGTCGCTATACTGCAGGATGAGACCCATTAATATGCAAGCAATTCATTTGGCCCTGCACAGCCCCGGCTTTCAACACAGCGGGCTACGTCGTTACCACTCAGGGGCCACCGCTGTCCAGGGACAACTGCCACCGCCCAGCGAGGCAGGGGCCATGCGCTTCATCAGAGACCCACTCAATAAACCGGCACCAGGCCCCAGGGTTTCACCCAGTGGGGCTCGCCAGTCAGCCACAAAAGGGTTGGGCATCTGCTTGAGAGGGGCAGACGCCTTTGTCAGCGTCATCCCCATCGAGACTCAGCGAGTGAGATGGGGGTAGGGTTGGCCCCGAACCATACCCCATCTCACCCGCTGAGTCTTATAAAATATGCAGAAGGGGCTTCCCAGAAGAGACGTTTTAAGGCATAGGCAAAGTGGGCTCTGGCCGACGGCCCGAGCCTTTCAGGGGCCCCTCTGATAGAGCCAGCTCTGTTCTGGAGAGACTCCTGCCCCGATGACCTTGTATAATTTTTAAACAGATTGTTTTAAATAGCTTTTTCCTTTATTTTAATGTGGGTTATGTGTGAAAGTCTATTGCGGACATTTTGCAGACAAATGTAGTGTTTATATTTCATGCAACATCCATAAAACAGTTTATTTTAGATAAAAATAGGACCTCACATATGAGAAATGGGAGGGTGTCACAGAAATTATTTCTACTAATAATAGTGAGATGCTTCTGTGTTACAATATTTAAAACACGCATCACTATCCCTGAATAATAAATATAAAAACATTTATAATTTGAACTAGTGTGCTTGTGCACGGTCTGTGACCTGGCTAAAGAGGGCATGAAAGAGCTGAAACTGGATCGTAAATTTAAACCTGCTCCTAACAGGGGCCCCTAAAATGCGTTTGGCCCAGGGCCCCCAAAATCCTTAAGATGTCCCTGCATCCCAGGCTGGAATGGCGCAGTCAAGAGACAATGTTGAAGTTCAGCTAGGTCACGCCTCATTACCCTACTATTTAAGAACATGAAACAGGACTTGGAGGCATGAGACCGCTATCCCTGTTTCTATTATGGGAAGGGGAGCCCACTTCATTGCCTTGTTTCTGGTATACTCTCCAAAATTACCCATACATGGCTGGCTCCCCGGCACCCACCCCCTCAGTTCTGAGGGCACGCAGGTCAGAGACAACAAGGCCAGGGTAGGCGCCGCCAGATGACATGTGGCGGGACTGCCGCCCTTTGTTTGCTTCACCAGCTGGGCCAGACATACTCCAACTGCCAGCCCCGCACCTTGGAAGGAGGGCTTTCAATCAACAACCTTGGGGACACCGGCAAGGGACTCCCCCTTGGCTGCATGTGCTGGCCCCCACCATTCATCCAGTAAGGGGCTAACAATGACATCCTCTCGGGGTCCGGCCAAGAACCATGCAGGAAGGGCCCTGCTGCAGCTTTTCAACCCCCCCCCCCCCCCATGGGGAAAGACAAGGGTGCGAATGAGAAAAACAAAATTGATAAATACACATTCTCAGCCTCAAACCCAGCGTGTCTGCCTAAAGACAGCCCAACACTGCAGCGCCCCCTCAGAGTCAAGGGAGCTGGCGACCATCCTGCTAGTGATTCAGTCCTCCCACTCTGTGACTGAATCCAAGATAAGGGAGGTGAAAGTGGATGTTTTGCTCCTATGTCAGGACCTCCGCAATCTGGAGAGAGTGTGAAGGAAACAAAAGATCGCTTTTTGACTCGAAGATGAAGCAGCTTCACTGAAATCAATGATAACCAATCTCCTCTCAAGCACTAGTACCCTAGAGGCCCGTGCAGAAGATGCCCAGCACAGATTACGTTGGAATAACCTTCATTTAGTTGACTTCCCAGAAGAAGTTGAATCCAAAGACCCGGAGGCTTTCCTATAGGGGTGGTTGCAGTAGGGAGTGCCGGCGGACCGGCTCTCTCAATGGTTTGTGATAGAACGAGCGCATCGTTTACTGGCACAGCACCCACCACCCACGGTCACCCCTGGGTCTACTGACAGCAAGAATACTCAACTACAGACACAGATGAGATCCTGAGGACAGCGGGGGAGGCTGGGGAGGTTCGACATCAATATCCCGCATCATGGTGTTCCCGGACTACACACAGGTGGTCCAGCACCAACGGAAGTCGTTCGATGAGGTCAAGCAAAATCTCTTGCCATGAATCTACACTACATGCTAATATTCCTGGCCCATCTTAAGGTACTTTTCCAGGAGAGCTCCAACTTTTTCGACAACACGGAAACGATGTGGGAATGGGTGGCTGAGAAGAAAGATCTGACACCGGGGCCACTCAATGCGAAGAACCATAACCCCAGATGATGGACCAAATAACGCCGGGAAGACAGCCATGCTCAGACTTCCGGGATTCCCTGGGACTGGACCTCCAGTCCACGGATAAGTTGCCCCTGTAGTTGATCCTGCTCAGTGAAACCCGGGCCCTCACTACCTGGCGATGTCACTGACAATGACCCCCTTGACTTCACCGCTGACTTAACCGTTTACCGTACTCTGACCTGGCTTTACAAGGCTGTTTGGTCATTTGATACTTCTACAGAAGGATGTTCATTTCTAATGCCCGTCTTTTTTCCTTTAGTACATTTAAGGTTTAGTTTCATGACATGTTCGGGGCGACAGATACTTCAGGGGTCGAAGTGTGGGGTGGGTGGGTGTTGGGGAGCTTGCTTCGTTGGAGGAGTTTCCTCTGGTTTACAGTTGTTCAGTGTTTCAGCATTTGTCACCATGACTTGCGAAACACACTTCACACCACTTTGGGAGCATGCCACCAGGCCCACTACTGTCCTTGACTGCTCAGTCAAGAAGCACACAAGGGGCTCTCCAGGCCCAATCATCACCTCACCCCGTTAGCATGTCCTTCCCCCTGATGTCCTGGAACGTCAACAGACCCCTTGACCAGATTAAGTGTACCGTGGTGCTGCTATACGCTAAATGTATCCAACACTCGATCCTCATGCTCCAAGAAACTCACCTTTTTGGTTCCACCAGTCCCCTTTTTCTCCGCAGGGTTTGGGTATGACAGGGTCTCCCACTCCAGGTATACCAGAGGCTCCAGGGGGATGGCCATACTCCTTCACAAGTGCTTTCCACTGAAGGTGACCTCATGCACCACGGACACACAGGGCCGCTTCATGGGCACACATCGACTGCCCGAGGGAAATCAATGTAATTTCCTCTGTGTCTACTCTCCACCACAGCTAGCCTACTATGCTCTCAAGGCAATTGAGACTGTCGTCCTAGCCTTCCCCCATTGTTATTCGGTTTCTACGAATTAAGTAGGACTGTGTATCTGGACAATATAAACTTCAAAATATGGGAACTCAGTATAATTGGTGTTGACTTTAATGACCAAGAAAAAGATGCCTTGGGCCCCACTATGGGACTCCGACGGCAGCGAGCTACACAACTCCGGGGATTGATGGATACATTGGGACTATGCGACATATGGAGGGTGTAGCACCCAGGGGCCACAGGTTACACGCACGCATCAGTGGCACACAAAACCTAATCCCGTATAGACCTTGTCCTGCTCCCTTCTGGTGAGGGTGGCAAACATTCACCTGTGGGACATTTCGGATCACTCCCTGGTCTCTCTTCTGGTTGACCCCCCCAACCACCGGTCCTAAATCCATTTGGTGCCTTAATGCTTGGCCTCTCATGGATCCCCAATGCAAGGCCTTTCTAGCAAATGAGATCGAAGTCTACTTCCAGACCAACCAGGGTTTGCTCAAATCCTCCATCACGCCCTGGGAGGCAGGCAAGGCTACCATAAGAGGCACTGTAAAACTGTACATTAGACATGAATAAACAACTCCTCACAACCGTGGAAAACTAAATTACCCAGCTAGAGCAGCAGACCCATTGGGGCGACTCGGATGACTCTCAGCGGCAGCTAATAATTGCAGAGCCAACCTGAAACAAGCGGCCCTAGACCAGGTCAGCCAATGTTGGTGAGCAAATACTAGACGGATCTATGAATGCTGTGACAAAAACGGAAAACTGCTCTACGGGCTGGCCATTATTGACCTGGAGCCCAGAGTGGACCCTTCAGGCCGAAAAGCCCATGCATCGTTGGCGATCGCAGCAACATTTGCAAATTATTACCGGGAGTTTTGTGCCCATCGAGCAAACAGACTAAACTGGTCCTGTCGCTCCCTACTTTACCCACCACTTTAATTGAGGCCTTGGATGTGGTCCTGACCATTTAAGAACTTGACAAAGCTATCCTGGAGATAAACCTGGGGATACGCCAGGTTTGGAGGCTTTTCCCTGGATTTCTACTACAAATTCCGATCCACCTTCACTCTACATCTACATACTAAAAGGCCTATGAAGCGGGGACTTCTCACGCAGCTGGACTAGGCGACCATCCCCAAGACGAATTATCCAGAACCCTACTTCAAAGACTTTCACCCCATCTCCCTGATAAACATAGAGCTCAAAATCCTTGCCAAACCTCTTGCCCTCCGACTTACTCAGGTTATCGATACTCTTGTTCTCCCTGACCAATGCAGCTTCATACCAGCCGCAGCATCCGCCACTGTATCCGCCGAACACACCTAGCATTGGCCCATGAACTTCGGGACCCCTGCGCCCTGCTACTTCTCGGCTTTGAGACTGCGCTTGATTCGATTGACTAGTCCTTCTTGAATGGGGAGCTGGACCACAATGGATTTGACTGGATGTTCGGTTGCTTCGTATAACTTCTGTACGCTCGCCCTATGGCCCAGGTCAGAGTGAACGGTATTCTATCGGAGCCCTTTGCTATCTGTAGAGGGACCCACCAGGGCTTCCCCCTCTCTCCCCTTACTATTCACCCTAGCAATCGAGCCGCTAGTGCGCCTGATGCGCTACGATGCTCAGGTAACCAGTTGGCACTGGGGCGACGACTTAGAGGACTAAATTGCACTCTACGCAGATGATGTTTCAGTGTTCTTTACGAACCTCCACCTCTCAGGACCAAGGTGTCTCAGGTTGCTAAGCCTCAGTGAGGAGGCCTCAGGCCTCTGTCTGAACCAAAGCAAATCCCTCATAGTGCTGATACAACACCTGAACCTCACCATACATCTTAACAAAATGAAACAAAACCTTTCACGTTGGTGTAACCTGCCACTTGATGTCCTTGGAAGTGTTTCCCTTTTCAAAATGGTGGTCCTCCCTCGTTTCCTATATACTCTGTAAAATGTCCTACTGCAGGTCCCGAACTCCTGGTTCACGAGTGTAGCCTGGGAAATCCGCTCCTTCATCTGGACTGGCAAGTTCCCCTGCATTGACATGACAAAATGCAGTCTCTCAACATATGAGGGAGGGATAGCGAAGGCAGATATAAAGCTACACTTTCGCGCTGCCTAAATGCTGGTGGTAAATGAATTGCTTAGCGGAGGGTGGCACGACTAGGCCTACTGAGCGGAACTCTTCCTTCTAGGGCTGGACAAGCTGATGGGCCTCCGGTACGGCGATCCGATCCTGAAGTAACCAAAGTGGTCTTTTTGTCCTGGAGGGCGACACGGAGGGCGTTGGGATGGGAGGGCTGGCTGACCCAACAGTCTCCCCTTTGTGATGGTTGTCACCACCGAAACACCGCACAACTAAAAGGGTTCACCAGATTTATATCACATTTATCCCACGCTAGGCTTAATGCTCCTGAGCTACTGGGACCCGTCAAACAGACATAGGAAGGCTGGGTTGGGTCCCTGGATGACACCAATTGGGGAGGAGAGGGCAGGAGACTGGTGAGGATGGCCATGTTGTTGGACAAGAGGGATATAGCACATACATAGAATAGCCCACAACCCCATACCCTGGCCGATGGTGAAGGGAGTGGACTGGAGTACTATGGGTTAGGGCTTACGTTGACTAACAATTGAGGATTTGCTATTCATTTACATGATGATAACTTATTACAGTTTATCTGATAATTTGTGGCTGGTGCAATAAGTTGTACTATGTATGTTCTACATGTATAAAACCCAATAAAAACGGTTATAAAAAAGAATAAATTACCCACACATGATTCCAATACAATTTTCATCCTATGCAGATATACTCGTATACTCTGCTCACAAAATTTCAAGGAGCCCATTTGATTAGGGAATCAACGAATATTGCAGATTTCAAGCCTCGCTCTTTTTACCCTTGGTACAGAGTAAGTGGAAATGTCACACTTTTCACCTAGAGAATATATGGTAGGAAAGTTCTTTCAGTAAACCTGCAACATAATTTAGGGGGTGGGAGTCAGGGGCTTATTCCCACATAAATTGCACATTTACTCAAATTTCCATTTACAAATAATATTACTGATATAAATAAGTTAAGAAACCCCATTGGGGATGTTGTATACACAACAAACATAGTATTTTTGGTTTCCCCATTATTCTCAATTGCCTCCTTTGACCACCGACTTAAAAACATTTCACACCTATTAATTAAGCAAACACAAGGAGATGATGGACGGAGTGCTGAAACTTTTCAAACACTCACCCCCAGTCACAGATCTGGGTTAAATCCAACATCATTCTTTAGCTCACTTTGCCACCCCAGTTCAGACACAGCTATTTGCAAATCAGTCTTGACCCTGTGCCTCATGGGAACAGTCAGACCGAACTGCAAAGCCATGTCTTCCCTGGACCGGAATCAAGCATCCTGGGACCGGTTTCGGGCTAACAGCCCTCATCAGCCAGGCTAGCTTGAATCCAGTGGCAAAGTGAGCAAGGGACCCACGTCTGGGCATACCCTGCCAACTTAGGGCGAACAAAGCAAACACAAGGAGATGATGGACAGAGTGCTGAAACTTTTCAAACACTCACCCCCAGTCACAGATCTGGGTTGAATCCATCATCATTCTTTAGCTCACTTTGCCACCCCAGTTCAGACACAGCTATATGCAAATCAGTCTTGACCCTGTGCCTCATGGGAACAGTTCAGACCGAACTGCCAAGCCATGTCTTCCCTGGACCGGAATCAAGCATCCTGGGACCGGTTTCGGGCTAACCGCCCTCATCAGTCAGGTTAGCTTGAATCCAGTGGCAAAGTGAGCAAGGGACCCACGTCTGGGCATACCCTGCCAACTTGGGGTGAGTGTCTGAAAAGTTTCAGCGCTCCGTCCATCATCTCTTTGTGTTTGCTTTGTACACCTATTAATTAAACATATTGCAGCTGAAAATCTGGCTACCTTGGTTACTGTCCACAACCGTAGATCACAAGTTCTATTTCTGTGATTTAAGAACTGTTGTTCTTTTCTTTTTTTTTTTAGCAGGTGACCATTTTTGCACATTTCACATTGAATTAGTGTGCAAAATTGTAAGAATTTGACCCGCTGTAACTAATTTTTACAGGTATTCAGCAACATCACTGACAGTTATTTTAATCATGTGATTTTATAAGTATATCGAAGTAAAATAAGCACTTGCAACTGTAATAGATTTGGCATCATTTAGTTTATACATTTATGAATGCAATGCCCACCATTACTTAAAGGCTGAAGTAATGCCAATGATGTTCTTGATAATGTCCAGGATGTCTACAATATGAGAAGGAAGGCCAAAATTAAGCAATGGCTAGAAGTGGGCACTTTCAAGCAACAATCTGGCAAATCTATGAATAGTACTTCGTTTTTCCCTGGCATCAACATATTTAGCTGTTAATTTCAACATGGCCCCATATATATGTACCATTGTAAAAGGTTTGAAATTAAGGACACTATTGTGACCTAAAATGGGTACCTTATTACCTACAAGAAGAGATAATGAAGGGAAACTATGAAGCCCCCATTTTGTGGATATCAGAAGGTAGTAGAATACGTGTCAGAAGTGCCAATCACCTTGTGCAAATTGCTTGCTTTGAAATGCTTCAGGACTTTGCTCAAGTTCAGGAGAAGAAGGAACCCCTACAACATGGTCCAGGTCATCCAGTAGAAGGACTGATGGCTGCCTCCACGTAGCTTCTGTAAACACCTCTTCTAGTTTTTGTCGCATGTTCTCAAATCTTTTACCTGAAGGATAAAACATACATTCATATAAAGGAGATCGACACAGACAAATCTTCAGAGAAGTCATTCTACCACACAAATTAATAGGTTATAAAGAAGCATTCATGATCACAGTGGATTTAAATCAGGCAATGAGTGCATCAGCAGAAATGCACAAAGCAATCCTTAAAGGAGTTACAATCAGGGATGAATCCTTCTCATTAGATTTACGGGTAGCACAAATATCTTTTGGAATATGAAGTGCACTGGTGTCATGAATCGCAGATAGCTCAATGAGTGGTCTTTAGTTTGGTGTTGCTGCTGGACAACAAACTAGCTAGTAAAGATAATAGAAGGATGTAAATAAATTATTTAGGTCTCATGCGCAGCATCGAAATGTCACATTTCTGGCATTTCACTACACTGAGCGTGGAAGTTCTAGCCCCTCTGCCTTGTGGCATAGTCTGCGCCCAACCCACTGCGCATAACCTATCTCCTGCACAGCGCCAGGTGGGCACCGGGTCTGCTATCCCCGCCCCTCAAGCCTGCCCTCCGTTGTTCAGGTGCTGCCTTTGTTGCCCAGGTGCTGCCTCCGCTGCTCCCACGTAACCTCCGTTGTCCGCTTGCTGCCCAGCCCCTTACACCAGTCCTGCCCTTGTGCTCCCCACTCATGGCACTGGTCTTATTTTTTGAAAGCTTTCTTCTCTATCACTGGGGTTCTGCGTGAATACTGCGGTGCCAGGAGCTGGTCTGCATAGTACCTGCACCCGATTACATTTTTAAAATGCATTTCTAACTATGGAGGGGAGGGGGTTGGGGGGGGCTAGGAGGGGTCCCCTTTGGTACATCCGTCACATGGCCCTGGGGGCTCTTATGGGCTATATTCACTTCCGTTTCAGGGCTCTAGGAGCCAGTCCCCAAGTCCTGTTCCTTGCTACTGCTGGACCGCAGTACCAAAAAGGCCTGAAGAGAAAAAGCCCCCTCCGCCAATCAGTAGGCCTCATTATTAAAATTATGATCTTGTGGGACCAACTGTCCAGATATACACATTTTTTTATCCTTTCAAGCCCACTCAAGCACCTCTTTGAAAACAAATTTCCCAAAAACGGCTGGACTGATTTATCTCAAACCACAAAAAGCAAGTTTTCGGAGTAAAATTATACTGTTTTGCCAAATTTGGTGCAATTCCGTTCAACCATTTTTTCTGTATCAGCAACAGAAGCTTCCTATGGGAATTAACATGGGAAATCAACATCTTGGGACCCCTACTTTCTCTTGGACCTTGCTTGCTGGATCACCCCAAAAGTTTCCAGGCAGGCGCTCAGGTGACTGAATTTTTTTCTTTGCAAAGTTTTAGGAATATTTGCCAAACAGTTACAAAGTTCAATTCAATTCAATAACCTTTATTCGGTCTTAAGAACAATAGACCATAAAAGTACATTAAAATAATGCCCATAACTGTAAACACACATAGGAGTTTAAAATATAGTCCTATAATAAGTAGTATTTAAAAGTACTAAAAAGACTTTTGAGGTACGAGACTAACACGTCAGCTAATACATCAGATATCCAAGCGAGCGGAGCAACATGACCATAAAATTACATAAGAATATTACGAATAGCTATAAACACACAAGCAGAATTACAATAGCAAAAATTAAAAAAGTGTTTAGCAAGGTGCACAGGGAGCAATTCAGGATTCAAAAGTGATATATCGGAGAATACATCAGAAAAAAAGGAACCTAAGATGCGAAAACCGAATCAGATTGCAGTGTGCTGTTACAGAATAAGGGATAAAAGCTGGGATCAAAGCACCAAGGGGGGATAGAGAGAGGGCAAAAAGCCTCAGATAGGGTCCGCCATGCGCTCAATCAATCAGGGGTTTGTTAAAGCGCGACTACTCACCCGTAAGGGTCTCAAGGCGCTAGGGGTGGGGTGCAGGTTCCATTCCATCAAGGAGGGGGTCTGTCGAAGAGCCAGGTTTTGAGGTTTCTTGCGAAGATGGGGAGCGATGTTGTCTGTCTGAGGTGGAGCGGAAGGACGTTCCATGCTTTGGCCGCGAGGAAGGAGAAGGAGCGGCCTCCCGATCTGGTCTTTCTGGTGCGGGGGACCACAGCATAGGAGAGCTGGGCTGATCGTAGGGTCCTTTGGGGGGCGTGGAATTTGAGTCGGCTGTTCAGGTATGCTGGTACGGTGTCGTGGAGGGCCTTGTGTGCGTGGGTGAGCATCTTGAAGGTGATTCTCGCCTCAACGGGGAGCCAGTGGAGTGTGCGCAGGTGCTGGGAGATGTGGCAGTGTTTTGGCAGGTTGAGGACCAGTCTTGCGGCGGCGTTCTGGATGTTCTGTAGCTTGCGGGTGAGGTTTTTGTTTATTCCGGCATAGAGTGCGTTGCCGTAGTCGAGTCTGCTGGTGACCAGGGCGTGAGTGACGGTCTTTCGGTGTTCGAGGGGGATCCATTTGAAGGTCTTACGAAGGAGGCGTAGGGTGTGGAAGCAGGAAGACGAGACGGAGTTGATCTGGCGGTCCATTTTGAGCTCGGAGTCCAGGATGATTACCAGGTTGCGTGCGTGGTCCGTGGGGGTTGGCGGGTTTCCGAGGGTGGGGGGCCACCAGGTGTCGCTCCAGACGTCTGGGTTTGGGCCCATGATGAGTACTTCTGTTTTGTTGGTGTTTAGTTGTAGGCAGCTGTTTTACATCCATTTGGCGACGGCTTCCATGCCTTCTCAAAAGTTGCGTCTGGCGGTGTTGGGCTCGTTGGATAGGGAGAGGATGAGTTGGGTGTCGTCTGCGTATGACACGATGTTGAGTGCGTAGGTTCTGACGATGGGGGCGAGTGGAGCCATGTAGACGTTGAAGAGCGTCGGGCTGAGGGAGGAGCCCTGGGGGACTCCGCAGCTGGTAGGTGTGGGGTCCGAGAGGAAAGGGGGGAGTCTGACCCGCTGCGTCCTGCCGGAGAGGAAGGAGCAGATCCAGTCGAGGGCCTTGTCCTGGATTCCTGGGTCGTAGAGTCTGCGTATTAGGGTGCGGTGGGAGACTGTGTCGAACGCCGCTGATCGGTCGAGGAGGATGAGGGCTACTGTTTCTCCTTTGTCCAGTAGGGTGCGGATGTCGTCTGTTGCGGCAAGGAGGGCGGTTTCCGTACTGTGGTTTTTTCTGAAGCCGGTTTGGGAGGAGTCGAGGATGTTGTGTTCTTCAATGAACGTGGCGAGTTAGCTGTTGATGGCTTTCTCGATGACTTTCGCTGGGAACGGGAGCAGGGAGATGGGTCTGTAGTTTTTGAGGTCGGTGGGGTCCGCTGAGGGTTTCTTTAAGAGGGGGTTGACCTCAGCGTGTTTCCAGTCGTCGGGGAACGAGGCGGTCGCCAGGGAGCAGTTGATGTTGTGGCGGAGCATGGGTGCAATGGTGTTGGCGGCTCTGTTGAAGATGTGGTGGGGGCAGGGGTCTGTGGGGGCCCCTGAGTAGATTGACTTCATTGTCTTCAGTGTGTCTTCGGTGGTGAGGGCTGTCCAGTCGTCAATCGCTGGTTTCCGGGTGTCGGGGGTGGTTGGTGAGGGTTCAGTGTGTTGGTTGTCTTCGTCGAAGTTGTCGTAGATGCTCTTGATTTTGTGGTGGAAAAAGGTGCTGAGTTTGTCGCAGAGGTCTTATGAGGGAGGGATGTCAGTAGACTCGCTGGTGGGTTGGGCGAACTCCTTGATGATGCTGAAGAGTTCCTTGCTGTTGTGCGCGTGGGTGGAGATTCTGTCTTCAATCGCTTTTTTCCTCGTTTCTCTGATGAGTTGATGGTGGGCGTTGGTGGCGGCTCTGAAGTTGTGGGCTTCTGTGGATTTGGTGTTCCTCCAGGCCTTTTCGAGGTGGCGGCATGTGCGTCTGGACTCTCGAAGTTCGGTGGTAAACCATCTGGCTTTCTTGGCGCGGGTATTGTTGTTTTTTCTTGAGGGGGGCTATGGTGTTGGTGCTGTCCGAGATCCATCTATGCAGGGTTCGGGCTGCGGTGTTGGGGGTCGTCGTTTTCCGCGATGGTTGGGGTGGAGTTGTTGAGTGAGGAGGTGAGCTGGTCGTCGGTGATTTTGGTCCAGTTTCTTCGTGGGAGTAGGTGCTGGTGTCTGTGGATGGTGGGTGTTCTGAAGGTGAAGTGGACGCAACAATGGTCGGTCCATGGGAGTTCAGTGGTGTGGCTGAAGGTGATGGAGTTTCCTGTAGTGAAGAGGGGGTCGAGGGTGTGTCCTGCTGAGTGCGTGGGCTCGGTCACGATCTGGCGGAGTCCAATGTTGTGGAGGTTGTCCAGGAGGGATGTGGTGTTGGGGTCCAGTTGGTTGTTGAGGTGGAAGTTGAGGTCTCCTAGCAGGGTGTAGTTGGTGGATGCGATGGCCTGCGGGGAGATAATGTCCGTGATGGAGTTGGCGAAGGGTCCGCGGGGTCCAGGGGGTCGGTAGATGAGGGTTCCTCGGAGGGTGGCGGTGGGGCTGGCCAGTATCTTGAAGTGAAGGTGTTTCATCAGTTCTGTGGGCTCGTCGGGGAGTGTGCTCAGGCGGAGGCTGGATTTGTGGACGATGGCGATTCCTCCTCCTGGGCGGGTGCGGCGGTCCTTCCTGGAGATCTTGTATCCTTGGGGGATGGCGATGGCGATGTCCGGTCCCGAGGTGGTGTTGGTCCAGGTTTCGGTGAAGAACGCTACGTCCGGGGTGGTGCTGTCGAGGAGGTCCCAGATTTTGGTGGCGTGTTTGTGGAGGGATCGGACGTTGAGGAGGATGCATTGCAGGGTCTTCGGTTCGGTTGTGTTCTTGTGGGCGGGTTATGCTGGATCCGTGTTCTTGGCGGTGCTGCAGGTGTGCCGGCAGCGGTGACAGCTGAAGGGTCCGTGGGTGTCGGCTGGTGATGCTAGCTTGCAGTTGTTGTTGGGGCCTGGGTTGAGTGTGTGGAGTGCTGCTGGGTCGTAGCGTTGGCGGGGCGGAGGTCCAGGGTTCCAGGCGCTGGTCGCGGTCGGGCGCAGACGGGCTTGCCTTTGACGCGCCTTCGGCGCGCCAGCGGTGCGCCCGCTGTGTGGCCGCCTTTAAGTATGGGTCGGGGAGGGCTGGACAGCTGGGAGGCGGGAGCGGGAAGGGGAGCTGGATTGGGCCGGTCGCGCTGGGGGGGAGGGGCCGCGGGGGCAGTAGCGGCGGGGAAAGGTAAAGGGAGGAAATAAGGGATAAAGAAAAAGGGAAAATAAGCAGAAATAAGGCACAAAAGAGCAGAGATGCAGAAAAGTGCAGAAAGGTGACAGCTAAAAGAGGGTAGAAAAACGAGTGAAAACGAGTGAAAGAGCAGAGCGAGAGGAAGGGAAAATGAGCAGAAATAAGGCACATAAGAGCAGAGATGCAGAAAAGTGCAGAAAGGTGAAAGATAAAAAAGGGTAGAAAAACGAGTGAAAACGAGTGAAAGAGCAGAGTGAGAGGAAGGAAACAGAGGTCCACTGGACCACCAGGGATGAGACGCAGGGAAACCTGTGGGTGGAGGAGGGCCTCGATCACCAACACTCGAGAGTGCAGGGGCAGGCCTCACTTAATGGTTGAGCTGCGAGGGTGGGAGAGCAATTTCACTGACAATGAGTCGGTGGTCTTGCTTGCCTGTCCCCGCAGCGGCCGCTATTAAGTAGGGGTCGGGGAGGGCTGGACAGCTGGGAGGCGGGAGCGGGGAGGGGAGCTGGATTGGGCCGGTCGCGCTGGGGGGGAGGGGCCGCGGGGGCAGCAGCGGCGGGGAAAGGTAAAGGGAGGAAATAAGGGATAAAGAAAAAAGGGAAAATAAGCAGAAATAAGGCACAAAAGAGCAGAGATGCAGAAAAGTGCAGGAAGGTGAAAGCTAAAAGGGTAGAAAAACGAGTGAAAACGAGTGAAAGAGCAGAGCGAGAGGAAGGGAAAATGAGCAGAAATAAGGCACAAAAGAGCAGAGATGCAGAAAAGTGCAGAAAGGTGAAAGTTAAAAAAGGGTAGAAAAACGAGTGAAAGAGCAGAGTGAGAGGAAGGAAACAGAGGTCCACTGGACCACCAGGGATGAGGCGCAGGGAAACCTGCGGGTGGAGGAGGGCCTCCATCACCAACACTCGAGAGTGCAGGGGCAGGCCTCACTTAATGGTGGAGCTGCGAGGGTGGGAGAGCAATTTCACTGACAATGAGTCAGTGGTCTTGCTCGCCTGTCGACGCTGCGGCCGCCATTAAGTAGGGGTCGGGGAGAGCTGGGAGCGGGGAGGGGAGCTGAATTGGGCCGGTCGCGCTGGGGGGGAGGGGGCCGCAGGGGCAGCAGCGGCGGGGAAAGGTAAAGGGAGGAAATAAGGGATAAAGAAAAAAGGGAAAATAAGCAGAAGTAAGGCACAAAAGAGCAGAGATGAAGAAAAGTGCAGAAAGGTGAAAGCTAAAAGAGGGTAGAAAAACGAGTGAAAACGAGTGAAAGAGCAGAGCGAGAGGAAGGGAAAATGAGCAGAAATAAGGCACAAAAGAGCAGAGATGCAGAAAAGTGCAGAAAGGTGAAAGATAAAAAAGGGTAGAAAAACGAGTGAAAGAGCAGAGTGAGAGGAAGGAAACAGAGGTCCTACTATTCCCCCATTAAGTAAACCCTACGCATCTACCGGGTTCAGTGTACTGTGCCATGCTGTGCATAATGCTCTGTCGGACTAGCCCAACATAGTGTGTCTGGTCCTAATTGCTGCTTTCAGGAAGGCACAGACAGAAAAGACAATTTCAGGGGAGCACAAGGATTGTACGTGAAGGAGAGCGAGACTGCAGCGACGAAGGCCTAGTCTCCTTAATAGGGGAATCAGAAAGTGCTGTCGTGCTAAACTGTGCAAATTGCAGAAAAACATAAAATGTAACAAAGATTGTACAGTATGATTATCGCAGGGACAACAGAAGACAGTGTTCCCTTCTGGATCAAAAGAATTTTTTAAAAAGAGAGACCAGTAGATTGTCCCAGCTCTGAAGCCGAAAAGTAAAGATCGCTCCCATCTAGACAACTCCAAGGCCAAATACAGCGAGGAGTCGGCAGTATAAAGGAGACTATAGTATTGCCGCACCAAGGGTTTGGATAGCTCAGATTTCAGCCTGATATTTGCTCGGTGAGCCTTAAATAATGATTTCACCTCGGACTTGGTGTTATTGGGAATACGGCTGGGTTCAGAGTACCACCAGGGTATGCGGAGGGAGCCGAATGTATCTCATAAATAGTTCAACCATGGTATAGAGAAAGCCTTGTCCAACGTCATGCAGTAGGATATAATATCCTTACAGAGTTTGGCGGCTGGATTCAACCAAATGCTAACCCATAATAAAAGCGGCGCCATCTGAATCGTATCCTCAATAAAACCCTGGTTTAACTCGAAGTGCATGGTGAGAGTGGGGGTGGTTGGGGGTGCACTTAAAAGCCTTCGGAGAAAGCGGTTACAAAGTTATTAGCGAAACTCTGACCCAACTATAACTACAAAGTGATATATGTATATATAATATATACGTATATATTACATATATATTTTGTTTTCAATAGAGTGGAGGAGAGAGGCGACACTTGAGGGGCCATACAGGTGCTGGTTAGAGGCTTGGAATGGAATGGGCTACAATGACGTGCTGTGTTCAATCACAGAAGAAGAATCTAAGTCCATTGAAAAGAAGGGCAGCAGTGTTAGTTGATGACTGTTTACTATCGAAGATGATGATGATGTAGGCAATGGTGGCAAAGTGTGCTGACAATTCAAGGCGAGTGATCACGGTTCGAGTGTTGGTTTGGGCTAGGTATTCAAATGTGCCAGGTCCGGGACACCACTGCCTTTTCTAGCATCTTAATGGTCAAGAACTAACGTGGTAGGGTGCTGCTTCCCTAGAACCCAGTAGAAACAGGGAGTATTTATATAGCAGAACCTGCATGAAGGTTTTCGATATGAAACCTGTTAAGAGGTATCAGTCATGAGGTCAATCATAACTGGTGCAAAGAAGTTGGTCATTCTCTGTCCAAGGTGGCTGGATCTGCCTTACCCCAGACACAAGAAGGGAGAAACGTCATCCAAGAATTATTTGCCTCTAACGGGATGTTTGAACTCTTGCTGCAGGAACTGGAGGGGACTCATTGTCCCAAGGAGCATTTTGGCCTGAGAGGAGGTGCTTGTCGGCACTTCCGCACATAAAGTGGTCTGTTGTTTCCTGCCGTGAGGGCCGTGCCTGGGCCAAGAGTGGACCTGTCCTGCGCCAGTCGGAGACTGGGCCCGGCCATCCCTCTTGGCCCATGCATTTAGGTACTGGAAGATGTTTGGTTGGGGCAGTATCTGAAGTTGCTTTTCTTTTTCTTTAGCCTGTCAGTCTTTCGCTCCGTAATTGAAGCTGACCCTTGACCTCTGACCACTTAGTGTCATATTAGGGTGCTTGGTTGCTTACTAATCATTTGGCAGCAACGGTTAAGAAAAACAAAACAACACAGGGATTCAAATGGCATCAACCCCACCGGCAAAAAGCACTTCAGTTGATCGTACCCTAGAAAGGGCTATGGGGGTAATAAGCACGGAAATCGCACTTACAGAAAGTAGACTCTCACTGAACTTGGATACAATGCCCCCAATTATTAATATTGAGGGCAATTTGGGAGACCCCATTGTTATGGCTTTGGGGAACAGCTTGCCTGGTAATGGTGAAACTGGCGGTAAGATAACATCCGGTTCTGCTGGTACTTCTGATGCCACTGCCCCACTCTCAGATCATGCATCTGGTTCCCCTACACTGGTTAATAAGAAAATGAAGCAAGTACTCTGAAGCAGACAGAAGATTTCACAGGGTACTGCAAACCAGGTCAGGGTCTGGATGCGTTTTCTTCTGGGAATTCGTTCTCCACTGTACCCTCATCCCTGATAGGGGCTCTGGGAACAATGACCGTCATTATTAACTTTAGATCACCTTTTTTTACTTCAAAGTCTTTTGTTTGGCCGTCTGAGTGGGAAATGGCGGGGGGAACATAAGCTTGGTTCCACTTGGCTTTCTTGATAGGCCTTATATTGAGTCCCTAAAGCCCTGAAGCGCAGGGGTGACACCTTTAGTCAATATAATATACAATGTTAAAAAAAACAAAAAAACATGTCTCTGCGCTACACAGCTCCAGCAGCCCAACTGTGGGTTAATGGCTCACCACACCCACTACTGTGCCGTCCTACCACACATCTGCGCCCGCACAGATCCGTGAGCGAGCCGGGCGCAGTGACTATGAGCAGGGAGCTGAGTGGCAATAGGGTGACTCTTTTCTTGGACCTGCAGCAAGGAATCGAGTCAGCCAGACCGGAGCCTCCCTAAGCACACCGGTATTCAATATTCAAGGCGGCAGATGTGGTTGCGGTTACAGCTCCCGCTCCTCCTTGCTTGGAAGCTCCTGTGTCTGTGAGTCTGCGTGGGCGGGCACGAGCACGGCATCAGAGAAAGGTCTGCACTCTCCAGCCATGTATGTGACCCCACTCGAAGCCATCATCCAGTCCCCACACCCATTGACATACATGAAAATACCCAGAGGGGCCCTCCTTGTTTTGTCAATGTCCCTCCCCTAGTTGAGTCGAAGTTTGATAATTGTGCCTTTTTGGGGGCTCATGTGCCAATACCACTATAAATCACTTTGATGCTCTTTCCAATGTAGACTGACTTACTGATGGAGTGGAAGAGGGCACTTTAGCTCATCCCCCACCCAATCTACGACTAGTGTCAGTCAGGATGATTGGGTTGGTTCGAATGTCCCTTTGAACAGTAACCTAATGTGGTTCCTTCACCCTTTAGATGGAATGTTGCTGGTTTAAAAGACAAGGTTATTAATCCTGCTTGGCTTACATTAGTTGCAAAATATGATATTGTGGCTTTACAATAAACATGGGACACTCCATGTATTTCCTACGTCGGTTTTGCATACTATTTCTTGCCCGGCTGTTTCTTCCTTAAATGGCAGGGCGAAAAGGGGTCTATGGGTGTGGATAAACTTGAACCAAAGTGGAAGTTTCGGTTTTGGATACGGAAAGTTCAGCGTTTATGGCGCTGTCTGTTAAGGATAGCTCCAGTGCTTTTTGCTTTTAGTTACTTTTTATAATAATTATTTCGTAAATCCAGTATGCATCCATTATGAGCATTTATTTGCTTATCTTGCCGATCCGAGGCTCGTAGGAGCCAAGTGTATGTTGCAACCAAACTGTCTCCTTTGTGGGGTCTTTAATGCTAAGTTAGGGTTCAAGTTTTAGGCACAGGGCATGGATAGTTCGATATCTTCTTGTATGAAACCGGATAGTAGGTTCCTTGCTGCGCATGATTTAGCTGATCTTGTTGAATTGTTTAATCCGGATGGGGTAACTTTGGCCTCTTATAGAAGGCATGGCAGGGCCTCCATTATCGATTATATTTTTGCAACAAGAAATTTTTCACTATGGTTTTCGTATAGTGCCATACTAGCGACAGAATCAGTGACATTAATACCTTGTAAGCAGTAGGTCACCTTCCAGGGCTCAAATCTACCCCTCCTGAGGCTACAACCTCTATCACACAGTACACTAGGGATGGATTAAGACTTGTTTGGCATCTGAAAGACCCTTTGCTATGTTGTTAAAATCCCATATATGACTTTCTTGAATTGTTTGTCTGATGCGCAGGGGGGACGAAATGTCCTTCTTTTTCGATTCCCTTAATAAGAATATCAGGCAACTACTTTTACAGCAGATTAGAAAACAGGCACCAGAACCGTGCTGGTTTGATACCCATTGTCCTGCAACCAATCATGCACTAAGGAAGGCCCTGTCTAGTATACCGAAAGACCACATTGCGGTACGTGAGGCCCGTAAGTTCTAGAAAAACACCTTGAATTCCAGAAAGAAAACTTTACGTAAGAGGGACTGGGAGTTCCTGCAAAGTGCGGCGATTGCCAAGAATAGTAAGAGCTTTTGGGATACTGTAATTAAGGTTAAACAAAATCAATCTCCACCAGTATGTGGGTCAACACAAAAGCTGGTTTGAATCGAGAATTTTTTTTTTTTTTAGACTGCTTGAAAACGGACAAGGAGTTAACAATCCCCTCGTTGGTTTATGTAAAAAATTATCTTCATGCATTAAACTTACCAGATTCATTTGATGCGTCTTGCACTTTAAAAAAAAAAGGGGATAAACTGTTGGTAAAGCCCCACTTTTCAGAGTATTGTCACTCCCAGAGGCTAAAAAGGAGTCTAGCAAAGTCACTATCAAGGAGTACCTCAGCCTGTATAACTGAGGAGCTAGCACACTATTTTGCAAAGACGCTATCTCGGTGGAAGAGATCTTTATTTATTTTTTCAGGGCTGGCTCAGTGGTGCAGCTTGAATTTCCCAGGTACATGTGGCTCCTCAGGGATATCAGCTCTGACTTGTCACTGTGACGGATAATCTGACCAGACCATAATACACTTTATTTTCCATTGTCAATTTTATAAAATGTATTTTATCTTATTTACTAAGTGTTAGAAATGGGATCTCTGGTTGGCTAAGGCTTGCGCCAAAGCCAGGCAGAGACCACCACTCTAGTCAGGGCGAGGGAGTTACACGCCAAAGATAACCCCTGCTCACCCCCTTGGTAGCTTGGCACGAGCAGTCAGGCTTATCCCGGAGGCAGTGTGTAAAGCGTTTGCGCACGCGCACAGCAACAACATCCCAGGCACACCACAAAAGGAACTCCGCACAAGGTTATATCAAAAATAGCCTTTGTATTCTCATAACACATTAGAATAGTAATCACATAATATACATGGTGCCAACTGGCACTGGGCAATATCTACAAGGGATTATTTACACATGACAGGGCCACGTGGGCCACTGTCAGAACCATCACTTAGTGAACATATCATAAATGTAGGACATATCATAAACGTACAACCAGTAATCACTGGTAACCACTGTACTCAGCATCATCCTGTAACATAAACCACATTATGCACAGTATCCCATTAGGCGCAAAATACCTTATACGCCAACATCATAAGCCTAAACACATTATGCACACATCTCCTAGGTCTAAACGCATTAGACCCTAACCTCCTAAGCATAACTCACATTAGGGGTATAAAACACAGTAGAGAATAACTCATAACCTAAAAGCATTAGGAAATAATAACCTCACAAGCATAAACACATTATGCAAAACCTCATAATCATGAAAGTACATTAGAGGCATAAACAGGGTGCGTAAATCACAGTAAATGCATCACATTTCCTAGCACCACATATTAGCACATAAATCATAGTGGAGAGAATCTCACTAGCATATAAATCACATTAGGGCCTGGCGCCCTATTAACCTACCAGTCCCCCTGGCCAACTGGCCATCTCAAAAGGGGCTCAGATGCCCTATGTCCAAAAGTCAGGGCGCGCTGCCAATGCAGCAGAAGTCAAGGGTGCGCAATTGCGCAGACCTAAACGTTGCAGCTGCCTACTACTTGCTGGGCAGCTGGGAAGATATGGGGCAGAGGAGTGTATCTCACTCCTAGTGAAAAATGGCCCCAAAGGAAAGAATGGCCTAAACGATGCAGCTGGCACTAATTGCTGCGCAGCTGTAAATAGCACGTGGGCCTGGGCACTCCCTGTGCCCTTCTGAACGATTGCGTGAAATGCTGCAGCTGCCCGCGCTGGTGCGGTGCAGCTGTGGATGGCAAATAACGGGGGCCTGGCACATCTGTGCCTGGACTGGCACCAACAACTTGTGCTATGAAATGCCCCCTTTAACGATAAGCATGGGCCCCTCGGGGCCCTCCATAAACAAATATGGCCATCGGTGGAGCCACCTAGGCTCTAAAAACAATTATGCGCCACGTTGGAGCCACCTACGCTCTAAAAATAATTATGCGCAAGGTTGGAGCGGCCCGCTGCCAGACGGGGCCGCTCAGGATGACCAACACGGTGCCCTCACCACACCGGAGAAGCCCCTACTCACCAGGCTCTCCAGGCGGCTGGGGACTCTGCTCCTCCACCGGTCGCGCTGCGGCTGCCCGTGGGACTCCCTCTTCACTACGGGAGTCCCGCCTGGAGTATCTCTGGGTCGCGGCCTCACTGCTCTTCACCCGGGCCCCCTCCTGGGACCCGGGACTTTGCCGCGGTGCTCGGGGAGGCGGGGTAGGCTCCCGTTCTCCCTCTCTGCACACCGGGGCTCCCAACGACTCACGGGAGCCCCGCACCGTCACGGGCACAACTTCCGGTCCTGCCGCGAGGCCCCGCCCACGTCCCAGCAAGGTTGCCTGACTTCCGGGTCGTGCTAAGAGCGGCCCGGAGAGGCATTCTCGACCGGCTCGGCCGCGGCGGTGATACACGGGGTGGGCTCCCGCTACTATTCAAGCACCAAAGCGGGGTGGGCACCCGCAATAAAATATAAGCAGAAGCGGGGTGGGCACCCGCCATTTCAAGGGTGCACGATGCGGGGTGGGCACCCGCCATTTCAAGGCATAACGCGGGGTGGGCACCCGCATTTAAAGATAAGAATAAGCGGGGTGGGCACCCGCCGATCGGCCTCACAGGGGAATCCCTACACTGGGGATTCCCCCTCACAGGGCTGCAGCGCCGCGCTGCGCAGCCCCCATGATCTGCTCCTCTTCTGGGGACATAAAAGGAAAGCAGGCACAGCGCTCCCAGGGCGCAATATGTAGAACAAGCTTCTCCAAGGTCTTCTTAAGGTCCTGGATAAAAAGAATAGGTCCCAGCAAGGAAAGTCCTCCAGTCATCAAGGGGCAAGGCAGGGCCCAGGGAGGCAAGCCCTCATGGCAGCCCCTCCTAGGCCCCAGCAGCAGCACGCCCCGCAGGAACAGCACCAAAGACTGAACAACACTCATGGGTTCACAGCCCCTATATTTATATGCCCTTTTCCTTTGTGTCACAGCACAGGGCTTGGGGATACCAGTCAGAACTGGTTTAGGGGAGCTTTGGAGCACTTTGTTTTGCTCAGCTCCTCTCTCCTTTGTCAGGTGGGGGCTCAGGATTAGACGCACCACAGGGGCGGAGCCAGCATTGTGGAGGGAAGGCACAGCCCTATTCAGGTCCCAGGTGCAACTCCTCCCTCCCATCTGCATGCAGATCTCTTTATTCACCACTGGGCAGACTCACCCTGCCCCTCCTGGAGCCACATACACCTCCCAGCCCCTGTCACTCACAAGCCAGACATGCAATTCACATCATGCAGGCAGACACAGAGCACACAGAAATGCCAACTTCTAGAAGTGGCATTTCTACACTAGTTATAATAAATCTGCGCACACCATTGCGCAGCATTTATTCTCACGAGTTCGCACATACTAAACTTGACCCTGCACTCCCCTCATACCAGGAATTACCATGGACACACCTCCCCCATGCATTCCTATGGGAGGGCAGGCCAATCTCACCACACGCACTGAGCGCGCACGCACTTTACACTGGACCACAGTGCTAAAGTGCCCAGAGACTTAAAACTACTAACATACAAGGCAAAAAGTTTAGGGGTGAACCTGCCAAAAAGGGCCAAGTCCAACACTAAGGCTATTTTAAAATTACTAAGGATACGTAAGTGCAGTGATGTTGTGTTTTTCCTCCAACTTTTAAGTGGTCATGATGTCTGTTATAGTGTTTGCGTAGTTTTCAAAGCAGCGGTGAGGTGCAGAAAGTCGATGGATGGCTAGGTGCAGGAGGATGACCATGTTCATTGGGGGGGTGAAGGTTGGAGAAGAAATGTGTTCATGGTATTTGATTACATTTTCATTATTGCTGTTTTTAAGCTGATTTGATATTTTGTATATGATTCTTATGATGTTTTTATAGAGAGAACCTGCATGAAAGTTTTGGATATGAAACCTGTTAAGAGGTATCAGCTCATAAGGTCAGTCATAACTGGTGCAAAGAAGTAGATCATTCTCTGAGCAAGGTGGCAGGGACTGCATTACCTTGGACACAAGAAGGGAGGCAAGTCGTCCAAGAATTACTTGCCTCTAATCATATAATGCATTTATATGACACTGCCAAAAAAAAGATAGAGGAAAAAAAAATGGAAGAAAATAAATTATCCCAGCAATCTAATGATGAACAGCAGGTGTGTTAGACAGCACTGGAACGCAATGGAATTATTAAAATAAATCAGGGGAAAGAAGCCAGTCAGATTCTGTCTGGATGTGTGCTCTTGGAGCTCCAGCGAAGCTCTGACTTCTGCATCCCCTGCAGGCGTATACGGTGAGCACCTACAGAGACAAGAGCAGATCTCGCATCCGACTGCTTAAACACCAAGGCTGCGGTTTCCACATCCTAAGTGAAGAAACAAAGATAGGCTGGCTCCCCACCCGCCCTGCTTAAGTGAGAGCTGTGGGTAGAGGTGGCTCCGAGCTTATGTAAGGCCTGGACTAGGTTTCTGGAGATATATGTGTGCAGACTGCTGGCCTTTTCCTAAATGTGAAGGGAACCTAACTTGTCTGCTTGCTGTGCATAGGCTAAGCAGGTCAGGAACTACAGCCTGCAGAACATGGCTGTCATTATGAGTTGAGATTAGCTGCATTGGTTAGAGAGCCCTCAGTCTGCTCTTCATCATGGCTCTACTGGTGGTGCGAGCTTGCACGCTCAAAATCCAGGGCGACACCCCCAAAGGAAACTTGAGGCCAGAAGAGGGAGAAGGGGTTATTTATTCACTCCGTGACAGAGATCGCACATTCCAAAACAAGAACATAGCAAACAGTGGAGTGAGGCATGACTCAGTTGGAAACCCATCTGCAGGGTTTCACAAATTGTGGTGGCGCTGAAAGAACTACAGTGTACCACTGAGGGCAACGCAAAAAAAGTAATATCCATTGATGGGAAACTTCTGAACATGGATAAGCCCACGACTAAAATGGAGGGTGAGAAAGAGGGTCTCACAATAGGGATGGCTCTTCTGGAGTCATCAGTGGCATCGCTTTATGAGGGAGATAAGACATGCAGCGAGCGTCACAAATGTGTGGTGCCAGCACAGATTCAGTCTGAACCACAGATTGAGGCTCCAAAAAACAGGGTGCGAGTGATAAATATCTGTCTTCTAAGGAGACCAGCACCGAATTCAGATGCTGAGACCTCCACTACAGTAATTCAGAGATTCCTGAAGGCGAATTTCTCCGCAGACTTCTATCTCCAGGTTACGGTGCAGTCTCTACAGGCTGAAAGTTAAGAGTACAAAACGGAAAAAGGATACCAGAGGTACAGCTATAGCAAAGATGGGCTCTCCTTTGGAACATCAGAGTGCTTTGAAAGAAGCATCAGCCTGATGTGGGGCATCACTTGGAGGTGATCAAATTCAGATTTTCCCAAACTACATTTACTCCATGCAAAAAAAGATTAGAACAGGAGCATTAAAAAAAAGTTGATTGGTATGGAGTTAGAAGCATCCTTGTAGCACCGTCAAACTTAGGATTTGGGAAGAGGGGTGCCTGCATGCATCCCCAAAAAATAGGTTAAGAAAGAGCTTAGGCGAAGTCCACCGGTCAAGAGGCTTTGCTTCTAAACTGGGATATCCTACCAATGAGGACATTCACCTGATAGTAGAAAGTAGAATGTTCCTTTTTTTGTTATCCATGAAGGATGGGTGGGCTCAAACCAAAGATGAAAATGATTTTCCCTTTACCTTTCTAACACTCCATCTATTCACCCTGTTCCCTCATGTTGAGGCGGGCTTAATGCACGGTTATTAATTAACTTAAAGTAATTTGTGTTTGCCCTAAAAGTCTAATGGGTGTTTTAAGATTTACTGGGTTTTGGCAAAGGCTTCCTGTTGCTTTTGTCATGTGTTGACGACAGCAATAACGAGCATTTGCAATGCAATAGGTCTCGCATTTACGCGAGTTTAAGCTATTGGCATTGTAAATGACAATGCCTATTATTTTGTTTTTCAAAACATAAATAAAGGCATTGTCATTTACAATGCCAATAGCTTAAACTGCCAGCATACGCGAGACCTATTGCATTGCAAATGCTTGTTTTTCTTACTTTTTTTTTTTATGTAAGAACAAACTAATGCAACGCTTTACCACGGCTAGGACTATTGGCGTTGCCTATGCTTGTGTTTGACTGTAAGATGAGCCCCGAACAGTTGCCTTTCCCCGGTTTTCCTTTCAGCTCCCTTTCGCCTGCCACGTTCCAACAAAAAAAAAAAACACGCTGCTTTTGCTCATACAGGCTTCACAGCCGAGTGCTTTGAAAAATATAATTATTGTTTGCAATTACTACAAGCGAGTGTTTTGTGTGGGGGAGAAAAGCAGCATTGTTGTGCGCTGTCTCCTTTTGGGTGAACATATTACCAGTCTCTGAGACAGCTCTTTGTTATTTACCTCACTCTGTTTTCCATGTTGTGACCTCACATGCCCTCGCTCCGTTCTGCAGTGCGCTGCACCGTCTCCTCCACATGCAGAGGCGCACAGAGCCGATGTCCGGCTGCAGGGCTGAAACCTACACCGCCATGCGAGAGTTTTGGGGACACACGCTATCCTGTTTAAGAGCTAGACTACTTTGTTTATGGAACACGCCAAGGTCTAATTATAAAGTAACTGCAAAGCTGCCGGATCATGACATTTCTACAGTAACAACAAGCATTTGCAATGCAATAGGACTCGCATTTACGCGAGACCTATTGCATCGCAAATGGGAGTGCGGGTGGGCGGGCGGGGGGAGAGAAGTCACGGACTGCGGGGGGGGTGCGAGAAGACACGGACAACGCGGGAGTGCGGGGGAGGGGGAAGAAGGCACGGCAACGGGAGTGCGGGTGGGAGGGGGGCGAGAAGGAAAGGACAACGGGAGTACAGGCGGGGGAGGGGGAAAAATAGTGCTCTAAATAACACATACCGTACAGTGTAACACTCGAAGTAAAGGGGCCAATAGCCATGGGAGGGTACAAATGACGACATGGCAATAATAAGGCGGGACTAACATGCCTCATAATTAATCAGAAGACAGAATTTACGAAGGACAAAGACAGAAGCCAATGAAAAATATGGGCGAGAGAGTGAGGGCAGCTTGTCTCCCCATACTCTACTACTGCATGTCTCGCAGAGCAAGCAGCACATGCGCGCTGCCGCTAAAGCTCGACCTAAGAAAGGATGAAATATAAAATAAAATCTGTAGAAGTGAAATAAATCTAATTCAGTGTAAAGCCCGTAATCGGACTATAAATGCAAACAACGTAAAAGACAAATAGTATTTACATTATCATCAACAATTCAGCAATGCATCAATTACAGATTAACATTCCTAATGAGAATGCCCTTATTAAACCTTGCAAACTTCCTTGCTAACAGGCTCCAAAGTGAATTAACAAAAATCCATGGGTCCTAAGCTGGGAAGGTAACAGGACACATTTATCTGGGGATAGCCTGGGACTTCCTGTATCAAACCTATTGTGAGGATGCAGTCATTTACTACCAAACAGACCAATAAGTCAAAGGGTTAGGAACATACGATGTGGACAGAACATTGTTACTGTGTACAGAATACTATGAGGTCAATGTCAAACTGAAGAAGTTGAATTCATGTTAGTTTAGAAAGTGTTAGACAAACGAGACACTGTGCGAGGTAATACCAGTATCTAAATTAACAAGGACTCATCCTTACATTAAAAACTTAAATGGGTGCCGGAAAACATGAAAGCAATGACTTGAATAAATGGCTAACTAGGATGATACAGGGCAACCTCATACCAACTATGGGAAAAGATTTGGATGCATGAAAGATTAACTCGAATCCGTAAAGTCAACAATGCAGATGCAGGTGAACAAAATTGAAATACCCTGTATTTATCCAGTTTAATATATCTCTGAACTCCCAATGTTGGTATTCGCCTACCTACATGACACCTTTGATGGAACCTGCCATGACCAACAGTGGGTGAGGTGTCCTCTTCCAATATCTCTTGATGCCTGGAATGTACTAGGAGACACATTTTTCACGGCCTTATATAAAACGTGCATAGCATTAGTGTATATTTTTAACTATTTGTTTTTAAAAAATGCAAGAAAATTGCAGTAGCACACCAACCACATTAAATAGGTGTTCGCTTCATTGATAGAGGCCAATGAACTTCTGCTCCAAATCAAGTATGGAATGAAGGCTTTTGTAAGGGGCAGTAATACACACTAACTTTTAACAATAATCAACCACAGGAGCTGACCACCCTGAAACATCCATTGTGGAGTCCTACTGTCTGCCCAAGATGACCTTAAAGGTATATGTTCTCTATTTGAAACTGATTTATGATATGGTACTGAATAATCTGGATTTCTAATGAAAGCAGACAAGTCTGGTACGCAACAAAGTCAACTGAGAATATACAAAGTAAATCCACAAATCTGAATTGAGAGGGTGAAAAACACAGAAGATATAATGAAATGGCAGTACTGACTGACAAAAGAGAAACAAACCCCTTACGATGTAGATGAAGACCAACATACCAAAGAGATTGAACGAAAACAGAAACACCTACAACTGACATTAAATCAGAAGCAAGGGAAGCAAATAAATCCCCAATACACAATGCATAGGATACAGGAGTCATAGAGGGACTTGGTATTCAGATTTTATATTATCCCCTTAAACAAAGCACTATTTGTATGGGAACACTAAACAGTAAAACAAACAGATCGTCGGTCAACACTGGACCCATATAGTTGAGTATACACATGGACAACAAGAGATCAGGCTTATATTTTTTTATGACAATCTACACCAATGGCACTGAAAAACGTACAGATTGCACAGAGGGGCCAGAGATAATTTAGGAGCAGTGCCTAAAAGATGGCAAAGCGTACCATGAGAGACATGATGACAAAGATTGTTTGCAAGGAGATCCTCAAGAAGACCAAATACAAGAGAAGCTAATATTAAGACTATAAAGGTTATTAAAAAAAATAAAAGATACTAATCAGATTGAGGAGATGAGACGGTTGATATTCTGTTAGAAATTCACAAACATGGTCATTAATCGAAAGCATACATGCCAACATTAGAACACTGGAAAGTGGAAAGATTTTGGAAAGAAAAAAAAGAAGAATTGGGGGGACTGTCCATTCCTGATTAACTTATATTGAAGACGAGACGATTTTAGGCAGGAGACCGCTAAAATAAAGCCATTTTTGCCTTGAAGATTTGGGAGTCACCTGCCTGAATTGGATCTATTGACATGTATACTAATGTGGGATGCACTTTTGTTAATGTGGGATGCACTTGTAGAGGATTCCCAGGACGCAGCTTCAAACACAGAAATATCATCTGAAGTGCACTCAGAAGGATTCTGCAATCATATCAGCGAATGATCAAAAAATGAACAGCAGACGTATGTTACATCAGATAAGCCTTAATGTGTACTAACTACAGTGGAAAAGAATTGCTGGGAGCTGATAAGCCACTGCCGTGAATGGAGTTCAGATATACACAAAGAAAATCCATACTTAAAATCCAGAAGAAACGCAAGGACAATCAGAAGCTGCAAATGGGCATGCACATCCTCCACACCAGCGCAATACACCAGTTAATACAGCCTGCCCAGCTCGACAAGCATCAGTTCACATTATTTAAAAATAAAGGCAAGGGGGACACAATTATCAAATTATTTCGACAATCTTTAATAGACTTCTTATGAACTGTGAAGGAATTGATAAATAAAACCTACTTTAATGACACTGGATGAGGAAAATAATGCTATGGCAGATACATTAAGACCTTAATACCGGTTAAGGCAGATAGCGTTAATTTGAATATTGAGGTACATCATATATTTGACAGTCCTAAACTTGACCAGAGATCATGTACATACGAAGAATATTAAAGATTATCAAATGAACTTTAGAATTATGCCACTCGCATTTCTTTTAGATAATATGGCAAATCAGCTCGTCTTGCAGTTTAACAAATTGAACATGCACAAATGTGGCACTCCTTTGTGAATAAGAAGAGTGAATACCGGAGTATCAGAGCTGTACAGTGTAACATTGCCTGGTAATAGGAACAGAACAAATTGTGGATGCATGTTGCAATGTGAATGCATAAAAGTATTTAAAGTATATACAGTGAAGTTGAGTATATGTAAATCGCAAAATTAATAACAAAATTGTGTTTTGACTTTTATTGAAAAATCTAAATTAGTCCTTGTAAAAGTAACGGGAGATAAAAAGTTATTAATTACATTCATGCAATATCTCATACGGTCACTCTAAAGCTTTGCAAAAGAGTCATACAGGTAATAAATATGGTCTAGGTCAATACAAGAGGTGATCCTTGTAGTAGTAGGAGTTCTTACCTTTCAATGATTTGCAATCAATTTCTTCAACATGGGCCTCAAGGTTATCAAACGCTTCTTTGCAAAGTGCCTTCGATAATGTTGATTTTCCACTTCCCTACAAGACGAAGCCTTTAATGGAACATATATTTTGTAAAACACAAAAATAAAATTCTGACAGCTGAAGTTTTTAGACACTTCAGTGCTTCACATTAGGTTAGAGCACAGATACCATAATACATTTCTCACTCATAAAACACAAAGGGCCTGAAGTAGAAAGCCCTTTAGGTGTTGCAAGCCCTGTGACTTGCCAGATCTTAGGGTCTAAAAGTGCAAAAAAATCTTTTAGTGTACAAAAGTTCCTTTCAGACTCGTAAAAGGGATTTTGCGACCCTTTTCAAACTGTAAATACGAGGATGCGTCACCTTCCTATTTACGAGTCACAAAGGAATGCATCAATGTTTTGTGACCTCAATTGCATTAGTGCTCGACCCCAACCCTAGGTAACAGGTACAGGGACATCTTTCCTCTTGGGAATGACGGCAGGTGGGCTGGGAAGAAGCAGACATTGGTCCAGAGGACTATTCCCTGACCTCCTTCCCGCCATGTCTTCCCAAAGAGGATATTTGTTTTAAAAGCAGCACCTGCTCCTTTAATGACATGGGCTACTTCGAAAAAACGTTTTCCCGCTTGAGAATGTAAATGAAAGGATCATGGTCTTCTGTCCATGGCAGGCTGCTGCCCTCCATATATTCACAGCCAACCACAAGGGGTCACTAACTGCCAAATGCTCAATTGATATTCATTAGGTAGGTTGTTTCATGACCCCCTTTGAGTGAACATTTTGCGATATAACCTGTTAGTACATAGGTCGCACTGCAAACTGAACAGCCATTGGCCAACTAGTAGGAGTGTAAGTTACGCATCCTTGTTTACTAATTTGAATTAGTACACCAGGGCCAGTTTTTCTTTAGTTCTCAAGGTGCTTCTCAATCACAAGTTGCTGGGAAAACTGGCAGACATGTGGTTCCCCAAAACCCATTGTTAACTTTCAACAGTTAGCATCATGGATGGTTCTGAAACAAGGGAAGACAGCATCTCTAGCAGGGGGGGGAGGGGCAAGAGACAAACTACAAGACAAAAGGTTGCCAGGTGCTGTGATGTGGAAGGCTGGTTATGAATTATTTTGTATACTTCTTAGCATTATGAGAGTATTGCAACATTCACGAACAGAATAAGACATCAGAGTTCTAGAAATGCCATCTCAATGCCAGGTTTACTGTTACCTATGAGTGACCTCTACTGTATTGCATTACTGACTGCAGCTGATGTTCAGTGCATCAGGGGATATGCATCCACACGGTTTCCTTTATTTCAGAACAAAAGTGCTTTATACTTTTTTATTTTGCAACTTTACTTCTTGCTTCTGTGTTAATTAACAAGAAAGGTTCTCACTACTCCATAATTTTTTCCAAAATAATGTGACAGTCAATAAATTAATTTATTGGACCTTAAACAATAAAAAAAAAAAAAAGTTAAAACAGACTCCAGCATGTACAATTGCAAAACATGTTTGATTTGGAAGGGGTGGGACGTTCTGGGTTTTTGGAGACAAAATTATTCTTGATCACACACGGACATCAGATCTGAGACTATGTAGCTTAAATGTATGTAATGTATAAATTGAGTTGGGCATGGTGCGCTTGGGTCTCATGTTTTTATGCGCAACCTCTTAATAAAGGATGCATCAGCCAGGGAAATGGTCCCTTTCTCTCACAGGAAGCCAGCTGCAGACGGGTATTAGAAAAGACAGCCAGCATTATAGATTTAATTCTCCAATAAACCACCCCCTTTACATGGAAAGGATCATAATTTCGGCAAATAATTAACTATTCACAGCAGTATTTTGCCCAAGAACTAGGCTGGAGTTTGTAAATTTCCTAGATCCAGAATTTGCATTTGATTCCAATAGAAGGGTTTATTTATTTTATTTTTATTTTAGAAATGTGTAGATAGCGCGGCTACCTCCCACGGACTTGTCCCGGCGCTGAGGCAGCTGTTTCACACAGAGGCACAAGAAACCTAGGTACGGTTGAAAAGCCAGGTTTTTAAAGCTCTCCTGAATGCCGATTCTGGTGTACCGTCATTCGGAGAGGAAAAGGCATCGCGTTCCAGAGCTTCGCGGTTCTAACCGCAAAAGCTCTGCCGCCTATCCTGGCTTTACGAAAGCGGGGAGCGGTGAGCAATTTCAAGTGGTTTGATCTCAGGGTCCGGTCGTGTTGGTAACTTTGCAGTCCAAGTCTCAGATATACTGGGCCCTGACCCCTTGTGGCTCTGTAAGCCAGGGTAAGTGCCTTAAATTCATTTCTCCTACACACCGGCAGCCAGTGCAGCCTCCTCGAATGCAGAGAGAAGGCACCTTACAGATCAGTCTGGCCGCAGCGTTTTGAACCAATTGTAGTCTGCGGATCAGAAATGCTGGAAGTCCGAAACAGAGACCGTTTGCGTAGTCCTGACGAGATGTGACCAGAGCATGGACTACCGTCCTCCTGCAGTCCAACAGGAGGAAGTGGAGGAATTTCCTCAACGCTCGCAATTTCCAGAAGCAGGAGGAGAAGACTTGGTGAATCTGGGTCCTGCAGGAAAGTGCATTGTCGAATTTGAACCCCAGGTTTCTCACCGAGTCAACTGGCTCCGGTGGGGGATTCAGTTCTGGGGGCCACCAAAGCTTAGAAGGTGGTGGGACCGGTTGATTGAAAAAGAGCACCTCGGTTTTCTCCGAATTCAACTTTAGGCAATTTTGGGTCATCCAAGCTGAGATGTTAAGGCACCGTCTAAAGTTGGCAAAAGCAACCTCCGATTGTTCTTTAAAAGAGAACATCAGCTGGGTGTCATCTGCGTAGGAGATCACTTTCACTCCGAGAGTCTCAACCAAGGTTGCAAGTGAGGAGAGGTATACATTAAAAAGGAGAGGGCTCAATGCCGATCACTGGGGGACCCCACATACAAGAGGCTTCTGGGAGGAGACAAAGGGGCTCAAAAAAACTTGTTGAGAACGGTTCTCCAAGAAGGACCGGAGCCACGACCGAGCTGTGCCCCGAACTCCCAGATGTTTAAGTCTTTCCAGTAGAATTGGATGGGCCACGGTATCGAAAGCAGCAGACGGGTCAAGCAGCACTAACATTGCTGCGTTGCCCTGGTCTGTGGTCTCTCAAACGCTCCCTGCAACTTCCAGGAGTGCGGTCTCCATGCTGTATCCAGCTCTAAAGCCGGACTGGGAGTCATGGAACCGATTGTTCGATTCCATAAATTCAGAGAGTTTATTCTGGACTACCTGTTCAAGGATTTTGGCCGGTGCTGGCAGAAGAGAGATAGGTCTAAAGTTTTTTAATTCCGCAGGGTCGGCATCCGGCTTCTTGAGAATAGGCAGTAGGAAAGCTTCTTTCCATGCTGCTGGGTAGATGCCCGACCTCAGAGAAAAATTCCAAATCTGGTTCAAGGGGGCTTTAAGACAAAGGGCCAGAAGTTTATAAATTTGAGCCGGGCAGGGATTGCTCGGAGAACCAGATTTATGTTCATACAGTTTCTTGAGGGACACATCAAAAGGCAGTGGGCGGAATTCGGACCACGTCTCCTGGCTGTCGGGGATAGCATTTTGCTCAAGCAGAGACATGTTGGACGGGAAAGTGGAATAGATAGATTGGATCTTGTCTTGAAAAAAGTTTGATAGACCAGCGCAGAGGGAAGGGGAGGGAATCACGGTACTATCAAGAGCCGCAGGTTTGGTGAAACATTGAACAATTTTAAATAATGCTTTAGCTGAATTGTCAGCCAATTTTATTTTGTGAGTAAAGTAGTCTTGCATAGTGTTTAGCTTAAGTCTGTGGAACTTTTTGACACCGACCCCCCACAAGGCGAATGCACTGTTTCATGGTACTTGAATGTTGAAGTTAGTTGTTGGGCCCAGCACAGTTTAGGAGCTGAGCCAAATGTTAGTTTTCAGGTATCGGGGAACTCCTGGTCTGCAATTGTTCACAGGCCCCGCAGCATAGGGAGCTTCATTCACCATAAAGTCTTATGCCTAGAGATAGCACCACCGTAGGTTCCTACAATCTACTAACCTGGAATGTACGGGGTCTAGGAGCAGTACAGAAAAGACACCGAGTCCACGCATATCTCCTTAGACGTAAAGCCCACATAGTCTTCCTCCAAGAGTCACACCTTACTGACACCGAGGCTCAGAAGACCCGCAAGAAATGGCGGGGCCATATTTATTCCACTAACTACTCAGCATTTGCTAGAGGAGCAACCATTTGGATCCGACATGGGGTCCCGTTCACGGAACTGGACCGTCGCATAGATGACCAAGGGAGGTATATCCTATTGAAGGGCACCCTAGATGGCATAACCGTGGTCCTGGGGAGTATAAATGCCCCGAACGTCGACCAGGACAAATTCTTTCGACGGCTGGGCACAGCATTAACCGGGTGGGATACAATTCCATGGATCCTGGGAGGGGACTGTAATGCGGTGCTGGATTTGGATATGGACAGGTCACACCCCCCGTTACACGGCGCTAGTGCCTGCAAGCTCGCAGAGATGCTGAACACTTGGCTAGAGGGATGGGTTTTATCAGACGTATGGCGCCGTCTGCACCCGACACATAAGGAATATTCCTTTTATTCGCCAGTCCACCAGCTTCACACAAGGATAGACAGATTCCTCTGCTCCACTACCATAGCCACGCAGATCCGTCAATCCACGTATTTAGAAAAAACACTCTCCGATCACAGCCCCCTCGAGCTTACCCTAGCCTGGGGTAGAGTACCGACCCCAGTTCCTACCTGGAAATTGGGACCACAGTTACTGGAGGACGCCCCGTTCCGTACAACTCTGTCCAATACCATTAATAACTATTTCTCTGAAAACTGGAACACAGCTTCCTCCAACCTAATTGAGTGGGACGCACTCAAGGTGGTGGTGAGAGGAGCCGCAATCGGACAGACGGTGGGGGCCAGACAGGAAATACATCAGACTTTGATGAGAGTAGAGAACTTAATGACCACCTTAGAGCAAGAAGCAGTGACAGACCCAGACAAAAGGGATGCCTTACAGAGTGCTCGTATTAACCACGCTGAAACACTCGAAACGTTGCGGGTTATTGACCACAGAGCCTTTCTGCAACGAAAACACTCGGAAGCAGATAGAGCTGGGACATTATTGGCTCGAATAGTCCGGGACAGACCTGAACCACCTATTATTACTGATATTCATACACCGTCCGGCAGATCAGCTCACACGCAACAAGAGATCAACGAAGCCTTTTGCAATTACCTCAGTACTCTTTACGCAGCCCCAGCACCCGACACTGACACCTCTGTAGAAGACTTTTTACGTGATTTAACAATTCCCTCCCTGCCGACAGACATTCAGGAAGATATAGCAGGCCCTATAACCCAACAAGAAATACGTATCGCGATTAAAGGACTAAATCGTAATAAGGCACCTGGCCTAGACGGTCTGCCCATAGAATTTTATCAAACCTATTCAGATGCATTGGTTCCCAAATTGGAAGAAGTATATAAGGCAGCTTTAGAGGCCGGCCACTTACCGCAGTCCACTATGCAGGCCCTGGTCACCTCCATACTCAAGCCGGGCCGTGATAGCACAGACATTACTAATTATAGGCCCCTATCCCTACTGGCAACCGAATATAAGATTTTAAGCAAGGCGCTCGCGAACCGTATACAACCCAATCTTAACACCCTTATACACAGTGACCAATGTGGATTCCTACCGAATCGCAGCACATCCCTTAATACTAGACGATTACACTATGTTATGAAAGCTACCCCGGATGCCTATCCGGCTGCGGGTTGTCTAGCGCTAGACCTACGTCAGGCCTTCGATTCCATAACCTGGGACTACATGTTCACTGCCCTACAACGCTTTGGTTTCCCTGATGGCTATCTCAAATGGGTGCGCCTACTCTACACCTCTCCCAGGGCGAGAGCTCGCACTGGACAGCATATATCTCGCGAGTACGCGGTCCACAGGGGTACAAGACAGGGATGCCCATTGTCTCCCCTGCTGTTTGTACTTGCGTTTGAACCTTTAGCGATAGCCCTGAGACAGTCAGCAGAACAGCTAGGAATACCCATTGATGGCACAGCCCACCTCACCTCCATATACGCAGATGATATTCTTCTGTATCTCCGCGACTTGTCTGCCGAAGCCACACCCCTCCCCACTATTCTTTCCGACTTTGGAAAGATTTCAGGCCTCGTTATTAACTCAGAGAAATCACTTGCCTTTTTCTTTCGGGAGGGGCCCCGCCCAGATGAGGTACAATTTGGTACCTATATTCTACCCGTAACCCACACCACGTTCAAATACTTAGGAATACAAGTATACAGATCGCAGGCGGATCTACTGGAGGGTAACTTATTGAAAGCCATAACGGCACTACGCTCAAGTGTGGCCTTTTGGACGTCCTTGCCCATTTCGGTGATGGGACGAATTGCCATCTCTAAGATGGTAGTACTCCCTCGGTTATTATATTTTTTCGCGAACCTGCCCATCGTGGTCCCTCAATCCATATTTCGCACCTTGAACACTATCCCGGTGGAGCTCATATGGGGAGCGGGTCGCCGCAGAGTGAGCCTTCAGAAGCTACAACTGGAGTCTAGCAGGGGAGGTCTAGGGGTCCCCGACTTCAGGGCTTACTATTATGCTTGTCAAATCCAGTGGCTATCCTATTGGACAGCAGGGAGAAATCTACAAGAAATCGGGTTTACGTCAAGGGACATTGACCGGGGTAAGCTGCACTCCCTGATCCTGCACAAAGCTAGGATCCCCCTGGAGGGACCCCCATTGCTGAGGACTGCACTACAATGCTGGAAAAAAGCTCTGCTGTATACATCAGATGTAACCCCTTACGCTGCCAATGTCCCATTACTGGGTATTCCCACTCCCGACGGTGGGCTCACGAAGGCTCGAATACGCGCCTGGACAGAGGTAGGGGTAGAGGAGGTTGGTGCTTTCTTTGGCGATAGTAATCTCTTAGATCACGACACATTCGTACAGATTACTGGGGCCCCGGAAAATCAGTATCTTCTACATGCTGTCGTATCTCATTATATCAAGAACACTTGGGCACCGCAACGAAGAGAGCCCCGCAACATAACCTGGTCCACCTACTGTATTATATGGGAATTGGGGGACATCTCATTAAATGGTTGTACACCGGTATCAGGGAGCATGCTGGCATCACACTCACAAATCTCAGGGCAAAATGGGCAGGGGACGCTGGCTTAGAACTCACCGACAAAGCCTGGACGAGCATGCTAGAACATCCCAGGAGGGTATCCCTGCAACGCTAAACTGAAATTTATTCAAACAATGGTCCTACATAGATCCTACCTCACCCCACAGCGAATACATCGGATGTTCCCAGAGACCCAACACAGCTGCCCCCGCTGCAAAGGCGATGAGGCAGACTTTATACATATGCTATGGACCTGCCCGTGTATATTAGAATATTGGAATGGCGTTCGTCATTCCCTGGGAGAAGTCACATATATGACAGTTCAAGACAATGCCCTAGAGTGCCTTATGGGGCTCCGTAGACACACCAAAACACAGAAAGTTCAAAGACGTTTTCTGGATCTTGCCCTTTTACTAGCCATTAGAGCCCTCACTATGAGATGGAAATCCTCTAGATGCCCGTCACTGTCTAGTTGGCAAGACGATATGATACAATGGGGCGGGGCTGAGAGCGCGGCGCTTAGAAGAGAGGAGACAAGAGGGTTACGGAAATGGCCCATTTCTATGGAATGGGACATCATGTTAGAGGACTTCAAACACTTAGATCTAATCCCTACACAAGACACCCCCACGCACTAATCTACATTCACTCCTTGAGGAAACATAGCTGGACCCACACTGGCTCCAGTCCATATATCACGGATTACGGACAAAACAGGATACACTGTACCGGGATAATAGCCCCATCAGTCGACCACATGCATCAGAAACAGCAGACCAGGAGGGGGGGGAGGGAACGGGAGGTGGGTGGGGACTAGTTAGATAGTTAAAGTTAGGTTAAACATAAATATGCTGGACATTATTGTCCTCAATACAATTTACTGGCCGCTTATATGATCATACCGCATAGGCGGACGACTGTCGAATTGCATCTGTAACCAGAAGTCTCTCATGGTCAAATATGTATTGTATATATGATGGAAATAACAAAAACAAAATACCTTATGTATCAAAGGTTCCTGCTTCTACTCTAACGAGGTGTTTCAATAAAATATGTTTTAAAAAAAAAAAAAGTCTTTGGAACTTTTTTAGTGCTGTTCTGTAGGAGCACTTGGCCTCAGGGCCATATGAGTGTCTCCAGGCGTGCTCCAGTTTTTTACATACACTTTTCTCTGCCCGTAGTTCCGAAGTGAACCAAGGGGCTGATGGTCTAATCCTGGAGGAGGTCACAGATCTGGTAGGGGCCACTTTATCTAAGGCATTGATAACCCAGCTATTGAAGCTAGATATATCTTCATTAGGGTTGCCTGACAACTGGAGGGTTTGTCTGTGAAAAGAAAGAGCTTTTGGAGTGGACTGAATATTGACATTGTTCCAATTAGTCATCAGTAGACTACTGTCACACGTAAGCGTTGCAATTAAGGTAGGCCATATGAACCAGGTCCAGCAAGATTGCTCATTGGATCCAATCCTTTTCACTGAAGCTTCACAATTTTCATGATGCTGCTTGTCTCCATCAAAATTCCTAAAGTTTCCTGGTGTTTTTTAAAATAAAATTTAGCCCTGCTGCACAACAGCCACGCAGTTCTACAACATGGCTAAAAGACAATGGCAAAGTCAATAGCTCTTACATAGGTCACCTCCATTGCCAATTCTGGTTTCTGCAGGTGAAGATTCACTCAGCTAGAAGACTGGACAATATTGCACTGGAGCTAGCTGAGACGGGCACACAAAGGGGTTCCAAGCTGATGACCCGGGAGCTGACGAACCTCTCATTATGGCCAGCAATGGCAGTTTAATCACTTTAGTTGATGTGCATTTCCGACTATTGGGAACTGGCCCTACTGAGTTATTTTTGAAGTTTTATAAAGCGCCCAACAGTGGCGTAACGAAACTGGGAGGGGCTCCCTTGCAAAGTACATGGAGGGACACCCCCTTCAGACTCACTCAGGAGCTCTCGGGCCAGGGTACCATGCTGTGGGGCTCCCTGGAGCTCGGGCCCCTCCAACACTGCAGGGGCGGCAGGGGCCTTTGTTACGCCACTGGCACTAAAATGACCTAGGAAAAAGAGCATCAGAGGACTGTACAGGGCAGAAAACAAAACTCCACGCAGTGAGAGGAAGTAAAAATCACGTGGAACCAAAGCATATTTTGTATGCAAAAATGCGGGCAATGTTTACAAGGAAATATAAATGGAGCAAAGCAAAAAAAAAAAAAAACGCTATGACACTGAAAGGTTAAAAAAAAAGTGCTATGACGTAGTCAGCACTGCCCGCATCATAGCGTTTTTTTTCTTATGGCAGGTGGTTGGGGGCACCACAGAGAACGCGTGGGTGGGGTGTGACAGGAAAGAGGCAAAACGGACTGAGGGAGTGGGAGGGAAGTGTTAATATGGATAATTGGTGGTTGGGTATTATATGTGAAACAGTAACACGGAAAATAGGACGGGGTGGGAGGGAAGAAGCAACACAAATCAACATGATGGGAAGAAAAAATAAAGAAAGAAGCAATACAATGGGAAGGAGAAAAAAAGAAAAATAGTACCTCAATCACAGCGCCAGCAGCGGAAGGACCCTAATCAAGATGAAAAAATCTGTACTTGGTCCATGCTTCGAGGAATTAAGAGGAAGTGGAAGCGGCATGCGCTGCCCAATTAGAGGGCAGGAGATGAGAATGACAAAGCCAATGAAAGGTAAGCAATGGGCAGGTTATAAGTCCCTTGTATACAATCTCTTGCAAGCAAGAGCGCATGCAGTGCATGCACTGTCGCAGGCGAGACCTAAAAAGAGGCTGCTGAGGAGTCGGAAGCAGGAACTCTGTGGAGAAGAATATCTCCTAAGGAGCAATGTCTTACACCTGCTGATTCGATTTCCTGTGGGCAGAAAGTGGTCTATGTAATGAAAGAATGTCAGGGATAACACACATGCATGCATGCCCTCTGCTTTACCCTCCACCTTACTCTTTCCCTAAACCTCGCTCTTACCCTTTACCAAGATCAAAGCCATTTAATAGGCTTTCTGGGAAAGTTTTTCCTGGTTTATATGAGGTCTTGCACGGAAGTGGCAACAAAAAAATAGTGACAGCTCCTCACAGTCCCCTAAATTAGGTGGTCGACCCAAATCAATTACCAGGCCAGGCAGGTGTTCCACCATCGGGAGCACTGCCTCACCCTCAATTTAAACTAGGCAGAAGAATGCAGAGGAGGACCGGTTTTTGGTGAATGCCATGTTACTGGTCATAATTAAGTTTCTAAATTGAATGAATCTTGTAGGGTTCGCTTTTTTGGCACAAATGATGTTTCCTGAAAACATTTCGAAAGATTAGAAGTAGAAGAAAGTTAAAAAAGGAAGTCAAGTCGTCTATTTCAGACAGAAGTTCTTACTATATAAAAGATTGTTTTATGAGGCATCTTTTTTGCAATCATGAACATAATTCAAAGGAAGTACCTTTGCTCCAGTAATCAGAAGAGCTCCGCTGCGGAGTCCAGCCGCAGTGGTTACCAGCTGCCGATGGAGTGGAGAGCCCAAAAGGCTAGATGCTATGTGTTCAAAGGACGAGGTTCCTAGCTTATACACTCCTCTGCAAAGCAAACAAAAACAATGAAAAAGCACACAAAGCTACAGAGGTTTACTTTGTTCTCCTCTGCTCTCTTTCAATCGTAGCATATCTGTGTAGGACACACGTACCCTAAGCAGTTGAGTTTGTAGTACGGAAGATTCTGGTCAGAAACAAGAGATTTGGGAACTTCGCCTTCAGGATTTACAGGCTGCATCATTACCTAGAAGAAAGGGTCTGATATTGTAAAAATCAAAAATAGATTTCAACAGCAGCAGCAGCAAATAGATGGCATTCATTCATAAGTCATCATAGCAAAATCATTTATTATACCACCTCAACTCTTCTGAAAAATTTAAATATGTACACCATCCCTCATTTTGAATAAACAGCCTTAAACACAATTACGTTACACGGCAATATCAATTCCGTGCGTTGTAGCAGAAAAGTGCAACAAATGTATAGAAACATCAGATAAAGGTCAGTGCCTCTATGTGTTGTCTGCAATAAAGTATTCAGCAACCTTCATAAAAGCAAGAATCCATATTGTACAACAGGCTTAGCAGCCCATTTCTATGTTCACTGGGGGTGAATCATTCTATAGAGAAACCTTTTTCCATATACACATGCCTTGCATAAGAAAAATAGATCTTAAGAGAATTATGTAAAAATAAAAATATGAGAAATAAAAAAATGATTATGTGTGAAAGGCCAATTTAAACAAGCATTGGTAACGTTGATTGGTGCCGTCTTGGTTTTCATTTTGATGTGTTGTGCATGTGCTTGGTCTGTGGCGGCCCGTTTTGGAGCGTTGAATGAGTTTGGGGGCACTTTTTGTTGGAGCTTTTGTGTTTGTGTTGGGCTGCACAGTGGTTGTTCATTCCGCCCGCGGCTGTGCCTTTTTCGGAGCACATGTGGTACTGGATGTGGACGGTTTCCTCGTTTGTCCTTCCGGCGGCTGGGGTCGTGGTTTCGGTGGTGCGGCGGGTGCAGTGGCCGGGGGATTTGGTTAGCCCACTGAGTGTTGAATGTTGCAGTGTTTTGCTACTGAGCGGGTGCGTTGCCTTGCAGGCACTGTGGTGGAGTTTTGGGTGGTGCGGTGGTGGAGTTTTGGGTGGTGCGGCGGGTGCAGTGGTGCAGGTGCTGGGGGCTCTGGGGGGTGCACTGTACAACAATTGTTGCTGTGTTTTGCTACTGAACGGGCAATCGCGGGTGCGGTTTCCTTGCGGGCGCTGGGGTGGTGCGGCGTGTGCAGTGGCGGAGGGGCCGGGGGCTCACTGAGCCCCGGTTACTGCTATGTTTTGCTACTAAACAAGCAGTCACAAATGCAGTTACCTTGCAGGCCCTAGGGTCATGATTTGAATGGTGCAGCAGATGCAGTGGCACAAGAACCAAAAGGTCTAGGAAACCCACTGAACACCGATTATTACAATATTTTACTACCAAACAAGCAGTCAAGAATGCTTTATTGGTTATTGTTGTAGAATTGTGTGGCATGGAATTGTGTTGTGTGATTATGTGGATATTATTTAAATATTACGTGTTTTGGAATGATGTATAGTGAGAATGTGTGTTATGGAGTTGATAATGTGGATTGGTATTGTGTTTTGTGCAGTGGTATGTTGTGTAGTTGATTTGTGTGGTGTTGCCTCCTATCTCCCTGTAGAGGCACGTAACCGCTTTGATTTTACCTCCTGCTGTGCCGATATACCTGGAAGTGCTGTGATGTTTGGGTTCTGAGGTGCCCGTCCTCCAGTGGTCGGAGGACCACCATCACTGCCCTATGAAGTAAAAAGTGGCTTTGGGGAAGGTTCAATTCCGCCCTAAAATCTTCAAATGGGAGAAGCTCCCTTTCTCTGTATAGGTCCCCTATCTTAGTTGCCCATGGTTAGATCCAGTCACCAATGCCCCTCCACTGTCCCCCATGCGATAGGATATGCATCATTGTCATAGGGAGGTCCGGTGAATAAAGGACCCTCCTCGTTGCTCTGTGTCTGCTCACTGCCTGTCTCCTAGGAGATTCTGAACAAGAGAAGCAGCTCCCAACTCCCTGGCCAGCAAACCTTGTCTGATGTTGCTGGGACCTTATATAGTCTGCTAGTGGTAGGTACATGTATACACTGATTGGAGGTTGTATCTGATGTTTCTATTGGATTAGGGTTAGTGTCCTCATTGGTTGGGTATTTGAGGGTTCTGATTGGTTTCTGGGTCTGTGATTCAATCAATGTAGGGTTGGGACTAGGGCTAGGCTTAGGATTTCTATTGGAAGTAGGGACTAGGGCATCCTGTGTTATTGGTTTTTGGGACTGGGGTGGGACTATGGCTAGGGTTAGGCCTTTAATTGGAAGTTGCGATTAGGGCTTTTGGTGTGATTGGTTGCTGGACTAGGTGTGGTACTAAGAGTAGGGTTAGGCTTTCTATTGGAAGTAGGGACTAGGGCTTCCTGTGCCATTGGTTGCTTGGACTTGGGTTGGGACTACTGGTAGTGCTAGGGCCTCTATTGGACGTAGAGTTCAGGGTTTTTGAAAGTTATTGGGTGCTTGGACTAGGGCTGAGATTGGCTGTAAGGTCCTCGTCTCCTATTGTTTCTAGATTTTAGGGCTAGTGTTGTGATTGGATAGTGTTAGGGCTAGGGTTCACATTGGCTGAAGGGGTCCCCTGACTAATAGGGCTATAAACGGCCAAGGCTTAGGGCGTCTCAGCCCGGGCGTCAAGGCTAAGGGTGGAGAGGACAAGGGTGAGTGCCTGTTTGAGCCTGTTCGGGACCTGGGCCAGAAATGCTGCCCATTTTCCCATTCATTAATACCCACCCTATGTATGTGTCCCTCTATATATAAGCGTTTATTTCACTATAGATATGTACCCATCTTTGTGTATTGCTTTGTATAAACATATAGAATAATTATGTTATTAAAAAAAAAAACATCTTTGGTCTACATGTACTTGCTTCCATTGTGCATCTATGTGCATCTATGTACCTCCATGTACTTGGATCTGTGTGTCTGTTACTTTTCTCCTGAAAAAGCATATCCAATGCACTACCCTATTTCTCATCCTGTACCTCTATCAATATCTTTAATCTGCGTATACTTACCTCCTTTATGCATCTATATACTTTCAGTGTACTTATGGATCTATATATTTATCACTTTCTTCGAATTTAGCATTTCCAATGCACTACCCTATTTCTCAGCCTATACTTCTCTCAATATATCTTCTAGCCCAACTTTCTGACTCATCTCAAACTTCTTTCTACTACTCTTTCCAATGCACTACCCTATCTCTCACCCTATACATCTATCATTATATCCTCTACACCCACTCTCTCATTTATCCCAAACCCCATACCACTACTATGTTCCCCAAAATAACCCTTTCTTGACTCTCTCCTACTCTACCCCTCCTTGCATCATCTGACACCTCTTTTACTATACCGATCCCCCAAAACAAACCTTTCTAAACTCTTCCCTCTGACTCTTCCCCTCCAAAAACCCTTTTTTACTCATCCAAAAGCCTCCTCCTACTGCTATGACCTAAAAAAAGAAATCCTTCACTCTTCTATCCCTCCACTATCCCTTTCAATCAAAATAACAGACTAACATGTTCACTTCTCTAATTCCATATTCCACTATACTAATTCACCACTAATCCTTTATGGGTTCCAGAGTAGCATGCTACTCGCCAACAAAGCGTTTCAACACCTCATCAGGGTTACAAACGCTATATAAATGCAAACCTTTTTCCCTTTTTACCCCTCCCCAACCCTTCTCAATCCAAATAACTGACTAACATATCCACCACTCAAATTACTTCATATTTCACTATACTAATTTTCAACACTAATCCTTTATGGGTTCCGGAGTAGCCTGCTACTCGCCAGAAAAGCGTTTCAACACCCCATCAGGGGTAACAGGCGCTATAGGAATGCAAACCTTTCTTTCCCTTCTATCCCTCCGCTATCCTTCTCACTCCAAATAACTGACTAATATCCACCACTCAAATTACTTTCATATTTCACCATACTAATTCACCACTAATCCTTTATGGGTTTCCGGAGTAGCGTGCTACTCACCAAAAAAAAAAAAAAAAAAGCGCTTTAAACCCCATCAGGGGTAAGAAGCGCTATATAAATACAAACCTTTTTCCTCTTCTATCCTTCTGCTATCCTTCCGAATCCAAATAACTGACTAACATATCCACCACTTAAAATTTACTTGCATGTTTCACTATACTAATTCAACACTAATCCTCTATGGGTCCCGGAGTAGCGTGCTATTCGCCGAAAAGCGCTTCGACGCCTCGTCAGGGGTAAGCGCTATACAAATGCAATTACAATACAATACAATACATACAGACGAGATTGATTGGTATTGCCAATGCTTGTTTAAAGCAGTCTTCAATGTCTGTCGAAATTGATGTATCTTCCACATTTCTGCTGCAGTTTTTTCAGTGACCGCTATGCGGCACTGAAAGGCAGAAGAGTGATGTTTAAAAGTGGCTGTTTGCAATGATGTGTTCGGAGTTGAACGAATGACGGGTCTACTGAGGGCGAAACCGAGAAGTTACTGTGGGGGTCCAACACAGAAACGGAGGAAAGCAACAAGAGGCTGACACGAAAGCCATCCAATCCTGAGCAAGGGTTAGCTCTGTGGGTTATGGTAAATAATGTTGTCTCCAAACAAATAGCTGGAGCTGCCTGTAGCCAGGCTGCAAAACCACCAAAACAAACTTATCACTACATCTCGAACTGAAACAGAAACGGTAGACTATGTAAGTAAAGTCTGTGAAACTCTCTGGTAAGACAAGCTAAGTTGAAAGAATGCATGAAAAAAGCAAAACTATAGAAGCAGCAAAAGTGTAACAGAGAAAAGAGAAAAAACAATATTGTTGGTCAATATCAGAAGAATCAATTAGATGAATAAATGAGTACATAAAAGCAATTGTCAAAGAGATGGAGTCAGAGTAAAAAGAAAAAAAAACAATTTAAAAAAGGGAAAGAAACCCGTTCATAAAATGTTAGCCCTTTCTGCTGTCACTAATACGTACCCTAATAATTGGGCCAGAATTTTGTTGTGTGCTGGAATATACATAGAACAGCCTTAAGAGGCACAAAGCCCTTTCTGGGTGGTAAAAAAGAAACTATTCAATTTTTTCTGCATGGCTGATAACTAAACGTTACTTGCTTGTAATCATAATTTTGCATCGTAGAAATCTTCATTTAAGTAATTAATATTAGAATTGTCCCACACACATGCAAGATAAGAGTATTTTTTACCAAATATATAAAATGAATAAGTGGAAAACCCCTCCTTTTTAGGTCTCGCCTAGGCAGCGCTTGCGCTGTCTTTTCGAGACATGCTGTACTGAGGTATTTTTTGAAGCTGCATCCACTTTCCGCCCCTATTTTGTATTGGCTTTTGTGACTGTCCTTTGTAAATGTTGGCTTCTGATTTGTCAATAGGCTTATTAGTCCCTCCTTAGTTACCTCCCTGTCTCCTGTTGTTACCTCCCATCAGGACCGGCCTTTTTAAATGTGTCCTAACTCGGGAGGTTTCATTAGCCCTTCCTAGAACTATTTGCTTAATCTCCACAGCACTCACCAGACGCCAGCTTCAGAAATGGCGGCCGCTTCCTAACAGTCATTGCATTTGTATATCTTGTTTTGTGGCTCACTGCACGACTTTTCTTTTTTACAATTTATTTACTTTTATTTAACTAAGTAACAATAGCTGCCGCATGGGTATGCGCAGCTTGCAAACTCTTGCCGCTTTGTCGTGTTTTAGCAACTTAGCGCGGCGCAGCTTAATGGGCGTCGCGCTATAACATTTATTTATGCAGACCTCTGCATTTTCTCCCTTTTAAATTAACAGCAGTAGCGCACAGTCAACACTGGCGCCCGCAGCCCCCTTCCATCCCCGGGCGCCACGCTTTAGGTTTCAGCGAGGCACCCGCTTTTACATTAATATGGGCAAACAGCCAATGGCGCCTGCAGCCAGCCTTCCGGCCGCCCTGCGCCTATCTATAGGCCAGCTCGCCGTATTGCGCTCCATGGGGCAGATTTACAAGCCCCTTGCGCCACTTTTGCGTCACTTTTCCCATGTTAAAAATGACGCAAAAGTGGCGCAAGGGCCTTGTAAATCTGCTCCCATATGTCCTGCTTTTACTTTACCGGCGGCCGCGTCCCGTTCTTTAGCCAAGCTGCATGTAAAGAAAGGGGCGTGGCCGCCATTAAAATGAAAGCGCGTATGGGGCGCTTTTACAAAAAAAAAAAAAAGTTGTTTGTGAAGTTTACAAACAAATGCTTTTTTTTTGTAAAAGCGCCCCATACGCGCTTTCATTTTAATGGCGGCCACGCCCCTTTCTTTACATGCAGCTCGCTAAAGAACGGGGTGCGGCCGCCGGTAAAGTAAAAGCAGGACATAGAGCGCAATACGGCGAGCTCGCTGTTAACGTTTTTTACAGAAAGCAAGCTCTTTCGATTTTTAGTGTTTTCCTGTTTTTTTTATTTTTAGGAAAACAGTTTGGCTACTTGAGGTATCGTAGATGCTGCATGAACACAGGTGTCAGAGGCCCCTCATTCAGGCGCATAGATTAGGAAAAGAACTGCGAACAGTAACAGCACAATTTTGTGAGCGTCACAAGGATTCCGCTCCTGCCTGCCTAAAAACCTCTGTGATTCTTTAATTTGCTGTCGGAGCATGTTTGCATCAAGCTGCGCGGCAGCCTTCACAGATAGAAAAGAAAGACACAACCGCAAGAAGAGTCGGACTAAGGGAAAAAAAGAGCAGAAGATATTAATTTCAAACTGTAAAATGTAATGCAGCCTCCTCTCTTCAGCATGCGCGCTCGGTTTGTGAATGTGATTGTGCTCCATCTCCTCGCTCTGACGCCCTGCCTGCAGTTTGCTGGATGAATGAAACCGCCCACCAAGCTTTCTCATGCCATCACTGTGAGGCACCGGCAGCCCTTTGGTATTTAGAAAAATCATCTGTATTTCAGTTTATTAATCTCTCTGAGGAATCTGCAGTGTACCAGCTCCTAATGCGTGCTGTGAGGTTAAAGCAGGTACATATACAGTTTGCTTACGAATTAAGGACTATCCCTCGAAGTTAAATGACCCTATACATGTTCCGAAGTTTTCCTCAAACTTTTTACATCCATTAGTGTATGTTTAACTATTATCATACGCCACCAAAGTTACGCGTTTTTTGTGTACAATGTAGTCACGATAAAAAATAAATAATTAATTTAGCACTCGAGAAACATTTTAACTGTTACTCGTGAGCACACAATTCTCTGCAATATCACATCAAGAGCACGTTCTATGGGCCTCTTCTGATAAAAAACAGTCCCAGAGAAACGCCCTATCCAGGCGCACCTTAAACACTCGTTTCTGACATCAGCAGTGATTTGCAGCCAGGTTTTAAGTTTGAGTCCTGGCAAGGGTAACCTGACCCCCATGCTTTCTGTATCCAATAAATTCAATCCCATCAAATTTTCCTGCAGGTCTCAAACTTCAGGGAAAGTTTCCTCTTTAAGTGACAGTAACGATCCAGCCAGTTACAATGGCTGGCGTACTGGCTTGCTGGCCGCAACTTACATGAGCTGGATATGACAGTGCGGGATAGGGACAAGGAGATCATCCACAGGCTTTTATTACCACAAACTCCCCCGTTGGTGTCCGTGCCCCCCTTATTAAGGTTAGCTATATTATACTGGCGGAGTGCAGTAAGATATACTGACTGGAAGGTTCCGTACGCCCCCACTATTCCGCTGCTGGGTATCCCCACGCGCTCGGGATTAACCTCCCGCCGAACCCTACAAGCCTGGACTGAGGCAGGCGTCACCTTCCTGGGAGACTTCTATGCGGATGGGGTGTTAATGACGCACGAAGCATTTGTCTGTGCCCATGGGGCCCCAGACACGCTATTCCTTTTACACGCGCATATTTCCAGATATATACGCACTACGTGGCCACCGGATGATACGGAACCACCCACGAACACACTGCTTACCATGCAATACCTCATGGGTGGTGGGGCCAGGCTGACGAAATGGCTAGCTCACGGGATTCGAACGGAGAGAGCGATCTCATTACAGCAGCTGCGTGACAAATGGGAAGGGGATGTGGGTCGTGTATTTACGGCCAAAGAATGGGACGTCATACTGGGGTTCCCCAAGAAGGTTTCTCGTAATCCCAAATTTAAATTTATTCAGTTGATGTTGCTGCATAGGGCGTACTTGACTCCACGTAGGTTGCGAGCCATGTTCGCGGAGGTGACAGATGCCTGCCCGCGTTGCCACGCACCCAATGCGGGACTGATCATATGGTATGGGATTGCCCTCGATTGGGACATTATTGGGCGACAGTGTGCAAAATATTATCGGCGGTGGCCCCGGTGCGCCGCAACGACACCTTGGAATACTGCATACTAGGACTGGGACCCCGGGGAGGGAAGGGCAACCCTACCTCGCGTTTCGCTAACCTATCGCTCCTGCTAGCCAAAAGAGCCATAACCACACGATGGAAGGCTACTAAAGCCCCGTCATTACAAGACTGGCATACTGAAGTGCTGAAGTGGGGTAGGGCAGAGGGGGCTGAACTGCAAAGGGAGGAATACAGAGGTCTTAGGAAGACTCCGATCTCATTGGACTGGTACGCAATGCTTGAAGAATACGCTGCGATAGATATTTTGTCTTACTAGGATCTGTCGGGGATCCTGCAAAGGGAGGCTGCTGGGGGGACGGGGGTGGATCGGACCTCTCATGTTGCATGTTTGCCATGACCAGAATGGTGACGGGAACGTATAGTTTAAATATGACAGACTTGGGTACCAAGATGTATATAATTGTGGATATAGATGAGATACCATTGCTGTTGTCAAGTATTATGGGCCGGGCATGCAGGGAGGGAGGGGAGGGAGGGGGGATGGATGTTAATAGTTACGATGTTTATTTACACTATGCCCAGATAAGATTGACTAACTTGTTGATCAGTCCCCCGCACTACGATGTGGGTGGGAATAGTGAGGAAAGACATGTTTTACTATGATGTTGGAAATTTAACAATCCTACCAGCTCACTATAGGTGGCCAATTGGCGACAATTATACAATCATGGATGTCAGCATTTACTCAGGGGTACCATTCTAGGATGGTGATAATAATGTTATATTATGCTGAGTGTATACGTGTACTCATGAGCCGCTGTATGACGTCTGGCTTAATGTCTTGTAAAATCAATAAAAACATTTAAAAAAAAAAAAAAAAAAAGTGACAGTAACGATGTTTTTCATGACAGACAAATATGGAATGAATGGATACGCTGTGTTTGTGCGTGTGGACATCCCCTGATACACGCCTCGCTAGGGAAATGATGTCCTGACCTATATCACAAAAGCCTTTTTTTATTATTATTTATTTAAACTGTTATCTGGTGCTATTTACATATACATATGGTCACCTAGTCCTCCTAAACATCAGCTCCCTTCTTAATCCGTATTCCATATGACGTGTGCCTAAAAGTCTACAGAATTTTTAATAATTCCAAAGCTTAATTTAGACTTCTCTTGGGAGATGATGGAGACCTAGCGAGCACTGGAATGCATCCTTAAAAAAGGACAATTAATATCTGTCGCTTATAGTCTGTCACTAAGTGCTGTACATAGCAATGAAGAGACACAGAACCCGTGCTCTGATAAGGGAGTGGGTGAAGTGAAGGGAGGGGGTGTGCATTGCATGCAACAGGGCAGAATACAATCTCTTTTGAAAACATATTTTTACTGTTAAAATCTGTCATGTTTTCCATACTAGTGTCCTGAGCGTCTGTCTCGAAAAAACACACATCTTCAAGGTCCTGGCACCCTTTTGCCTGGTAGTCACCAATGATGCTCTTTAGCAAGACCAATTCCGAGTACCATAGTTTTTGTACCGCAGAATATGCCACGCTGCGAGCTCATCTGTCTATCTAACTGCACATTGGGTTGCAAGTCTGGCTGCTGCAAAGTGAGGGGCAATGCAGTTGTCTCTGCCTCTTCCCTGGTTAACACTTTTCTGTTGGCTGCCATGCTGCCACTTTTTCAGAAGCACAGGCTGGCACTTCCTCTGGGGCCTTCCATCAGCAGGTTATGGTTCACTATGTAAAAGATTGAGGAAATGCTTTTTAATTCCATCTGTTGCCCATGCCAAGCTGCACTATATTCTATGAGAGGCTACTGCACATCAAGGTGGTGGCTCCCTTGTAAAGTGCACAGGATGGCCACTCTCTTTTCTCTTGGAGAAGCAACATTTGCCCAATTTTCACATAGCATAACCAGGCTTCCTGCCCCAGGGAAACATTGCTGCTCTTAGTGGTGGTTGGCCTTCTTTGCGCCAGATGCAATATTAAAAAATATAGTAACAAAAGAAAGATCATTAATTACCTTGGAGAGGGCTTTCTGTCACCAGGTGTACCCGGCACAGCATAAATAGATGTTTCCCCTAAGTTGTATGAGAGACAGTTCCTTTTCCACTGCAACACCAGCTGCCTCATGTAGATTACCACACATTCCATGGAAGGACCTTAACAGTAAGGGCTACATGATTCAGCTTTGGCTTGAAGGGCCTTGTAGCCAGCTGGGACGCCTCTAAGAGCCTGCCATGTCAAACAAACAGCCTGCTCTTGTCACCATCTTGACCCCTTTAGAAGAGGTGATTCACCGGCTAAAATAGTTTCATGGAAGTTAGTGGTATGAGAGAGATCTGAAGGTGGGACAGATTCCTCTGGGCAAAACTGGCAGTCATGCAAACCGTAAACTGAATTCCATTAGCAGGACCATCTATGACACAGCAACATGCGCATCTCTTCCCTCTGACTCTTCCCCCTCCTCTCTACTCATCCCAAACCTGCTCCTGCTGCTGTGATCTCCAAATAAACACTTTCTAGACCCTTCCCTCGTCTATCCCTCCACTAGCGTTTTCAATCCAACTAACAAACTCACATGTCCAAATTAATTTCGTATTTCCCTATACTAATTCACCACTAATCCTGTTTGGGTTCCGGAGTAGCGTGCTACTCCTCGAAAGACACTTTAATGCTTTATCAGGGTTACCAAGCGCTATATGAATGCAAACCAATCCCTCTTCTATCTCTGCACTATCCTTTTCACCTCAAATAACAGACTCACATGTCCACCTCTCAAATAAATTTCATATTTCCCTATACTAACTCGCCACTAATCCTTTTTAGGTCCCAGAGTAGCGTACTACTCGCTAAAAAGCGCTTTGACGCCTCGTCAGTAGTTGTAAGCGCGATATAAATGCTGTTACAATTACAATAGTAATTCCGAGATTTGCAGTGCTTTGAACCAACAGAGCTGCAGTTCTACAAAACCAGCATTTGCAATGCAATAGGTCTCACATTACTGAAAGTTTCAGCTATTTGCGTTGCAAATGATGTTTGTTACAGTTTTTTTTGTCAAGAAATATCCCAGCAGTAGCATAAGTAATAAAATAAAATCCACACCGCATAAACAAATTGCAGTACCACAGGCTGTTACTAGGTGTCCCTACGGAGTTGTAAGGGGACCACTGTTACCCACATAGGGTACTGCATCCTTAATGCAATTATAAAGAGAAAGATTGCAGCTGAGCAGATGTTTCCATTTGTTTTTATTCGAAGTGAGATTTTTGTAAGCTTGAGTTTTAAAATGCACCATTGTTGTTTATTTTAATAGTGCTTTTTTTTTAAACGCAAGGTAACAAAAATCTCACTTTCAATAAAAACAAATGGAAACGTATGCTCAGCTGCAATCTTCTCTTTATTATTGCATTAAGGGTGCAGTACCTTATATGGCTAATAGAAGTCCTTTTACAACTCCACAGGGACACCTAGTAATAGCCCATAGTACCACACCCTTGCCTTTTTTCGTGGATTTTCTCTTATTACTTATGCTACTGCTGGGATATTTGTTAACAAAAAATAAAAATAAAAGAAACGTTATTATGTGCAACGCCAATAGCTCAAAATGTCAGTAACGCGAGACCTATTGTATTGCAAATGCTTGTTTGATGTGTAACCATGCATTGCAGCAAATCTAAGACTGGGTTTACCAAATGTTTTTTTTTTCTTTTAAAATAAATTCCAATTGAGAAAATTAAGACCTAAAAAAATCTTGCAGTTCAACCATCACCTTGCTGCCCAAGACATTGTGAAAAATATGTGCGAAATGCAGGGTAAGTCAACGTGATAGGTTATACTCTGCAAACAACACTGCTTCATTAATGAGCTAGCAGCTTCCCAATCCTAACTAAGAAGTCCTGTAGGACCGAACAGGCAAAAAGGACTGCCACGTCAGACCTGACTGTCTAGGAAGTAGACATTAGTAACCAAGAAAGCCCACGTTGCTGCTTGACACATATCCATGACAGGAACTCTGCGAGTTAATAGTGATCGCAGCTTTGGCTCTGGTGGAGTGAGTGCACAAATCCTTGAAGCGTTGCTTTTTTGCCAATGCATAGCAGATTTTGATGCAGAGAACTATCCATCATCACAAGATGGTCCGCTTTTGCAGTGCCTTCCCTTACTTGGCCCCGATATACCCCACAAAGAGTTGATCAACCACCCGAAACTCACAAGTGCGATTAAGGTGGAACAACAACACTCTATTTGGGTCCCGTAGGTGAAGTCTCTCCTCTTCTTTAGAGGGATGAGACGGAGCGTCAAAGGTAGGCAGAGTGATGGGCTGGCCTACATGGAGAGAAGTAACTACTTTCAGCCCTAGTTCGAAGAACCAGTTTGTCAGTGTATAAGGTAGGTATGGAGGATGCGCATAGTGTGCCTGTAACTCACAGACCCTAGAAGCAGATGTTATTGCCACTAGGAAGGCTGTTTTGATGTTTAGAAGCTGAAGCGGACAGTTATGGAGCAGCTCAAAGGAGCGCAAATCAGGAAAGGGAGAACAAGGTTGAGGTCCCACTGGGGCATAATAAAAGGTGCTGATGGGAAAATGTGTTGGAGACATTTCCGGAACCTATGTAACATAGAAGATTTGAAAAGAGATGGCTGATCTGCCGGCCGCAGAAATGCCAAAAAGGTAACCTTTGAATGTTCCCAAATAATAAATAAGAGAACCTGGGAAAGGGGTGCAGATAGAGGGGCAACATGTTTATCTGCACGCCATGAACTTGCTCCAACAGGGGGCATACACCATCTTGGTGGAGGGAAGCCTGGCTGCCAAGATAACATTGCAGACTTCAGGCGGAAGGTCAAAAGCTGTCAACTGTTGCCGCTCAATCTCCACGCATGAAGGCAAAGCGTTTTTCAGGTTCGGATGCAGAATCCTGCCCTGTTGCTGCGAAAGAAGATCGTCCCAAAGAGGCAACCTGATCCAAGGGCCAATGCTCATGCTCAACAGCTTGGGATACCTGATTCTCTGTACCCAATCCGGAGCTACAAGAATGACTTGGACCCAGTCATTCTTGATCTTCTTGAAAATTCTGTGCAGGAGTGGTCTCGACGGAAAGGGATACAGGAGGCCGGAACATCACTCAAGACAAAAAGCATCTCTGAGCGAGAGCTGCTGCAGAAACACCAGCATGCAAAACTGCTGACACTGGGCATTCTCGGTGGAGGTGAACAGATCTAACCAAGGTTCACTCTAGAAAGAGACCCTGCGTCACCTCCAGATGGAGACGGCATTCGTGATCCCCCAGGCATTGATGGTGGAGTTTGTCCGCTTTGGCGTTCAGAGAGCCCGCCAGGTGTTGAACCACCAGGGATATGCCCTGGTGTTCCAGCTATGCCCAGAGGCGCAAGGTCTCTTGACATAGGGTCCACGACCCCACCCTGCTCTGTTTGTTGCAATTTCACATGGCAGTGGTGTTGTCGATGAACACCTATACAAGCCTCCCCATGATTGAAGGAAGAAAGGTTTTTAATACCAAGCAGATTGCCCGAAGCTCCAACAGATTGATGTGCAGCATGGATTCCGCCAGAGACCAGAATCCTCTGGTTTCCACCTCTCCCAGATGGTTGCCCCAGCCCAGGAGTGACACATCTGTCTCTACAATCACAATTTGTTAGTCACCACTGCAGATCTTTTGCAGTTCCCTCCGAGATCTGGACCATGTCAGAGAGATTCCCCTGATGCTGGGCCCACTGTTAACTTAAGGTCTCACTGCAGAGGCCGCATATCCAAGGGCATGTGTTAAAAGCAGGATGCAGGCCATTAGGCCCAACAACCTCAGGGTCATTCTCACTGAAATCCAGGATAGAGGGTGAAACATCAGTATCCCAACCTGAATATCCTGGATTCGCCGCTCAGGATTGCCCTAAACTGCACTGTGTCCAGAACAGCTACGATGAAAGGGAGCGTCTGAGAAGGAGTCAGCTGTGACTACGGCACGTTGATAGTGAACCCCAGCGAGTGCACAAGGTTCGCCGTAGTCTGGAGGTGGGAGACAACTGCCTGTGGCGAGCCCGCTTTCAACAGTCAATCATCAAGGTAGAGGAAGACTGGAAAGCCTGACCTCTGTGAACAACCAAGGGTGCGATGGTAAGATCAAAGGAGAGCACGGCAAACTGAAAGTGCTCTTGGACTACCACTGCAGGTAGCGCCTGTGTGCAGGCAGGATGGGGATTTAGAAACAGGCGTCCTGAAAGTCCAACACTACCATCCAGTCTCCTGGGTCAAGGGCAGACAGGACTTGTGTGAGGGTGAGCATCCTGAAATTCTCCTTTCTCAGAAAGAGATTGAGAAGATGCAGGTCTAGAGTAGGACAAAGACCTCAATTCTTCTTGAACACCCGGAAGTAGTGGGAATAGCAACCACAATCTACTTCTGATGCGAGCACCCTCTCTATAGCTCCCTCGGCCAAGAGAGCTGACACTTCCTGATGGAGCAAAGAGGTGGTCGTCCGTCAGCTTTACGTAAGTGGGTGGATTGGGAGGAGGGGTGGTCACAAAGAGGAGGGAGTAGGCCCTTTGGATGAGCTGCAAAACCCAACTGTCGGATATTATTGACCTCCTGTGGTGCAGGTGATGGCCTATCCTGCCCCCGTTGGATGCCCATGATGGTCAGTGTACAATAAAGGGGTTTGGAGGGTGTGGCTGTGGGGGGGAGGGGGAGCTAGCTGGTGGACTAGCCCACCTTCTGGCTGCCTGTCCCACGTGGTCTGTGGGAACCATGTCCGTGACCACGAAAATACTGCAACATTTGTTGCCCATTGTGGCCGGGAGTACAGACGCAGTTGAAAACCTGTTCCGTGGCCACAAAAGGAGCGGAAGGCACACTGGGGTTGGCGAGGGGTCATAGAAAGACCCAAGGACCTGGCCGTAGCCCTACTGTCCTTAAGGCGCTCCAGCGCTGAGCCTGCCTTTTCACCGAACAGACACACGCCATCAAAGGGCATGTCCATGAGTGAACCCTGGACATCCCTGAAAAGCCAGTGTTTCTCAATTAGGCATGGCACCTAAGGGCCACCAATGAAATCACTCTACCCAGCGAGTCCGTCGTGTCCAGCCCACATTTTATGGTGAACTTGGCTGCATCTTGCTTATTAGCAATTACTTGAGAGGGTATGGAATGGGCCTCCTCCGAGTCCATGGGCAGTACCTGTGCAACCGAGTCCCAGATTGTATGGGGGTATGGGCCCAAGATCAGGCCTGGGCGTAGTTAGCAGAGTTTTGCTACGCGGAACTCCGTGAAGTTACATAAAAAAACTCAGCGGAGTTCCGCAAGTAGCGGAGTGCAGTGCGAACTGCCGTTTATGCTGGTCTTCCTGCCGCTCGGGTAGAAATTCTACCTGAGCGGCAGCTCGTGCTCGTGAACTTACCGTTCGCGATCGCGAGCAGGGAAAAAACTCAGCTGCACTACGCGAAGTGGAGTTTTCTGCACTCAGCGACCTCCGCGGATTGCAGAAAACTCCGCGAACGGAGCGGAGTTCACAGCCCAGGCCTACCCAAGATGCACATGGTGTTCACCGCCCACAGTTTTAAATTAGGACCCCCTTACTTTTATGGTTCCTAGGGAAGGGCACAATAGTGTGAAATAAAAATGTTTGTCAACCATTGTATTGGTGATTTTAAATAAGTCACAAAAGGGTTTATAAATTGTTGTTCTTTTCATTTCATTAAAATTTACATTAAAGAAAAAGTATGAAATGCTGGAATATTGTATGAACGTGTTGTAAATGCTCAAGACCTAAGTTATATTATATCTTTGTGATAATGTTTTGGTGGGTCTATTCTAATGAAAGGAAAACAACAATTTAGAAACCCTTTCATGGTTTATTTACATTCACCAATACAATGGTTGACAATAAGTTTTTTAGGTCAAGCCCAGGCAGCACGCATGCATTGCCTTTGAGACATGCTGTATTCAATTAAAGGGCTTTAAACACGCCCAATGCTTTTGGTTGGTTGTTTGGCCTGCCTTTCGAAATTCCTTTGCTTTGGTTGGTGAATAGTGTACATTTGTCCTGCCTTTTGGCTGTTTTGTTACCGCTCTGGAGACTGCCCCGGTTACATGGATCCTTTCACTCTCTGCCATATGTAAAGTTCCGGTGCACTACTTTTTCTTTCCGCTCTCTCCTAGCCGCTAGTAGAATACATTCTTGCACCTGTAGGTTTTCCTTCATCAGTGCGGCATACCGCGCTTTATTCCTTCATCAGTGCGGCACAACACGCTTCATCTTTAAGCATGGTGGCTGCGCGCCTTTCTTTTGTTCTGCACAGGAGGCTCGCCCACCTATATTTATTTGGAACCACTGTAATCTGTCCCGGACTGATTAACAAATTCGCAGATGTTGTAAGCTTTTTGCTAAGTGTAGCTGCCATTTATTACAGTACCCACTCTCAATCCGGTCAAATTAAGCAGCGGGACAGAGGGTACTGGGAGCTAAAGTCCAGAGAATGAAGAGCCCAAAGCCCTCTGTACAACTGCTAAGCAAACTAGCCGTTTAGGTATTTCAGACAAACTCCAGTCTCGGGTGGACCCCAGTCTCTGTAGTCACGGGTCATTGCTGGCTTTGCTCTAAGGTCCGCAAACACCAAAAAACTGCTTTCGTACTCTTCTAACATCTCCGAATGCCAACCGGACCCGAGCTCCATTTACTGAAAAACTGTTTGCCTCCGTTCTCGAGACCCTACCCTCTTGGTTAGCTACACACCATGTGATTTGTGCACTGCAACATTCCACATTCTTTATAGGCTTCACAACAATAAGAGAGACAAGACGGCTGACATTGAGCTTCCGCTGTATTCTTTTTTATTTTCTTCACAGTCCAGTACCTTCTTCCCAGCTGCCTTCCGATTGCCCACTCCCACCCACGATTAGCGTGGTTGTTGATGCCATGTTGTTACTGGCGCCACCGCGCAGGATCCCATAGGAGGCGGCTGCGGCCCAGGAGCAGCAGCAACAGGCGGCAGAGTAACACCGGCTCAGCTGACCTTTGCACACCCCGCAGAGCAGCAACAGAGCCACACTGAGTTATGCAGGAAGAGAACCTCCTCAGCACTCATCCAACCCTGATTTTTTTATATTGCATCTTTCTGAGTTCTTTCATGTGAACTGGCAGCACAGGTTAAAAACATTCCATGCAACTTTCCAAGGTTGCCTCCGGTTCCCACCCTTTGGTTCATGATACAGGGAGAAATCTTCACTGCACATTTAACAAGCAGCAAACATGTTCAAGCTTCCAGTCTATCCCTGCTTCACCTTTTTCTCAATGTGTCTCCTTTAAATACATCTCTTTGCCCTAAACATTACCAATGCTTCTCAACACAATCCCCCAATGTCTGAACTCGTCTTCCTCCTTTCAGAGAGCCTACAATCTAGCTCCCACTGTCCTTCATGTCCCCGTCTACCCGCTGGCACCTCCTCGTTGCTCTGTGTCTACTCACTGCCTGTTCCCATCCTACCCTTATTTAATAGGTATGTGCATATAGGTTCACTGATAGTTTCTTCGGTGCACAATCGCTTCAGGGATATGCAGGTCCTTGCTTTGCGTGCATTTGCTGTTTGTGATAGCAAGTGTAATTTGAGTGTATCTGAGGTGCTTGTGTTTGTATGTGCACATGTCTGATTTGAGACTATATCTGTGGTGCTTATGTTTGTATGAGCACGCATGTGATTTGCGAGTGTGTATATCTACGGTGCTTGTGTTTGTATGTGCACAAGTTTGATACTGTGTGTGTATATCTGGGGTGTTTGTATATGCACAAGTATGATTTGTAAATGTGTATATCTGTGGTGCTTGTTTTTGTATGTGCACAATTGTGATTTGTAAGTGTGTATATCTGTGGTGCTTGTCTTTTTTCGCCCAGTGTCTGGTCATCTCGGTCAGCGTCCCTTCACCATAAACCATCTCTGCCCCCCCACATCTTGGCCCCTCCCATTTTGTGGCTGCTTCTGCTTGAGCACTTTCAAGCCCACACCCCACCTCAACTCAAAGACATAGAGAGCATTTGTTGTGCGCTCGCAGAAAATATCTTGATAGCAGAAAATACTTTTTGGAAATAACCAGCAGACTGAGGGATTAGGGCTGGTGCTTGGAAGGAGGTGCTTTCCTCTGTTATTTGACCCCAGATGCCTTTACTTCTCCGAGTGAATAAAAAAGTCTGCAGCCTGCTTGTGGGGAGCAGAGGCACTCAGCACTTCCTCAGAAGGAGTTACAGAGTGTTTCACTTGAAGCACACAGACCTCAGGCATTGAGCAGGATGTTGGGCTCGTCCTGCTGCTGGCAGTGCTGCTGGGCTGTGCTGGTGAGTCCACTGGTCTTCTTGTGTGGTGCTACCTGCTGCCTGTATAGTGCACATCTGCCAGATGACAGCAGCCTATTGTAGCACTTAGATTGCTCATAGTCCTAGTTCGAGGTGTGGAGGGGGTAGAGAAGGGATGAAACTATATTGCTTGTTATGTTATGTGGTTTTTGCTTATCGGACTTCTGCCACTGGGATGGCCGGCCGGCATCACATTTTATCCTGCCTTCATGTCATTGTCATGTTTGTATAGCGCTTCGAATGCTAATGGTACTAAGGGAGTAGAGAAGGGGTGAAAGTGCACTGCTGTAGGAAACTGGCTCTATATATACTACACCAAAATGAGGTATAGTGTGTATAGAGTCCAGGTGACCCCAGAGGTAGGCAGAGGTTAAAGTTAGATAGAACCTTACTCTCTATTTGTGGTAGAGTGGTCGAGCAGTAAGGCAGTATCAGAGGACAGTGTTAAGCATTTGATGTACCCACTCAGTCAGCAAATGAATTCACACACTCAAAGACTGAACTCTAGACCAATTGTTTTTGTATAAAAAAATAAACTTTTATTTTTAGAACCAAGCAAGCCTGGCACAGGTAAGCATTAAATACTTTAAGGTAATAAGTTGATGATTGTAGAACAGTTTGAAAAGGCAATAGGAATCGTACTTTGTTTGATTTACAGGGGATGCAGTAGGTTGCAATACTTAGCAAATACAGTACATTGAATTGAATAGGCTTTTTCAGTAAATTACAGGTAAGTTACTTTTCACGTTACTTTTCTAACTCAGTGCTGGATACCTAGATTCAGCACTTGGACATTTCCTGCAAACAGGTAAGTAAATACGTTTTGGTTATTCGTGCGATTTTTAAAGAATATTTTTAGATTTCAAAACTCCACACTTAGAAACTTTTTGGAGAAAAAGTGTCAATGTTATCCTATGGAGGAAAAACAGGTTATCGGTTCAAAGGTAAGTTATCGACTGTGGGAGTTAAGGTTCTGGGGTTAGACACAGGGGTCCCCCAGGGTCAGTGATGCACTCTTGTTACACCCTCAGCGGCACTAGGGCGGCCGGGTGCAGAGTGTTGAGGCCCAATGTTATCCTATGAAGGATAGGGGGTCTCCGGTTGGTGGCTGCTGGCAAGCAGGCCACTGGGTTGTGGGAGCAAAGCTCCTAGACTTTAGCTCAGGGCAAATGGGGAAACAGCTTAGCACCAAAGGTGCACCCTCAGCGGCACTAGGGCGGGCGGGTGCAGGGTGCTGTTTCGACGTCGGAAGCCCTGTTTCCAATAGAGAACCTCCGGTTAGCAAAAGCACTGCAGGCAGGGAGACGAAGGACTTCTGGGTGCGACCACCACTTCGAGAGGTAAGTTGGGAAGTTAAGGGTTGGTGAGGCACCGTTGGTTTGGGCACACAAGCCCGTGGGGCGTCGGGTGCAGGGGTGCCTTTTGGGGTCGGATCGGCTTACCAGCTCCGGGTCGCGGTTAGGGGGGCCTTCTGGATTTCGACTGTAGGCGTCGGCTGGAGGCAGGTCAGGGGTCGCCGGATCTCAGGTCAAGATCGCCGGGGTGACCGCTTCGTGGTGTTTGCCCATTCGAGCTCGGGCCTTGGACGGCGGGTGCAGAGTGGGGCAGGTTCGCAGTCTCCGGCTGCTGCCAGAGGTTGCAGTTTGAACAAATCCGGTGTTCACGGGAGAAGCACTCTTTGGAAGTGAAGGCAGGCAGGTCCTCCAAAGTTTTTGAGGTTGCTGGCTGCAGGACACACCGGGATTTCGCAGGAGCAGGTTCGAGGCGAGACAGGCCGGTAGGGCTGGGGCCAAGTCAGTGGGTGTCTTCCTCATTAGCTGGCTGCACGGCTGTTCGGTCCTTCTTTTCTTCTTGTTTCTTGGCTGGATCTGAGGAAGCAAGGTTCAGGGTGCCCCCTAAATACTAGATTTAGGGGCGTTACAGGTAGGTAAAGGGCAGGGACCAATGGGTCCCTTCCCTGGGGTGGGTACAGCCCCTATTGTGCCACCCTCCAGTGGGAAGGGGGCAGGAGCCTGTCCCTGGTTGGTTGGGTCCCCCCGTCCTCAAGATGTCGGGGACTCAGAGTTGTGTTTCACCTCGCCTCCCCCACCTGAGGGGTGGAGTTGGCAGAGGTGGGCACACCTCTCTCCCTCACTTGTTTTTCCCGCCGGTTCTCCCGCCCAAAGTGGGGGGTAGAACCAGTGGGGACCAGTTGCTGAAAGCAGCAAATGGTCTGGGGAGGCTCACAAAGGCGGCATGCCTTTGAAGCTTCCCCTTCGTGAACCCTGCCCATCCTGGGGGAGGAGGCTTGGCACCTTGTCCCAGGATGTGCATTGTTTCAAGCCCCAGAGAGCAGCAGGCTCTCGACCCAGGGGTCCAGAAACATGTCTGGTGGTGGCAGCTGAAAGCAGCCACTCAGCCTGGACACTAGTGGTGGGTTCGTTTTCAGGGGGCATCTCTGAGATGCCCTCTGTGTGCATTTTTCATTAAATCCCACACTGGCATCAGTGTGGGTTTAATGTGCTGAGAAGTTTGATACCAAACTTCCCAGTTTTCAGTGTAGCCATTATGGTGCTGTGGAGTTCGTAATGACAAGCTCCCAGCACCATATACTCTTAATGGCATCACTGCACTTACAATGTCTAAGAATGGACTTAGACACTGTAGGGGTACAGGGCTCATGCACCTCTACCCTCACCACTGGCATAGGGCACCCAGCTAGAGGGGTGACTGATCTATGGAAGGGCAGTGGGTTGTAGGCATGGCACACAGGGATATGTGCCATGTCGTCTCTTCACTTTGTTCTGCACCAAAACACGCAGCCTGCAAAGGCAGTGTGTGTGTGTAAGGGTACAGGGCCTCTAAGGGTGGCACAATAAGTGCTGCAGCCCTTAGAGGTCTTCTCTGGACACAGTGCCCTGGGTACCTCTGGTACCATTTACCAGGGGCTGACCTGTGGCCAGAGATGCCAATTGGGTTAGTTTTGGGGAAAGAACACAGGCCCTGGGAACCTGATTGGCAGGGACCCAGGGCACACCAAGAAAAAGTGCATCAGTAGTCTGGCAAAAAGTGGGGGGTTTACTGCAACAGAAACCCACTTTCCTACACAAGCCCCCCCCAGCCCAAAGGCCAGGAGACTCTGCCAAAGCTGGGAGAGTCTTCCTAGTCTTTCAGGCGAGGAAGAGTAGAGGAAGTGGTTTGAAAGTTGCAGGGCCTACTCGGCCTTACATCCTTCTGTCCAGGTCAGTCCCTTTGGGGAGCTGGCCTACCTCAACAGTTTCAGGACCTAATTCCCAATGCTCCTTTCCTAGCTCTTGTCTTCACCCCATCTTTTTAGTTTGGGTTTAGAGGTGCCCACCTCTGCAAATTCTAACTTAGCCAGGGCAAAGCCCAGCTTACCCACAGAGGTCACCCACAGCTTGAGCAACCCCACCATGACCAATTGGGTCAGGGGGCCTAACTTGCTATTTGGCAGGGGGCTAGGCCACCATGCCAAGGACAGTGCTGCCATGAAGGCTAACACCCAGCAGAGGCTGCTGACAGCCGTCAGTGCCCAGAACCACACCTTTAGCTCCTGACTGGTAAGTGAAGGGGCTATCTTACAGGCTTCTTTGGGTTCTGGCTGCCGGTCTGCTGTTTTAGGGTGGGGGGTCACTACACTGGGTAGTGAACACCCTTCTTCCACCCTCTGTTCTGCCAGCTGAGGAGCCACCAACTCAGGCTGGACAGTTGCCTGACTAGTCAGGTATTTTTGTTGGCTAGGGGGGACTTCACCAGTGCCAATTTTGTAGTTCTCCCTTACTGGGATAGAATCTGCCTGGCCCACTGGAACTGTGGCTAACAGTTGTCCACCTTTCCTACACTGTTTCTTTTTTTTCTTTTGGGGCTTAGCTACACTAACTGCAGGTTGAGCCCACCAGTTTTCTTGGATGAGGTCTGGCATTGGACCAGTACCTCTCTTTGGCTCAGACCAACCTCTGGTAGGTCATTCACCAGGAGACAATCAAGGGGGAGGTTTTTACTAACTATCACCTTTCTCCATCCAAGGGTCCCAGCTACTTCTAGGAGCACTACAGCCACAGGCCTAATAGTGACACCCCCTGGGACAGCCCTTACTCTTTTTGTTTCCCCTGGGACATACTGGTGTGGGAGTACCAACCTGTCATGCACCACAGTGTGACTGGCACAGGTATCTCTCAGGGCAGTGGCTGGGATTCCATTCACCAGTAGGTGGTGGAAGTGTCTACAACCCTCTGGAATTTCCAGCTCACCTTTTGGGCCCATTTTCCAGTTGAAGGCTAGGAGGACTTCCTCATCTGAGGAACCATCCTCCAAAGCTACACTGGCAACCCCTGGAGCTACACTAGTAACCCCGGGAGCTGCACTAGGGGCTTTGTTTTTAGGACAGCTAGGGTCCTTGGTGTGGTGTCCTGCATTTTGACAGTTGCGACACCATACTCTGTTGGGATCCCAATTCTTACCTTGGTACGCTGTTTTAGTTTGTGAGGTGTCTTTGGGCCCACCCTCCTGGACAGGTTTTTGGGGAGCTACCTGGGACTCCTTACTTTTATCTTTAGGGGGTTCACTGTCTTTCCTCTGGGGAGGCTTTGTAACCCCTATCTTTTGGTCACCCCCAGTGGACGTCCTAGTTACACTTGTTTTGACCCAGTGGTCTGCCTTCTTTCCCAATTCTTGGGGAGAAAGTGGACCTAGGTCTACCAGGTACTGATGCAACTTTTCATCAATGCAATTACTTAATATGTGTTCCTTCATAAACAGGTTGTAAATTCCATTAAAGTCATGCACATTGTTTCCAGTTAACCAGCCACCTAGTGTTTTTACTGAGTAGTCTACAAAATCAATCCAGGATTGGTTTTGTGAGCCCCCTTGAATCTAATTCTGTACTCCTCAGTTGTGAGTCCAAATCCCTCAATCAGAGTTCTCTTCATGAGGTCATAGGACCCAGCATCTGCCCCAGAAATGGTCAGGAGTCTGTCTCTGCAGTTGCCAGAGAACAGTTCCCAAAGGAGTGCCCCCCAGAAAGTCTTCTTCACCCTTCTGGCTTCACAAGCCCTCTCAAAGGCTGTGAACCACTTGGTAATATCATCACACTCCTCATATTTAGGGACAATCCCTTTGGGGATTTTAGGATCATAAGATTGCTCTCTATCCTTATTATTTTGATTGCTGCCACCATGGATGGGTGCTAACCCCATCTCCTTTCTTTCCTTCTCTAGAGCCAGGAGTCTGGTCTCTAGGTCCAGTCTTTTGGTCAGCCTTGCTAAAAGGCTGTCCTCCTCATTGAGGTTGTCCTCAATGTCCTCACCAGAACCTGAGCCACCTGTGTGGCCCCTAGGTACTGAGAGGTTGATTCTTGGAGTCAGGGCTACTGGAGCCCTTTTCTCCCTAAGCAGTGGAGGAGGTAGATATACCTGGTCATCCTCTTCCACTACTTCCCCATCTGACTGGCCATCACCTTGCTCAGAGGGGTGGTCCTTTGCATACTCAGCCAACAGCTCCTGGAGCTTTTGTTTGGTTGGATGGGGACCCATTGGTATGTTTTTAATTTTACATAAGGACCTTACTTCCTTGAAAGACAAGTGAAGGTAAGGGTTGAGGTCAAGCTCCTCAACCATGTCCTGTATGTTATTATGGTTATCTTCACTAGTAGCTGGGTTCTTATTTTGAGACATTCTAACAAAAAAGTTCTAACCCCTCTACCCTTGACTACAGTGACTTTTTATTTTCTAAAATTCTAAAGGGACTTAAGCAAGGCCCTAACAAGACTTTTAGTAGTTTTGTAAAAATGCCAATTTTGAAAAAAATCAGAATTATAAAGGCAATTTAAGAGTTCTGTTGTGTGATCAGGTGGTAACCAAGTAGTCCAACAAATGCAAAGTTGTGTATCCCACCGCTGATCCACCAATGTAGGAAACTGGCTCTATATATACTACACCAAAATGAGGTATAGTGTGTATAGAGTCCAGGTGACCCCAGAGGTAGACAGAGGTTAAAGTTAGATAGAACCTTACTCTCTATTTGTGGTAGAGTGGTCGAGCAGTAAGGCAGTATCAGAGGACAGTGTTAAGCATTTGATGTACCCACTCAGTCAGCATATGAATTCACACACTCAAAGACTGAACTCTAGACCAATTGTTTTTGTATAAAAAAATATACTGTTTTATTTTTAGAACCAAGCAAGCCTGGCACAGGTAAGCATTAAATACTTTAAGGTAATAAGTTGCTGATTGTAGAACAGTTTAAAAATGCAATAGGAATTGTACTTTGTTTGATTTACAGGGGATGCAGTAGGTTGCAATACTTAGCAAATACAGTACATTGAATTGAATAGGCTTTTTCAGTAAATTACAGGTAAGTTACTTTTCACGTTACTTTTCTAACTCAGTGCTGGATACCTAGATTCAGCACTGGGACATTTCCTGCAAACAGGTAAGTAAATACGTTTTGGTTATTCATGCGATTTTTAAAGAATATTTTTAGATTTCAAAACTCCACACTTAGAAACTTTTTGGAGAAAAAGTGTCAATGTTATTCTATGGAGGAAAAACAGGTTATCGGTTCAAAGGTAAGTTATCGACTGTGGGAGTTAAGGTTCTGGGGTTAGACTCAGGGGTCCCCAGGGTCAGTGATGCACTCTTGTTACACCCTCAGCGGCACTAGGGCAGCCGGGTGCAGAGTGTTGAGGCCCAATGTTATCCTATGGAGGACAGGGGGTCTCCGATTGGTGGCTGCTGGCAAGCAGGCCACTGGGTTGTGGAAGCAAAGCTCCTGAACTTTAGCTCAGGGCAAATGGGGAAACAGCTTAACACCAAAGGTGCACCCTCAGCGGCACTAGGGCGGCCGGGTGCAGGGTGCTGTTTCGACGTCGGAAGCCCTGTTGTTTCCAATGGAGAACCTCCGGTTAGCAAAAGCACTGCAGGCAGGGAGACTAAGGACTTCTGGGTGCGACCACCACTTCGAGAGGTAAGTTGGGAAGTTAAGGGTTGGTGAGGCACCGTTGGTTTGGGCACACAAGCCGTGGGGCGTCGGGTCCAGGGGTGCCTTTTGGGGTCGGATCGGCTTACCAGCTCCGGGTCGCGGTTAGGGGGGCCTTCTGGATATCGACTGCAGGCGTCGGCTGGAGGCAGGTCAGGGGTCGCCGGATCTCGGGTCAAGATTGCCGGGGTGACCTCCTCGTGGTGTTTGCCCACTCGAGCTCGGACCGTGGACGGCAGGTGCAGAGTGGGGCAGGTTTGCGGTCTCCGGCTGCTGCCAGAGGTTGCAGTTTGAACAAATCCAGTGTTCACGGGAGAAGCAGTCTTTGGAAGTGAAGGCAGGCAGGCAGGTCCTCCGAGGTTTTTGAGGTTGCTGGCTGCAGGACACACCGGGATTTCGCAGGAGCAGGTTCGAGGGGAGACAGGCCGGTAGGGCTGGGGCCAAGTCAGTGGGCGTCTTCCTCTTGTTAGCTGGCTGCACGGCTGTTCGGTCCTTCTTCTTTTCTTCTTGTTTCTTGGCTGGATCTGAGGAAGCAAGGTTCAGGGTGCCCCCTAAATACTAGATTTAGGGGCATTACAGGTAGGTAAAGGGCAGGGACCAATGGGTCCCTTCCCTGGGGTGGGTACACCCCCTATTGTGCCACCCTCCAGTGGGAGGGGGGCAGGAGCCTGTCCCTGGTTGGTTGGGTCCCCCCATCCTCAAGATGGCGGGGACTCGGAGTTGTGCTTCATCTCGCCTCCCCCACCTGAGGGGTGGAGTTGGCAGAGGTGGGCACACCTCTCCCCCTCACTTGTTTTTCCCGCCGGTTCTTCCGCCCAAAGTGGGGGTAGAACCAGTGGGGACCAGTTGCTGAAAGGAGAAAATGGTCTGGGGAGGCTCACAAAGGCGGCATGCCTTTGAAGCTTCCCCTTCGTGAACCCTGCCCATCCTGGGGGAGGAGGCTTGGCACCTCGTCCCAGGATGTGCATTGTTTCAAGCCCCAGAGGGCAGCAGGCTCTCGACCCAGGGGTCCAGAAACATGTCTGGTGGTGGCAGCTGAAAGCAGCCACTCAGCCTGGACACTAGTGGTGGGTTAGTTTTCAGGGGGCATCTCTGAGATGCCCTCTGTGTGCATTTTTCATTAAATCCCACACTGGCATCAGTGTGGGTTTAATGTGCTGAGAGGTTTGATACCAAACTTCTCAGTTTTCAGTGTAGCCATTTTGGTGCTGTGGAGTTCTTATGACAAGCTCCCAGCACCATATACTCTTAATGGCATCACTGCATTTACAATGTCTAAGAATGGACTTAGACACTGTAGGGGTACAGGGCTCATGCACCTGTACCCTCACCACTGGCATAGGGCACCCAGCTAGAGGGGTGACTGATCTATGCAAGGGCAGTGGTTTGTAGGCATGGCACACAGGGATGTGTGCCATGTCGTCTCTTCACTTTGTTCTGCACCAAAACACGCAGCCTGCAAAGGCAGTGTGTGTGTGTAAAGGTACAGGGCCTCTAAGGGTGGCACAATAAGTGCTGCAGCCCTTAGAGGTCTTCTCTGGTCACAGTGCCCTGGGTACCTGTGGTACCATTTACCAGGGGCGGACCTGTGGCCAGAGATGCCAATTGGGTTAGTTTTGGGGAAAGAACACAGGCCCTGGGAACCTGATTGGCAGGGACCCAGGGCACACCAAGAAAAAGTGCATCAGTAGTCTGGCAAAAAGTGGGGGGGTTACTGCAACAGAAACCCACTTTCCTACACCTGCTAGCTATGTTACTCAGTTTTTGTGTAACAACCATTTTCAAAGCACAAGGGGGGGGGGGACAAGGGACATTAAGTGTCATGTTATTTGTCTGTTCCATACTTCAGCCAATATATATATCTCCATAGTGCCCTCAAAATCTGGCATCTGTTAATTCTCCCCTAATGGCCATCCTCTACTCGTATTATAATTCACGTACTATTTCCCTACCTCTACCCTCCCATTATTTATATCTCCCCCCACCCAAAACAACAACAAAAAACCTATAACAAACAACCAATAGAACAGGCAGGAAAAAGTTGCCAACATCCCTCCCACCCCCCCAACAACTCTATTTTTATATATATTTTTAATAAGGTCGTTATATACAATATCATCTTAATTACAGATTAGGTAACAAAAATGCTTATAACACTTTTTTATTATAACACTGCTACACACAAGCCACACTTATCTACAACATAGCTTAAACATATTAGCAAAGCCAATAGAGCTCTGGCTAAACACTTATAAGGTCCCAAAGGCGAGACCTATTGGCTATGCCAATGCTTGTTTCACTGTTGTCAACAGTGTGAAAAAACTGATTGTCAACCATTGTATTAGTAATTGTAAATAAGCCACGAAAGGGTTTATAAACTGTTTTTCTTTTCGTTTCATTAGAATTTAGATAAAAGAAAAATAGTAAAAGGCTGGAATATCGTACAAACGTGTTGCAAATGGTCATGACCTATGTTATTATATCTTTGTGATAATGTTTAAGAGGGTGTATGCATAAATTAATAGTATGTATGTATGAATGTATGAATGTAGAGTTTTAAACTGATTCAATAAGTCTTTCATGTTGAACGGAATTGTGAATACAGAGGACAAAGGCCTATACTGACATGAATAAGTTATATACATTGAGCAGCAATTGATAAAAGTGAAAAAATAGTGAGTGTGTAAATAAATAAATGCTAAAGCAATGATAAAAACACAACTTGTTGAGCCGTACATTGATGTGTGGATGCGAGACTTACAAGCTATGATATAAAAAATAAGGTTGCTGGGGAATTTTGTTTCCAATGAGAGTTCACCGACCGCTGTGCCAGGCTGGCAGAAGAGAACATCCTCTTCCTGAAGGTATCCTGCCTTTCGAATTCCCTATATGGTGGTGTGGTAGGGAATGCGGCAGGGTTAATTTTGGAAGTGGAGGCCTGACCCAACAAGTACTCCGGAGTGGGGTGCTGGGTGAGGAAACTGAGGTCCCTAGGGCAGGGCGATGGTGGCGGGCAATTGTCCAATGTACTAGAGCCAGAGTAGGATGTTGGTTAGGGCCTCATTAAATGGGAGTAGTAATGATTCTCTGGGGGCAAATCGCAGCTGAAGCACCTCCAAATACTGGAGTCATCGTAGAGGAGATATTGACTAGGCCTTGTTTTAACACCTCTGTCCCACTCTGCCATTGTTGTCCGCTTAACTGGGAAGGACTCCAACCCCGATGGTATATGCGTTTTAGGAAGCTACAGGACAAGCACCAGTATTTTTCGCACTCCCCTCTGTGCCACTTTACAACATAGCTTAGCTGGGCGTGATTGTAAGAAGCAATGTTTGGAATACCTGGTCCTCCCTCTTCTGTTAGGTGGAACATTTGTTTAGCCACAATTCTTGGTTGTTTCCCGGTCCTGATGAAATTGTTGAAGAGCTGCTGAATAAGACATATTGTGCCTTTAGTGGGAAGCAATTGCATTGACTGTGCCAGGAAGACACATCTTGGCAGAGCTGTCACTTTAGAGGTGCTGCAATATGCCTCAACCAAGACAAGACAGCACTGTGCCATGCCTGAAAATCTGACTAAAGCTGGCGCACCAGACTGGCATAAGTTGCTGTGTCCCACCAAAGATGTGAAAGACTAACTTTTGCCAACTGGAGAAGGAGTTGAGATAGTATATGTGATTGCTCCTCTGAAAGCAGAGCCAGGCCTAAATGTTGGGATTTTTTTTTTTTTTGACAATCAACTTTATTGATTTTAAGCTCAAATACAGCAAAATTAACAGCACAAGACATTTGGACAATGTTACAAAGCACCACCACTGGTGATAGCTGTGACTGCATGCAACTAACTGGTTGAGAGCACATCCACGACGCGCAAACACTACGTTTGTGTACAGAAGTGAACTTTGGTTCGATTAGACCAGCTGATTTAACCATTTGCCCCAGACCTTGTTGTATTTGGACGAGCAGCCCCAGGCCTCGAATAAGGGTTTTTCCTGTGCGGCACACCAGTCCACTCCCCGGCTCCATCTGGCTATGCTGGGGGATTTAGCTTGTGCCCAGGTAGCTGCAATATCACGTTTGGCCACCGCAACTGCTGTCCCAAGGAAGAGTTTGTCTGATCGAGAACCGTCCAGGCCATCCATTACCCCCAGGGTGAGACGTATGGGGTCATGGGGAACCTGCCAGCCCAGGACCTGTGTGAGTTCAGACTCTATAGCTGCCAATACGAGGCAAGATTAGGGCTTGTCCAAATCATGTGGTAGAAGTCAGCCGGGTCATGGCCGCATCGCGTGCAGTTTGGAGAGGGGCACAACCCCGCCCTAAGTAGACGTTCTGGGGTGAGGTAGGCAGCATGCAAATAGTATAATTGAATTAGGCGAAGCCTGGCTGAGGTTGTGATGGTTTTGGGCGCCATAAGGGCGTCTCGCCAGTCCTCCTCCTCCAGGGGACCCACCCATGCGTCCCAGCGGGTCCGGAGCGGGTCCGGAGCGGGTCAAGTGTGGCCGGGCCATTATTGACAAGGGTGCGATATATTCGGGACACCCCACTCCTCCCCAGGTTCCCCATCATGACCTGAGCTTCTAATGGGCTGAATTCAGGGAGCGACGTGCCTGTTGAGATGTGTGCGTTAAGGGCATGACGGAGCTGCAGATATTTGTAAAATTGGGAGGTGTGGAGGGTGTAGCGCTCCTGTAGGTCTTGGAACGCCCTAATGTGGTCGCCCACCCAAACGTCGCCCAGCAGTGATATACCTACGTGGTCCCATTGTCTGAACCCCGTGAGTGCCGCCACTTCTCTTAACCACATACCCTGCCAGAGAGGTGTGTGTTGGCTTAGTTGTTTGTCCCAGCGTGTGTGCCTCAGGGCCGTGCGCCATGCTACCAGGACCGTTCTGGTTATCGGCGGTATAGCTTTAGGTATTGGGCTCCAGTATGGGTATGCCTGTATTTGGGGGAACTCCAAGTCCTTGAGCTCCGTTTTGTAGGCCGGGTCAGACCAGCCCCCATTGAACCAATCGTGAATCACAAGGAGCCGGGTGGCTAGGTAGTATAGGTGGAGATCGGTCATACCCATGCCTCCATCAAAGGGTGGGATCCTGCAACGGGCGAGGGCGATACGCAGTCTCGCCCCTCCCCACAGAAACCTCGTGATCACACCGTCCATCTCCCTAAACCAGCTGCGTGGGAAGTGGAAAGTGGTGATCTGAATGATGTATAAGAAGCGTGGGAGGATCATCATTTTGAACAACTCCACTCTCCCAAGGGGGTTGAGTGGTAGGGTTTGCCAGCACTTGAGATCATCCATGGCTTTTTGGACCAGTGGGGTAATGTTTAATGCCCATTCTAACTCGGGGAGCAGAGTCACCCATATCCTTAAGTATTTGAATGACTGTCGCCTGATGGGGATGGTTGTTTGTCAGTCAAAACATTCCCTGGAGAGGTGGAGGGGCACCAGGGTTGATTTTGCCGGGTTGAGGCGGAGGCCAGAGACATTCTCGAAGGCCTGAAGTGCCTTGAGGCATCTAGGACCAGAGTTGGCTGGGTCTGCTAGGAAGAGCAAGACGTCGTCCGCGTATTGGGCGATTTTATCGGTGTGGTGACTCCCCCAAGCCCAGCCCTGGATCAGGTGATCAGACCGAATCAGACAGGCCAAGGGCTCCATTGCCAACGCAAATAGAAGGGGCGAGAGAGGACACCCCTGCCTTGTGCCTCTCTGAATCGGGAACGCCTCTGAAAGGGCTCCATTGGTAAGTACTCTGGCTCTAGGGTTAGAATATAGGACTTGGACCAGGCGTCGGAATTGTTGTACGAAGCCCATCGTCTGCAAGACGTCATCCAAGTAGCGCCAGTCCACCGTGTCGAAAGCTTTTTCGAAATCGACAAGAAGGAGCGCTAGGTAGGGTGTAAGGAGCTGGCGGTGAGCAAGGGCCAGATGGAGGCGCCTTAGGTAGTGTCTGGTGCTACGTGCTGGCATGAAGCCACACTGGTCCGGGTGAACCAACTTGTGTAGAAGGGGGCGGAGCCGCTGGGCTAGGATCGTGGCGTATATCTTTATCTCCGTATTAATTAAGGAGATTGGGCGGTAGTCCGCGCAAGCTGGAGAGGGTGGCTGGGTCTTGGGAATTACTACAATAGTCGCCACGTCAGTCTTGGGGGGGGGGGGGGAAGAAACCAACCTCAGCGACATGCTGGTAGAGTTCTATGAGGTGGGGAACCAGTAGGTCTCGGTAGGCCGCGTAATATTCTTGCGGGAAGCCGTCGGGCCCTGGCGTTTTCCTGGGCTTCAGCAGGGAGATTGCACCGTGTATCTCTTCTGGGGTAAAGGGGAGATCTAAGTCTGCCGCCTCTTCTTCGGTGAGGTGGGGGAGTTGGATCTGCTCCTGGCTCAGCATGTCCGGGAGGGTAGCTTCCGGCTCACGAGCGGAGTATAGCTGGGCGTAGTAGTCAGCAAACGCCTGTGCGATTGCGGGTGGCATGTGCTGGTTGTTCACGGAGGCGTCTTGGACTTCGGGGATTATTCTGTTGGCTAGGGGGTAGGAGACTAAACTGTGCAGCAGCCTTCCATTCTTATCGCCCCACCCGTATACTCGGGCCACAGAGGAACGCCACAGCATCTTGGCCGAGTCAAGGGAGATTTGTCTGATCTTCTCGCGAATGGCCGCGAGCTGTCTGTCTTGGTGAACATCTAAGGTCTCAGCTAGGGCTGTTTCCAACCGTGTGGCTTGCGCCTCAAGAAGGGTCAAGCGGCCGTTTTGCGTCAACCTCTTCGCATGCACCTGTCCCCTGGCTACTCCACGGATAGTGGCTTTACTTGCCTCCCAGAGGGTGCTCGGGGAGGGGACCGATCCCTGATTAGTAAGGAAATATTGGCGCAATTCCTTCCCTATCGCCTTCTTGACCTCTTTGTCCTGTAGGAACCATGCATTCAGTCGCCACACCTGTCAGAGGTTCCACCCAAGTGTAGAGATAGGGCCGAGTGGTCCGAGATTCCCCGGGGGAGGATGGCAATGGTCGATACTCTGTGACAGTCGGGGGCAGGCAGAAGGATCAGGTCAATGCGGGAGTGCGTGCGGTGGGCTGCTGAGGTGTGGGTGAACTGGGAGCCTTGGGGATTCCAGACCCTCCAGACGTCACACAGACCGAGGGCAGCCGCCCTGTCGGCCAATTTCTTTGCATGGGCTAACCTCGTTGGGGAGGGTATGCCAGTCACGTCAAGCATCGGTTGCATAACAGCATTGAAGTCGCCCCCTATTACCGTCTGCCCCAGGGGTAGGGAGGAGATTATATCAGTGAGGTGCCGCAGGGAAGAGGCAAGCGTAGCGGGCGGGACATATATGGATGCCAAGTTGAGGGTGGTTCCTTCTAGCTCCCAGACACTGTCACAAACTGGCCTTGAGGGTCCGTCGCGATGTGGCTGGGGGTGAAGGGGAGACCTCGCCGTAACAGGATTGCAACCCCCCGCGAGCCTCGCTCAAAACCAGAATGCCACACCCTGTCAAACCCGTATCGTGCGAGAAAGGGGCACTGGGTCCCCAAGAGATGGGTTTCCTGGAGCAGGAGTATATCAGGTGCGCGGCGCTGGGCGTATTTTAGGGCCGCTGCTCGCTTGATGCGATCTAGCAGTCCGTTCACATTCCAGGATAGAACATGGAGGGACTTACCCATGGCGATTGTCTGTGTCATGGCTGGTGTGCGGAGCGAATGGGTCAAAGGGCGCTGGACCCCGGAGGAACTGGTGCACTTAAGTGCAAACGCGCGATCGTGGTTCGCGCCCAGTGCTGCGCGTTATTGCGGTGTCGGCTCGGTAACCAAATGTCAAGGTGCTGTAAACAATAGAAAAAGGAAACCATGGCAAATTCAGACCTAAAACTACATAGAGGACAACGGACCCCACCCTCCCTGCCCTACCACCCCCCACCCTATATTTCCGGAACTGAAGCATCTGTCGCCCTGAAAAAGAGAGAGAAAATAACAACAACAACAAGCGAAACTAAAACGCCTAGCTGGAAACTGCATGGTGGTGGTGGACCCCTCCACGATATCGGATATGTTAGTGTCCTTGGCATGCCTCTGCGTTCTGCGTGTCCGTGGGAGATATCTCCCCCTCTCATCCAATCGGGACCTATGTTGTCGGATGTTTGTTAGTGTTGACAATGTTCTTTACGATCTTCACTGCCGCGGGAAGTGTTACTCTTGTCTCTTCCCAGTGGAACTTTCTGGTTCGTCTCTCGGTGGTGGCCTGGAGCCTCAAATCGTAGAGGCTTCAAGAAAGGTCACAGTCTGTGGGCGGCGGGTCTACATTCTTGGAAGGATTCCGTGCAGGGGACAGGCTGGTCGTCGATCCATCCCGGCGGCGGGGAGGGGGCTCGCTGGCTCGGCGGTGTCTTCAGGCGTCTGGGCGTCCCGTCAGGCGATACGGAAGTCCCTTTACGCGGTCCTCGGCCTGTGTGTGACTGTGTACGCCTCCTGTGTTGTTTGGGGGATAATGGACCCGTTGCGTGTAATTTGGACGATCCAGGTGAGGATGTGGAGCGGGCCCGGAGGGGTCGTTCTTCAGTTAGCCAGGTCCAGGTGGATTGTGGTGATTCAAAGAAATGCGTTTTGTTTTGGAACACAACACGGAGATGGGCTGGAAAGAGGATTCTATATTGGAGGCCCAAGGTACGGAGTTTCTGTTTGACCCCTGTATATGAGCGCCGCTGGGCCTGAACCTCTTTAGTGTAATCTGGGAAAATCATAATTGTCTGGCTTTGGAACTTTAGGGTGCCCCGGGCCCGGGCTGCGTTCCGGATAGCGTCTCTGTCCTTAAAGTTCAGGATGCGGGCAATGATAGGGCGATGTGGGGCTCCGGGTGGTGGTTTAGGCGCAAGATGGGCCCGCTCAATAGCGAACCACGGCGACAGTACATTCGTGGGCATCCATGAAGTCAGCCAGTTCTCAAGGAAAGCTGCCGTTTGGTCTCTTTCGGCCCCTTCCGGGAATCCTAACAGGCGGAGGTTGTTGCGCCGCGACCGATTTTCGGCGTCTTCAGCCCTTTTGTGTAGTTCAGTAGTATGAGCTCGCAACTGGGTCACTTGCTCCTTCAGGTGGCGGATGTCATCTTCAGCTGCAGAGACGCGGGATTCCGCCTCCGAGATGCGAGCTGTAGCATTGCGCAGGTCTTGGCGAATCAGGGCCATGTCCACCCGAACCTCCCCAATTTTTGTTCTCCACCGAGGCCTGGGACGCGCTGATAGCCTGTAGGATAGTGGTGAGGTCCACGCCCGGGAGGGGAGGGCCTCCAGTCGCCCCATCTACTGGACCTGGCTCGCTCATAGTGTACTGGTCCATTTTGGTCTGGGTTTGGGTGGTGGATGCCTAGGGAGCCCGATCTCTTCCCATCTTGGACCTCAACTGGGCCGGTGAAGTTGCAGTAGAACACAGGACTCAGGTTGGGGTTCAAGTGGAGGTTATTGCTCTCACCCAGGAGGACTTATTGCGCCGGGTAGGGTCCGATAGGCTGGTCAGTACTCGCGGCCTTGGGCGTCCCACGACCCTGGATCCAAGAAGGGCCCCCGAGAACCAGCTGCGAGTTCCACGTCTGCCAGAGCTATTGCGAGGCACCGCCACCTCCGTCCCTTCACTCCGGGGCCTGGGTCATCCCCCCGCCGGACCGGCACCCGGCGGCTCTTGGTCGGACCTGCCCTGCACAGACTTCCCATGCGAGGGGGAGAAAGGCTTGCAACAACAAGCGGGTTGAGTGGGGCCACACAGCGGGAGCCCGCTTCGGGTCTGGTATATGCCCTTCGTCGTTCCTAGGGCCCCGCCAAGGTTTAGGGCCTCTCAATCTATGCCTGGAGAGCGGGGGGTCCAGCAGGGCAGAAGGGGGCGGGGGTGTCTCGGAGACCACCACGCGATCCTGCAGTCGGTCCCACCACAACCGCCCAGGTGCCGCCGCCCCTGCAGGTGGCAGAATGGATGTCTCCTGCCAGCGAGGTTCAGGGGGTAAGGCCCAGGCCATAGGCCATCACGGCGTCTTCACAGTGCCAGCATGATTATGAGCCGATACCCTCTCAGGGACTGTGACGCCTCAGGGTAGGAATCCAAGGGAGAGGGGGGGAGGGGGAGAGGGGGGGGAGGGGGAGAGAGAAACCCCGCGTGGGGTCTCCGCTGCCCGGTCACGATAGCCGATCTCCCCCGCAGGAGGCTCAGCAGGTTGTCTCAGGGCTACAGGGTCTTCGCCGCGCCCGCACCAGGATTAGCAGCCCCAAGGGTAACAGACCTCCCCACCTCCGTGTGGTGTATCTCGCCAGACTCACCGCGTCTCCGGAGGCTCAGCTGGTGGGCACCTCCGGCCTGTTGCGTCAGTTAGTTGGAATCTCTCGATCGGTGGGTGTTCGCGGGGTCTGGTCCCACACACAGGCCTCCCGCAGCTGTAGTCGGGCCGGAAGGTCGTCCCCGGCCTACGGGATCTCAGTGCCAGGGCGCGGTGGGAGGTCCCTCAGGGGGCTCCGCTGTTCGGGGCCGCAGTCATCTTCCCGGGGTCCGCCGCCAGCGGGGACTCGGTATGGTCGCTTCAGGGCCGGGCCGACACACCAGGCCACGAGAGTCGGCTCAGAGTGGGACCAGTGGGCCTTCGATCAGCAGGCCGCAGAGAGCGCGGGTCCCCGAGCGGGCCCACAGCACCGAACGCCGACTTCTCTCAGCCTTCGCTCAGCAGTCGCCTGCCGCCTCAACACAGCAGCCGAGCCTCCAGCACGTCCGCCAGGCTCAGCTGCGATGGGATGTGTCCCGGCAAGGAGATCAGTGGGCCGCAGGCGTCAGCATCCAGGACCCGGTCACAGCCTGACAGGTGTCGCCATTTTGACTCCGGGATATGCAGAAATCAACCGCCAGATCCGCCACTACGGTGAGTTCCGCGGTGTTTCATCGACACCGGCAGGTCGCTGGGATGTGGTTTAGGCATAGGCAGTGGATTAGAGGAGAGGATGGGCATGGATGGCAACGGATGGAAGAGCGGATGACGGAGGGGTCCAGAGCACTCTCAAAGTGCGACCGCCATCTTGACGCTCCAAGCCACGCCCCCAAAATGTGGGGATTTTTAAATATTGTTTTTGAACCCCAAATCCTCACCAAACCTCTAAAGCTCAGATAGCGCCGTTGGGAGGGATTTCTCAGGACTGGATAATCTCAGTACAACATAATCCATGCACATGCATAGTTTGTGTTCAGTTTGAGCAATTGTTAATTCGCCGATATCTAAATTCTGTCTGCCAGCTACAGCAATAAGTTCCATGTATAGTGTGAAGAGGAGAAGAGAGTGGGCAACCATGTATCGTCGCCTCTTCATTTGTATAGAAGGTACTAGTGAACCATTTACCCGAATTCCAGCCTGGGGAATGTGATATCTGCTGAAGGCCCATGCAATTAAGTTAGGGTCTGCTCCCATTTGGGTTAGGATTGTTTTGAGAAATGGCCAGTGGACCTGGTCAAACACCTTCTCGCCATCAACCACTTACAGAACTACTCCTTTGCCCACCCGCCCCACCTTATCAATAAGATGTAATATCAGTTTGGTATTATTTGCGCAACTGCGACCTGGAATGAAGGCGGACTGGTCCAGCTCGACTAAGAAACACATGCAGCCGTCCAAATGGTGGACCACGATGCTCGCCAATAGTTTGGCATTAATGATCAGAAAGGAAATTGGGAAATAAGAAGAGCAGAGTTGTGGGTCCTTGCCAGATTTCAATCAATCAATCAATCAATCATGTCACTTATAAAGCGCACTACATACCCGCGAGGGTCTCAAGGCGCTGGGGGAAGAGGGGGGTGGTGCTGCTACTGATCGAAGAGCCAGGTCTTGAGGAGTCTTCTGAAGGCCAGTAGGTCTTGGGTCTGTCGGAGGTTGGTGGGGAGGGTGTTCCAGGTCTTGGCGGCGAGGTGGGACTGTGTTGCATTGTTTCTCCCTTACTACGTTAAACAATTGTGCGAGTACAGATGCGATCTCTTGACCAAAGGTCCTGTAGAACAAGGCTGTGTAGCCACCGGGCATAATCTCCTCCACCCATATTGGTTTCCCCAGAGTCCTAGACTGGAATTCAGTGAGTCTTGGAAGTGGCATGCTCTCTAGTGATTTCTTCATCACCGTCTGTGGCGGAGCGCCGCCAGAGGACTCCTGCTCCAGGGCTTCCGACATCGGGGAGATGCCGCCTTACCTGTCACCATGTCCCCTCCTCTTTTCCCAGAGCCCGGCGAGTGCAGCACGCTGTCCCTTTAATGCGGGGTTGTCCCTGGTCTCCCCGGCCGATCGCGTGGTCAGGTCAGCTGGTGTAACGGGCAGTGAAGAGGAAGCGAGGAAGAACTCGGAAGGAGAATCACGGACCGGGGTCAGAGCAGTGGAGACGCCGGAACCGGGACTCCAGACCTTTCTCATAGGACCGGGACTGGGAGGACTTCGGAGCGACGTGGAAGCAGGAGGGAAGCAGAGGACGAGAACCAAGCAGGGAGAGGAGAGGGTGCCGACGGAGACGCCGCCTCCACGAAGCAAGGAAAGAGGGGAACCGGACCCAATCCGGCAACACGTGGAAGCCCGCCACGGCCCAGGAGGGTCGTGGCTTAAAAAGGTACGGGACCAGCTGGGGGCCGCGTGGGAGAAAGGGAAGCAGGGTGGAAGGGACGGCTAGCCCGACAGTCTGCGGTACCTGAGTAGTGCTTGTACCACCAACGAGAGCGCGATAGGGCGTCACTGGTGTCGGTCGGGTGTTTGTTCCTTCACTCCCTTTCCCCTAGTTGTCCATCCAGTGCCACAACGTGTCCCTCACGAGCCTTTCTGTTTTCTTTTGGGGTTACCTGTCTGGATACTGAGGAAGGACCAAGGAAGCAGACACCGGCGAAGCTCCTTTGTGCTACCTGAACAAGGACTGGCCCATTACCCCACTCTCTGAAGGAAGAGAGAATGAACATTTATGTTGTCCTAAATCCGCTATACCCCCTGTGAGAACACGACTAATAACCCACTGCCTTCTCTACTCAGTCCCTGTCTCCTTGCCTCCATCTCCTCTGGGCCACACATGGTGTCAGAAGTGGGATTGTAACGCCTCCAGGAACGATGGAAAACCTTATACAGCAGCTCATACGCGGCCAGGAGAAGCTGGAGTGGGCCGTGGAGAAGCAGATGGCTTCGGCCCAGGCCGATAGGGAACTCTTTAAGGATACAATGACCAACCAGGCGGAAAGGCTAGAAGGGGTTGCGGACGACCGCCTACAGCTGACCGCCCAATTACAGAACCGTGCCGGGTCAGGCCCCCATATTTCGCTACAGAAATATGGTGCTGGGGAGGATCCAGATGCGTTCCTCCTCAACTTCGAGAGGGCAGCCCGCGCAGCTGGATGGCCAGAGGCCAAATGGCCCTTCTTCTTAGCTCCCCTCCTTACCGGTGAAGCACAAGCAGCATACCAGGTGGCCAACGCCACTGGACACACCCCGTACTCGGAAATCAAGGACGTCATCCTAGACCATCTTGGCATGGATGCTGAGGCCTACCGGGTTCGGTTTAGAAAGGAGAGAGGCACAGCAGCAGACAACCCGAAGACCCTGTACTACAAGCTCAGGTCAGCAGCAGAAAAATGGTTAAAACCCCAAACGAGCACCAAGGAGGAAATCATGTCCCTGATTCTCCTGGAACAATTCCTAGAAGCCTTACCTTACCCAATATAGCGTTGGCTTAAACAACATACACGGTTGACTGGCGAACAAGCCATAGAGATGGCCACCTCCTTTTACAGGGCACAACCGCGTTCCCAGCCATGGGACGCGGACAAGCCCATACGCCGTTCCCCTGCTCCACTAAAACCCGAAAGGAAATCAATGAAGACCGGTATGGAACCCCTGAAAGTGCGGCAGTTCCGGCCAGACCCCATACCTGTGAGAGGACCACAATGCTTCGAATGTGGCGACTGGGGTCACATCGCCCGAAATTGTCCCAAAAGGAAAGCAGTTGAAGAGCCAATGGACATCGGGTGCCTTCCACGATCCATCCTATACTCCGAGGAAATGGGACCGAGTTTCCATGTAAGTGTACTAGTGGGGTACCTGCAAGAGCCCTGTTAGACTCAGGTTGTGGCCAATCGGTTATTCGCCAGTCCCTTGTACCACCATCTAATGTTAACCCAAAGCGAGAGGTACCTATTCGGTGTGTACATGGGGATGTACGGCATTACCCTATGATGTCCCTTCCTATCTCCCTTCCAAATGGGGTGGTTCTTGAGGCAAACCTAGGGGTTCTTCCTGCCCTTCCTGAAGAGCTAATACTGGGTCGGGACAACCCATCTTTTCTTAATCTCCTGAAAAATAGTCTTGACGATAGGGGATTCCCCCCTTCTCCATGGCCAACTCTCCTCACCCAGGCTCCCTGGCTCTCAGACAAGAGCTTCCTTTATGCCCAGCACAATGACCCCACTCTCCAACCCGCATGGGATCACGCTAGACAATTCCCCACATCCCCGAGATCAGTGTATCCTCTATTTCTCATCAAGAAAGACCTACTCTACAGAGTTGCTAAAGAGGGGAAAACACCTCAACTAGTCATTCCTCAGGCGTTCAGAGACCAGGTGCTTTTCTTTGCGCACTCTCACCTCCTGGCAGGCCATAGAGGCGCACAGAAGACCATAGAAATATTGTTGCGTTTTTTCTACTGGCCTGGTATAGTCGCGCATGTTACTCGGTTTTGTCAGGAGTGTGAGATATGCCAAAAGGGGAACCCGTATAAACCTCCTCCAGTGCCATTACAACCCCTCCCTATCATTGGGGCCCCCTTCGAGAGGATAGGCATGGACCTTATAGGGCCCCTTCCCCGGACCAAGAAAGGGAACCTCTATGCTTTGGTGGTGGTGGACTATGCCACACGCTACCCAGAAGCTTTTCCCTTGCGTGCTCCCACCAGTCAAAACATCAGCGATAGGCTCCTGGAGATGTTCTCTCGAGTGGGGTTCCCACGTGAGATCCTCACAGATCAAGGCACCCCATTCGTCTCCAAGGTCATGCACGAGGTATGTAAGGCCCTGGACATTTCACACATAAAGACGTCAGTGTACCACCCCCAGACGGATGGCCTTTGTGAGCGGTATAACGCCACCCTAAAGCTTACCTTGAAAAAACTGTTGAAGGTAGAGGGGAAAGAATGGGACAAGCTCCTCCCACTTGCCCTATACGTAGTAAGAAGCCAAACCCAGTCAAGCTTAGGGTGTTCTCCCTTTCAGTTGTTATATGGTCGGGAGCCCCGTAGTCTCCTTGAAATTACAAAAGAATACTGGGAACACGAAAAAGAGGAGGAGACAAGGTCCTTTCTTGAATATACGCAGGACTTGCGTACTCGCCTACAGAAATTGCGAGAGTTCGCGGATGCAAACCTGGAGAGGGCCCAGATCAAACAGCAGACCTATTATAACAAAGGGAAGAGATGGCGCCATTTGGATGTAGGGGACTGGGTGCTAGTCCTCACCCCCTCTAGCATACCCAAAATAAAGACAGGGTGGCAGGGCCCCTTCAGGATTACACAGAAGATCGGACTCACATCATACCAGGTACAGGTCACCCCCAAGAGAACCCAGTTATATCACATCAACTTGTTGAAGAAATGGCTGGGTCCCCCTCCCAAGGTCCTACACGTCGTGCAACCCCCAAGAGGAGAAGAAAGCACTTTATCCCATCTCACAGTCAATCCGGACCTCACAGAAGAGCAGCAGAGAACCTTACAGTCCACACTCATCCCGTATGCTTCCTTGTTCTCTGACCTTCCAGGCCATACCACTATGGCCGAACATTCCATACCGACCCAGCCTGGCCGGGTCGTAAAACAGAAACCCTACCGTATCCCGGCGGCCAGACGAGACGCCATCGAGAAAGAAGTCCAAAGCATGCTGGCCTTAGGGGTCATACGGTCATCTCAGAGCGAGTGGTCCTCGCCGATCGTATTGGTTCCGAAACCGGACGGGTCCGTCCGGTTTTGAATTGATTTCAGGGCCGTGAATGCGATCTCAAAGTGTGACTCCTACCCCCTCCCACGTGTGGACGAACTGATAGAGAGGCTTGGTGACGCGCAGTATATAACAACCCTTAATCTGACAAAGGGATATTGGCAGGTGCCTCTGAGACCAGGTGACCAAGAAAAAACGGCTTTTTCCACCCCTTCGGGACTGTTCGAGTTCACCGTTTTACCGTTTGGGTTACATGGGGCACCTGCCACATTCCAGCGTCTCATGGACGGCGTACTGGCGAAACACCAAGCCTACTCATCGGCATACATAGATGATATCGTTATCTACAGCCCCACGTGGGACTCCCATCTCCACCACTGTCATCGCGTTCTCCAGGCTCTCAGAGACGCTGGACTCCATATTAACGCAAGAAAGTCAAGAGCCGGCTTTCAGAAAGTGAAGTACCTAGGGTATGTACTAGGCAATGGGCACATTACACCGCAGGAAGAAAAGGTAAAGGCGATTTGCCAGGCCCCTTTCCCCACTACGAAGAAGGAAGTGAGGGCCTTTCTTGGCCTTCTCGGCTATTATCGTCGATTCATTCCCCAGTATTCCGAGGTGTCCTCCCCTCTCACTGACCTCCTCAAAAGAATGTAAAACCCGCACACCTCTTGCATCCCCCTCCTGAAGCCATGCAGGCCTTCCAGAACCTTAAGACAGCCATCACCACAGGTCCCATCCTCAGGTCCCCTGATTTCACTAGGCCCTTTGTGCTCCAAACCGATGCATCCGAGAACGGGTTGGGGGCGGTCCTGTCTCAGGTCTCATCTGAGGGAGTAGAGCATCCCGTCCTTTTCCTCAGCCGTAAGTTGTTTCCCAGGGAACGTCACTACCCCATTATAGAAAAGGAATGCCTCGCTATTAGATGGGCAGTGGACAAGTTAAGGTACTACCTGGAGGGATCCCATTTCCTCCTGTATACGGATCATGCCCCGCTCCTTTGGATGAGTCGGAACAAGGGAAACAACCAGAGGGTCCTTCGCTGGTTCCTGGCTCTTCAGCCCTTCTCTTTCGAGGTTCGTCACCGCAAGGGGTCTGACAACGGCAACGCCGACTTTCTTTCTCGGCTCCCCCTGTTCCCCGATCGTGAACAGGCTGGGGTGGGGGTGTGTGGCAGAGCGCCGCCAGAGGACTCCTCCTCCAGGGCTTCCGACATCAGGGAGATGCCGCCTTACCTGTCACCATGTCCCCTCCTCTTTTCCCAGAGCCCGGCGAGTGCAGCACGCTGTCCCTTTAATGCGGGGTTGTCCCTGGTCTCCCCGGCCGATCACGTGGTCAGGTCAGCTGGTGTAACGGGCAGTGAAGAGGAAGCGAGGAAGAACTCGGAAGGAGAATCACGGACCGGGGTCAGAGCAGTGGAGACGCCGGAACCGGGACTCCAGACCTTTCTCATAGGACCGGGACTGGGAGGACTTCGGTGCGACGTGGAAGCAGGAGGGAAGCAGAGGACGAGAACCGAGCAGGGAGAGGAGAGGGTGCCGACGGAGACGCCGCCTCCACGAAGCAAGGAAAGAGGGGAACCGGACCCAATCCGGCAACACGTGGAAGCCCGCCACGGCCCAGGAGGGTCGTGGCTTAAAAAGGTACGGGACCAGCTGGGGGCCGCGTGGGAGAAAGGGAAGCAGGGTGGAAGGGACGGCTAGCCTGACAGTCTGCGGTACCTGAGTAGTGCTTGTACCACCAACGAGAGCGTGATAGGGCGTCACTGGTGTCGGTCGGGTGTTTGTTCCTTCACTCCCTTTCCCCTAGTTGTCCATCCAGTGCCACAACGTGTCCCTCACGAGCCTTTCTGTTTTCTTTTGGGGTTACCTGTCTGGATACTGAGGAAGGACCCAGGAAGCAGACACCGGCGAAGCTCCTTTGTGCTACCTGAACAAGGACTGGCCCATTACCCCACTCTCTGAAGGAAGAGAGAATGAACATTTATGTTGTCCTAAATCCGCTATACCCCCTGTGAGAACACGACTAATAAACCACTGCCTTCTCTACTCAGTCCCTGTCTCCTTGCCTCCATCTCCTCTGGGCCACACCGTCTCTCGGATCTCTTCCCCTGCATAAAGTCTGGAATAGAAGTCATGGAATGCCACCTTAATCTCACGGTCCAAGGAGTGTAGAGCCCCCGGTTCAGAACAAACGGAGAGAACGTGGCCTTTGGCTATCCGAGCTCACAATTTGTAAGCTAGATCCTTACCGGCTTTATTGCTACCCTTGTAATATTTTGGGTTTACTCTGATGGAAACCTATTCAGCTCTGTCCGAATCAAGTGTCCTTAAGTGGGTACGCTTCGACTGTAGGGTGCAGCAAGTCTTTGATGCCCCTGTTCATTGGCGTTTTCTTTCCAGCGTACTAACTTGGTCTTGGAACTTGCATTGTTTGCCTGCTCTGCCTTAGTTATTGGAGGCAGCAAAGGAAATGAGTGTGCCACTGATGGTGACCTCAAGTGTTTCCCATAGTGTGCAGTCCCACACCCTCTGCTATTTTCTTTAAACAATCAGGCGATGGCGGTCCTTATGGAGTCTCTGTTTTGTTCGTTAAAGAGGGGATTATCCCTCAATCTCCATGTGTTATGGGGTGCAGGTGACCATGGTGTGTTCAAAATAATCCGAATCAGTGCGTGATTGCACAATGCCAAAGCCACTATCTTGACTGTTGCTATCTGCCCCAACTCCGCTGAAGATCCCGAAAGTGTTTGAGTCGGGCATAAGTTTCTTGGGCGGCTGAGTAAGGTGTGTAATCTTGCGTGCTGGGACATAATAGTCACCATGTGTCATTCAACCGCACTTTACACAGCTAATCCCTTCCCACTGGAGATAGTGCTCCTTGAGGCCATGACAGTAAAGACTCTGATGTGAGGCCGTCTGTTGTTCTGTGCCAATAGTATTACCAATTGCAAGTGCTCTGCTGGGGTGGCTTATTTTGGCTGACTATTAGCACAGAGCTCTGGCTGCCATCTTGGTTCTCTGTCGGGCTCCATGCAATCTTCCTATGGGGTCAAAGAGCCGTCCCAAGTCATTTGACGAACTCGCCAAGTCTCATCCAGGGTCTCCAGGACATGGGAGAGCAGGAATCGCAAGGATTGGGGATGGCACAACGGGGATTATACCATCAGTGATGGATGCCGAAGTGGAGGTGCGAGGAAATCGTCCTACCTCGCCGCCATCCTGGCCACACACCCCTAATGCATATTTTTCAACAGATAAAGTTAAAGATTTTACAGGTGGCATATGGAAAGCAACAGAATTTGGAATGATGCCAGACTCGTCCTCGGAACCCCACGACACGAGCACATGACCCCGCACCTACGAGACCTCCACTGGCTCCCCATCGAGAAGAGAGTAACCTTCAAGCTACTCACCCACGCCTACAAATCCCTCCACAACATCAGGCCCAAATACCTCAACAAAAGAGTCTCCTTCCACGTATCCAAAAGGGACCTCCGCTCACCTCGCCCTGGCAGAGACCCCACGCATCCGCAGAACCAGAGCAGGCGGAAGAGCCTTCTCCTACGTTGCAGCAAAGACCTGGAACGAGCTCCCAGTCAACATCAGACGCTCCCCCACTCTGTACACCTTCAGGAAGAACCTCAAGACCTGTCTCTTCGACTGATCCGGAGCTGCACCCCCCCCCCCCCGCAGCGCCTTGAGACCCTCACAGGTGAGTAGCGCACTTTATAAACCCTTGATTGATTGATTGTGTTTCTAGCAAGGTGCAAAAAATGTATTTGTCCTTATAAGGATTTAATAAAGGCATCACTAATCTTCACCTCAATTTACGTTGAAGAATACAATGAGAGTAAGAAAAAGTTGTTCTACCTTTGCCAATGTGCTCAACAATATCGCTATAGGGAAATTACTGAATATTTTTGATAATTGAACAAATAAAAATATATTATCTCAAGCTCCATTTATGTCAATGTGTGTAAAAAGGGCTACGAACAGTAAAAGGGAAACTATTGTGCAACACATCAACTTAATTTATTACTTTTGGATTATTTTTTTCCATTAACCTTGCTCCATTTTAAAGATTGTGGATAAACAAACATCAGAATTTACTTGGTATTTACCTGTATGTTTGTCTGCTGCAGAAACGTGGAACTCAGCATAAACATACTCTCCTCTGCATCTTTGTTATTCGAGGGGTTTACTACACTTAGCACAAACTCTGTGGTTTCTGTGGGAAGAGAAAAAAGAGCAAACAGCCACTATAAATTGAGTTATAGTTTCTAATGTTTTTCTTAGTTTTCAATTAATAAGAAAGGAAACTTAGAATAACTTCAGAAATGTACACGACAGTGCAGAGTTTCAGAATCTTGTGTGCATCTTATCACATGTTTAATATTCATACATCAGCATGTCAATGTTGCGAAGAATGATAGGCCTTAATCAAATACCATGTCTATGACCCATGGAATAAACCAAATACAATCACATCAGTGAAAAAGGTTATGACAACCATCACTGCCTATAACTATGCATGATACTGCTTTACATATACTTGCAACCAGCCTCTTTTTGCACTTATATATTCATTTCGGATTCATGTAGCTTCCACTTTTTGAGCATTAGAGAGAAGATAATGCCTCAGATGTTACCAGATATCCTTGGGTTGGAAAGTAAGTGGCACAAGCGAGACAAAAGTGTTCATGTCATCAGCATTGAACGTCAGATCTGCTAACCATTGTTTGGTAGTCAATGTACTTCTTGCTCCTCAAAAGATGGAAACTCTTCTTTTGGTCAATATCATCGCCCGCCAGAGAAGCCCATCTTCTCCTGTTAACCGGTATCTTCTTATACACCCCAAAAAAACCACCAAGTGTAGAAGTGCCAATGCGATTTCTAATACTTTGTTAAAGCAACTCAAAAATTTCAATCCAATATTTCTCAATGCTCAGGCATTTGCATGCCTGATGTATAAAATATGCTCCCATTCCCCCACATCTGCAATATTTGTCGCAGACCCAATTTGTGTAGTAATGCTGGTCTGTAATGCATCTGATGCAAATACTTAAAATGTACCAGGCAGTGTCTACTATTCAATGATACTCTTAATTTGTGAGCAACAAAACAGCCACTGTTCCTCAGTGACACCACAGTTTGTCTCTTTCCCATGTTCTACGGCTACAAGAAGGTACAGGTGTGTCACCTTTGCTGATGTTTCTATACAAATCTGAAACCGATTTCCCCACTCCCCGCACTAATATAATCTTAGGATGTTTAATGGCTTGGGCTCAGCAGGATATCATGGCCCATCACGTTTATAAGTATGCACTATCCGAAAATACAGAGAAATGTCAAGGCTTGTCACATGGTCAAAACTTAAACTCCTGTATGAACAGGAGTTTACCATTCAGGTATAGTTGATCCCTTTTAGTGAGCTAGAGTTTTCCCAACTGAGATATGGCCTTAGGCTCAAATGTTGCCTATTAGATTATATATAAATGGAATTTAGGGGAGTATATTATTTCGGAGTTGTGGTACATTGCAAATTTATACTATGCACATATTGTGATATCAACTGGGTTTATCTGCCCTGTAGGCCTGTCATATTTACCAAGACCACTGGCATCTAAAGGGGCAGGGCCTGCTAGTTCATTTTCTATCAGCACATGTGTAAGGGCACCCAGACTGCCATAATTATCTGATGTGCTGCACTAGCGTCACTTAACAGAGGTCAATATCTGGAACCGCCATTCCCACCTTCTTGCACAGCAACGTTAATGTGCCCCACCCAACTCTAGTCTTTTTGCCCACCCAGACCAGCATAATCAGGGCAAATCTAATCTGTCTGAGGAAGATTGAGGACAATGGAATTGGAATATTACAGAACAGATATGAGAGTCTAGGCAGAACAATCATCTTAATGAGAGTTATCCATCCTGTCAATGTCAGAGGCAGTTTGAGCCATTTTAGGTCAAGCCAAGGCAGTGAGCATGCGCTGTCTGCAAGACCTGCTGTAATCCGCCTTCTGCTTCAATTGGTTCACTCCTGCATCGCTTGTATTTCCAAGCTCCTTATTGGAGGCGCTCCTGATACTTCACTTCCGTTTTTAGTTCAGAAGCATCGGCCAACTACAGTTTCCTTACTCTGTAGTTGTTTATGTGTTCTACTTGTTTAAAATTCGTGCTAGTGTTACTGTGAGAGTGCCTATAACTTGTATGGACACGGGCGCCGCGCATCATGTTTTAGCACAGCGCCCCTCTCATCTTTCTTTGCACGTGAATAAAAGGTACACAGGCACTGTGCTTTATATGTAGCACGGCGCCTACTTTTATGCTTTTTTTTTTATTACAATGGCGTCCACTCATGGGCCGCCACGCACAGGTTTTATTTGCACGGGTGCCGCACTTTGTTTTAGCACGGTGCCTTCTTGCTCTATTTTACATACTATTTCCATAGCCAGAGGCTGCACTCAGCAAGACACTGCCCCTGATCTGGAAAGTGCAAGAGCCCACGTCCACCTCTCAGAGACAAAACAATGCTTGTCTATGAATCATTAGAAGAGTTTGCACACCCTTCTAACGTGGCGCGCCACGGCTTCAGATGCAGCCGCTTTGCTTTCTGCCCATCGCTGCTCCAGCCGCTATCTTGCTTCAGTGAGATTCGCCCTTCTTGGCTGTGCTGGAGTTCAAATATGTCATCCTACCCAGCGGACGCTTTGTGTGGCTGAACTGGATGAAAGATACGTCTAATTTTGATTCGACTTGATTTATCTTCCGGGACATTGAACCAATCTATTGAGGGTATGATTAGCAACCCACGCATTGGTGTACTGTGTTTATGTCTGGTAATTCGGATGCCAAGATGTTGCATATGCAGGGTTTAATTTATTGCTTGAATAGTTTCAGCACGATTGTCTAAAGGTTAGGGATATAATCCGGGATGTGCGACCATTGTTATTACTCTGCTAGCCCTTCTAGTTGCTGCTGCTTCTTCTTGGGATATGGGTGTAAACTGATCAGCAGTCTATTTTATTTATGGTCATAGAGTGCATCGCTGTCATTTGGCGTGGAGGCTGCTTGAACAAAATGACCGCTGGATCAAAAACGTTTGTGCGTTAAATAACGTAAGCAGTTCCAGTAGCGGGCAAATTAGGACAGAGAGAAATTGCAAATGAGGTTATCACGTGTTGTGCAGCTCCATGGACTTTATGAATGTTTCTTAGCGCACTCCTGTTCCAAATCTTGTGGAGATGTGCGAATAAGACTCAAGTGTTCTACTTGCACAACTATTTAGTGGCTAGATCAGGGTGTCTGAGGCTTCCCACCTGGGTGTGAGGGCCTTCTTGCAGTTGCAAATCATAACTGTTTGCCCTTAAACAGCAATAAAAGAGTCCAAGGATGACTCTCAGGCAGCTGCAAAGGTCAACAACTGAAGAAAGTTAAAACAACAAATAACACAAGGTCTAAAACACATTTATTAAAAGAAAAACACAGCATTTGCAACGCAATAGGTCTCACATTACTGATAGTTTGAGATATTGGTCTAGCATTATTTTTTGCAACGCCAACATCTAAAACTTTCAGTAGTGCGAGACCTATTGCATTTCAAATGCTTGTTTTATTTTCTCTTGTAATTTAACAAATATAGTGCCATATATTTCTGTTATGACTACTTCATGATTTCTGTGCATCTTAATCTCCAGATACTGTACAGTAATCTTTCCATAGAAATGGATAATCAAGCTGGGGATAAGCTGTGCATTGCATTAAAGAAAATGTTCCAGATTTGCTTCAGTTTATGCGCATTCCAGACAAGTTACCAATTTCAAGGCCTCTTCAATAGGTGGTGCAATATTTTTATTGAGGTGTCTAACATAGAGCAAATTATCATCTACTTGTAGTCAAATTATAGCTTAACAGTCAGAGGCTCCACAGCTACAGCAAACAATAGAGGTGATGTGGGCACCTTTGTTAGGTGCTCCTGCAGATCGAGAACGATGTGCATTTTAGGCCACTGACCTTTATGCCAACAATTGGTTCCGCATAGAGTCAGCTGATCCATGGCAAAGTCCCTTTGCTCACTTCCAGGCTCTATGTAACAGTAAACATATAATTAAGTGCCACAGAATCATAAGCCTTTTTCACATGTAAAATATTGCTGTCGCAGTTAGATCTGGATCAGTCTGGTGCATTGGGCCAAACAGCATTCATATATTTTGTGTTGTCACTCTCTGTGCATTAAAACCAGCTTGAGCTGGCAGTATTATGACCAATTTATATAGCAGTGAGCATTTGAACATGATCTTGACCAACAGACTAGTACCCAAGTTATTTAATGAAAATTGCCTAGATGAGAAGCACTTGGATGGTGACTTGCCAGGCTTCAATTGCATGACTATGAGACCGACTGTAAGCGCTCGGAGCAGCACACCATTTTTTCAAGCTTCTTCATACATTTTCAGCATATGCTGCACTAGTATGTCAGCATAGGCTTTGTAAAAGTTGGCTTAGTAAACTGTTGCATACTTTTACCCCAGCTAATAAACAGATGGCTTTTCTAATATCAGCTACTTAGAGGTGCATATGAGGGATCCTTATCCCATCTCTCTAGCCACACTATGGTGACTGTCTAAATAATTTGCCATTTCTTATATAGGAGTTCTGTTTGTGCTTCACACAGGTTTGCATAAAATTGTCCAGATTTCACCGGACTCTTCATCTGACCGGACCTCTGTCTTTTGTTTCTATTTCAATAATATTGTGTGCCGCCTAGTAAGGTTTACTAGGTTCTGCCTGGATGGTCACCTTCACCATGCCAGCGTGCCACTGCATATATGTATGCCCAGACGTGGGTCCCTTGCTCACTGTGCCACTGGATTCAAGCTAGCCTGGCTGAAGAAGGGTGACATACCCTGAAACCGGTCCCAGGATGCTTGTTTCCGGTCCAGGGAGGACCTGGCCTGGCAGTTCGGTCTGGACTGTTCCCATGGGGCACAGGGTCAAGACTGATTTGCATATGGCTGGGTCCAAACTGGGGTGGCGTAGTGGGCAAAAGAACGATGGATTTAACCCAGATCTTTTGACTGGGGGAGAATGTTTGCATTGTCAGCATTCCGTCCATCATTTGTTTGCTGTAACACTGCATACATGTCCAACAATTTGGCCTCAGTTTCAGCTCTCATATCTGTCAAACAGGCCTTTTATTTTTACGAGAACCATTTTCCCCAGTACTATGGTAGTCAAACACTTCCCAGAATATCGCTACCTCAGATTTCTCCATAGTGTCCCGCACCACCCTCACCACTTCAGCCTGCTTAGCTATAGTCATCCCTCTAATATAGGACTTCAAGGCCTCACAGACCAGGGCAGGACGGGGATGTGGAAATAAGCATCCAACGCTACCATCCAGTCTCCAGGGTCGAGGGCAGACATGACTTGAGCCAATGTCAACATTTTGAACTTCTCCTTCCGGAGGAAGCAGTTGACATCCCTGAGGTCTAAGATAGGACGCAGGCCTTTGTCCTTCTTGGGCACCAGAAAGTAGTGGGAGTAGCAGCCACGACCTACTTCTGGCACAGGGACTCGCTCGATGGCTCCCTTGGCCAAGAGAGCCGCAACTTCCTGACGGAGAAGGGCCAGGTGATCCTCCGACATGTGATGGAGTGTAGGTGGTATGGAGGAAGGGGTAGTCTCGAAGGGGAGGGAGTAGCCCCTTCCGACTTTCTGCAAAACCCACCTGTCCGACATGATGTTGTGCCAGTGGGGGAGGTGGTGGTGGATCCTGCCGCCCACTGACAACTGGTGGCCCTGAAATGTCGGACTAGGAAGGCTTAGAGGCTGCTGCAAAGGGAGCACTGGTGGACTGGCCCGCCCGCTGGCCCGCAGACCCACGGCGGTGGGTCCCACGTCCCCGGTCCCGCAGAGGCTGGACAGCCTGCGCGGGCCTGTGGCCCTGGGCAGAATGTGGTGGGGCACCCCTTCCGTAGTCAGGAAAGGGGCGAAAAGCAGACTGCGCGGGGCGAGAGGTGGTAGCGAGGCCCAAGGATCTGGCCGTAGCCTTAGAGTCCTTGACGCGCTCGAGCGCATTGTCCGCCTTGTCGCCAAACAAGCGACGGCCATCAAAGGACATGGCTAAAAGAGTCGATTGGACATCGCCAGAGAAGCCAGTGGACCTCAGCCAGGCGTAGCGTCTCAGGGCTACCGACGTTGAAATCACCCTGCCTAGCGAGTCGGCGGTGTCCATCCCACAGAGAATGGCGAACTTTGCTGCATCCCTCCCTTCTGTGACCGCACAGGAGAGTACGGCCCGGGCCTCCTCCGGGCACTGTGGCAGCACCTGCGCAACCGTGTCCCACACAGAGTGGGTGGAACGGCCCAAGAGACATGCGGTGTTCACCGACCGCAGTCCCAAGCTGGAGGAAGAAAACATCATCTTCCCAAGATGATCCAGCTTCTTGGATTCCTATCTGGGGGAGCAGTAGGGAACGTGCCTTTGGACGTTGAGGCCTGGACCACCAAGCTCTCAGGGGTAGGGTGTTGGGAGAGGAAAATGGGGTCGCCCGGGGCCGGGCGGTGGCGTCGGGCAATCATCCTATCCACAGGAGCCCCTGTGAGGGCTTGGACCAGGTGCCCAGAAGGATGTCTGTGAGGGCATCATTGAACGGCAGCAGGGGCTCCGAAGAGGCCGCTGTCGGCTGAAGCACCTCAGTCAGGAGGTTAGTCCTGACTGCCACCGTAGGTAGCTCAAGGCCCAAGGTCTCAGCTGCCCTACGCAACACCCCAGCGAAGGAGGCTCCCTCCTCCATAGCCACGGTAGGGGGAGAAAGCATACCAAGTTCTGGGGACGTATTCTGACCACTGGCCTCACCCAGTTCCTCTCTTCAGTCTGGCTCTTTCAGCTGGTCTGCTAGAGGGTCAATAGACCCCTCCCAGTCCTCCTCACCCTCCTCTGGCTCCCACTCAGGGCGATAAGGGCCAGGATAGAACAGAGGTACAAAAGTACTGGTTGGCGCCGGTCTGGCTCCGTGTCCATGTCGAGGGGGAGGCCGGGGTCGACGCCGGCTGGGTACAACACCGGCGTCAGCGGGGGCGAAGGTGTCGCCAATGGATTCGGCGCTGGAGGAAGTGTCGTAAGGTCGACCGGCGCCGATCCGGATCCAGGCCTGGATCCCTGCGGTGCCGAAGCCGCCGGCATCGAAGGCCTAGAACCCCCAGCCGAGTCCGCGGGGCCCGAAGGCGCGCCGGCGGAGTCGGGCTGCCAAAAGATGCCATGGAGGGCTTCGTAAAAGCTACGAAGTTGGGCAGGGGTCACCCCGGCTCCCGGGAAAGGAGGGAGGCTCGGAGCCGACCTAACAGGCTCCGGGGGCGGAGCCGGAGGTCGACGACTGTGGGAGTGCGGGCCGGATAAACAGACGCGGAGGCTGTATATAGTGGGCCAGAGGGCGTCTTTTATTTAAAGGGTCAGTGTTGGGGTATGTGATTGTCTCTGTGGGACTGGCGGCCTTTTTAAGGGTTCTTCTTCTCCTCTCCGCGTGCCCTTCTCCTTCGACGATGGGATCCTCCGGTGTCTTTCCTTCCTCTATTCCCGGGACTCTCCCACGGAGGTACATAGGAGGGAAGGACAAAAAGGGAGCCGTCAGTCACCTCTATGGAACTCTTCCGTACTTTGTACGGCGTCCGTCACCACACCCAGTGGGTCTCTTTATACGTGCTTACTCAAGGAATGGGATATCAGTGAGGGAATCAAAGGAGGGCTTTCTTTAAGTGAGGGATGGTGGAGGAAAGGAAAAAGGGGGTGGTTGGTTGAGCCGGTTAAGGTTGGTATCCTCTCTAGGAGGGATTCATCACACCCGGATCGGTTACCTTAGTGCTATTGTGAGGGGGCAGGTGCTCTTTACGATACAACAGTGACTTCACTCGTGACCCTTCCCAATCGTGGTATCTCCCACCTCCCGCCTCCCCCCTCCCGCTCCCTTTCTCTCTCCGTTACTCACCGACTCCGCCGCAACTCTCCAGAGTCGCGGCCGCTCTCCAGCCTCCTCCTGTGGGGTCCACCACTCTTCGTACCACGTCTCGTCTTCTCCGCCGTGTTCCGCGTCTTCCTCCTTCTCTCTCCGCACTTCCTGTTCCTCGTCTCCGTCGCTCCGTGTCTCCTTCCTCTCTCCGGCTTTGTCGCGCTCTTCCTGGTTTCCCCCGGTCTCTTTTACTTCCATGAGAGAAGTACTTCCGGTGTCGATCCCTCCTCCTCTGGCCGCGTCATCCGGAATGGGCGACTCCTGTGTGGACAGAGCACAGGGTGGAGGCGGGGTCATCTTGACGGACCTCGTAACGGGGCTCGCATTCCGTGACGGGACCTCCGCGGGTAAGCTAATTCTGTCTTTACAGGGTGTTCTTCCTGGCGATAAAGGGGTTTCGCCTTGTGCTCCCTCACAACGACCTTCCGCATCCCGTGTTGCATCGGCTGACGGACGGGGAGAAGGCGAAGAGCGATGATGCTTCTTCGCCTTCTTCTTGTGCTTCAACTTACCCGAAGAAGAAGACTTCGAAGAGGAGTGATGGTGGTGGCTCCGCGACCAGTCCCGCGACCTCCCTCTCGACCTGGAGCTCAAGCGGCACAGAGCTGACTGCCGGGCCTCGAGAAGCTATCGGGACCGCTCCCGCAAAGACTTAGGGTTCATGGCCCGGCAGTCGGAGCACGACTTCGGGTCGTGGTCGCGCTCCAGGCACCAGAGGCACACGAGATGTGGGTCCGTGACCGAAATCAACTTGTGACAGGAGTCACAAGGTTTGAAGCCGGTCCGACGATGTGACATCCCTTGCACCGGGATTCGAAAGAAGAAGTCGACAAAAGTCAAAAAAACTCTAGTCAAAAAAGACTAAGGGTACTGCTGTCTCAGGATCTGCGCTGGCTGGCGCTGAAAAAGAAAGAACTGACGTCAGTGCGTGGGGGCAGCGTCTAAGCAGATACCATGACGTCTTTCTGGCGATCACGACGCCAACGACAAACGCGGAGTCGACCAACGCCACCTACCGACGCGCAGGGATACTGCTGAAGAAAAAATTCTCCGGATCCAGTCTGTCGCCTGGGGGTAATTCTAAGGTAAGGAATTCATGACTAATAGTCTCTTTCAGATATGTTGGGTCTCTGGCAATATACCAGGGTGCTTCTCACCTTTCTGGTATTGTTCAGCCATCCAATATTTCACGACTACACTGAGCCCCAGATTACCTACTGCACTCATCACCCACACAGCGATTTGGTCAATAGTTTCTCCACATATATCTTTGACAGCCTGTCTAACTCCACCAACTATGTAAATTGATGCAAACTGTGGTATTGATACAGCTGGTGTCAATTGTACAGCCTGTAAATCTACCTAACAACTCCTCCCCTCTCCCACTCTGCCCCTTGAACACATTCCCATACTAACAAAAAGAACAAGAAACTTAAATTAAATTGTGCATTGCGCAAAAGGGGCACATATGAAAGACCCACATCCAGCAGTGGGTTCAGCCCAAAGTTAATACATCTTAGCATATAAGGTGCTGTGGTCCCTAGGGAGGTGCACAAATAATCTCTTTCATCACAGCCAAAAGACCTAGGTGTCCTAAGTTTGAAAGCTCATCATTCCTACATCTACTTATCCGCAATGTAACAGATTCAGCAGTATGGTGTGCTGCTTAATCATTCACAGTCTAGACTTATTCTATATCATTTGTAGATCAGCTCTCTGCTTCTGCTGTCCTGGTATCTTCCGCCACAATTTCTTTCCTCATTTGCTTGGTGCCAAAGTGTTCTTTGACATATTTTAAAACTTTCTGTCTCTTTAAGTTCCATTTAGAGTTCTCTTCAGCTTAACTGGGTATAGCTCTGCATAATGAGCATGGTTATCCTTCAGTAGTTTTTTACCTGGCAAAAATGTTCATCGAGCTGCCTATATGTTTTGCATGAAGTCAGGGAACATAGCTAGTTTCATGCTTTAATATTCAAGATCTTTTTTTTTCTCTGGCTTTGTGCAGTGCTCTGTCCCAGTCTCTATAATTCAATAATGTAGTGATGATGGGCCAGGGGCCCACTACAGGGGGGGGCTAAGGACCTAATGACCGATGTGCCCTCAACCCCAGATAGGTGAGAACCTTTTGTTGCCAAATGGATCTGCGAGGAAAAACTAAGCAAAGGTTGTGAGAAGTTGGCCTGGTATATGCTGTTCACTAATTAAAGTGGACACCTTGCACCAGGGCAAATCGACTCTTATGGTAGATAGGTTTAAGACAACCTTTTAAAGAAAGCTATCCTAGTGGTAGCTGTGGAGAGCAGCCTTCAGGCTAAGTCTTGAAGGAATGTAAAGCAGCTTGTTTTACCATATAATCTCTTGAATCACCAAATGAAAAGACACCACACAGGTATATATATCAAATATATATGTATTTATTTCTAAATAACTCTCTACTAATCTCTTTATGAGATTAGAAGACAAACATATGCACAAATCAACGTTTCACAATAAGTTAAGCACAAAATATGGCTGGGGCCCTAGGGTCGTACCAGACCATATACTAAAAAAGGGACTTGGCAACAACGACTTGCAGGGAGACAAGGCCTAGGGCCTTCAGAAGTGCTGGGGCCTCACGAAACCACCCAAGGCAGGTAAGTAAAGGACCCACGGGGGATGCGTGCAGTGTGGATACACAGGCGCGGATCGCCGTTAACTTCAATGGGGCAAGTCGCGGTTGGAAATTAAGAGTTCTAGGATACTTCGGGAGAACCTACAAGCAAGTCACTTACAGGGTAAGTAGTTCTAGGGCCCACACCCACAGGAGCACCGTAGTGCTGGAGTTACCTCACCCAGGGAAGCCGGGTGCATAGGTGTCCTTTGGTGTCGGGTCGCGGCGTCGTTTTCAATGGCGAACAAAGAAGACTTGCTGCTTGCGGGAGCTGAAGAAGTGTCCGGTGGAATCCAAGCCTGGATTCTGAAGAAGGATGACCTGAAAGCAGAGGGGACAGTGTTCAAAGTCACTTGGCAGTGACTCGGGGCAAGGAAGATGGATGCCCACCGTCGTCGGTTGATTCAGGTCGGTTGCGGGTGCCTTGACTCTTCAGCCACGAGGTCCAGGAGGCGTCGACGACGACCAGGAGCTGGATTCTGTGTCCCCCACGAAGTCTGCAGCTTACTGCGGTGTCGGCAACTCGATTGGAGCCAACAAGCCTTGGCAACAGCAAGTCTCGGGGAGATGAAGAAAAGTCGATGGCACAGACCAGCAAGGTCTGAGGGACTCACCCAGCGAGGGTAAGTCAGGGCAGGCCTGGAGCAACCAGGGGAGCCCTTTGGTTTCTTTAAGAAGTCTTCTGGGGACCCACGAGCCGGCTGGCAAGGGATCGCGAAGACACCTCGGGCGGAATCACTCAACAGGGGCCCACGGTCACTCGGGACGGTGTAGGCCTCTGATCTTCGGAGGGATTCCTGCTAGAGGTCGGGACCACACGTGGTCCAAAGCACAAGTTCGTGGAACGTTGTGAAGGGGTTGCACTCGACAATAGTGCACGGTACCCAGGGGTCGCGGTTCCTCGTCACTCGTGGGGTCCACTTGCCTCAGCTTCGCTGGGGACTCACGATGGCCTTGGAGAAGTCAGGGACTTCGGACTCCGGCGGGAGCGGCGTAGTTTGCGACCGTCGTTGTCGTTTTTGGTGCCTGCCAAGCAGGGGAGTCACTCCTTGACTCCAAGGGAGATTCTTCTGTCTTCCAAAGGTAGTGGAACGTCGAAGGGCCAGGATTCTTCTGTAGAGCATCGTCCAGGGGTTATCTGCTTTGCAATGGCAAGGTTCCCCCTCTTATACTAAAAAGAGGGGATGGACTAGCTCTATGACCCCACCTATGGGAGGGTCAAGGGAGGGGGTGGCTACACCCACTTCCCTTTGTCCAGTTTCGCGCCAGAGCAGGGGCAGGTAGCCCCTGAGCTGGTTTGAACTGGCATATGCACAGAGGAGCCTTCTGCTCCCCCAGTGCAGGACTTCAAAGCACTCTAAGAGTGCACCCACCCAGCCCCAATACACTAAACCCTGTCTGGGAGGTGGTTACACCTCCCTGTGACAGGATGCCTATTGTTGGGCTTCCTCCACTGCGAGTTTCGGTCATCAGCAGGAGGGCAGCCCAGTGTCTGTGACTGGTGGCATCCATTTTGTGATGCCAGGGCTCTTTAGGATTCTACCGCGTTTCCACAGCAGGTACATGTCTTATCCCTCTAGAAGGGTGGAATGCTACCCCCGCCGCCAAGGTTGGCGGGGGGTAGTATTCCAAGATGTTTGACACCAAACACGACATGTTTTGATGCAGCCATTCCAAAGTTAGCATTTACCGCGAGGATATAATGCACTTAATAGTATATGGTTTAACCGCATCCACAAACAGCACCAGAGAATAGACTCTGAGAGCTGCAGAGGGGCCCTGCTCAGGCAGAGGCACCCCCTCACATAGAAGCCAAGCACCCTGCCCTCAGGATTGATAGGGCCTGCCTTAGGGGTGACTGATAGGTTTATATGTGTGTGCAGGAGAGATATAGGAAACCTATATCTCAGTGAGGGGTGCTAGCACCACCTCACCCAGGCTGCAGTAGCAGGCCTGTGGTGTCAGATTTAGACTGCTTCCCAGGGGTGGCATAATATATGCTGCAGCCCCTGGTAGGCCTGTGAAGTACCTATGCCCTTGGCACCTAAGGTACCATATACTAGGGACTCATAAGGCACCACAGTATCCAATCACTAGTGCACCTAGAGTGCACTCCATGTCGTTTAGAGAGTACAGAGAGGCTGGGGCCCTGATTGGCAGGGACCCAGCCAGACTATAGCCAGAAACCAGTGCTAACATCAGAAAAAAGTGGGGGCAACATAAGAGGCAGATCCTACTCTCCTACACAACCCCCCCAAACTCAGGGACACTAAACTAACCTTGACCAGTTGAGTCTTCGTGTTCAAAGTGGAAATACCTTGAGAGTCCATCTGCATTGGCATGTTGGGTCCCAGGCCTATGTTCCACTGTATAGACCATCCCCTGTAGGGAAATGGACCACCTCAAAAGTTTTGGGTTTTCACCTTTCATCTGCTTTAGCCATAGGAGGGGCTTGTGGTCAGTCTGAACTATGAAGTGAGTACCAAACAAGTATCGCCTCAGCTTCTTCAGGGCCCATACCACAGCAAAGGCCTCCCTCTCTATAGCTGACCAACGTTTCTCTCTACGGGTCAGCCTTCTGCTAATAAAAGCTACTGGCTGGTCTTGACCTTCATCATTCAGTTGAGACAGTACAGCTCCCACACCCAGCTCAGAAGCATCTGTTTGGACAATGAACTTTTTGGTGTAGTCTGGACTCTGTAAGATGGGGGCAGTGCACATGGCCTGCTTTAGGTCTTCAAATGCCTTTTGACAGCTAGCTGTCCACTGAACCTTTTTGGCATTCTCTTTGAGGTCAGATCATTCAAGGGGGTCACTATAGATCCATATCCCTTGACAAACCTCCTATAGTACCCAGTCAGGCCTAAGAAGGCTCTCACCTGTGTCTGGGTGGTTGGAGCAACCCATTCCATTATGGTTTGGATTTTGCTCTGTAAAGGTTGAACCTGGCCTCCACCTACAAGGTGGCCCAGGTACACAAACTGACTCTGCCCTATCTGGCACTTGGTGGCCTTGATAGTGAGGCCTGCTTTCTGCAGGGCCTCCAAAACATTTCTGAGGTGGACCAGGTGATCCTGCCAGGAGGAACTAAAGACAGCAATATCATCTAGATAAGCTGAGCAATAAGTTTCCATCCCTGCCAGAACTTTATTCACCAACCTCTGAAAAGTGGCAGGTGCATTTTTCAATCCAAAGGGCATCACCACAAAGTGGTAGTGCCCACCAGGGGTCGAAAATGCTGTTTTGGCTTTTGCATCATCAGCTAATCTGATTTGCCAGTAGCCAGCTGTTAGGTCAAATGTGCTTAGATACTTGGCTGAGGCCAAAGTATCAATCAGCTCATCTGCCCTTGGTATGGGATAGGCATCAGTCCTAGTGACTGCATTGAGGCCTCTGTAGTCTACACAAAACCTCATTTCTTTCTTACCACCCTGGGTATGAGGCTTGGGTACCAGGACTACTGGGCTAGCCCAAGGGCTATCTGAAGGCTCAATCACGCCTAACTCCAACATTTTCTGGACTTCAGTCCTGATACAGTCCCTGACATGGTCAGGTTGCCTGTAGATTTTATTCTTGACAGGCAGACTGTCCCCAGTGTCCACCTCATGGGTGCACCAGGTAGTCTGACTAGGGGTCAGGCTAAACATATGTCTAAACTGTTGCAGAACTTGTCTGCACTCAGTTTGCTGATGGTCAGTGAGGCTGCTTGCCAAAGCAACACAATCTACTGACCCATCATCAGGGTTCTGAGAGAGCAGGTCAGGGAGAGGGTCACTCTCCTCCTCCTGGTCCTCATCAGTTGCCATGAGCCCATGTCAGCCCTGTCAACATATGGCTTTAATCTGTTGACATGAAGCACCCTTAGGGGGCTCCTGGGAGTTCCAAGATTCACCAGATAGGTGACTTCTCCCTTCTGTTCAACTATTGTATGGGGGCCACTCCACTTGTCCTGGAGGGCTGCTGGGGCCACAGGTTCCAACACCCACACTTTCTGTCCTGGCTGGTATACAGTCAGCACAGCCTTTGGTCATGCCAAGCTTTTGCAATTCTTGGCTGGCCTCCAGGTTTTTGGTTGCCTTTTTCATGTACTCTGCCATCCGGGAGCGGAGACCAAGTACATAGTCCATCACATCTTGTTTGGGGGGCTTGAGAGGTAACTCCCAGCCCTCTTTTACCAAACATAGTGGACCTCTCACAGGATGCCCAAACAGAAGCTCAAATGGGCTGTAACCAACCCCCTTCTGTGGAACCTCTCTGTATGCAAACAACAGGCAAGGAAGAAGAAGGTCCCATTTCCGCCTAAGCTTCTCTGGGAGTCCTTTAATCATTCCTTTCAAGGTTTTGTTGAAGCGTTCAACTAAACCATTGCATTGTGGGTGATAGGGGTGGTGAACTTATAAGTTACACCACACTCCTTCCACATTGCTTTCAGATATCCTGACATGAAGTTGGTACCTCTGTCAGAAATGACCTCCTTTGGGAAACCCACTCTGGAGAAAACTCCAATGAGGGCTCTTGCCACCACAGGGGCTGTGGTGGTCCTCAGGGAATTGCCTCTGGGTACCTGGTGGCATGATCCACTACCACCAGGATAAATCTGTGCCCAGATGCAGTCTGAGGATCAAGGGGACCAACAATGTCAATCCCTACCCTTTCAAAGGGTACCCCCACCACAGGTAGTGGTATCAGGGGGCCTTTGTTGTGCCACCTGCCTTACCACTGGCTTGGCAAGTGACACAGGAGCGACAAAACTCCTTTGTGTCCTCTGACATATGTGGCCAATGAAAATGTGGAACAAGCCTGTCCCAGGTCTTGTTTTGGCCCAAGTGACCTGCTAAAGGGATATCATGTGCTAAGGTCAAGAGGAACCCCCTAAACTTCTGAGGTATTACCAACCTCCTGGTGGCTCCAGGGGCTGGGTCTCTACCCTCAGAATATAGGAGTTCCTCATCCCAATAAACTTTATGGGACCCACTAGCACTCCCAGCAGCCTCAGCAGCAGCCTGCTGTCTGAGGGGTTCAAGAGAGGGGCAGCACTGTTGCTCCTTACTCAGATCTTCCCTAGAAGGGCCCCCTGCCCCCAAGAACTCAACCTGGTCAGGCTCAAGTCCCTCTGGGGCAGTTCCTTCTTCAGGTTCTGCTTCACCTCCCTCTGGAAGTGAATCTTTGATCTGAGACAGAGGGGAAGGCACTGCCTTAACCCTACTGCTCCTCCTCTTGGGAAGCATCTGGTCCATTGTTCCAGGATCCAGAGCTGGTTCAGTGTCATGCATTCTTGCTTGTGACCTGGTCACAGCAAATACCTCTGCAGGGATGCCCAACATCTCAGCATGAGTCCATAACTCTACTTCAGACCAGGCTGAAGTCTCTAGATCATTGCCCAATAGACATTCTACAGGGAGGTCTGCACTGACTACAACCTTCTTGAGGCCAGTTACCCCTCCCCAGGAGAAATTCACCACTGCCAGACTATGGTTGGTCTGGACATTGCTTGCATTGGTCACCTGGTACATTTCACCCAGGATGATCTGTCCAGGGTCCACTAGGTCCTCTGCCACCATGGTGACACTAGCACCCGTGTCCCTAAATGCCAAAGCCTGTTTGCCATTTATCAAAGGCTGCTGTTTGTACTTGCCCAGATTACTGGGGCTTACTAGGAAGGACATATCAATGTTTCCATCACAAATCAGCATTGCCTGAGTGGTCACTCTGACTAGGTCAGAATCCACTTCAGAACCCAGGGTCAACCCTACTACACCCTTATTCTGCGTACCACCTCCACCAGTAGCTGAGCTAGGGGGCACAGTTGCCTTAGGGGCTGGAGTGGTGGTGGTGGTTTGGTCTTTGGACTTGGTACAATCAGAAGTCCAGTGCCCTTTCTGTTTACAGAATTTGCACCAGGGCTTCTTTTGGCCTTTTCCCTTGTTGGACTGTGACTCCCCACCAGATGCAGATTTTTGGGGCCCTTGTGAAGACTTCTGGTCTTTTGACTTATCCCCACCTTTCTCAGAGCCTTTAGGATCTTGCTTCTTAGTGTCACCCCCTTGGTTCTGGGTTTTCTGCCTCACCCTGGTTCTGACCCATTTGTCTGCCTTCTTTCCCAATTCTTGGGGCGAGGTCAGATCAGAGTCCACCAGGTACTGATGCAACAACTGGTTCTGGCAATTATTTAGGATCTGTTCTCTCATCATCAGATTATACAATCCCTTGAAATCAGTAACCCTACTGCCAACCAGCCAACCCTCTAGAGCCTTGGTTGCACAATCAACAAAGTCAGTCCAGTCCTGAGTCTGTGCCTTCTGGGTATCTCTGAACTTCAACCTGTACTGCTCAGTGGTTAAGCCAAACCCATCTATCAGTGCACTCTTCAGGACCTCATAATCATCAGCATCCTCCTCTCTAACAGTGAGGAGCTTGTCTCTTCCTTTATCTGAAAAGGAGAGCCACAAGATTGCTGCCCACTGCTTTTGGGGGACCTGCTGTACTCTACAGGCCCTCTCCATAGCAGTTATCCACTTGTGGATATCATCCCCACTCTGGTAGGGAGGAACAACCTTGCTCAGGTTCCTATGGTCAGGAATATATTCTCTGCCTCTAGGGACACTGTTGCTGCCACCAGGGGGTTCTAACCCCTCTTTTCTAGAAGCTCTCTGGATCTCCAGGGCTTCCCTATCCAGTGCCAACTGCTTGGTTCTGAGGGCCACTTTGGCTTCCTCATACTGGAGCAGTTTGCACCTTCTCTCAGAGGAGGTCTCTCTTAAGGAAAAGTATGAGCTCCTCTGCTGGACAAATTCTCTGCCAGAGTGATAAGAGTGGTCAGATTCCCTGGAAGGGGATCTGTGCCTCTCCTCCTCTCTGTCAGTTCTCTTAGGGAGAATTCCTCTGTCCTTTTCAGGCCCCTTGAAGCCTGGCCCTTCAATCACAGAGTCTTGGTCATTCTGATTTTCATCATCTGACCCAGATACTATGACTGACCCACCCACTGATTCAAACCCTTTAGCTCCTAGAGCCAATCTAAGGTCATCTGCTGTCAGCAGATCTATCAGGTGTAGTGTTGAGGGACACTGTCCTAGCCTCAGGTGTCTGTCAACACACATGGCTCTCAAGTCAGAGAAAGCCATGTCCTTATACTGAGGCTGAGTGGATCCACTGGGTCCACCCTTTAAGGACATTCTAGTGTTGTGCAGTGTTGTACTACCTACACTAGTTTGTGGCCTACTGATCCTAGCTTGAGCTGTGGAAAGGGTGTGCTATCCCCTGGCACACAGCTCTAAGTTCAGTAGAACTTATTGATACTAAGCTTGACTTTATATGTACCTTGAGTACCTATAATGGTTTTCAGTTAGTAATTCAAATAGAGATTTTCTGGTAAAACAATGGCAAGCTGGAATCCCACACGCTGCCCACCAATGTGAGAAGTTGGCCTGGTATATGCTGTTCACTAATTAAAGTGGACACCTTGCACCAGGGCAAATCGACTCTTATGGTAGATAGGTTTAAGACAACCTTTTAAAGAAAGCTATCCTAGTGGTAGCTGTGGAGAGCAGCCTTCAGGCTAAGTCTTGAAGGAATGTAAAGCAGCTTGTTTTACCATATAATCTCTTGAATCACCAAATGAAAAGACACCACACAGGTATATATATCAAATATATATGTATTTATTTCTAAATAACTCTCTACTAATCTCTTTATGAGATTAGAAGACAAACATATGCACAAATCAACGTTTCACAATAAGTTAAGCACAAAATATGGCTGGGGCCCTAGGGGCGTACCAGACCATATACTAAAAAGGGACTTCGCAACAACGACTTGCAGGGAGACAAGGCCTAGGGCCTTCAGAAGTGCTGGGGCCTCACGAAACCACCCAAGGCAGGTAAGTAAAGGACCCACGGGGGACGCGTGCAGTGTGGATACACAGGCGCGGATCGCCGTTAACTTCAATGGGGCAAGTCGCGGTTGGAAATTAAGAGTTCTAGGATATTTCGGGAGAACCTACAAGCAAGTCACTTACAGGGTAAGTAGTTCTAGGGCCCACACCCACAGGAGCACCGTAGTGCTGGAGTTACCTCACCCAGGGAAGCCGGGTGCATAGGTGTCCTTTGGTGTCGGGTCGCGGCGTCGTTTTCAATGGCGAACAAAGAAGACTTGCTGCTTGCGGGAGCTGAAGAAGTGTCCGGTGGAATCCAAGCCTGGATTCTGAAGAAGGATGACCTGAAAGCAGAGGGGACAGTGTTCAAAGTCACTTGGCAGTGACTCGGGGCAAGGAAGATGGATGCCCACCGTCGTCGGTTGATTCAGGTCGGTTGCGGGTGCCTTGACTCTTCAGCCACGAGGTCCAGGAGGCGTCGACGACGACCAGGAGCTGGATTCTGTGTCCCCCACGAAGTCTGCAGCTTACTGCGGTGTCGGCAACTCGATTGGAGCCAACAAGCCTTGGCAACAGCAAGTCTCGGGGAGATGAAGAAAAGTCGATGGCACAGACCAGCAAGGTCTGAGGGACTCACCCAGCGAGGGTAAGTCAGGGCAGGCCTGGAGCAACCAGGGGAGCCCTTTGGTTTCTTTAAGAAGTCTTCTGGGGACCCACGAGCCGGCTGGCAAGGGATCGCGAAGACACCTCGGGCGGAATCACTCAACAGGGGCCCACGGTCACTCGGGACGGTGTAGGCCTCTGATCTTCGGAGGGATTCCTGCTGGAGGTCGGGACCACACGTGGTCCAAAGCACAAGTTCGTGGAACGTTGTGAAGGGGTTGCACTCGACAATAGTGCACGGTACCCAGGGGTCGCGGTTCCTCGTCACTCGTGGGGTCCACTTGCCTCAGCTTCGCTGGGGACTCACGATGGCCTTGGAGAAGTCAGGGACTTCGGACTCCGGCGGGAGCGGCGTAGTTTGCGACCGTCGTTGTCGTTTTTGGTGCCTGCCAAGCAGGGGAGTCACTCCTTGACTCCAAGGGAGATTCTTCTGTCTTCCAAAGGTAGTGGAACGTCGAAGGGCCAGGATTCTTCTGTAGAGCATCGTCCAGGGGTTATCTGCTTTGCAATGGCAAGGTTCCCCCTCTTATACTAAAAAGAGGGATGGACTAGCTCTATGACCCCACCTATGGGAGGGTCAAGGGAGGGGTGGCTACACCCACTTCCCTTTGTCCAGTTTCGCGCCAGATAGCCCCTGAGCTGGTTTGAACTGGCATATGCACAGAGGAGCCTTCTGCTCCCCCAGTGCAGGACTTCAAAGCACTCTAAGAGTGCACCCACCCAGCCCCAATACACTAAACCCTGTCTGGGAGGTGGTTACACCTCCCTGTGACAGGATGCCTATTGTTGGGCTTCCTCCACTGCGAGTTTCGGTCATCAGCAGGAGGGCAGCCCAGTGTCTGTGACTGGTGGCATCCATTTTGTGATGCCAGGGCTCTTTAGGATTCTACCGCGTTTCCACAGCAGGTACATGTCTTATCCCTCTAGAAGGGTGGAATGCTACTCCCGCCGCCAAGATTGGCGGGGGGTAGTATTCCAAGATGTTTGACACCAAACACGACATGTTTTGATGCAGCCATTCCAAAGTTAGCATTTACCGCGAGGATATAATGCACTTAATAGTATATGGTTTAACCGCATCCACAAACAGCACCAGAGAATAGACTCTGAGAGCTGCAGAGGGGCCCTGCTCAGGCAGAGGCACCCCCTCACATAGAAGCCAAGCACCCTGCCCTCAGGATTGATAGGGCCTGCCTTAGGGGTGACTGATAGGTTTATGTGTGTGTGCAGGAGAGATATAGGAAACCTATATCTCAGTGAGGGGTGCTAGCACCACCTCACCCAGGCTGCAGTAGCAGGCCTGTGGTGTCAGATTTAGACTGCTTCCCAGGGGTGGAATAATATATGCTGCAGCCCCTGGTAGGCCTGTGAAGTACCTATGCCCTTGGCACCTAAGGTACCATATACTAGGGACTCATAAGGCACCACAGTATCCAATCACTAGTGCACCTAGAGTGCACTCCATGTCGTTTAGAGAGAACAGAGAGGCTGGGGCCCTGATTGGCAGGGACCCAGCCAGACTATAGCCAGAAACCAGTGCTAACATCAGAAAAAAAGTGGGGGCAACATAAGAGGCAGATCCTACTCTCCTACAAAGGTTTTGTGTTAGTTACCGCAATTGCTTCTTGTATGGTCATTATTTGTGCATTGTTCTGCCAGGACCTGGCTTATAGGTCATCATTCTTGGCCACTGTAGTCTTCTGTAACTTTTGTAGTGGAGATATCTTCTTTTCTAGTGTGGACAAAGTCTTCCAGATCAGACACTCCTTTCAATCTAGCAGTTTGCTTAGCAACGCTCTCCTTTAGATGGTCTGCTTTAATGGATAATATGTCAATCTTATGATCTTTAGCAACTATCCTGCTATTCATTTCCAGCAAAGGTTGTTTTAAATTCCACTACGTATTTTAAGTTTATACATTGGAGCAGTTCAAAGCATCTATCTGCAGATCATCATGTCTGGTCTTGCCAGTTTTCTTGTTCAAGAGGAATTTACGATATTTGGTGTCCTACTTCCCCATTTCATCCCACAACTGCTTTTCTACTGCTTGTGTGCACTCTGACTTACTCTCTGCCTCAGAGTTACAACAATCTTCAGATAGATACAGTTCTTGTAATCCAGCACCAAACTGCAGGCCATGTTACCTCTGCTTATTCTGAAACCCTACATCTCAAAAGCAGGTGCGTCTCAGTGAAGCCTCCCTGCACCATAGATAACCGCATGCATTGCACCGCACATACAGCCATTCTCCTGAGTGCAACAACATGGAGAGAAGCATGGGGCCAGGCCCATTTGTGCACATGCCCTGGTCAGCATTACACAAAATCCATGCATATTACAGCCCCACCGGGCCAGTGCTGCGGAATTTAGCTGGGCACATCTATTATTCTGGTGTCAGCTGCCGTTTCCAACTGGGCGCCTCAGCATCCTCTAGGGCCATGTTGGTTCGCAGACTATAGCCGCCGCATGGAAGCAGGTTGTTGGCACAGCTTTGTGGCTAACCTTCATGCAGGCTGATCTCTCCTGCCAAGCTCACCACAGATCTCAGGGGCAACAGCACCGAGCAGCTGTCCGATCAACAAGGCAGCAAGAATGGGCAGACCCTCAAGGTCCCCAGCTGCCCCAGTCACTGCCAACCATTTGAGATTCTGTACCACAGGCACCTCGTCCTTCAGCCATTACTAGGTGAGCAAAGGATTTTACTATTGAAACCTGTGGAACAATTTGTTTGGGCTGTGTGGGGGCTCAGCCATAGCTCACATGAAGATTGTGGCCTCTCATCCATAGCCTTCTAGGCGAGTTTTCATACATTTATGAATTTATTTACATTTACCTGGCTTATAGTGTGTTGTGTATCACCTTTTGGTTACTTCACAGAACTGGGTTCTTAAGAAAATAGCTTCTCTGATGTACAAATGGGGCAAAAGTCTGACTAAGAGTGGGACAGAATCAGTGACCAACCCCTGTGCTGCATGAACACCCATTGAAAAGTAGGTTTCAATAGTTAGGTTTCCAGCTGCTGTCAGAAGCACATGTAGTCCAACGCTGGTCTCGATGCAAGGTTTAAAGCGTTCCACCACTTGACAATGTAGTCTCCCAGAGACCGCCCATTGTGTTTGAGGTGCCTGTAGGTTTAATGTTTGATCAAGTGAATTATTTTCTATTGCAGGTTCCTTACAGGTACTTTGAAGAGTGAAGGAATCAGAAGGTATGCTGGACCTTTGCCTATTGGTCTTTGTGCATAGCCTAAAGGACTTTAAACTTGACCCTCACATCCAAAGTGAGTACGTGGAGGGATTTCAGGGCGGACTGTAAATTGCCATGCTTTTAGAGAATGGGGCAGTCTTTGAAGCCTGGTAATGATTTGCTTTGGTAACCCAGTATAAATATTGTGCTGTATTTTAGAAATTGCATAACTAAAAGTTTCTCAACTTCAACCTATGGTCTGTTTGGAGGAGTAGGAGGATTTACGTGAGAATCAAGAGCTGTATGTTGACATCCTTTACCACAGCGCTCACCTTGGGGATGAACCGAAAGTTCGGAATAGAAGTGAATTTTAACAAGGTAGATGCTGGAATGTGTAGGGGACGTCCTGAAAGGTTTTGGTTGCAGAGGAAACTCTTTTAGATCCAGTGCAAGTTGCAGGCATGACCAGAGTTAACGGGTTTCGGTGATGGATGGTTTTTCAATATTTAAACTGCGTGGCAGTCTAGGACAGGGGTCTCCAACAGGTAGCTCGCCAGAACCCTGGAAGTAACGTCCTGAAGTGCAGTCCAGCAGAGTATGTAATTCAGAGGGTCAAGCCACATTGAAGAAGGAAGCACTACAGCTCTCAAGAGCACACACTGTGACCACCTGTGAGACGTGAAATATAGAGACCTGTTTGCAGTTAGCAAAGTCACATGGCGATTTGTAATTTTACAAGCCCCACTGTATCAGTGTGTGAAAAAGACAAGATGTTCTTGAAGTGTTTTTACTTAAAATGAAATAGAAAATCTATATTTTGAGCGAGTGATATGCTGATGTTTGAGAACAAAATATCAAACCATATTTAAAGCTGTTCTTTCGATAATAATTCATATATGTTTGGGAGATGCAGAACTGTTTGTCTTTCTTTTGTGCCAGCGGACACTTGGTGCTGTGGCTGTCATTTCATTAGGCATGTGGAGGTATTTTATATTGATACGTTTTTACCAACATTGCAGTTGGTAATCCCATTTTATGTGTTGGGGTGATCCGTGTTCTATCACAATATTGAGTGCCAAAATATCGTTTCCAGCATATTGACAAAAACTACATTATGAGGGTAAGTATATATGTAAGTATAGTTTTATTTGTGACATACATTTGAGTGATCACTACTTTAATCCTGCTAGTTGTGTTCACTATTGTGGTCGTATCCGATATGGTTACTACTGCAACATTGAGCAAAGTCATTATTAGCTCGAAACAAAGTTCAGAAGTAGCTCTTGTTATAGAAAAGGTTGGAGACCCCTGGTCTAGTTTAGACACTTCATGGTGCTCAAGATTGAGAAATGGACCCTGCTTTTTATCTATCTAATACTATCGAGCAAGGGTTTCCAATTGTTTGGAATGCTAGGGATCAGGACAAAAGAGCAGCACACATATTCCCTGAAATCATAATTGTGATCACAAAAATGAACTTGCACCAAACAATTAGAACAGAACTGAGAATCTATGTTCACTGGTGTGATGTCAAACTACTAAGTAGATTGTGCTGTACGGCCCAATTAATCTTCAATTTCTATATTTAAAGTTCCAGAATGTGCAAATTTGAACGCGTTTAAAAAGGAAACATTTTGGTTCTCTGAGAGAAACTCACAGCATGTTGATCAGAGTGCGCCTGTGATTTAACACTTTTTCCAAAAAAGGTTCTTCTTCTTGGACTCTTATAGAAGGATTCATGCAAACCACCACTTTGAGTGGAGGGAGGGTGCAAGACAACGTGTGATTTTCTAAGATAATTCCTATAGGAAATTTTACTCACTTTCTGTTACGAAAAAACGGATGAACAGAATGACATCAAATATAGCAAAAAGTAAGAACTTTACTCAGAAAGCAAGCTTTTTGTGATTTGGCATAAATCTGTTGAGCAGTATGAAAAATTGGTACTGGACATCAGAACCAATTTTATTTTTTAAATACTTCAACCTAATTGGTTGAGGAGCTATTTCTCCCTTTGCCCATTTCGGCATTGTGGGACTGGTCCTAGAGTACCAAAACAATCTGATTGGCTGACCGCGCCATTGAACAAAATGCTGAGATCGCCATTACAGAACTGAGGGACTCGGTCCCAGGTTCTGAATTTCAAGATAAAAGGGTACATAAGGGGAAGGCTGAACCCCCCCCCCCCCTCCTCCCCCCCGGGGCCATGTGATGGGGTTCAAAAGAACTTCCCCCACCCCCCTTTAATTCAAATTGGACTATTTTTTTGGGAGTACTGCGGTACTACCACTGGGCTCCACATGGCACCTGTGCAGTACTGTAGTGCTATATTAGTGTCTGAGTGCTGAAAATAATAATATAATGCACATTCCATGTGAAGTGGGGAATGGCTGGCTAGTGGCCTGTTGGGCACAGGGTAGGTCCTGTAGTCAACCTTGGTACATATGGTTGGGCTCCTGGGGGTTGGGTGCCAATCCTGGTGCAGGCCAGGCCCCACACCCAAGCCCTGCTGCACACAGCCCAAGGCAGTGTGCAGCAGAGGGCTAGGTGCCCGTGTGGGGGTTGACCATAGGGTCTGGCCAAAGGCAATATGAAGCGAGGCTTCACTCATGACATGTTAAATGATGTTGTTGATGACCTACTGAAACATTGCTGAGTGTCTTGTGTGCGATGATAACCATAAATGCTGAATGTCAGTGGTTTCAGCTCGTTGAGCGAGAACCATAACTAACTTTTTTCAGTTTATTTTATGATGTACTTCGTTTTCTTTTATTTAATGGCTATGTGCAGTGGCGGTTGAGCGCAGGCACCCAATTTCCACTGCACACAATTTCTTATGTGTGCAGCATTTGACGTCCCGCCTCTCTGTCATTGTTTCTGTACATCTCACTTTCTATCTCTCTGTTGCACACCTTTTCTATCTTTTCTGCTTTTTAAAAAATATTTTTGGGAAAGCTGGGAATCAAATCCAAGTCACAATTTGACAAAATGGTGGAAGAGTCCACTATTTAAAAGGGACACTCTTGCAATTGCATTTTGAGTAGCCAATCATGCAGAATTTGCTTTGTTTTTTCCAGGTATGTGACTGGCCTCTAGATTTCCCCAAGCTTACAACTCCCAACCCACCACTACACCCAGGATTGAGATACTTTGGTAAAAAGCTACCCCATTCCTGTAGAAATGTTTTTTTCACAGCATAAAAGTTGGGATTCGTAATCAATTCATGAATTTCATGATAGCAAAAAAAAAAAAAATCCATAGTTTTCCAGCCAAGCAAATGTGTCTACAAATTCAAATATGATTGACAGTGGTTGCAAATCACAGAATTGCAACATTAAAAGGGAGATATACAAAAATGTTAACCTTTTCAAGATCACCAGTCACCTTTTTCAAAAGCGTATTTCCTGAAAACTATTGAACAGATTTTTACCAAACCCACAAAAGCATGCTTTCTGAGTAATGTTCTACATTTATGCCACGTTTTGGTGGATATCTGTACAGCTGTTTTTGCTGTAAGTGCAAGCAAAAATTCCTATTGGTGCTAAAAAGAGAAAACATCTTTTTTCACCTTTCCCCCTTAACGTTTTTCCCTACAGGCATACCAACAAAACTTGCAAGCCGGACCGTAGCAGACTATGCTGGTCAAATGGCAATTTTCTTGGAGGTCCACGGGAGGCAGTTATAGACAAAACAAAAATTGCCTTTCTATTTGAGGGTGCGACGGAACCAGAATTGCACAGTGGTGACTGTTATATGTGTGTGCGCGTGTACATACATTATATGTTTTTGCACATGTAAAAGAGAATGACTCAAGTAGCTTAGCCTACTTTCTTTTTCTTTAATGGACAAATTAATGTGGTCCATGTAGCCCATAATCCAAGGAAGATTGACAGAAACACATGACCGCAGCCAGGAACTGAAGGCAGACTTTACATCTTGTTCACTTATGTCTGCATCCTGAAAAAAGAAAAACAAAGTTAGATTTAGAGAAGAAGAAAATGATTTCCTGGTATATCAGACAAAGAAGAAAGGATTTCATTCTAAAAGTCCTTTACTGAACACTTTCCATACAGCATCACATTCCCAATGACTAGTGCCATACAGTAGTATCCTAAAGAGTCATAGGGTGCTATGATGCTATAGCAATGGCTGTGCAACACAGATGGAAATAGCGTAACATAATTCAACAGAAAAGATGAACGCTATGACATTTTCTAACTAATTTTGCCAGATATCAAAATGTTAATCATAGATCATGATACTTCATTATTTATTTGATTGGCTTCCCTGCACATGTTGGTGCCTCAAATACATTTTAATGGATTAACATATTTAGCAACACAAAACATTACAACTGTACTCAACACACAAAAAAGATTCCTACCTCTAACAACAGTTCTCCTGTGTAGGCATATTTCAAAGATTCATATCTATGACTTGGTCATCATCAGACTGGGACTACACAGAAGGAAAGGTTTTAAACAGCAGTAGTAGAATGCACTCATTTAACATTGTACTCATGTGCAGTCTATCCACCACAGTGTATGGCCTGGCAGAAAGCCAATGAGGTTGAAATGCTCCAAACGCCACTACCTATGAGGGTTCCATATGTCAGGTGTTCGAAGCACATATTGTGAAAGGTGACAAATGAGTTATAAAGAAGAAGGAAAGAAACAGGGTGTTTTGTGAATCTACAAAAGATACCAATGCTGGAGAACTTTAGCTGTTAGTAACGCTTTCTTCTAGAGGGCAAGGGCTTTTATAAATGCACATGCTAGAACAAGGACTACCAAGCAGTGCCTGGCAGGGATGAGGGTCATCTTAGTTGAAAAGGTTCTGTAGCATTAAAAGTCCCAATGCTTTCACAGACTTGGCTTTCTAGAAGGCTTTGTAGTAGTCACTGGACAATTGAAGTGTTTACTTTGTGAAAGAGTGCCATTTGAGTGAGGAGAGAATAAAAAAATATCTTTTGACAACTTAAAAGAATGAGTGTGGGAGCACCTGAATTAAAACCATATCAAGAGGCCGAGTTATGCGTAATTACTGTATATGCAAGTGCTGGTGACATTGGAGCTGTTTTAGTTAAAAGATTGGTAATTGTGAACATACTGTTGCCTTTCCCTTGAGGTGTCTGCACAACTCAGAACTTCACTATAGCACCACTGACCAGGAGGCTCTGGCGTGCGTATGGGCCATCAAGCATTTTGGAACACGCCTGGGGCAGGGCATTTATATAATGTACAGACCACAAACACCTGCAGTATCTCCTGGGAGAGACAGGTATGGGAAAGGCGTAGTGACAATCAGTGAGGTTGTTATTGAGATTACAAGAATTCAACTTTGAGATACAGCATATGTCTGAGAAGGAGAACGCAAGAGCGGATTTCTTATCAAGGTTTCCCACAGACTAAGAGTACAAGAATTCCACACAGTCAAAAGAAATGGTGTGTGTGGTTGGTTTGGTGTATGGCTTAACATAAGATAATTGTGCAATCTCATTTCAGGAATAGGACGAGTGTGTTCAAGCCAGCAAACATTTGTCTGCGATTAAAAAGTTTATTGGGAAATGCTGTCCCAAAGAACATAGCTTACAAGGTGAGTTACGATCTTATTCAAAGGTTCAGGACAAGCTGAATACTGAGGAGGGTACATTAATGAGGGGAGAAGCCGTTGATCATCCAAAGATTTTACATTACTTGTACTTGGCTCTTGAGGAACATCAAGGCATGCCAGTCCCTACAAAAGGCTATGTGAGCTTTACTGTCGCCTTCCATGGACAATAATTTTGAGTTATTCACAGGCTCATCTCCAGCTTCTCAAAGTGCTGACAAGTGTCTTAACACTTGTAACGCTCAACTACGTCTGTTCTGCTTTCACAGTAATCAGGGTGAAAAATGTGCTATTATGTGGGTTCTGTACAAGGTTTACTGCATGGAAAGAGATGACAATGTGCTCGTAGATTTCAATTCCAAATGGGTATATCACATCTTTGTTAATCAGCCTACTGCACGCAGTGCTGTAAATTTTCTGGAAAATTTATTTATCATCAAAGGATATCCACACATATTAGTCTCTGATAACTGTGTTGAATTTTTGTACTACAAGATGAACTATTATTTGTACCGGGCAGGGATCAAACAGCTCACTGTAGCACTTATTTACACCGCACAAAACAATGGAATTACAAAAAGAATTGTAAAGGAAACCATTCATCTTGCTACTAATGCTGGTATTAATGTAGATGAGGCATTAAGAAACCAGCTTTGAAACTACTATGTTACACATCATTGCACCATTGTTGCATCCCAAAGATGCTGTATCCAACCTGCCCGTGTATGTTCAAGAGTGGTGTGGCGGAGATGGTGCTGTCAGTATGCAGGCACTTAGGGACAATGTAAGATTGGTACAAAGAAAGAGTTCAGACAGATATAATAAGCTGCACCACAATAAGGAAATGCTTTAAATGTGGCTGATCTTGTCAGGATATGGAAGTCTATCAGTGTTGACAAAGCTCAGTCAAAGTGCTTCAAAGAAACCTGTAGAGTGAGAAATGGGCTGGTACAGGAGCTTAATGGCTTCTGATGGAGTAAGAGAATTGTGGCTAAACGCAGGAAGCGTGTGAATGTCTCAGTTAATTACATGAATGATGAGGGTAGCATAACTGGGATGCCAATCAATGGCAATGGTTGTGTGCTGTTTCCAGGTTCATGTTGTGATCACCTTACAAAAACACTTTCTGATTCTTCCCTTAACAGTCATTGCAAAGAGTATGTTAATCCAGATTGTGTGGGGGGAAGCATGCATGGAGGTGAGGCAGAGGACATTATTTTGAGTGAAGACCTGTTTCAAATGTGTAACTGAAGATTCTTGTGAGAACGGTGGCGAGGAAGACTTGCAAGCATTATCTCAGTTAGTTACTGTAGAAAACAATGAGGAGTTGGAAACAGTTATTGATGATGCTTCGCATGATGGTATAGCTGCTCCAAGACAATCCAACAGACAGATTGATAACTCTTACTTATTTAAGCAATAAGTGTATACATGAAATTTCTTCTGGATGCTTTGCAGTTTTTATACATTTGCATTTCTATTTTCCTTAGAGTTTGCAGTTTGTTCATGATTTTGATACAATACATATTGTTGTGTTATTTTCAGGTTGTTCTAATTGTCCATTACTAGGTAGGGGGGATATGATCGATTGATTACTGCTTCGGTTTTCTTTATGGAATGCGGCCGGTGGAATTAGAATGTTAAAATTGGTTCAGGTATGGGCATTCATTAATCTATCAGTTCGTGTTTGACTGCTTCAACTGCAGAGGTGTGCATGCAGATGATGTTGTTACTTTGGTATTATACTAAGTTACCTCAGCTCTACTACTGCGTACCATGGTCTTTACAAATTTGGCAATGAGCAGTATCTGCTGGACGTAGGAAATAGAAACAGTACCATACATTACACCACCAAAATAGGGAATAGGCGGCTTTTATTTGCTACCACTGCAGTAGCCTATAAGGCCAAGAAGTGATCTGCACCACATAAACCAAATCTTTAAAAACCTGCCACCTCTGGGCATTGCGTCCCTTTTGAACTGCCTCCATCTCAAGAAAGAATGGTAAAATTAGGAGGAAACTGGATGGCAGGCAGAGCAGAAATATTTGATGGTTCCTACAATGCCTATATATCTCATAAGTGGATGGTTCTTGGCAGAAGCATCAACTTTCTTTCGCAATACAGAAATGGGAAAGCATGTGTGTCTTGTGCGCACTTCAATGAGCATAAGGATATCACTGTCTGGGGAGGGGAAATACAAAATGTGTCTGCATTGATGGTGAAAGCTATTGATAAGGGAGTAACCATTCCCTAGCGAACACTTGTTTTGCCACCTAGGCTGAAGATGTTTTCAGAATACAGTTGTCAAAGTATAACTATATTACCACTGTAGCAACACATTTTAAAAAAATTCCAAGGCCCTGATTTAAGTTCTAAGGGCAGAACTTGGGAGTGGGAGTGGTGTCAATTCACTATCAGGCATCGACATTGGTTGAAATGTACTGGGATGTGAAAGCAAGCACTGTGGAAATCGATAGACACAAGAAAGATAGCTTGCTCCAATAAAAGGTGTGATGTTTTGCAGTGTGAATTTTAAAACCTTGTGGTTTCAGGTCTCAGGTTTACCTCAATAAATCTAAGACAGGTAGCAATTGCCAGATTTCTTAGTGACCCAATAGGAGAGCACACAATTCCTTCTTGCAGATGCGGGCTGGTGGTGTTCTTTCTTTAAAGGTAAAGGGCTTTTAGTTCAATTTCAGAAAATTCTCATATTGAACAGTCTTAGGTCATTCACCAACAGCCCAAATTCTTCTTCACAAGGAAGCATCAGGTGTAAGCACCTTGGCATCTTTGAGTTTTCTGAACGTTTTCTATTTCTGCTTTTAGTAACATGATCAGGATTTCCTCTGGCAGAGGAGCATGTGCATGTTGAGAGTTTACCTCCTAGTTTAGGGACATCAAGGTCCAGGTCAATTAATGTTTTGCCAATATTATTAATCAAAAGACTGAAGAGCAAGCACGCAGCCTTGTTGCACTCCGTGTTCAATGCTTATTTCGGGAGTGCACTCGCCTCTCACACCATAACAGACCTTTGCTGTATTCCTTTGATGCAAGTTCCATATGGCAGATGTTAATTTCTCAGGTAGTCCCTATATTTTTAAAGTGGGCAACAGATTCAAATGCTGATTTAAAGTCGATGAAAAACGAATTAAGGGACGGAGATCCTGAACTTGCATTCTGACTTTTCTTAATGATGAAATCCAGTGACTAAGGGGTTGGTGCACACTTGTGATGCATGCAAATCAAATATTTTAGGAGGGACCTTCTATCGATTTTAGGACACGCAGCAGAAGCATGCACCAGAAGAATATTTCTCAAATTAAGAGAAGCAGAGATCATGCAACTCGCCAACAAGCAGCGGCATTGCACCAATGGTGGATGGAGGATTGATTCACAAGCTACCCAAGCAGAAGGAAAAAGATGAGTGGGTAAAAACAGCAGGCCAAAAAGAACAGAAATCAGAAGGGGTTTCCGGCAGGGCATGCATCAGGAAAAGGATGAACGTGGGAAACGCGGGTTATGATTTATACTGTTCAGTGAAAAAAGAACGGGAGAGTAAGCAGATGCACACAAGTATTGTGGAAAATACTATACATAATGCACATAAGTGTGACCCATACCAGCCCCTTAAATTTTAAAATTAACACCGATAACAGCAGTTTCCGGTCGACCAGAAGATTACAGCATGTCTACTCTTTCATGAGTAATTCTATGAAGCATGGAGCCAAATTAAAAAAAAATCACAGCGCCAAGATTTAGTTAGAGATGTTATGTACAGTATGGAGCATCTCTAACTAAATCTTGGAGCTGTACGGAAACCCCTTTCTAGTGAAATTAGATTGGATGTTAACAACTGCAGTGTGATACTGTTGAGGAGAAAGACACACACAGAAATGCTCCAATGACTACATCTTCACAGAAGGGAATATCTTCCACTCTCAATGATAGTTGATAACCAAAAGGTGTTACAACATTCCCACTTGAATCTGGGGACAACTGAAAATGCCAAGAGCTTCCGTACACAAAAAATGAAGCAGATTTACAAATATTATTAGGTTGGCAGGTGTGCACAAACACGTCCAGTAACAGAACAAACCTTACTCACCAGAGCATCCTTCGGCTGAAGCAGGAGTGTGGTTGGTATTTTTGGGATGACGTCTGATGAGGTTATTCTCACAGCAGCATGCAATTCAATGTCAAGTCTTGTTCGTAGGTCATCTGGTATCTAAAGGTCAATGATTGTCAAACAAAAAGAAATTTGTAACTGTAACGATAATATATTAGCCACATCTATTTGATTTCATCAGATATACTAAACTAATACTCATTTGTTTCAGGTTTGCACTTCGGTCGAAAAATGCATCACTGGGTGAACAAATCTAGCACTGTGTGGAGGAGCTGTTTTTAGAAGTGTTGAGTAGCAACAACAAATATTTTATTCATTTCCAAAATATACATCTTCTAGAAATATATTCTAAGATACAATACTGTAAAACCATTCATAACATTCATACAGATTTATCTCCTACAAACCCTTCCACTATTTTACTACAAACTTGTTAAAAGACTCATTTCGTAACATCGTTCTAATACCTTCATCGCAATTTTAAAACCTTCCTTCTGTTAGCATTTATTCATTAAAATACTTAGATTCATAATTTCATAAAGTGCTCAATGAATTAAAACTGATGAATTTTCGCTCATACAATTTAAAATTCTCTTTTTTGAATAAGTAAGATATACTTTGCTATTCCAGTCTACATGTCCTTGTTTCAGTATGTTCCTGATCAAATGTTCTTGAGAGCTCCAATATCGACGGAAGCCTCTTTGCCGAACCAAGAGCATCTCACCCTTGCTTACAGGTACTCGATAGAGTAATTTTTTTTGATCCGCACATCATTGTTGGATACCAAGACTGACGCCTGGATTTGAATAATTAGGGATGTAACTTCCCACGAATCCTTGTTTGCTGAATCCTCTTTAGAGAAAACCCATATAGTTTTCTCAGGTACCCCCAGACTGTTTATTCATTCCTTGAATTGACCTTTTGTCCACTCCTGACTTGTTAAATTGCCTAACCAGTGTTCCCCTGGGAACCACCCCTGGTTTCTCCCCCGCTGGTTTTATGGATACCCCTACATTGTGCCCTGAAGAAGGTTTGGCCGTCTATACCGAAACGCGCGTCAGCGCTTACTTTGGATCTGGAAATTTAAGACCAGGAACTCGAAACAATTCTAGCTTCTATGAATGAAGCAAACTACGAAGTACAAATAGAAAACCTTTGATTTGAGTATAGACATGCACAAAATTAGGAATAGATTTTGCCTAATGCGGTTGTTCCTTGTCCGTTACAGAAATATTTTTCCAATTTTTGTTGTATGTCTTAGAATGAAAGCACTGACGGTATGAATCTGTATGTCTGATTGGGAGTTTGATTGTCTTGGTGTGAGGTTGATGGAACTGGTGGTTCCCTATGATTTACATGTACAGGTTGTAATTAATACCGTTTATGTTGGTTTGAATATCTGAATACATTGTATCGAATTTTATATATATATATGTTATAAATATTATGAATAAAACTTGATATACTCAATGAACTGAAAAACAAATGTCTATCGGATTTATGTTTATATAAAAAAATGGTTGTGTTGAGGCTCCTAAGCAACTTATTGCGCATTCAAATCATTGATCAGACAGTGTCCTCAATTTGTACCAGGCATGTACTGTTTTTCTCTTTTATGTTGTGACCTAGTGTCTATGTTTCCACATGAATACCAGTCACCACTGTCCATGCCCTTCAGTTCTATGGTTGACATCTATCTCCCTGTTTTTCTGGGTTTTGTCTTCTTGTCCCAGTTGCTCCTTCTCCCATGATACGTCCCTCCTTGTCCCGGTGTCTCCATGCTCATTGTGTCTAGAATTTCTGCCCCATATTCCATGCCATTCTGTCCCAGTTTGGGCTTGTTGCAGATCTCTGTATCTCAGTGCATCAACGTTCTCGTGTTTGTATCTCTGTGTGGTTGTTTAGATACATTTGACAGAATATCTGTTTCTACCTGTCCTATGATCCAATTCTCTCTGAACGATGACCCATATATTACTGCGTTCGTTTTTAGAATGTTTAAGGAACCACTGTCTGTGTTTCTCTGTCCCATGGCCATTTTTCTCCAGGAATGGCTCTAGTCTTATTAAGGTGTCTTCATCACCAGGTGTCCACGTGTGCAGGTGTCCATCTGCTTGACCTGCAGTTTTACCTCTGGTGCTAAATGCAGGTGGATTTGCTTGCAGTGCAATTATTAGCAGGCGCATATGCAGTCTGTTTGTCAGGGTGTTAGAGTAGAAGAGCTCAGCAACCAGTCCTATCATCCTGTTTGGGTATTCCCTGGGTGCCAGAGTGTGAAGACCCACATCTCCTTCCTCCTCTGTCCCTTCCAAAGCTACCCAGTATTGTTGGTTCAGTGGCTTATTTATTGTTTTATTTAATAATATCACTTATTTATATATAATGGACCTGTCCATGAGGGCAGTGAACAGCTTTGAAGCTAAACTGAAAACATTAAATTAAAAATGACAGAAGCAAATGAACTTTTAACAAATTTACAGCATGGAGAAATAAGACAGTGCAGGAATAATTGGAAATAAGAGAGAGGTATGCCAAGGTACGAGGAAACCACATATCAGGGACCAACCCCTGCGTCACATGCCTAGTACATTTGCAGCATGTGAATGTCATGACCCTCCCCCCTCTGTCTCTCAGTACCCATCTGAACTCTGCCTATCAATGTAGGCGGAACATCCAGAGAAAACAGTGTACATCTTGAGCTAGAGCCGTGGTACTCATAGTACAGCCCGCGGGCCGCCAGCGGCACAGCAGGCCTTCCTTGGCGGCCCGCGGACCTTGCAGGTAAGTACCCATGGCCCCCAGCTTTTGTGGAGAGAGAGAGAGAATGGAGGGAGGGAGAGAGAGTGGGGAGAGAGAGAGAGATAGTGGAGAGAGAGACTGACTGCGAGCGAGAGACTGACTGACAGAGAGAGAGACTGAGAGCGAAAGGCAGAGAGAGTGACTGACTGACAGAGAGAGAGAGACTGACAGACTAACAGAGAGACTGACTGACAAAGCGAGAGAGAGAGACTGACAGAGAGAAAGCGACTGACAGAGAGAGACGGACCGAGAGAGAGAGACTGACAGAGAGAGACTGACTGAGAGGGAGAGACTGACTGACAGAGAGAGAGAGAGAAAGACTGACAGAGAGAGAGAGAGAGAAAGACTGACAGAGAGAGAGACTGACTGAGCGCAAACTGACTGAGAGCGAGAGAGAGAGAGAGACTGACAGAGAGAGAGAGAGAGACATCAGTACTTTGTGAAGTCAGTACTTTGTGCCAGAGGGAGGAAACAACAAAAAAGATTACTGTAGGGGAGAAGCAAGGGAAAGAGCATGAGCTAGTAAAGGGCAAAGCTAAATAAAGAGAAAATATAGGGGAAAGAGCAGGACATGCACTTCCTAGGAGTGGTAAACACAAATAGTAAAGAAATAAAAGAAAAGTTGTTCGCTGATATTAGCATTTCGCTGATATTAGCATTTCAAGGAAACAACTCATTTAATCGGGGTAAAGCCAAATTCCTCTAGGAGTAGGACCAGCACAAGAATAGAGAGAAAAGACAAAATCAGGATCTGGCAATGGAATGGACAAAAAGCCTTGCAATCATGAGCAGGGGGCTGAATCAAAGCCCACTCTATGTAATATTGTATGCAAAGCTGTGAAAGAGTTCTGAAGCTGTCTATAGCGAGCGCACAAAACTGATCAGAACCGTCAGCTACACTGATAGTGCCTATGGGTAGTAGATCCAGGGTGTATGATGGCAGTGTGGTAGCGTGGATATGAAGGTGTCTGCCTTGTAGGAGAAAGGATGAAGTAAACAGTGAAAGAAGGGATTGTCTTCATCACCATGGCAGTTTGTTGTATTTGTATTGCTTCAGCATGGCTGGATCGCCACCGCCGTCCTTCCAGCAATGGCAAGGGCGTTTCTTAGAGTCTGCACTAATAGAGTGTAAAGGGAGGAAGGCCAGGCGGAAGGGGAAGAAAATCTGGGGGGCCCTCTCAGACTGGCCTCCGCGCTAATGGAGTTTGCTCCAGGAATAAAAAAAAGTAAACTCTTGGAGTCCTTTTGACTATCTTCAGTTTTTGGTCCTTGCCTTTCCGCCATTCCGTTTGCAAGACATTGCAGGCTATTGCGGGGTTAAGGGTGGGCCAAAAGTAACCCTGTGATGGAATTGGGGTCAAAGTGTGTATGAACCTATGCAATGCCTCTTAAAATGGCTATTGTCTGCTAAAAATTGTATTATCAAAATGTGCTCTTTGTAGTTACATCTGCTTTTGAAATACAGCATTGTCGCAGGTTTTGAAACGGGTTTGATTTTTTTTTTTTTTTACTCTAGCCCTGCCCTCCCCCCCCACACATCGCCCCCGCCCCCTGCTGACCCCACCCCTACCGGTGCGGCCCTTGGCCACAAACCACACTGTAATTTTGGTCCCAGACAGAAAGTTTGTGAGTAACCATGATATAGAGTAACCAGAGGAGTTGGCTTACCTTCTAGAGAGTCCTTATCTCTGCATGAGTTACAGCCACAAAGGACCTTGGTCTACGATGCTGCTTCTTTGGACCTCTTTGTTGGTCAGTATAGTAGTACAGGTAAGTGGAGGTGGCATTTTCAGGATGGGAGATGTTTAGGGATTGGAGGGGGGGGGGAGTTGTTAAGGACCAGAGCACTGGACACCATATCTCGTGTCCAATTAGTGTTGTAACCTCTGAGGGGCTCTGAGTTTCTGGTCAGAAGTTACTGTCAGTCACCAAGGATCGAGGGTGCATCATGGAGGATGTTATAAGCCAAATGAGAAGGCTGGCTCTTGTGTTACATTTCATAGATCTGAGTTACAAGGTGAATGAGACTAAATAGGCTGTGGACAAAGTGGCAAGGATGATGGTATCAGCTAGCTCATGGGGGTCATAGGCTATTTTCTCCAGCATTTGTGGTCATGGAAGAGTAGCAGTGATCAGTAGAGAAGAGAAGAGAATGCTGGCTCAGTTGTGTTGCAAGGGTGAGTGAGAATTGATGTAGTGGGGTTGGTTCTGTGTGCATGCTATTGGTAGGATTATGTGCATGTCTGCCAACCCACCTCAAGGTAATGGCAGAGGCAATCAGGCTTGGAGTCTTTCCTGGATGTAAAATGGGCAAACTAGTGTCATCTGGTGCAGTTTTCCTTAGCTTGCTAGATCTTTTATTTGGATGTCAGAGTGTTTTAGGAGAGATGGGGCCATGTCACATGATCTAGGTTCACGAGATACTAAGTGTTCAATGAGGGAGGTCAGTATGGATGCAGGCTGAGCAGGGAAAGACAGCAAATGGTGCACAAGTGGAAAAGAGGTGCAGCACACGCTTCAGAGGCACAGCTGTCAGAAAAAGAAACAAGGTTTTGCAATGCATCGGTCTCGCCTTTGGGACCTTATATGTTAGTGGACTTATCTATTCCAAATAACAAATGGCTTCTTCGCAAAAAAAAAAAAGCATCAGAAGAAAATATGTTGTTCTATTTCCTTTTTAGGAGAAACTACGACTAGATGCCGAAGTGCCAGCCACCTCTGCCACTCATACCAAAGCCCTGTGTAATAGCAAATTTAATACAAATAAATACGCACTTGCACTTGGTTTCCTCGCTACTTGGTTACATTTATAAAGCACCTCGTGGCTAAATGAAGCTTCGGGACACTTTAAAATGTACGTCTGGTGCGATTGGGATAAGTACAAGGAAAGCAGGGTGCTCAGCAGCTAAGAACCGAATGAACGTTTGTGCAAGGAGACTTTCAGCAGCTTTCTTCATTTAAGAGGCCTCATTACGAAATAATATAAACTCGGATAAATACCCAAAGAGAATGTGTCCTTTCAAAGGTAACTGGTGCCTGTGTAAAGCGCTTGAATAGTTTGCGCTATATACAACTGCCCAGAATCACAGAATATTGAGCCGGTGCCGAGAGTCGAATGCGAGGATGTGGCTTAATGGCCAGAGCTGCTGACTTTGGCGCTGGGGAACCAGGTTTGAGTTTCGGCATCTTGTTTCGGCATCGGCTCAACATTCTGTAAATATGGATGCAATGACAAACCGCAAAATACAAGTCGGGCGGCACACTAAGCACAGGTTTTTCGCTTATGTGTTTTTAATCCACGGCCTTAATTACATTGGCCACGCCACTTTGAGAGACCCCCCCCCCCCCCAGTTTTTTCATCCCACTTAAAGCCCTGGGTAAGTATATTGTAAGCCCATGCATATTACGTGAAAAGAAAAACTACAAGTCCCAGCATGCATTCTGCTGCTAGATGAAAACCCAGAACAGCTATCAGGAATAGAATGATAAATCCCGTTTCCCTACATTCACTGTCCTCCCACCCTGTTTACACAAATGGGAAACATGGGCGCACACATGTACATAATATATACTTTTTGTTGGTTACCATTAATTTTTACTGTTAACACAACGCCTGTAGAAGAGATGACAAAACGGTAGTAATCTGCGAAAACCACAGAAACAAGTGCTGGGAGGGGCAGCGCCTGCTATGAAGCTGGGATGGCGCTCAAAGGGCAGGTGGGAGTACTCTCTGCTGGAGTGCACATGGTGGGTGTTCGGAAGCTCGCGCCGCAGCAGAACCCGAGCTGTGAGGGGTAGAGTATGCATGGCACCTCTCAGGAAGCGCGTGCAGCTAACCCTGCAGTGCACCCGTTATTTACTGTGAGGCCTGCTCTGCATGGGGCCACAGGGCAGATGGCAGCGAGCCTACACTACTGCAGCCTTCAGGGAAAAGGGAATGCAGAAGACTGCAGACAGATGTTCCCAACTGCCAGCACTGGGCTCCGGAGAGCAGGTGTGGGTGTCAGGGGCGCAGGAGCTCAGTTTGTTTGAGTCTGCAGGGTAACTGTTTTCTTTTGCAGACTCTCAATCCATCAGGGAAAGGCTTGTCCGTAGTATCTTGCTCAGTAACAGATTTGAAAATAAAAGCATCTCAGCATGGAAATGTTAACGGATAGGCGCATACAGAAGCAGTGGACATGTTTATGTAAACATGACAGCAGTGGCGTCGAGGGAGAGCCGAAAGCCCTGACTCATGGGTTTGTTTCATAGGTCTTGTTTATGCCATGTAAAAGCCTTGTGTATGCTGAGCTGATGCAGGCTACGGGACAACGTGCCATCATTTTATGAGGCAGGGCTAGTAAGAAATGTAAACAACTCATCGGCAGTGGGAGAATCGGAGACCCCAGAATACGACCAGACCAGGCAAGTGAAGTTCACACCAGCAGCCACTAGCAGCTTGAAACTCTATGCATATGAACGTGGCGCTAGTACAGGGCCACGAGTGATGTGCCACACTCAATGGTCTTGGAGAATAGCGGCTACTTCACACACTCAAAGAGATCATAAAGCATTTCAGAGACCATACAGCAATGGTGATTGTTCCTCAGAGAGCTCCTTTAATCTCAAACTTTCAGGGACCGGGCAACCCCCCACGTAGGTCGGTCTATAGCACACGTCGACGACTGACACGAGCCCGCGTGCTGTAAATACATTTGGATCAATGCTGCTGTCGCCTTTAGACCAAAGGAGCTCTGCCCCTTTTAACACCGGCCAGGCAGAGCAGCCCCTCATTTTCCATCATGGTTACCGAAAAGAGGTATTCAATGTGTGCCGTTGCATACACGTCCAATTGGTCTCCTTGCCTGAATCTTTTTTGGCCACCGGAGGGTATATATCGGGTCCTTGAAAGCCCGCAGCTGTCTGCAATAGTTCGTGTTTACCATTTACCCTATCATTGCGGTCAAACCAGTGATATGTAGCAATTTCTGGATGATTGCAGAAGGGCTTTAACGCTTCGTGAGCACACAGAAAGACATCCCCCACGCATGCGTAAGATAGCCGTTTGTATTGCGCATGTGTTCTGGACAGGTCAGGCAAAATATAGTGCAAATTCACCCACCAATCACACGACAAACAAGCATTGAAAATGCAATAGGACTCGTATTTACGCGAGACCTATTGCATTTTCAACGGAAGTGCGGGCATCAAAGAAGGCACGAGCGGGAGGGGGTGGGGGGTGGTTGTGGTCCAAGAAGCACGAGCGGGAGGGAACGGGGAGAGGCAGGGGAACAAAACGGTTTTTAAAGTAAAGGGGCTGATAGCCTCGGAAGAACAAAAATGACGACATGGCCGTCAGGAGGCGGGACTAACAAGCCAAAAACCAATCACAATGCAGAATTTATGATTGAAGCCAATCAAAAATATGGCCGGAAAGTGGGCGGAGCTTCCCCCGCTATACTGTATACAGCATCTCTTGACGAGACAGCGCATGCGCTGCCTAGGCGAGACCTAAAAAGGAATTCAAAGCCTACTTTAGTCGTTGTACAGCGCAAACTAATGCTTTAGTTAGAATCAGGACTCCCCAAAAATTATGTGTTGAAGAATGAACAGACTTACTGAATACTGTACCTTGCCCCTCGCCCACAAAACGATGTCTTGGAAAGCACTTTTCCTCGAAACAGATGTCCACATGTCACTTAACCTTAGGTCAGATCCCAACACAGACAACAACCCAGTGCAAGGGGCAAGGTCCATAAGCCTCCCCTGGCCGGGATCAGTCCGTACTGGAAAAGTACCCCAGCCAGGGGGGATGGATGGGACATTAACCATGGCCGACCTAGATCTGTCTCATCAGCATAGGTTTGTGTTATTGGGTTCCCTGAGTTGTGGTCTTTAATAATTCCTCGGTGCACTATATCCGTGTCAGTATGTAATTTGAAATTCTCCCATGCGTTTTCTACTCCACCCTCATTAGATTTTAGAATCCCTCTGACTTCCTGCTCCCCTAATTCCTTCCAAGAGGGGTCAACTACTATAGAGGAGAGGGTGGGAGGATTTATATCTGAAAACCCCAAATTATGGCGGCCCTCAAGGATTGGGGGTCTGGTATCCTTCCTACTTTGAGACGGGATTGAGATATCTGGCACCTCAAGTGCTAAAGTAAACCGCAATTTTTTGTGCTTCCGTTTGGAAATACACCGAATCCTGTTCTTCTTCCCCCTCCGACCTTTTATTCCATTACTTTCTTTCAGTGGGGTAGCCTCCCCAGGGGGAACATCATCTAAACAGTCAATGGACTGTTTGACGTGGAGGGGGTTGGTTGATGATTCAATAGTGCAAGTTATGTTCGTATGCCCTTTGTTAAAGATGGGGTACACCTGTAAAGGATTCCTAAGAGCGGTTGCATTTGTATTGGCCCCGGGACTGATGTGCAAAGTATCCCCTGTGCGTTATTTTTTGGGGGCAAAACTTACCAGAGGACTACCTCTAAACGGAGAAATGGGGACCCCCTTATCTTCCTGAACCTCAACCTGAATTCCCAGACTTGACACCCCAATACTTGTCTGGCTATCCTGGGATTTTGCTTCAATGCTCTTTTCAGACTTGCTCATACTGGGATTGACAGAGTTGAGGTTCTGTACCCCCATTAGTATTGGTGAATGGACATACAGTATATGATCTGATTTCATAGTAGTTTTCTCCAATAAGGATAAAATTGACGAGAGAAGCCTCTCTAATACATAATATCTCAAGATTACTCCTCCCCCCAATCTATTATCCGCTACATTTAATACTTGCAGAAAATCATGTGCCCCTTTATCTGGTGATGCTCCAGATTAGACAAATCTAATGAATGCACACGAGACACACTGGAGGGGGTACTACTGTACAGGGTTGGCATGCGAGGGCAACTGGCGTGAGTGTCCGATGACAGTGTCTGCATCCACTCCCTGGTAATTGGCGTTTTCAAGTTGGCCTCCAAAACTTTGTTTTTTTCCAACGGTAGGGCAATGTCCGGCAGGGTGTAATCCTCCAGACCCCCGAGTTTAAGGCTGCAGTCTACAGTCTGTGGCATTTGTTGACCAGAACTCTGCTCAATATTGCTCAGGGGGCTAGATTTACCAATCAAGGATACCAATTCTGCTAGTGGACATAACCCCTTTCCGGGGGAATTTGTTTCAGAAGGAACCTCAACATTTCCAGGGGCATACCCATTTCCATCTCGGTATCTTCCGCCACTATCGGTAGAGCACTTCCATTGATGGCCTGTGTTATAGGAGATTTGGAGGTTACTCCGCCAATGTTCTGAAGGAGAAGTTTAGGGGAAAGTGGAATTGACAGCTCGGAGAGAGCAGGGCAAGCTCCCAACTTGACCTCATGAACTACACCGGAGGCCACTCCCTGGGCCTTATCCTTTGCCACTGTGCCTCTTAATTAACTCCTCACACCCTTCTTGAGCATCGACATCACAGAGGGATAGGATTTCAGGTGTGAGAGGTGACCCCGGGGTTTCCTGCACCTGATGGTCTTAATTAACTTGAGGGGACTAGTATGATCAGAGGTGCGCCTCGCTAGCCCTAGATGGAACCCTGGCGATCCTGCGGGTGATCCGGAGGGAGCGTTTGAGCGCCATGAACGCAGGCACCTAGAGGGCATCACCAGTGAGTAGATTGAGTTCGTAGGCTTACAACCACTGCTGCAGCGCCAAACTAAGACTGTCCAACTAGGTGAGCTCAGCTGGATGTACGGATTGTGCTGATTAAACTGATTAAACTTGTCTCAGCTTGCCGGATCAACCCTGCCACCGAGAGGGAGATACGCCGGCCCTACCCGCAAGCCGCACCCAGACCTAGCTGGACCGCTTCAGCGAGTGGCATGGGCTCACTCTTTGCAGTACGGGCGCTGCGCCTCCCGCACTCGGTGTGGTCTCAGCTCAGCTCACCTATTAGGTGGTTGCTCTTCTTTTTGTGACCATAAATATCCTGGATTCCTGGCGACCAAAGCTGTATCTACTCCAGGGATGTCGCCCAGTATGCCGTTTTAATATATCTCATCTTTGACGCCCCTTGGAGTATTGGACTCCTGGCACTAGCGCTGAGCACCACGGACGCAACCCTCTGTGGCCTTTGGGGGCCTCTTCAATCTCCTTCAAAGGCCCTTTGAAAATGAGCCTAATCCAAAGTGCGATGTGCAGCCAGTACAAATTAAACTGATGAAAACTTCACTCACCCTCGGGCTCCAGGCTTGCTTGGAGTTCAGTGAATGGCAGCAGAGCTCTCAAGCGGTAAGCTTGCCGTGCCCCAACCCCCCTCTTACTCCAGCTCCAACTCTGAGTCTGTAGCAAGTGGTGGCAGATGAATAGTGACAATGAGGGGGGGGGGACAGTGGGCTGAGATGGGGCTTTTTTCAGGCAAGGCAAGACACCGTGCCCCTTGTTCCCCTCTCACACTGGGCAATGGTGGAAGGAAGCGGCGTTGTCTTCTTTCTCCCCTTGCAGCCCTCCTGCAGCTGCGACGTGATAAACGCTAGCAAACGGGTCCTGGCGGATCCAGGTGATGAAGAGCCCCACCGCCCCAGCTGCCTGCAGCTCAGGGAAGCCGGTAGGCCAACAGGTAAGCCGCCTGCAGAAAAGCCGGTAAAGCCGCAGAGCCGAGCTGAGTCGAGCTCCTCCGTGGCTCCTCCTCCAACTGCGTAGCCCGTTGCACGCTGCGCTGCGTTCACGGGCTTCCGAAATCCGATACGTCAGACTCCTGCCTCTAACCGCAGAGCCCATCGGAACAAGTTTATCAGAACACATGTCCCAACAGTGGTTGTATGTCCAAGAATACAGACTGCTTCTCTCACTTCAGATAGCAGAATATGCCCCACAATGCACTTTTTCACTCAGTATAGAGGTACCCTAGGACTACATGACCAAGAATGCCCTCTACATTACATCTCTCACAGAATTACTGATCAGAAAATGTATCCTCCCACTCAGCTGATATGACCTCACAGGCCTCCCTATCCAGAATATACTATGTCTCACAGAAATTCCACCAGACCACATGCTCCACAATGCATTACTTAGCAGTTAGCACATCAGCCCAGTCCAGGAGAAAGGATTACTTCATGCGTGCCCTCCAAGGCTTATATAGGAAGTACTGGTGACTATCCACACTGCTAATGGGTGCGGTGGGGAGTAGGGAAGGTGATACAAGGTCAAGGAATGGCACAATTTCAGATTGTTGAGGCAGCAAGTCAAGGAATGGCAAACAATGAGGTCCCTACACCTTAGTAAGATGTAGGCAAGTTCTAGTAACATTCCAAGGAGCAATAGAAGGCTCGGTGTGGGAACTTCAACCACGCCAAGTATCTGAAGATGACCAGGCCACAGCAGAATAGCACTGAGGATTCAGAAGGTCACGTCAAGATCTTCAGAGGGATTCTCGTCAAATTCTTGTGCAGTAATTTTCAATTAAATGTTCCTCTGGCCACATTCGAAGACAAAACCCATTTAATTTCACACATCTTCTAGCACTTCAACTTGCTCTGCACAGCTTTTCCTTTAATTTGTCTCTGAAGTCCTCACAAAAACAATGATGTGCAGAATGCGATTCTGGACTGATGGTCAATCCAAGTGATGATAAAGCAATTTCATGATTGTTAGACCTGTTAGCTTTAGGGTGGTTCCCCCAAACTTTTTGCCTTCCTCCTCCATTTTTGCTGATCTCGTTTTTGCTGGCCTTTGGACTCTGTGCACTTTACCACTGGTAGCCAGTCCTAAAGTGCATATGCTCACTTGTTAAAACATGGTAATATTAGCTTATCCCCAATTGGCATATTTAATTTACTTACAAGTCCCTAGTAAAGTGTTACTACATGAACCCAGGCTGTAAATTAAATGATACTATTGGGCCTGCAGCACTTATTGCGCTACCCACTTAAGTAGCCCTTTAAACATGTCTCAGTCCTGCAATTGCAGCCTGTGTGTGCAGTTTTAAACTGCCATTTCGACTGCGCAAAATTAACCTTTTTGCCCGGCCCAAAGCTTCCTTTTTAATACATATAAGTCACCCCTATGGTAGGCCCAGGACAGCCCAGAGGGCAGGGTGCAGTGTATTTAAAATGTAAGACATGTACTTTTAAGCTTTACATGTCCTGGTAGTGAAAAACTCTTAAATTCGTTTTCCCTCCTACTGCAAGGCCTACCTCTCCCATAGGATAACATTGAAGGTACCTTATTACATTTAATAAGCTCTAACTTCCAAATGGGAACAGATGACCAGTTCATGTTGGGTTTCTTTGGAATTGTAATGAAAAATCCTCTTATGGTAAAGTCAGATTTTAAATTACAATTTTGAAAATGCCACTTTTACAAAGTTGGCATTTTAGTGCTTGTAGTCTGTCTCTGGGTCACATGACTGTGTGTAGTGGATAGTTGGGCTTGATGTTTTTCTCCTAGACAGCCGCACACAATCTAGAGCTTAGGTGTGCCTGGAAGGGCCATCACTGGAAGGATGGGAGGACTGGGATGGGCACAGCCCTTACACTTTAATAGGCTGTGTCCTGACTCCACACAAAGGGCTACATAGCCCCTGTAGTTATCCTGGAGCCAAGGCAGGGGAGGCAGGAAACCAGTGCACTTCAAATGGAAATCTCTAGAAGCTTCTCCCACTTAAAAGGAGGCACCTGATTTAACTATTGGACCTCAGGCACTAACTTCAGTACAATTCTGGACCTGTGGAGACTCATCTAGGAAGGAGGACTGTTGTACTGCTGAAAGGACTGCCACTAAGCTGGACTACTGCCTTGTTGGACTACTGCCTAGCTGGACTGTTGCCCTGCTGCCTTCTGCAGGAGTAAGAGGGATTTGCACCTGCGCCTGAACACAGGACTCCCTGAGTGACTCCAAGGGCTAGTCTGCTGGCCTCCTGTTCAGAGTCACAGGGACACAACAGGCTCCCAACCACCTGAACCAGCAGCCAGATCCAGAAGGGGCAAGCCCTTCACCCCCAAGTGGTACTCCTCAGGACCTGGACACTTTGTGTGGCCTCAGTGGAGCTGAACTGAAGTTTCTGGGCTCTTCGCGAGCGAGATCGGGCCAGCTGGCACCAAAACCTTATTGCTCGCACAGCCCGCCAACTCAAACTTCAGTCAGCCTGATCCTTCGAGCTACAGCTTGGACCACCCACAGGGAACGCCACTGCAAAGCTCAGGCCCGACTGCCCTCCCGTGATGACAACAGGATCTTTACGCTACAACGGCGACCGTTCTCAATACCAGGCCTGCTCTTCGAGCTACATCGATTATCGTCCACAACACTTTCCTGATCTTCGCGGCCCCCTCCACCGCAACGTGACTCTCTGCGCTTGACTAAGAAGGTAAGTTTTCAGCAGGACTAACCGGGTCCCTGTATCAGACATGCACTCCATTGTGGTCAGCCTGAACTTGCAACTTTCTCCCGGTCTCGCTCGACCAGATAGCTGCAAGTGGAACTTTGGGCTTTTTGGTGCTATCTTTACTTAAATCTTTAAAATTGCATATCTCCGGTTCTACTGATTGGATTTTTAGTGCTCGCCTAGGCAGGGTTTACACAGTCTCTTCGAGGCAGGTTGTGTTCAGAATATTGGCTTTAACCTTTGCCCATTTCCCACCCATGTTTTCAATTGGCTCCTTTGACTGTCTTTTGTAAATGTTTCTTTGCCATAGGTTAATTTGTTTACTAGTCCCTCCCTTTCTACTGTTGTAACCTCCCATAATGACTGCCCCCGTTACAAGTGACCTTACTCTGATTGTTTTATTTACAATTTGTGAGCACTATTTTGTTACATACTTTTTCTTAGATGGAGTTGCAGGCATGACATCTACGAACATCCCTAACCGCAAAGCCTCCTCCTGAAGATCATGGTCGCTGCGCTCCACCCTCAGCCTGGCCACCATCTTCCAGCACTGTCTAGCTGGTGTTGCAGGCTATAACATCTATGGACTTCCCAGACCACAATGTGGGTGCTGTGCATGGGGGCTCCCTCCCAGGATTACAGACAATGTAGTCCCAGATTGTCCCTCTCTGGAGTTCGGTTGCAATCATGCAAAGCCCCGAGGGCTTTGCAGGCGGCGCCAGGTTTGAAAATCCTGTGCACAGCTCCCAAGAGCAGCCTGCTCCATGCCCGGCCACTCTGTGGCATCACACACCCTCAGCCTCCTCCTAAAGATCCCAGTCACTGTGCTCCACCCTCAGCCCGGCTGCCATCCCGACCGTCACTGCTTGTTTATTTTGGACTCGCCTCTTCCTGATTCCCATTATGAGCACTACCAGTTTGCTTCGGTTACAAGGCTCTTATTACCTTTCAGCCGACAATGGAAGACATGAACTAGCGAAGAACCGATTTTTAATCAGGTAACCAGAGCGGGCACATTAAAGAAGAGTTTTTCCTTTTACTTAAATTCGAAACACAAAGCTTTTGCTGTAATTACTTTTTTACTATATATAGAAATAAAACCACAATGTAGAGATTTTGATCAACTATGCTCACAAAACTTTTCGTAGGAATGATTTTCTATTGCATATTATGCAACAAAAAAATGTTACAGCGTGGGGGTGCATTTTTAGCTATTTGTAATGTTTCCTGTACTACGCTTCTTTCTAGTTCCACGCTAACCTCAGAAAATGTCAGGGTTTGCCTGACTCTGCCATGGCCACCCCTTGGGACGTGGTCACCCCCTGGTTTACACCGGAAATCACAGGACTTTGACATTTGTTTCAGTTTTTATTTTGTGCATGTTGTGCAATGTTTCCAGTTGCAGTTTTTTTTCTTCTATTTTTAATGGAGTGACAGAGGTTTTTCCAGCAGCCTTCAGTGATGTAATGCTGCCAATAGGCCACTGTAAGCGTCTTCAAATACTGACAGCACCTCTGGGCTGTCGCCTAAGATTTTTTGGTACTATTGGGGTGCCTCCTGAAATCTTTTACACGTATGGGTGCTTAACTTTACACAGCTGAGTATATCTAGCTTCACAAACTGCACAACGGGGTCGTGATGGCTTGTTTCTGCAAAAACTCTTCAGCAGTGTTTAATGCCCAGTACCTTTCTTCTGTCTTTAGGTGCCTGTTGCACCCATAGAAGATTTTCCATCCAAGTGAGCACACTTTGGTAGAGGATAGTCTTTGCCAGGTCATTAACCCTTTAATACATTATGCAATGAATGGTTCCTCATCACAGTGGGGCGTCTGATTCCCACTAGGCAGGTCCACAGCTTTCTCCCTCACCAGGCATGTTTGACGTATCCTAATCCGTGAGGAACCTTGTGCTCTTCTACCAACCTCTGCAACCTTGGCTGACTTCGTGACACATACACCACCCAGGTGCCCTGTCTGAGTTAGTTGCAGTGCCTCACTCTTCCTACCCTCTTGCTATCGGCGCTCCCCTAAAATTATTCACTGGAGTACTGATTTCTGCTGTGGCTCCTCCCTGTCTCCAGAGGTACTTCCTTTCACCCTACGGTGTCCGTGCAGCTCCACTTTCTGTACCTCTGTGCCTCCTCAGCTGGCGCCTCTCTAGCGCAGTTTGCCGTTCAAACGTCTGGGTTTTATTTGGGTTAGCTTTTTCCAGGGAGACGATGACGTGGCCTTGGCAGAATTACATCAACCGTATTCTTGCTTGTGCAGCCAGTGGTTCTTTTATAAATAAGTTTTATGATATCTCTGTAATGGATTAAGTTAATTGAAGTGGTTACCAAGCCAAGTTGATTACCTAGTGCCTCCTTTACTTTATTATGGATTATCATTTTTTTTTGCGGGGGCATTTGACTAGAGGGCTGGGTTTTTACAATAAATACAATCTAGTGCTAGACGTAGGATATAACAATTTACCAGATAGAAGGTGAACTTAATGTGCCTTATAATTACTGTTACTAATGAAACGCAGCACTGCATTGTGTAATTCCTAGTGCTCATTTGTGGTGTGCATGTTCTCGGCGTAGTCTCTCTAGGCCCTGCAAGTCCCCCCCAGAATAAAACTTGAAAATAAAGCTTAGTTGGCTTCCGATCAGCTGGTACAAACAGTCATCCAAAACTCCAGCTGACTGCACGTACAGCTGCACCATCCATTCAGATGCTAATCTTACACACACAATTACTTTAATTGACTTTAAAAAGGATCTACAGCTAAAAAAACAAAAATTTAAAAAAAAGTGTAATTTCACTGGTCCATATTTAAAATGCACCTATACTTTCGGCTCCAGTTTGCGTATATACAACTGCCCCAAAAAATGCTGTTCAAGCCCCTAACACCAAGTAATTTCACTGCACACCATACCACATAATTCCTCTACACACAACACACATCCACTCCACTTCAAAACACAAGTATTCAGTCTCTTATTATACAGTTAATTAAAACCGTAACATATAAACATCATATTGATACTTAATAAAATTTAAGAATTAAAAATTGTATACACATTTATAAAATCTGGCAATACGAAATAAATGTCAATTTCAAAAGCAGCATTTCAGGTTGATGGCAATATATCACAATTAGCCGTTTAGTCCAAAAGGGAAGTGTATAGTATGAAAGACAATGACAAAAGTATCACAATGCTTATTACGGATAGTTAACTTTCATCAACGTTCATTTCTGCAATAAGAATAGAACTTGTCTGTTTCTTAGTGCTGGGCATTATGCAGTGCAGTTAAAATAATGTTAACAAACTTCCCAGCCCTTGCTAGAACTTAGCGATACAAAAGGGGATGATGGACGGAACGCTTGAGCCTATCATATCTATAGCAGATTTTGATTATGTTAAGACCCGAGTGGATACCTTCAAATTTACTAGAGCACTTAAACTCAAAAAATTCTTTGCATCAAAACAGAATCAAAGCCACAAATCATTAATTCCAGACAGTAACCCAGCTTCTGGTGAAAACTCAAATGAAGGATTGCGGGTCAATGACATGAATTTGCTGCTAGATCTCAGGTGTCTCGAGCAGGGTAGTGATGTCCCTACAAATGTGGACAGTGCGCAAAATACAAGCTCTAGGGAGCAAGCCATGGAAATGGCAGGAGAGGAAGGCTTGGATATCACGGCAAGTGATCAAACAAGGTTCAGATTGAACTCAAGATTCACTCTAATGACACCGAGGGACTCTGTTGATGTTTTCAATGAACTAGTTATAAATGATCTTAAAAACCTTGAAAAATGCACGAGTGTCAAGAATAAAATATTCACGCAGCAACAAAAGGAGTATAATGCGCTAGTTGTTAAGTTGTCTTCTAATGCTAATTGTATAGTGCGTAATGCAGATAAAGGAGGAAATGTTGTCCTCTGGGGTAAACAACTGTATTTAAATGAGGCATACAAACAACTGAATAATCGCCTCAATTATGTTAAGATTGATGAAAAGATTATGACTAATAGTCACGATCAGTTTAATCTGCAATTGCATGATTGGTATACGCATGGTATAATATCGCAAGAGGAATTCATGTTTTTAAGAATCAATAAGCCAGTTACTCCAGTGTTTTATTTAATACCTAAAATTCACAAAGACATGGTCAACCCCCAGGGCGCCCCATCATTTCTGCAATAGGAAGTGCATTAGAAAACACTTCAAAATTTGTAGATTCCTTTCTAGCTCCGACAGTGAGAACCCTCCCATCGTATATACGTGATACAGGAGATTTCCTAAAGCGTATATACGATATTCCGTGGGAGGATGATTTATTACTGGTTACAATAGATGTTACAACACTGTATACCAGTATTCGACATGAAGACGGACTGAATGCCATGAAATTCTATCTAGGCAATAGACCTTTAAAATTGTGGGCACACACACAAATGCTGTTGGTGATGGTTGAAACCTGTCTAAAAAATAACTTCTTCTTGTTTAATGGGGAACTGTTCCATCAAATCTGTGGGAAAGCGATGGGCACCTGCTTCGCCCCCAGCTATGCGAATTTGCATATGGGCTGGTGGGAGGAGCAGGTGGTCCAGGTCCAGTATCAAGAGGAATGTCACTAACATTCTACACTGGAGTCGATATATTGATGATTTATTTATTGTGTGGAAAGGTACAGAACAATCAGCTAAAGATTTTATTAAAAAGCTGCAGAACAATAATCTTAATTTGAGGTTCACGAGTACAATTAACAACATATCAGTCAACTTTTTAGATTTAATGGTCTATGTGAAAAATGGTAAGCTACATACGAAACTGTATCGAAAACCAACAGCTGGCAATACGTTGCTTCACGCAACAAGTTTTCACCCCAATAATTTAATCAAGAGCATCCCCTATGGGGAGTGCCTAAGAACGTTGAGGAATTGCAGCGAACCAGAAACCCTAGACGCAGAATTGGATTGTCTGAAGAGACGTTTCAGTTCTAGGGGTTATACAGACCAGTGTATCCAGTCAGCTGTTCGGAAAGTGAAAGGTAAAACAAGAGAAGAGGTTCTTTTTAATACAAGTACCACTAAGCTCAAGAAAGAGAAGTCCAACATGAATCAATGTAGAATGATTACCTCCTATAAACAGACAACACACTAGCGTAAGAAATATTTTGTTGAAGCATTGGCACCTCATTTGTAACGACCCTATTTTAGGCAAACTAATTCCTAAACGTCCAAGTATTACGTTTAGACGAGCCAAATCATTAAAACAAACACTAGTTAGCAATATGATGCCTTTTAAAAAGCCAATAGCCACCAACTCTTCCTGGTTAAAAAGAAGAGAAGGCTTTACAAAGTGTATAAAGTGTAAAGCCTGTATGCATGGTAAGAATATCTCCACATACCAACCGGGGTTATCTAAGAGAGAAAAGCAAATAAAGGGCCACTACAACTGCAAAACGGACTTTGCCGTTTACGTACTTCAATGACCTTGTGGCTTGAAGTACGTGGGTAGCACTATTCTTCCTGTCCACAAAAGGGTGTTACAACATCTCAGAGCCATAAAAAATGGCGATAAAACATACCCAGTGGCCCGTCACTTCGAATTGTATCACAACAAGAATACACAGGGATTAACGTATTTTGTGATAGACTCTATACCAGCAAATAGTAGAGGAGGTGACCGAGAGAAAAAACTGAGAAGACTTGAATCATGTTATATACTTGAATTAGATACAAGAACACCATCAGGTCTAAATATGGAAGAAGATTTGCATACCCATTTGTAAATATGTAATTTTGATTAGTAGCGCTTCCCTATTATACTCTCCTGAAATTTCAGTTTTTAACCATGGTTTTTTATCACTTTGTAATAGTGCACTTTGGAGGTCAGACTCGTATAGAGTTTAGGTGGTTCTAAGATACTGCAGGGTTATCCTGGCATGCAGGACCATTTAGCCCACTAGGGATGAATTGTACAGTGAATTTGAGCTGAATGCATTTTATGTGGATATGAATCTGCCCACTTGGGCTTTATGAGATTGAAAGAGCGATAAATTATTACTCAAATAGTGATGGAGGGCAAATGTGATTTGCCTCGAGTCTTAGGGTACAATATTGTGGTTTTAATAATTTTTTTATAAAAAATATTTCATAAAAAATTCTTTATAAAATATTTGCTCCATTGAATGTAATTTTATAGTTTTGCTAAGATCGCAAATTTAAAAGCTCTAAAAACTGAAGTTTGACAATAACGGAAATTTGGTGTTTATTGTTAATAATTGAAAAAGTTTAAACAAACTACAAGTCTGTTTTCTAATGCACTTTGTTTGTAGTTTGTCACGTGACATGTCGCACAATCACCGTATTTAAAAATGGTTGAAACTTTATGTATTTTGTTGGTGAGCAAGCCTGCGGGACAGGCGAAACATGTCCAATTTAGCCGACAATAAAGGATATATTTTGGCCAGAACACGGCGTCGTCATTTCCTTATGCTGTAAGGATAGTTGGAATATATATATATATATATATATATATATATATATATATATATATATATATATATATATATATATATATATATATATACACACACACACATATATACATATAAACATACACATATATACACACAAATTTGATTGATTGATTTGATTGACATATTTGTAGAGCGCAGCGAATGCCCAGAGGCGTCTTGGCACTAGAAACGGTAGATTGGAGTGGTGCTGGTGCACAAAGAACTGTTGATGGACATTGATAGATATAGATTGATATAGAGATATATATATATATATATATATATATATATAAACACACACAGATACACACACATATATACATATATATATTTAAAAGAATAATTTTGCATATGTATATCTTACTTTTTTAAAGAATATCCTTTTGTAACCGTATTTCTAATAGATACTTCTACAAGCACATTCCTCATCTTAGGAGTATCCCCAAGTGCCAGACTGGATCAGGAAACTTGTCATAGCAGTCCTCTGCCAGTGGGTGATGCTAGATCCTTCTCAGCATGGGAAGCAGTGCATGTGTGTTGTCACTGGAGTAAACTAGCAGTCACTCAGGTGCACTGACGTCAGTTTCGTTTTTTATCACCCTACCGCTCTGATCCAGAGTTGTTCAGTGACACGTTTTCTCTAATAATTGCAATGCTTAGGGAGGTCTCCCTCAAAAAAAAAAAAAAAAAAAAAAAAAAAAAAAAAAAAAAAAAAATAATCAGGCTTTAAGTAACAATACTCTTGCAATGGGCAGATGTCCATATGTGACCCCCAAGATGTTTGCCTGTGGTGCCTGGGCCGAGGTATGATTCAGTGTTGAGTGACAAATGTGGCCTTAAGCACGCCAAGGCCATTAAGGAGTGAGAGGCAAAACGTTTTATGGCCCACATACCCAACAAGCATCTGACTCGACTATGGTCACGGTCAAGATCAGCCTCAAAGTGGCATTCTCGGTTGTGTCCAAGCCATAAAAGAAGAAGAGCTGAACACAAGAAGAAGAGGAAACAAAAAGAAAAGAAGAGATGACAGCAACACCCCTCAATGTCTTTCAAAGTCCTGAGGCAGATCATATCAACACTTACTGCACCCAGCAGCACCCTCCTCAGAAACGCAGGTTGCTGAAATCACTTTGCCAAAGTAGCCCCTTCTGTGGCGTTGCAGACTCCAGAGCCTGCCACGGAGCCTAGTTAAGGGCCCCTTCTGCTCTTTGTTTGGCTCCAGGGTGAATACCTGCCCCTTTGCTATTTTGGGGGTCAGCAGCCATACCAGTTACCTGGAGTTTCTGCCACTTGGATCCAACCAGGCACAGTTCCTTCACACTATGACTGTATTATTCAGGCAAAAAGCAGTCTTTCATGCCTCATAGTACTGTTTGGGGCTCCATTTGGAATTTGTCCAGCAAGTCCGCCCTTGGTGCTGATGCCCACATCAGTAGCTCCTTCATTGGAGCCATTACAGACACTACCTCCAGCACCAGTGCTTTCATAGATACAACCATTGATGGCCCGTGCAATTCGTATCCAGTCTGGAAGAGAGGCCCAGAGGCTAGCTAGGGAATCACAACCAGGGCACGGACCGCATAAAGACTACTGGCAAAATTCAGATGGCATTCTCAGATTAGATTCAGATCACATCCGGATGGCCAAAGCAGGGGATGAGGCTGAAGATGATGTGGAGGATGGTGTGGATGAGGAGGAGGATGGTGTGGATGAGGAGAAGGAGGAGGATGATGTGGAGGAGCAGGATCAATCAATCAGGGATTTATAGAGCACACTACTCACTTGTGAGGGTCTTAAGGCCCGGGGGGTTCTGCCAACTCCAAGGTCAACCGAAAAGCCAGGTCTTGAGGTCCTTTCTGAATATTTGCAGTGTAGGGCTTCGTCTGATGCTGAGCGGGAGTTTGTTCCAGGTCTTGGCCGCGATGTAGGAGAAGGATCTGCCCGCCAATCTTGCTCTGTGGATGCGGGGGACCTTGGCCAGGGGTAGGTCGGCAGATCAGAGGTTTCTCTTGGGGGCGTGGAAGGAGATTCTTTCATTGAGGTATTGGGGTCCGGTGTTATCGAGGGCTTTGTAGGCGTGTATGAGCAGTTTGAAGGATATTCTCTTTTTGACAGGGAGGTCGCAGAGGTGCTGGGTGAGGTGGTCGTGTCGTGGGATGCTGAGGACGAGTCTGGCTGCGGCGTTCTGGACGGTCTGGAGTTTGCGAAGGAGTGTTTTGTTGATTCCGGCGTAGAGCGCGTTTCTGTAGTCCAGCCTGCTGGTGGTGAGTGCGTGGGTGACGGTCTTCCTGGAGTCGGGGGGGATCCATTTGAAGGTCTTGCAGAGTATGCGGAGGGTGTTGAAGCATGTGGAGGACACAGCATTGATCTGGCAATTCATGGAGAGTGAGGAGTCGAGTATGATGCCGAGGTTGTGGGCGTGCTCTGTGGGGGTGGGGAGGAGGTTCCGAGGGCAGGGGGCCACCAGGTGTTGTGCCATGTGGAGGGGGTGGGTCCGAGGATGAGGACTTCAGTTTTCTCAGAGTTGAGCTTCAGGCAGCTGCTGCTCATCCAGGATGCGACGTCCTTCATTCCTTCCTGGAAACTGTGCCTGGTGATGTTGGGTGGATGTTGAAGAGTGTGGGGCTGAGGGAGGATCCTTGGGGTACTCTGCATCTGATCTCAGTGGGTTCGGAGAGGAAGGGCGGGAGTCTAATTCTTTGTGTTCTGCTAGAGAGAAAAGAACAAATCCAATCTAAGGCAGTTCCCTGGATACCGGCATCATTGAGTCTGGCAGGTAGTGTACGGTGGGAGTCTGTGTCGAAGGCTGCGGAGAGGTCTAGTAGTATGAGGGCTGCAGTGTGGCCTTAATCGAGGAGGGTGCAGATGTCGTCAGTGGCGGCTATGAGGGCGGTCTCGGTGCTGTGGTTGCTGCGGGATCCTGATTGAGATGAGTCGAGGATGTTGTTGGTTTCTATGAAGTGCGTTAGTTGGGTGTTGACGACTTCTCAAAGACTTTGGCGGCGAAGGGAGAAGAGAGACGGGCCTGTAGTTCTTGAGGTCAGTCGGGTCAGCAGAAGGCTTGTTGAAGAGGGGGTTGACTTTGGTGGGTTTCCAGTCACTGGGCAACGTGGTTGTTTCAAGGGCGCAGTTGATTGTCCGTCGTAGTTCTGGTGCGATGGCGGAGGCAGCCCTGTGGAAGATGTGCGGAGGGCAGGGTTCAGTGGGTGGTCTGGAGTGGATGCTTTTCATAGTCTTTGCGGTGTCTTCTGTGGTGACCGGGGTCCAGGTGAGGAGGGTCGGCTGGGTGGAGTCACTGGTGGAGGGTCGGTGCCGTGGTCCTGGTCGAAGTTGTCGTAGAGCGTCCTAATCTTGTGATGAAAGAAGGAGCTGAGTTTGTTGCAGAGGTCTTGGGAGGGAGGGACGTCGGTGATTTCACAGAGGGGTCTGGGGAATTCTTGTATGATGGTGAAGAGTTCCTTAGAGTTGTGGGAGTTGGAGAGGATTCTGTCCTGAATGAAGATACTCTTTGTTGGTCTGATGAGTTGGTGGTGTGCCGTGGTGGCAACCCTGTAGGCGGTGCGTGCTTCCGGCGTTTTGCTGTTTCTCCATGCTTTCTCTAGTTGTCGGCATGAGCGCTTGGATTCTCAGAGGTCTGTGGTGAACCAGGTGGCTTTCGTGTTGTGTCGACTGTCTGAGTTCTGGAGGGGGGGCGAGTGTATTGGCGCAGTTGGCAATCCATTGGTGAAGGTTGTTGGCTGCAGTGTTGGCGTCTGTCGTGGAAGGGGGAAGGAGAGCGGCTGAGGGCGGAGGTGAGGTGTTCTTCGGTGATCTTGCTCCAGTTTCTGCCTGGGAGGCGTGGCGTGGGGTTGTGTGCAGTGGGTTTTGAGAAGGAGAAATGGACGCAGTGGTGGTCCGTCCAGAGAGGTTCCGTGGTGTGACTGAAGCGAATGTGGTTTCCTCCGGCAAAGATGGGGTCGAAGGTGTGGAGATGAGTTGCTTCAGTCCAATGTGAGCGAGATTCTCTAGGAGGGCGGTGTTGTTGGGGTCGCTGAGGTTGTCTAGGTGGAAGTTCAGGTCTCCAAGCAGTACGTAGTCCGTGGAGGTGAGGGCTTGGGGAGCAATGTAGTCTGTGATGGTGTTGGTGAACAGGGAGCAGGGTCTGGGTGGTCTGTAGGGGAGTGTTCCACGGAGTGTCATTCTGGGGTTGGGCTGGATCTGGAAGTGGATGTGTTCCATATGGGGCGAGGCGTCGTCCGAGTTGGTGGTTGTCAGTCGGAGGGAGCTTTTGTGAACGATGGCGAGGCCTCCTCTGGGGTGGTTGGGGCGGTCTTTCCTCGGGATCTTGTATCCGTTGGGATGGCAGTTGCGATGTCAGGAGCGGAGCTGGCATTGGTCCAGGTCTCTGTGAGGAAGGCGACATCGGGCGAGTGGGTGTCGATGAGGTCCCAAACTTCTACTGAATGTCTGTGCAGGGAGCGCACGTTGAGGAGGATGCAGCTCAGGTGTTTGTGTGCTCTGGCGTCCGGTGGGTTGGCAGTGGCTGTCTGGGTCCGGAGGTGGGTGAAGGTGCGGTGGCAGTGACGGCAGGAGAACAGGCCTTGGGAGTTGCTCGGCGTAGAGAGCTGGCAGTTGTCGTTGCGTCCAGGGTTGAGTGCGTGGAGAGTGCTGTGGTTGTAGCGGCGGGTGGTCGGGGGCTAGGGTCCATGGCGCTGGTCGCGGTCGGGCGCAGACGGGCTTGCCTTTGGCGCGCATTAGTTGCACCAGCGGCGCTCCCCCTGCGGAGCCGCAGAGTGGCCACCATTAAGGAGGGATCGGGGGAGGGAGAGCAGCTGGGAGGCAGGAGCGGGAACACACTGGGGGGAGAGGCTGCGGGGCAGCAGCGGCAGGAAGGAGGGAAAAGGAAAGACAGAGGAAAACAGAGAAAATAGGCAAAAAGACAGAAAAAACGATGCAGAAAAAAAGACAGGAAAGGACTGACAGAGCGGACCATCAGAAGAGCAGGCTCTTCCACTGGACCACCAAGGATGAGGCGCAGACAGGAGCCTGCGGGTGGAGGAGGGCCTCGAACACCTACCTGGGAGACCAGAAGGCGCTGGGGGCAGTGCCTTAAGGACGGAGCTGCGTGAGTGGAGAGCAGTTACCCTGACCAGATCAGATGATTTGGATGAGGAGGATGTGGATGTGGATGATGATGATGAGGATGTGGATGATGATGAGGAGGATGATGTGGATGAGCATGAGGAGGATGATGTGGATGAGGATGATGATGTGGATGAGGAGGAGGATGAGGATGAGGATGAGGAGGAGGATGTGGATGTGGATGTGGATGAGGAGGAGGAGGATGTGGAGGAGGAGGAGGATGTGGATGAGGAGGATGTGGAGGAGGAGGATGAGGATGAGGAGGATGAGGAGGAGGATGAGAAGGATGTGAATGATGTGGAGGATGTGGATGACAATGTGGATAATGATGAGGATGATGATGTGGATAATGATGAGGAGGATGTGGATAATGAGGAGGAGGACGTGGATAATGATGAGGAGGAGGTGGATAATGATGAGGAGGATGTGGATGATGATGTGGATCAGGAGGATGAGGATGATGATGTGGATCAGGAGGACGAGGATGATGGGGATGAGGAGGATGTGGAGGATGATGTAGATTAGGAGGATTAGGAGGATTAGGAGGATGAGGAGGATGAGGAGGACGTGGATGAGGAGGACGTGGTGGATGAGGAGGACGTGGATGAGGAGGACATGGATGAGGAGGACATGGATGAGGAGGACATGGATGAGGAGGACATGGATGAGGAGGACATGGATGAGGAGGACATGGATGAGGAGGACATGGATGATGTGGATGACTATGTGGATAATGATGTGGCTGAGGAGGATGTGGATGATGAGGATGTGGATGATGAGGATGTGGATGATGTGGATGATGAGGATGTGGATGATGAGGATGCGGATGAGGAGGATGCGGATGAGGAGGATGTGGATGAGGAGGATGTGGATGAGGAGGATGTAGATGATGTGAATGTGTATGAGGATGATGTGGATGACGATGTGGATAATGATGTGGCTGAGGAGGATGTGGATGATGATGAGGAGGACGTGAATGATGAGGAGGATGTGAATGATGAGGAAGATGTGGATGATGAGGACGATGTGGATGATGAGGACGATGTGGATGATGAGGAGGACGATGTGGATGATGAGGAGGACGATGTGGATGATGAGGAGGACGATGTGGATGATGAGGAGGACGATGTGGATGATGTGGATGATGAGGACGACGATGTGGATGAGGAGGAGGATGTGGATGATGGGGATGAGGAGGATGTGGATGATGGGGATGAGGAGGATGTGGATGATGATGTGGCGGATGTGATGATGTGGATGATGTGGATGAGGAGGATGATGCAGATGAGGAGGATGATGTAGAGGAGCAGGATGTGGATGAGGAGGATGTGGATGAGGATGATGTGGATCTGGAGGATGTGGATGACGATGTGGATAGTGATGCGGCTGAGGAGGATGTGGATGAGGAGGCTGTGGATGATGATGTGGATGATGAGGAGGATGAGGAGGATGTGGATGAGGAGGATGTGGATGAGGAGGATGTGGATGAGGAGGATGTGGATGAGGAGGATGTGGATGAGGAGGATGTGGATGATGGGGATGTGGATGATGGGGGATGAGGAGGATGGGGGGATGAGGAGGATGTGGATGATGATGTGGAGGATGTGATGATGTGGGGGAGGAGGATGTGGATGAGGAGGATGATGATGTAGATGAGGAGGATGCGGAGGATGCGGATGAGCAGAATGTGGATGAGGAGGAGGATGATGTGGATGAGGAGAATTTGAATGATGATGTGGATAATGATGATGTGGATGATGAGGAGGAGGTTGTGGATGATGTGCATGATGATGTGGAGGATGATGATGATGTGGATGGTGATGATGTGGATGATGATGATGATGATGATGATGTGGATGATGATGTGGATGATAAGGAGGATGAGGATGATAGCAGTGAAGTGGCCAATTTGCTGCCCCTCCATTTTCAGACACTGCTGATTTCCTGGAATTGCAGAATGCTATTGAGCGGGACACAACCCCCAAGATGGAGGATTGCCTTGCAGGGCTCCCCCGGAAGTGACTCCCTCCCATGCTATCATGTGGAAGACAGTGAAAGTATTGGATCTGTTAATACCACCAGTGGACGCCAGGCCCAACAAACTGACTGAGGCCCTGTATCCTGCTTTGGTGATGTAAGAACTGGTCTTCCTTGACCCCATTAAAGTGATTTGCAACAAGCCCTCATCTGCTCCAGCTGTGAACCAACTCATTGCCATGCACTATAGGCCGGATCCAAGGGATCCGGCCTTCTTCTCAGGACATCCCTCACCAGAAAGCTATGTGACTCAGGCTTCGACCTGTATCATACAGAACCTAGGTTATGTTCCCTATGTTTCCCCCAGAGAGGTCATCCAAAAACCAGGAGGCGGTAAGGAAAAACCCACATGGTTGTCCTCCAGGTATACCCACGTTTTATGGGATATAGCACATATGGCAGTGAAGAGTTTGCCAGACCACCTGAAAAACCATTTTGCTGGGGTGGCAATGGATGGGCAGAATTTCTCCAAGCAGATTATCAGGACACAGTTGACTCTATGGCCAGGGACATTGATGCTTCCATAGCCCTAAGGAAGCATTTGTGGCTGTCTTCCACCAGCTTCTCAAGGGATATGTAGGATAATCTCATGGATATGCCATCTGAGGGGCCTGCCTGTTTGGAGACGAAGCAGAATCTGCCTTGGAGAGGTTCAAGGCAGGTAGGGCTACGGCCTGGACTTTGGAGAGGAGATTCCCCTGCAAGAGACTACAGGCAGTTTTTAGAGTTTTGTGGCTTCCCTAAGTGTTTGCTTTCACCAAACTCAGCTCTCCAAACCTGTCCAACAGTTGACCACATCTCTTGTGGCAGTACACAGGCAGAAGTGAAAAAACAGTCAGACAAGCCCTGCAACCCTCCTCCTCTTCATCATCATTTGTCCCCACACCACCCTTCCTTTCTGTCAGGCTGGAAGGTCAAAACGTAAGAACAGTAGGTCTTACAAATTATAGAAAGGGAGTATGCCCCTTGTTTTCTACAAAGCGATACCAAAGGGGATGATGGACGGAGCGCTTGAGCTAATCAAACACTCACCCCCAGTCAACTGATCTGGGTTTAATCCATCATCATTCTTTAGCTCACTCCACCACCCCAGTTCAGACATGGCCATATGCAAATCAGTCTGACCCTGTGCCTCATGGGAACAGTCCAGCCCGAACTGCCAAGCCATGTCTTCCCTGGACCGGAAACAAGCATCCTGGGACCGGTTTCGGGCTAACAGCCCTCATCAGCCAGGCTAGCTTGAATCCAGTGGCAAAGTGAGCAAGGGACCCACGTCTGGGCATACCCTGCCAACTTAGGGCGAACAAAGCGATACCAAAGGGGATGATGGACGGAGCGCTTGAGCTAATCAAACACTCACCCCCAGTCAACTGATCTGGGTTTAATCCATCATCATTCTTTAGCTCACTCCACCACCCCAGTTCAGACATGGCCATATGCAAATCAGTCTGACCCTGTGCCTCATGGGAACAGTCCAGCCCGAACTGCCAAGCCATGTCTTCCCTGGACCGGAAACAAGCATCCTGGGACCGGTTTCTGTCTTTGGTATCGCCTTGTTTTCTACAGGCAGCTCCCAAAACCCGTCTCCCCCAGTCCCTCCAGGAAGAGTAACACAGTTGAATCCTGCAGCAGGAGTTGGCAGCCCTGTTGCTAAAAGAAGCAATGGAGTTGGCCCCTTAGCAGGAAACTGGTACAGGAGAGATTTCCCTCCTCAACAGAAGATCCAGGACATTGAAGAGATGATTCCAATGTTGCAGGAGGTGATGTGGGGGTTGGGGGAAGGGAAGCTTTGAGTTCCAGTCCTGATAGTTCTTCCTCTGCTAGGTCTCCTCTAGTCATGCAGGCAGCTGGCACATTAGAGCTCTCTCGTGTGGTGCTTTGGTTATCAGTAGTTCCAGAATGGGGGACATCTAGGAGACACCATTAGGATCTCCTTGGACACTGCAACAGACTTCCGCTGCTGGTAAAGACAGAAAAGCACCTTACAAAAGGGATGTCCTTCTATTCCCCTCTAGCTGCAGCCACAGTAGTGACGGACACATCCATCTTAGTGTGGCTGCACATCCGGAGGAACTGGAGTTCATGGGCCTTCGGTATCCAGAGGAGCAGGTCCTCCACATCACTTGCTTGAACTGCAGGCAATTTGCCTGGCTTAGAAGGCCTCTCTGTGCACCCTTTGTAGCTGGTCTGTCCAGATCTTGATGGACAAAACGGATGTAATGTGGTATATAAACAAGCAGGGAGGCACTGGGTTGTATCTTCTATGCAGAGAAACTCTGGTCTTCGGCACAAGGGCATGAGATCCAGCTGGTCGCCAACCATTTGCCATGGTTACTGAACAGAGCTGACAGACCGAGTCAGTGTCATCTTGCCAACAACATGGTGTCTTCATCCTCAGACTGGGCCCCCCTCATGTGGACTTCTTCGCCACTCACAAGAAGGCCAAGTGCGACGGATGTACGGAGCCAGATGCCGGGTTTTTTCACGTTGCATGGTCCTGTCCCAAGATTTTGTTATTCTGGGAGAAAGTGTTCTCGACACGGAGTGAGGTTAGTGGGCAACGCCTAACGACTAGTCCGCTGCTTGCGCTATTGGGATATGATGGAGACATTCAGCCTGATTGCAGAAAACTGGTTGCTATGGGCCTGCTATTGGCAAAGAGTAGGGTCGCAATGCGCTGGCAAAAGGACCAACTCCGCTCATTAAAGATTGGAACTTGGACATGCTATACTGTAACACACAATCTGATGCATACAATGAACTTCTCCCCCCGCAGTGTCGACCTAAGGGGTTTTGGGGCCTATACCAGCAACATCTAGTGCTGTTGAAAACAGGGGGGTGGAGAGGGGGCGGAGAGCGCAGAGGGGTGAGGTCGCTGTGCTTGGACAAAGGCTAATTGTTAAGATTGTAACTAAGCTTACAGAAATAACTGTACTAGGGTAGTGTTGTATGTTTTGACTTTCTGGGATCATCACTATACCACATACAAGACTGTGCAGCTATGGACAATTGAACATGTGCTTCCAGTGTTTTAACTATGCATAAGATCATGGCACGTCTAGCAATGATGAAGGGCCGTCTCGCCTTGTTTGGGTTCGGTTGTGTATATGTTATTGTGTACCTCTAGCACTGCATATCAGCTGCAATGGAAACATTGTGGCATGTTGTACACCAGTTTATATAAAATGTAATAAATAAATTTAAAAAAAATTGAATGCCATCTGCCCAGTTATGTGCCCTCCAGTATCCACTGCAGGGAACCTTCGGAGGAGCATTTTGTTTGAGGTGGAGATTTCCACTTCACTATGCATTTCCATACCCTTGCTCCTAGGGTCTTCAGGAAGCTGCATCAACACAAGGCCCAAGCCATTATGATCACCCTGGGCTGCCCACCTATTCCGGGCCGCAGGATTTTGTTGTCTGACCACTCCTTCAGACCCACCACTGGGGAGGCGATATTCAAATGGCATCTATTCACAAAGTCAGGAATCTGCTAGTAGAAGTATCCACTAGAGGAAAAGAAGAAAATGATACTTACTTTGGGTTACAAAGATTCTGATGAATACCCTATCTGCAGGGTATGGCACTGTGGTCAGCTGGGCCCTCCTTCCTTCAGAAGGGTCTCTGGATCTTTTTAATCCACCCCCATTTAAATGGAGTCCCCTCCCTTTGTCAGGTCAAACACTGGTTTTCCGCTTTCGGGACCCGAGCTGAAAACTGTCAAGGCTTTCCTTTGTTCAGCCACCTGTTCCTGCTCCCATGTTCTGGACAGTTCGACCCTGTTAACTGACTGCTTGTTGAGCACACTTCTGCCTTCCTGGGCCCAGAGGCCAAGCCATTGTCTTCTGACAGCAGGATTGTGAACTCCATCCCGGAATGTGTACTGAGCCTCTGGAGGTGAAATGAGGAGTAAAACTGGTTATAACCCAGTTTTGGCTTAGGCAGCAAAAGCACTTTTTTTTTTTTTTACCTTTGCACCAAAGTTATTGTCCGAGTGAAGAACAAAAAAGGATTTTAATTGTATCTAGGACTATTCATAGAGAATACAGTTGAACCTACAGAATGAAGAGAGCTTTTGGACATTTCGTGACAGTGAAGGCACACCATTTCAAATATGTAATGTGCCTCTTTGTTATATATTAAGCACCCAACCTTGTGGCTTACCAAGCACACTTTATGGGTGACTTATTAACCTATACAAAAAGGATTTATTGCATTCAAAAGTGTTTTTCCTTTCCATGTGCCTCTGCAGTGCCTTTAAACTGCAGGCCAGCAAGAGAAAAGTGGAAAGGCGCATATTGCCGTCATATGTGGGTTTGTGTAAATACACACTGCAGCCCACAAATGACATTTAACTTCCATACCACTTGTACATTTTCGGCAACCTCTACCATGATCTTACAGCACCATTTGAGGGCCAGAGCACAGGAACAGTAGCACTAAATAGTAGGGTCAAAGTGCAAAGTCTTAATTTAGCTCTTCCTGCAGCCTCATTTAGCTCTTCATGCAACCATCTTTTTGTGCCTCAACTCCAGGAAACTTCCACCTGCAACCACTTTTATAGATTCTGGGCACAGACATGTCTATCTCTCCTGCATCACTATTCTAGGTGTATTCCTTAACATGCTGCTAATGTCTGCTCTCACAACCAGTCTTTCAGCTAGGAGCTTACTTCATTGCCTCTTGGATCATTACCAGTGACCTGGGTCAGACAAGACCTTGCTCTATCACTTTAACAACTACCGCCAACCTCTTATGCAGCAGTACCTAATCAAGTCTATAGTAAGATATATGTCCTTCGGAGTACTGAGAACAGTCCACTTCTGTTGGGTGTTCACACTTAAAATGTCCACTAACTAAGTCATCAGAGTAAGTAAGATTTGCTTGCTGAGACAACACTATTGTTTCCTCAAGACAGCGGATGTACCCTGTGCTTATCACCGCAAATCACTACAATACGGTCCCATCCAAGCACTGAGTTCCATAGAATGTGCCTGTCATAAGTACCATTGTATATACTTTTTAAGATGTACATTAACACAATATACACATTAATAGGACAGTGAAATAGTTAAATCCTTAAACAGCGATTGTCCCTTAAAATTTAAAACCTTTCCCAAACTACTCTAGTACATCACATCAGGAAATAGTGCTAGGGTGTACCAACTCCTGACCTTTCAACAGAGTAACCAGTTTTGCAGAACTTCTCTATCATTACATTCTCCCAAATATCAATGGCTTTAGATCATCTCAATTCATCATGAGGGGACCCACAGCTCCTCTTCCGAAGTTGTATAATCACTGCTTCCCATCACACCTCGTCTTTCAATACTGACTCAAAGGTACTGGATCACTTTCTTCTATAACCACTCTCTGCTGCACCCTCCTGATATTTATCACTGTCTGTTTTGATGCCTTCGTGATTATCCGTCTTGTGGGCAATCAATGGACAAAGCAGGAGGTGTAGCATATCATTGACCAAGGAAGCTTTTTCTGGCCTACAGCAAGCACCTTGAGGGCCACCTCAGAACCATAAGAGGTCAAAGCTGCAATGTCCAGAACGAGTAAATAAATTTGACTATCTAGGTATACACTATGATATTAGGTTAACCTGGAGTCAACAGAGAGGAAAAGCAGCAGCCATGTTAAAACAAGCTGCAGCCACCATCATTAGATGTAAACATACAATTGGGGACCAGTCCATGAGCACTTTGCTTGTTTATCGAACTAAGGCAGTAGCTGCAATTGTTTAAAGGTTTTGGACCGCACAGATGTTACCGCATTGCAGAAAATTGAGAAGAGGTTTCTAAGGCCATTATTGTGTTTGGGACCAGGGACATCTTTGATTGCTCTATTTGGAATGAGGTACTAAACCTATTTCTCAAATCATCGCCCTTGCCCCAAATTTATATTGGGTCCACTTAATTAGGAACCAACATGCAGATATATTACTGAAATCTTTAAGGGAGGTAGTATTTTATAGTGGAGCAACTAAGTTGTTTCGGTAGAATCATGTACGGAATATCCTAAAGTTGCTTGACTTTAGAACCCTCTGTGAGGGCCCCTCTGTTTTTTTAACAATGGCACTCTCAAGAGAACTAAGGAGGGATACTGGCAGTATAAACTTAGAGACTCTGTCAAGATTGAATATTTGGTGCACGAAATCCTCTTACTTCAAAATCAGGTCGGCTTTGAGACTGCATGAAATCTAACCTGAAGTCAAGCGCATGTTATATCAAGTTCTGTCTTGGTATACTCCCTCTAAAAACGTACACTACCAAATAGAAAAATGCCAAAGACTGTCACTAATGATGTAATATTGTCATGGGGGGTCTGTGAAACTGTCATTCACTTTCTGCTATTCTCCCCTAAGATATCAACTGTTCGTACAAAATAGCTTGGTACTTTAGTCGATGCTTATAAAGTATGGAATCATATGTTTGTACCGTTAAGGCATATGCTGAAAACAATGAACAAATATCAGTGTAATCCACCAACTGATAAGGTCTGGTTTAATAAAACACAACGCTATGATAAGGAGGCTTTGACAATGGAGTGGCATATTCAACCTGTCGATACTTTGCTTCTTTGTTAAAAAAAAAAAAAAAAAAGAAATACTACATTGGAAGATGTTGTTTCACTGGTACTGTAAAATCTTCAGCCCTGCCTTGAAAGATGATCACAAATAACAGGATAGATGACGAGACAACAAAATGAGGATTCAAAGGTGTGGGTCAGCTGAAAAAACTTAAATTGTTGCAGCTCCGGCATATCTTGAAGCTAGGAGCAAAGGAGCAGGTGTCTCTAGTCACAGAATTGCACTAAGAAGTGCTCAAAATACAGCAAGTGCGAGGAACGGGGCAAAGGCTGGTATGTTAAGGTGCACAGCGCTGAAGTGCACATGAAGAAATGAACTTATACTGTGTATGCTCTACAAAGTGCACTGTTGGTACTAGACGTCTAAAGAAGCTAGGAAGAGGTTTGGGCACAGAATGACATTTTTGAAAATGAAAAATGCTTACAAAATAAGCTGCTTAGAGTGCATTCACAAAGTTTGAACAATCAGGTATGTCAACCAGACACTAACTGACAATATAATTGAAGCAATTATTAAACAAGTGTCTGGGAGCGTGGATCATCTAAAGGTCACAAATAAATAATTTTCCTGTTTGCCTAAAAACATTTAGATGAACAAACCTAATGAACGGCGGTCCTGCTGTAACTAAACATACTAGTCAAAATAAACATCATGAGGTAGTCTGTAGACTTTTGGATCTTAAGGCATCATTAATGACCAGGCTTGCTTATAGCAAAAAGGTAATTCTACCTCAAATGCTTGTGTGTTCCAGTGCGTTTCCTTCCTACTGCCATAGAAATTGTTTAAGAATCTCAATCAAAAAATGAATATTGTGTTAAGGGAAAGAAATCAACCTTTGGCATCACTGAAAACAATACAGTTATTCTATGGTAAGGGAAACGATCAAGAGGCATTGGATTTTGGGAATTATCATGCTGAAGCGCAACTGCAGCATGTAAATAAATGGACACCGAGCCCCGACCTCACAGGTATCTCTACATGCCCTGCACCGTGAGGTTCATTCTTCCTGATTTGCACTCTAGCTGACGGTCTGTCCAGCTCGTCTCTGTGTTTTTCTCCCTGGTAACAGATGTCTAAATGGAAGTCTCTGGGGAGTGGGAAAGGTGGGAGGAGTTACTTTAAAAGTAAATATTTCTTTACTGGAAAGTTTGTTCCGAAACGCATGACAAAGTGAAGCTGTCGATGGTTGCAATGTTTTGTTAAAGTACTAACACTTACCATGACAACGAATGGATCAAAGTCATGCGACCTGAAGAATGGCTAGCCCTATGGAGAACCAAATGTGAACAATTTTAACCTTTAGCGACTTGTATACAGTCATATGTGTTGAAAGGCAAATAAATATATTTTAAAAAATGTAATTGAATTGACACTTAAGCTTGAACGACAGAGTTCAAGTCATGCTTATAATGGAAAAGGTCACTACTACATTTGCAGCTGAGCTGACTCTTTTTGGCAGACACCATCCTCCCTTGATGATCTTCTATTGTTTTGTTCTTCATTGATTCTGCTGCTTGGCTGAGAAATACCCATAAAGAGATTCCTGTGTTGTCTAGTGCAAGTCATAGTCCCGGCACGCTTAAACTTATTCCACTGCATCAGACTCCACTCTGAACCCCTACATCATCGAGGCTGGTCCCACATAAGTGAAGAGCCGCTGACTCGTTGCCTCTAAAATCATCATGTTGTGAGACATTCCTATTTTAAAGGGCTGACCCCACCCAACTCTACATCTGGGCATATTTTCATGGCTACAGTAACTCGTTTTCCCGATCCATGAGACATCATTCATTGTCTTTGGTGGTTACTGATGCACAATTTTGATTACCATTTTGTTCTCTTTGCACCTCGTTTTCCAGTGTTTCTGATAAGTAGGTTCTCAAATAGTTAAGGTTTGTAAGGCACGAGTATGTTCAGTTTTGACAGAAGGATAGCTATATGCTACAGTGTTGATCATGATTGAGCGATTGAGAATAGAGCATGTTAGTGAACATTGGTTGGACACTTCCAGTGTTATAGAAAATAAATTGTTATAATATAAATTGATGCTTATTCTGCTTCTTTCAGGATTGTTCTGGTATTCAAGAGCATTTAATAATCATAAACTGTGTTCGTGTTTATCATTATATATTGCAGCTTTATAATTTTATTGTGATTGGAGTGCTTTTGGCTAATTGATTCTCTTTTCTACTGTTAATATATTTATATTTTGAGACTATTTAAGTATTGTGAACTCGCAACTTGGACTGGACATTCAAATCTTTACTGCAGAGGTACCCAATTTCAAAACCTACCCCACTGCTATTGAGCCAGGGCGGTCTGCTTCTCCACGTCTACCTGGAGTGTAAAGGGGGAGATTTAATGGCCAAACCTTCTGTTGCAATCCCACCAACCAATGACCAGAGCTCTTTCTCCTGTGATGAATACATTTCAGATTGAGTTCCTGAATCCCTCCCCGAGGCCGTGCACGTGCCCGCACACACACGCATTGCACCTGAGGAAGCCGAGCGGAATATAGGTGTGGTACTGTTGCTCTTCCTGGTCTCCCGGACTTCAGCAGCAAAGGAACTAACCCGGGATTTATTCAGCGCGATCCTGACACGCAGTTCTGCGGTCCTGCTCGGCACCATTTGCCTGCTGCGCTCATTCGCTCACCACTGCGTCTGTTACACTCACGGAGGTGGGTGGATTAGAGTGTGTGGCAGGACGAGGCATTTGGGCTCAGCTGTACAGGGTGCTGGTGTTGTTTTTGATCTTGGCTGACTTGGCCGACTTGAGAAAGCCTTGGAGGAGCTATTGCAGGGGGTGTGGGGTGCTTGTTCATAAGCGCCTAGATGCTATTGAAAAAAACATCTGTAATATAAGACCTGAAAGGGTTAATAATGGGTTAACGTCTTCTAGTTCCCAGTTAGTATGTTCTTCCGCATCACTCTTAGCCCAAACATCTGTGGCAGTCCATAGTACCACTTCAGCGTCCACCAGTATTGCGTACCCCCTATTTCTGCTCCTGATTTTTCTTTTGTCACCCATGCAAATAGCAGGTCAACCATAGATCCAGACCCAGCCATTGCCAGTAACTCAGGTGAAATTGACTCACTGTGACCCTGTAACAATTAAGCTACCCCCAGCCTGCTGCTCTTACGTAGCAGTAATGGTTAACGTTCCACCGTTGAATCCAGGGCAAAACGAACCCTCTGAATCCTTAAAGAATAAAGTCGTGCATTGGCTTGATAAGAAGCATGTTTTTCCACCTAATGGATCACACCAAATATTGATGACCCGGAGAGTGGGGTGCGTAGGGCCTCTAAGGACGTGCTTTAAAGACGATTGTATTATCATTAGTCTACAACATCCAGACCTCGCAGGAGAAATCCTAGTCAGGTCCATGCCTATTTCCCTCTTCTCCGGGAATATAGGATTACTCCCATTGGGTTTCTTTTATCGCCACTTACGTCACCCAGCAAGAGAATCCAGTGATAAAATAAATAGCTACTAGGAGGATAGAGAGGTTTACCAGATTCTTCCCCCACTAGCCACATCTAACCGGTTCCAAGCATTGACCTCACTACATGATAACGACAGACTTGAACAAGGCATGGTGGGGGAGAGGCGTGACATAAGAGTAGGAGCGGAACCTAACGAATCGAACAAAACCGATCCGGTGGGTGAGCTGCTAGAACCCAATAAATTCTGTTTAAATGATGTGGAGGATATTACTGGGGTAAAGAACCTATGGCCCAGTCCAGTCATGGATGCCGAGCCCTGTAGTCGAAGCGCTCCATCTTGTGTCAAATGTCCAATGGTTAGCTCTAATAGTGGATCCAAGGATTCCTATTTATTTGCTCCATGGAACATATGTGGGCTGCAGAGCAAGGTGGGCGAGTTAGAATGGTCTGCTGTTACCACTGGGCTGAATATTATATGCCTCCAAGAAAATTGGTGTGCGACTCGATTTCATGTTGAGGGGTGTTCTTCCCATTTTTTGGGTGCCATTTCTTCTCCTATGGGAAGGGCAAAAGGAGGTTTACAAGTTCTAATTTCTAATAACCTCCCAGTTAGGGTTAATCGATCCTCATCAGCTGGACCGCATACCCAATTACTATGGTGATCCAACAAAAAGGGACCTGATGTGGTGTTGGTCAATTTTTATAACAATGTTTTTAATTCTATCCATAGCACCGTGGTCCGCACTTTAGATGTTGCATTGGAAGCTTTCATCCATCCAATCCATTACGATTTTATTGTGATCTGGGCTGGAGATTTTAACATTTAGCATTGCCCTTTACCTACATCCCAGGTTTGTGGATATTGTAACTGGGATGGAGATGTGTTGCATTTCTGTCACAATGACTATAGAGATACATTGAACTCACTTAACTTAAACATGATCTGCTTATGTTTGAGAGCAAAAGTGGTTAGAATAGGGTACGGATCCCCTCTTTTACTGGTAGAGCTGCTTGCACCGTAATTGATCATGTGCTGTTATCTATGGCCGCCAGTAATACATTTGGTACCCCTTGTATTATTCCATCTATACTTAGCGACCATAACCCGATTGCAATACCTTTTTCATTTTGGGGCAATACGGGAGTGGACTCAATAACAGCTACTGAAATCACTCCAGCTAGGCCAAATGGGGTCCATATTAAATGGGCAGGAGTGGAACCCAACAGCTTTCTGTAAAAAATTGTCAAGAGGAATTTAACTGAGGTTAGATATTGCCTGGGGGAGGTGGTAACCCTGGAACATATGTTTAACAGTTTTAAACGCATCCTCGGTTGTGTTAATATCCTGCTGACAAGAAGCTCCAGACACGTACCAACCAACCGTGGTGGATGGTTCGAGCTACAATGTACTTGGACCGCTCTGCAGCCGAGTGACGGGGCTTTACATCGCTCACCTAGAGATACTGTGTTAATTAAGACTCTCTGCAGTAACTACAAGCTGGCAATTGCCGAGAGGAAAAGGTGTTTACAAGAAGAGGCATGGTCCAATTTGAGACAAGCTGCCGAAACAAGGGACAGTAAGCTGTTTTGGAATATGATTAATGCCCCCTTCCTGAAATCTGATAAGATCCCAGAACTTTATTCCTTTGTAGCATGCGATGCATGGGTGGAACATTTTTCCAACATTTTTAATACTATAATCAAGGGCAGAGAAATGGGGGCAGACCGAACCTACAGTTGGTATCCAATCCCACTTAACATCTCTATTGTTGATGTTATTTGCGCTATTAATTCTTCGCTGGTGGAAGGGCCCCAGGACCGGATGGGGTCCTGGTAGATGTTTTTAAGGCATCCAAAGAACTATGGGGACCCATTTTAACTACGGTTTTCAACACAGCTGCCAAAAGTATAATTCCCCAGTCCTGCTGTGTGTTAATAATCATCCCCATTTTTAAAAAAGACGACAAATCAGATCCTAAATGCTACTGCCCCATTTCCCTCCTGGACTCTTCTGTAAAATTGATGAACATGGTTTTGCTACAAAGGCTGGAGGAATGGGCTTGGGAAAATTCTATTCTTTCCCCAGCCCTATATGGGTTCAGAAGGGGCCTGGGAACAATGTGTCAATTTAGATCGGTTAATAGGGAAATATACCAGGCTAAGCCGGGGTCTCTGTACCTCTGCTTTGTAGATCTTAGCAGTAATTTGACCTAATTAATCATTCTATCCTATGGTCAACCCTGACTAACCTAGGGGCTCCTACGGCGATTATTTGTGTCCTTGCTCGCCTTTATGAGAATCTATTGAGCAAAGTCTGCTACGGTCCTCGAGGCGAATGCACAAATGATTATAGGTAAGGGTATTAGACAGGGATGCATATTAGCCCCTTTATTGTTTTCCCTTTTTATTAATGGTGTGGATGAAGACTTGCAGGTGCTTCAGGCTGATGTACCTCTCATTACAGGGCGCCCTATTCAGGTGTTATACGCCAATGGTGCCGTATTAATATCCAGGACCCCCAATGGATTGCAGAAATTGATGGTGGCCTTCGCAGAGTATGACATCCAAAGAAATGATAATCAACAATTCAAAGACTTTTACAATGATATGCGGGAAACAACCACATAAATGTAGGCCCTTCTATATCGAAGGCTCCCTAATCAACAGAGTGAATACATTTTCCTATCTGGAGGTCCAGTTTACAAGTAATGGCATATGGGTGCAACAGATTGCAAATGCAAAACTGAAAATGAGCAGCAATTGTGAGGGGATATTTAACTTTTCATCTAAACTGGGTCAGCACCCTGTTAAAGAAATGATTGAGATTTACAAGGCTAAAGTATTACCTGCTGCTACATTTGGGGCTGGTCAATGGGGGTACACTACTAGCAAATCTCTTCAAATTGGAGAAAACACCTTTTTAAAATGGATGCTGTGTTTGCCTGCATCAGTCCCATCCCTAATTGTGTATAAAGAGGTGGAGTTGTTCTATCTGGAGGATCTTCTTTTAATGAAACCACTGTTGCTCTGGCTCTCAATCTGGATGAAAGAAGAAACTAGCTTTACCAAACTGATTATACATGATTGTCTAAAATTGGATTATTCCTTTCACATTCCATGGCTGGCCTATATAGTTTCCACGTTTACGTCTGTGTTACATTTGACAGTGGGAGAGGAGCCAGTACAGGTATTAGCATTAACTAAGAGTCATGTTAAAGCTACTTTCAGTCTGTATAGGTCTGAAGCTAGACTTTGTGTAGAGTCAAAGAAGACGATGGTTGCTATGTACATGTCCTTGGAGGGAAGGGAGGGGTGTCAGGAGTATTTGATGTGTGTTAAAAACAGCCAACACAGGTATGTTCTACCTACATTTAGAAGTGGTATGGCGCACCAATTGGTTGCATTTCCGAAGATGAATGCCTATAACCCTGACAAAACACCTTGTCCCTGTGATGAAATGAGTAAGCAAAGCACACAGCACTTTATTTTATTTTGTATGTTTTATAAGGAGCTGTGATGTCAATATTTGAAACCTCTTTTTATTATGCAAAATACTAGAAACTATAATGATGCACTGACATTTCTGCTTGTACTAAACAATCAATTTGTGTGTTTTAGTGTTGCCCTCTTTATTTTAAAAGCTATCCACCTAAGGAAAAGTATTATGCTAGATTCTGTCGAGGGTATAGGATTGTTATGTGATGACATCTTAAAGGATTTTATCGGTTTTTTTATTGCATTACTTGAATTGCTTTTATTTGTATTGTACTTTTATGGCAGTTTTTACTTGCCGAATAAAGTTCCTGAATTGAATTGGGTATGTAATGGCAATGCTGAATATGAGGAATCTTTCCACGTGGGTATTATACAGATTTAGTGGGCGGGAAAGAAAGGTGCATTCCCTTCGGAAAAACTACAAGAATAACTGATTAAAATGTCCTCAGTCTCAAAGTAGTCCTCAAAGGAACTTTCACTTTGGCCCAAAATAAGGAAAAATACATTTCAAAGACAGTCTTGTACCCCTTCACCAAAATGTAGCAACAAATGTTACTCAAGAGACAACAATTTTGCTCAATAGTAACTGAGATGGCTTCAAAAATATTAGATACTGGTGGATATGCCCTATAGGGCTGAAGTTTAAACGGAGTGGTAAAGCCCATTGGTGTAGGATGAAAAGATGATGCTGGGACTGACGGAAGAACTCGGGTGGAAACAAAGAACACGCTGCAAAAAGAGGAGAAATCTCAACCACAGAGGGAGAAGCGTCATAATGGAATAGGCCTGGAGAGAAAAAAACAAGCATGTTGTGTGCAAATAACTGATCTCGAGGAGGAAGGCATATGACATACAAATTTGGGAGTTATATTGAATCCATTACCAAACTTACCAACATGGGATGGGGGTGAGATATGGGGTTTGGAAGTAAAGGGACCGTACAAAACAGATAACTCACTTTAAACGGGGACTAGGAAGGGCCGCAAATCACAAGAAATCAATGTTTATTACTCTAGGTCAGTTCAGTTCTTTGGGGAAGCAGGACTAACTCAAAAAGCAGGTCCACAGAAACGGAGTGAAAAGGGGGACAGAAAATTAGGTATTAGCGATCTGTGGTCTAGTTAATCTCCTTGAATGTCAGAGGCATCTGTGCTGTTCAACTACAAGAGTAACAGTGTAGCTGCAGTTGAAATCCCTTCACTTAAATAGCACATCTGCCAAGAAAAAGTATATTCTAGAAAAGGACAAATTTAGATTAAACATACATGTGTGTAACATTCAGTTTGAGGCATCTACAAGCAAAAGGTTGCTAGTGAGGAAACTGAAGCCCGAAAACATAGTAATTATGCATAAAAGGAAGAAAAAAAGACCTTAAGGGCAGATATATTCTAATTAAGGCAGATCTGCTGGGTATATGTTTACCTTGGTCTGTGTCGCAAGTCAAAATCAAAGTGTTCGAGATTTTTTGAAAGAAATTATTGCAGAAGGTGACTTGAACCTGGTGTGGGATGGGAAAATAGATTGATCTGTTACGGCAAGTACTAACATCAAGTCGACTGGAAAGCAATTGAAAACAACCTTACACAAGATGGATATTTAGGGATACTGGGAAGACTCTTCATGAGGAAGAGAGTGGCTATACATTCTTTTCACATGTGCACAGATCATACGCAAGAACAGACTACATCTTTGTTATACAAGCACTTGCACAAGAGGCAGAAGACACTTACATAGGCTGTATCATGGTCCTGACCCACACTGTAGGAAGGTGGAATCTGACTATATGGTTGCCCCCACTTTTTTCCTGGTGTTTTGCTGGTTTATGACTTAGTTGGACTGGGACCCTGCTATTCAGGGCCCCAGTCTATCTGCTCTCTCTAAACGACATGGAGTGCACTCTAGGTGCACTAGTGATTGGATACTGTGGTGCCTTATGAGTCCCTAGTATATGGTACCTTAGGTGCCAAGGGCATAGGTACTTCACAGGCCTACCAGGGGCTGCAGCATGTGTTATGCCACCCCTGGGAAGCAGTCTAAATCTGACACCACAGGCCTGCTACTGCAGCCTGGGTGAGGTGGTGCTTGCTCCCCTCACTGAGATATAGGTTTCCTATATCTCTCCTGCACACACATATAAACCTATCAGTCACCCCTAAGGCAGGCCCTATCAATCCTGAGGGCAGGGTGCTTGGCTTCTATGTGAGGGGGTGCCTCTGCCTGAGCAGGGCCCCTCTGCAGCTCTCAGAGTCTATTCTCTGGTGCTGTTTGTGGATGCGGTTAAACCATATACTATTAAGTGCATTATATCCTCGCGGTAAATGCTAACTTTGGAATGGCTGCATCAAAACATGTCGTGTTTGGTGTCAAACATCTTGGAATACTACCCCCCCGCCAATCTTGGCGGCGGGGGTAGCATTCCACCCTTCTAGAGGGATAAGACATGTACCTGCTGTGGAAACGCGGTAGAATCCTAAAGAGCCCTGGCATCACAAAATGGATGCCACCAGTCACAGACACTGGGCTGCCCTCCTGCTGATGACCGAAACTCGCAGTGGAGGAAGCCCAACAATAGGCATCCTGTCACAGGGAGGTGTAACCACCTCCCAGACAGGGTTTAGTGTATTGGGGCTGGGTGGGTGCACTCTTAGAGTGCTTTGAAGTCCTGCACTGGGGGAGCAGAAGGCTCCTCTGTGCATATGCCAGTTCAAACCAGCTCAGGGGCTACCTGCCCCTGCTCTGGCGCGAAACTGGACAAAGGGAAGTGGGTGTAGCCACCCCTCCCTTGACCCTCCCATAGGTGGGGTCATGGAGCTAGTCCATCCCCTCTTTTTAGTATAAGAGGGGGAACCTTGCCATTGCAAAGCAGATAACCCCTGGACGACGCTCTACAGAAGAATCCTGGCCCTTCGACGTTCCACTACCTTTGGAAGACAGAAGAATCTCCCTTGGAGTCAAGGAGTGACTCCCCTGCTTGGCAGGCACCAAAAACGACAACGACGGTCGCAAACTACGCCGCTCCCGCCGGAGTCCGAAGTCCCTGCAGCCCAGGAAGTGGATTTCCTGACCTCTCCCAGGCCATCGTGAGTCCCCAGCGAAGCTGAGGCAAGTGGACCCCACGAGTAACGAGGAACCGCGACCCCTGGGTACCGTGCACTATTGTCGAGTGCAACCCCTTCACAACGTTCTACGAACCTGTGCTTTGGACCACGTGTGGTCCCGACCTCCAGCAGGAATCCCTCCGAAGATCAGAGGCCTACACCTTCCCGAGTGACCGTGGGCCCCTGTGGAGTGATTCCGCCCGAGGTGTCTTCGCGATCCCTTGCCCGCTGGCTTGTGGGTCCCCAGAAGACTTCTTAAAGAAACCAAAGGGCTCCCCTGGTTGCTCCAGGCCTGCCCTGACTTACCCTCGCTGGGTGAGTTCCACAGACCTTGCTGGTCTGCGCCATCGACTTTTCTTCATCTCCCCGAGACTTACGGCTGCCAAGGCTTGTTGGCTCCGATCGAGTTGCCGACACCGCAGTCAGCTGCAGACGTCGAGGGACACACCGAATCCAGCTCCTGGTCGTCGTCGACGCCTCCTGGACCACGTGGCTGAAGAGTCAAGGCACCTGCAACCGACCTGAATCACTCGACGACGGTGGGCATCCATCTTCCTTGCCCCGAGTCACTGCCAAGTGACTTTGAACACTGTCCCCTCTGCTTTCAGGTCATCCTTCTTCAGAATCCGGGCTTGGATTCCACCGGACACTTCTTCAGCTCCCGCAAGCAGCAAGTCTTCTTTGTTCGCCATTGAAAACGACGCCGCGACCCGACACCAAAGGACACCTGTGCACCCGGCTTCCCTGGGTGAGGTAACTCCAGCACTACGGTGCTCCTGTGGGTGTGGGCCCTAGAACTACTTACCCTGTAAGTGACTTGCTTGTAGGTTCTCCCGAAGTATCCTAAAACTCTTAATTTCCAACCGCGACTTGCCCCATTGAAGTTAACGGCGATCCGCGCCTGTGTATCTACACTGCACGCGTCCCCCGTGGGTCCTTTACTTACCTGCCTTGGGTGGTTTCGTGAGGCCCCAGCACTTCTGAAGGCCCTAGGCCTTGTCTCCCTGCAAGTCGTTGTCCCTAAGTCTCTTACTTAGTATATGGTCTGGTACGCCCCTAGGGCTCCAGCCATATTTTGTGCTTAACTTATTGTGAAACGTTGATTTGTGCATATGTTTATCTTCTAATCTCATAAAGAGATTAGTAGAGAGTTATTTAGAAATAAATACATATATATTTGATATATATACCTGTGTGGTGTCTTTTCATTTGGTGATTCAAGAGATTATATGGTAAAACAAGCTGCTTTACATTCCTCCGAGACTTAGCCTGAAGGCTGCTCTCCACAGCTACCACTAGGATAGCTTTCTTTAAAAGGTTGTCTTAAACCTATCTACCATAAGAGTCGATTTGCCCTGGTGCAAGGTGTCCACTTTAATTAGTGAACAGCATATACCAGGCCAACTTCTCACACACACCAACAAGGATCTAATCTGAAAAGATATAAATAGGGGAAAATGCACCCTCAGGTGGTACCTGAATAAGAGGCTACTGAAAGACAACACTCAGAGCGGAAATTAGCGAGGCCATAAATGTTGTCTTTGATTTAAGGCAACAATGAGGGGCAATCCTATATACCTAGGAACCAGGGTATTTGCCAAATGTGAACAACAAATAGGTCCCTTCAGATTCATTTATAATTCAAGAATGGTCAATGCGGGCACAGTTACATGTTAGAGCAGCTCACCTTTGAGTGAATCAAAACACACATGATTCAAACGTAAGGTCATATTTTAGAGAAAAATACAATCCAAAATTGTAAAACACATATATTGATGGTTGGTGCTCCTGGAGAAGAAGCAGTGCAAGTGAAACAGTGACAAAGTGATAGGTGTACATAAGACTAATGCAATGGTCACACACAGTTCTTTGTACCCATGGCATCCATCAATGTTCGAGGGATTTCATTTGTGACCAAGCAGACAACTGTCAACATTTCAACCATAGAAATAATTGTGACAGATCTTCAGGACAAAAACAGGTAGCAACCTAAAGTGAATAACAATATTATAGCCCATAACTCCATCAGAAAACGGAAGCTGCAATATTGAATATGTTTAAATACAGCATAGCGGATGGGATTCACCTCGAATTGCCCCAAAAATAATCTAACTTTTTCACAAATTATTCATATTTCCATGGTGAAAAAACATTGTATATGTAGAACAAAAATGCCAAAACACCACAATGTCACCACAGGCGGAGTAAACAAGAAAAAAAAATGAAAATAAACTCACATCGATGCTGAAGGCAGACAATCTAATAAAAAGGCCTTGGTAAGCAAAGTCAAGTGTAAAGCGCTGTAATACCCGCGAGGGTCTTGTTCGCGCTATATAAAACCTTCAAATAAATAAATTCCGAATTACCTCCTGCAAAAATGTGAATGTGTCAAAAAGAGGGACAAACAAGTCCGTCAGCAAGAGAAAAATAAAATAAAAAATAGTCAATAAATGGATACTGACACTAGGTAATGTGAGTAGTTTTGCATCAGTTGGTACCGTTGGTATTTCACTAGTATCATCCTACAAGAGATCTGTAAGCAATCAATCAAGGATTTGTAACGCGCGGCAAATCACCCTTGAGGGTCTCAAGATGCTGGAATTACTTGCTGATACGCAGTGATCTGTCATCCGAACAGTCAGGTCTCGAGTCTTTTCCTGAAATGCTGGAGCGATGAGGTGGTGCCGAGGTGAAGGGTAAGGTTGTTCCAAGCTTTAACCGCTAAGTGTGAGAAGGAGCACCCTCCGCTGTTGACTCGGTGGATCCGGGGGTTGTCTGCGAGAAAGAGGGAGGCGGATTGTAGGTGTCTGGTTGGTTGCTGGAAGGTCATGCATTTGTTGATGTATGCTGGTCCTTCGTTGTGCAGGGCTTTGTATGCGTGGGTTAACATCTTGAACTGGCATCTCTTCTGGATTAGGAGACAGTGTAGCTTCTTGAGGTGGGGTGTAATATGGGTTTGTCTGGGGAGGTCGAGGATGAGTCTAGCCGCTGAGTTCTGTATTGTCTGTAGCCTCCACAGGAGGCGTGCGGTGATTCCTACATAGAGTGTGCTCCCATAGTCCAGCCTGCTTGTGATGAGGGCCTGCATGACGGTCCTCCTGGTGTTGACTGGGAGCCCCCTGAAGAGCATTCGTAGGGTGTGGAAGGAGGCAGATATGACTGCGTTGACCTGTTTTTTCATAAATAGCTTGCTGTCCAAGATGATGCCGACGTTGCGGGCGTGGTCTGTCAGGGTGGGGGATGCGCAGAGTTCAGTAGGCAACAATGCGTCGTTCCATGGAGAGGTGTTGCTTCCAAAGAGGAGGACTTCTGTCTTGGCCCTGTTGAGTTTGAGTGGAGTTTGAGGCAGCTGTTCTTCACCCAGACTGCAACGTTCATCATGCATCTGTGGAAGTTGGCTCTGGTGGTGGAGGAGACAGCGAGAGGATGAGCTGGGTGTCATCGGTGCAGAAGATGATGTTGACTACGTGCGATCTGATAGTGTTGGCCTGGGGGGGTCATGTACATATTGACGAGGGTGGGGCTGAGGGACAATCCTTGGGGGACGCCGCAGATGATCTTGTTGGGTTTCGAGGTGAACGATAGGCGACAGATTCTCTAGGTTCTTCCGGTGAGGTATGAGGCGATCCATTTGAGGGTGTCTCCCTGGATTCTGATGTGGTGGAGTCTATTGATCAAGATGCGAAATGAGACAGTGTTGAAGGGGGCTCACAGATCCAGGAGGATGAGGGCTGCCATTTTGCCGCAGTCCAGGAGGGCCCTGATGTAGTCTGTGGCTGTGATCAGGGTGTCTCGGTGCTGTGGTTGGTTCGAAATCCAGATTGATAGGGGTCCAAGAGGTTGCTGCATTCCAGGTGTTCGGTGAGTTGCTGCTTGATTGCCTTCTCAAGAGCCTTTGCTGGAATGGCTAGCTTTGCGGAGGCAATTGTGTTGGTGCATTGAGTGATCCACTGGGAGATGTTCTTCGCAGCCTTTTTTTGGGTTGGGGTTGGATGTTGAGTCTGGAGGTGGGAGTTAAGAGCGACGTTCCACTGGTCTTCTGGTATCTTTTTCGAGCAAGAGTTGTAGGTCCTGTGATGGTGAATTGAACGCTGTATTGATCAGTCCAGGTGAGCTGTGAGATGTGGTTGTACTTAACTCTGTTGCTGAACATGAAGAGTGGGTCGAGTGTGTGTCCTGTGATGTGGGTAGTGTCGGTGACAAGTTGCTTGTAGCCGGTGTTGCTCATGCTTTCAGGAGGCCGGTTAGGTTATGTTGGTGTCTATGGGGTCACAGAGGTGGAAGTTTAGATCTCCTAGGAAGATGTAGTGCTGGGAATCAATGGCGAATGGGGCGATGAGGTCAGTTATGGCATTGCAGAAGCTGGGTCACGGTCCCGGAGGGTCTGTAGGCGAGGGTGCCTGTGATGTTGCTTCTTCCATCTGTGTGGAGTCGAAGTTGAGATGCTTCATTATTGGGGTTGAGTCGTCTGGGGAGGTCATGCAGCAAATGGTGTCCTTGTAGATGATGGCAATGCCACCTCCGTGTTTGTTGGTTCGGTCCCAGTGGGTTATCTTGAAGCCTTCAGGGTGGCGACAGCGATGGCTGGCATGGAGGCGGGGTTCAACCAGGTCTCTGTGAAGTTGATGTCCGGGGTAAGGGATGAGATTGTGTCCCAGATCTCTGTGGCATTTTTGTGGAGCGATCGTGTGTTGAGCAGAATACACTGGAGTTGTGCCCTGGCGATCTCGGTCGACGTGATGGACGCAGGCGTGTTTGCGGTATCTCCGGCGTTGTTGGTTGATTTGGTGTTTCAGGTGAGGGGGCAGTGCTGGCAGGAGAACAATCCTCTAGTGGTGTGTGGAGATGTGCGGCAGCAGTTGTCGATGCGCCCGCGATCCAGGGCTTGGAGGTTTGCAGTGGTGTAGCTGCACTGGTTGGATGGACCAGGCACGAATAGGCGCAGACGGGCTTGCCTTTAGCGCACTGGTGGCGTGTCCGCGATGCAGCCCCCATTAAGTAGGTCCTGGGGAGCGGAGCTCTGTGTGGCGGGAAGCGGAAGATCGAGCGGGGGGGAGTGAGCAAAACAGCACAGCAGCAGAAAAACAACATAGCAAGTGGGCAAGCAAGGTTGCAAAAGAACTCAGCAACAGAAAGTGGGCAGGAGGCAAAATGAACTAAGCAGAACCGAAACAGCCAACAAACGGCACAATCACTGACCAGCATGGGGAAAACAGGTAAGCACAAGGCAGGACACAGGCAGCAGCAATAACAGCAAGTAAGGCCAAAAAGAAGTGGCAAACAGTGACCCGGCCGCCTGTGGGCTTTTCTGACCAACAGTCGGGGAGATCCGCAGCAAGCAGAGCGAATTGGGCATCTGCTTAATGGGGTAACGCTGCTGCCTCCATTAAGTAGCTCCTGGGAGGCGGGCGGGCGCTGGGTGGCGAGAAGTGGGAGATTAAGTGGGCAGGAAAGGAGCGAGCGCCCCCGGAAAATGGTGCGGCACGGTGGCAGAAAAACAACAAAGCAAGTGGGTAAGCAAGGTTGCAAAAAGAACTCAGCAACAGCAAGTGGGCAAGAGGTAAGTGAGGCTAAATGAACTCAGCAGAACCTAAACAGTCAACAAGCAGCACAATCACTGACCAATATGGGAAAAACAGGTAAACACAAGGCAGGACACAGGCAGCAGCAATAACAGCAAGTGGGCAAGTAAGGCCAAAAAGAAGCGGCAAACAGAAAAGCCAACAGGCGGCCCAGTCACTGACCAACAGAGTCAGGGAGACCTGCAGCAAGCGGAGGGGATCTGCCCAATGTAATTTAATTTGTATGTAATGTAATTTGCAATGACACAAAATAGGGTAGGAACAAGTCAGAAACAACTAACCTGGTCAGAGAAACCTGCTTTTAAATGAACTGCATCTAATGTGGGGGCCGCAGCGCTACCTCAGAAGAATATTGGCGGCACGCCATACATGTTGCTGACTCTCATAAGTAAAGAGACTGCTGTGGGACGTATACACAAAGGAATCTGATCACTCAAACGCAGGAACTCGTTGAGTCTTAAGTGGACTGGGGAGAAGCTATGGAAAACAAATCTACAAAAGCAATACTGCGCACAACCACATCCATAAGGCCAATCAAGACAATATGGTTTCTAAGTCCATATAGGTTGACTTATCATAAGGTATGTGGAACTCAAGTATCTCAGATAGTGATGCAGAAGATCTGCAACGACAGCTGCAATGGGATTTCTCAGTCAACAACCTATCAGATTTAATCATTTTCTAAAACACACCAACCACATCTGTCACCAACTGTCCCACGAAACCCACGACAGATCATGGCAACTCATGGGTAGAAGAAAGCCTTACCCTAACATCCAATATGCAACTAGCTATGCCAACATAAAGAGGACTATGAGAAGGACTGAATGGCTTTAAAAACATCCCACCTCAACACTCAGATTGCAAGCCATTCAATGGCAAAACAAATATGCTTCTTCGACGGCCAGATTTTGGAAGTTGAGCATTGCATATCTCATTTTTAAGATGCTACTTAAGTCATGCAACAACAGATTGAAGAGTAAGGTCACAAGACCAAAGTGCTGGTGGGGAAGTTGGAACATTTGGAAAAAAAACACACCAGAAGAAATAATTTGCAAATACTGGGTATTCCTGAGGGTGCAGAAGGGGATGACCCTAGGGGCCATGTGGTGCATTTATTTCAACAAAAGTTTTCAAATTTGCTAGACTGGAATATCCACTGCTAAATGCAGCAGGCTTATATATTTCCACTTTCAGAAATACAAAGGGAAGAAATATTTAGACCACCCACATGGCATTCTGATTTATGCTGATAATTTCATTTTTTGGCAACTTTCATATCAGATTGCTTATCCAAATAAACCAAGTCGTTTTTGTGTATTTTCAGTTTTTTTGTGCGATTAGACTTCTACCGTGCTACTGTGGAACATTTGTGTCATTTATGTCCATTCAATACACCACTGCAGCCAGCAGGGTGCAAGCTTCTTTGCAAGAAGCTGCAAAGCTCAAAGATCTTTATCAAAACAGAACCTATTGGTGCACATCTGTATCCAGTGACTTGCGAACTTTTGGAACAATGGGCCAAGGGGTCCTTGTCTGATGTCGAGTAGAGCCTAAATGCCTTTTGTATTCATTTTTCTCATTTTTTTCTGATTTCACGTGGCAAAGGGGGGACTGGTGTTAGACCTGGCATCCTTGGCATGGGTTTCCCGTCTTTTTGCCTCTGCCTCCTGTATTTTTACTGTATGCTGGATTTCGTTTTTGCTGGTCTAGATGCTTTAGGCACTTTGCCACTGCTGATCAGTGCCAAAGTGCAAGTGCTTCCTCTGTAAATTGTGAATATAGATTGGTGGTTCCAGGATTGGCTTGTTTGACTTACTACTAAGTCCCTCGTAAAGAGCACTGCGTGTGCCCAGGGCCTGTAAATCAAATGCTGCTAGTGGCCTGCCACCCACACAAGCAGCCTTTTAAAGGGGTCTCAGACCTGCCACTGCAGTGTCTGCGCGCAGTCTCTACTGCCATGTCGACATGGCAAGTGCACCCACTTGCCAATCCCTAACCTTCCTTTTTATTACATGTGAGTCACCCCTAAGGTAGGCCCAAGGTACCCTGTGGGCAGGGTGCAGTGTATGTGAAAGGTAGGACATGTACTGATGTATGTGACATGTTCTGATAGTGAAATACAGTGAATTTCGTTTTTCACTATTGAAAGGCTATCTGTCCCATAGGATAGAATGAGAGTTAATTTAAAACCTCTTATAAATATAACTTCCCATTGGGACAAGATAGAGAGATGGAGTTTAGTATGCCTGAACTCAGAATATAAAAATGCACCTTTTAGTAATTATTTTCATATTCTGTGTTTGAAAATACCACTTTTAGAAAGTGGGTATTTTCTTGCTCAGCCATCCAGTGTGCCTATGCTGGTTTGTGGATTGACTGTATGGCTTTGGGGTGACTGGGGCGGAGGGTGTGCATTCACTGTAGACAGCGCATGGGGGTGGAGGGGGTGAGGTGGGTCCCGCCTTTCCTGGATGGGTCAGGGCTGTGCTGAATAGACCTGGGCTGCATTTAGAGTAGGGCGGAGGACATTTCCTTGCACCTGAATGGGCCTGGTCTGCCTTACACAATGTTGTCTCCACGTCCTGCCGGGAAGCTGGACCAGAGAGGTCAGAACTGGTTTTGAATGAGCACAAAGCCTCTCTGCCACCAGAGAACAAAGGAAAATGCTGTATAAATATTGGGGCCCAGACCCCAGAACTTTAGAATACTTCTGGACTCAAAATGAACCACTGCCAAGGAGAAGAGCTGGGAAAACTGAAGAAGTACTGCCCCTTTGCTGTGTGCTGTCTGGGGTTGGCCTGCGGTAGCTGTTTCTGTCAAGGAGAGAACTAAGCTGTGTGCTGTGTATCCTGCTTGAAGAAAATCTCCAAGGGCTTGGTGTAGAGCTTGCCTCCTGTTCTGAAGTCTCAGGGACACAAAGACTTCATTTCCTCTGTCCTCTGGCATCTTGAACTGCTGTTTCAGCTGCCACAGAGGGAAACTGCAACCCCGATGCCGGCCAGCGATGCCGTGACCTGCAACGAAGCCGTGGGCACAGCTCGTGAAGTGCACAACGCACCGTCCCGACTTGCACCGCAGCCCCAACACCGCACTGTATCGACTCAGACGCCGTGACCAAGGCCGCTGCCTGCACTGGAGCCGAGGGCACCGCTCATGACGTACTGCACCGCCCCGACTTGCACCGCAGCCCCGACGGTGGTGCTTAATCATTGCGGAGCCGATACTGTATGTGGGTGACTTCCTGAATCCTTCCACAACGCACCATCGTAAGGAACCGACGGTTCGCCGCCACCGCGACATCACCTCCCCGCCAACAGCAAGGAACTGACACCTCACCTCCCTGACAACAGTAAGGAACAGACTCCTCACCTCGACTGCATCGCATTAAGGAACTGTGGCCTCACCTCCCCTGGGGTCGTAAGGAACTGACGCATCACCTCCCCTGGGGTCGTAAGGAACCGACGCACCAACGAAGCATCACCTCCCCAACACCGTCTTTGCTTTCATTGTTTGCCAAGGTACTCTTCTGAGGGGGGTCTGTGTGACTCCACGCCCAACACCGCGCACCTCGCGGTTGGCGCCGTACTTTAGATTTTCATCTGTCACGACGTCGTAATAGCTCCAGGTGGAGTTTTGCTACAAGCTTTAGTTGTGTGAATAACCTATTTTTGAGGATATCTTGGTATATGTATTGTGGATTTTTGTCGATTTGGTCTTGTTTGGTAAGGATAAAGATTACTTATTTTTCTAAACTTGTGTGGTGTCAATTTGTAGTGTCTTCACTTTATTACTGTATGTGTGCACAAATGCTTTACACACTGCCTCAGAGATAAGCCTGCCTGCTCGTGCCAAGTTACCAAGGGGGTGAGCAGGGTGTAACTTCCTTGCCCTAACTAGAAGCAAGGGTCCCTACTTGGACAAAGGTGCAAACCATTGCCAACTAGAGATCCCCATTTCTAACAACTGGCTAATGGTTTCCTAATTTCAGTGAATCTAGTACATAAAACTTCAGGGTGACTTGATTAGGTGACATCCATGGGGAAGGGTGTAGATGGAGTGACACGGCTGCTCAAGCCGTTCATACCCAAAAGGAAGGAACTGGAACAGGGATGCAGGAGAGGTTCGATTACTTTGGAGAAGGACGAGGAATAAAGGATGTGTGATTTGCATTAAAAAAAAACACAAAGATAATTCCAGTATATAGCAGCAGGGATAACTTTACAATAGATTAAATGTTTTTGATAAAATAAAGAGTTTTAATGGCATGAGCGTCTGCATTTTGTCCTGAAATGTCAATGGTCTCCGATCATTATCTAAAATACATAATGTTAAATCTGAGGCGGCGTACTAGATGAAGGCAGGTATTGTCTGTCTTTAGGAGAAGCATTTAGCATAAACAAATTAAGCACCTATGTTCTTTTGGTAATCAGGACATGGGCTCCACCACATGTCCTAACCCAACTAGAGGCGCAGCAATCCTGGCGGCAGGATGCAGCAATATGAATTTCACTTTCGATCTCTCAATTGTTTCTTCCAATTGCTCAAGTTGTGCTGCTGCATTACATCTTATGTAATCTTTTGGGCTAGTGGATAGCCTGCACCACTGTCAACAAATTTTGCCTGGCAACACATACTATTGAGCTGCTCATAAGCAATATTTTAGAATGGACATCAGTTGGGTTAACCAACTGCAAACTCCGTATGTCGCTACTCACTTATTTCCACGCATAATCTCTGATCATAACCCCATAGCACTCTACATTTCACATTAAACTAACAGCTAGGCAATGGACATTCAGCAGATCCCTCCTAATTGGTGCACAATGTAAAGGATATATGGCTGCAACTCTTCTATATTTTCTCATGGAGACTGCTGGCTCTGCTACCCTTAGTATCATTTGGAACGCTGTGAAGACAGTAGTTGGGGGGGGGGGGCACTCTCAGCTTAATGATCCAGAGGGATAAAACCTCAGATATAAACGGAGGGATTGCATAATCTTTTATGCCAATTAGAGTTTGATCATGCTGTAGCTATTTGTCAGGGGGTAAATCATTCTCAGACGGTTCTTAGTCATCAGAGATTATTGGTCGTTCGAAAGCTCTTCGAAAACATAATTTCTGGTAAGGCAGCTAAAGCTTTTCTGAACCATGGAGACAAAATCTTTGAAAATAGAGAAAGCGATGGATGCATTTTGTCTCCCAAGTTCAAGAAAGAGACAATTGGAATCATGTTCTTATTATTTTAAAACTCACATGGGGCAGGATATATTGGGGCGAGATAATATTAAGGTTTTTCAATCCATTTATACAAAAATGTAATGTCAAAACATAGCAGCTTGACTATTTTTAATATTTAAAGCCAGTCCTCCGAACAGTTTTTACTGAACAAGAGAAAATAATTTTGCATTCTCCCATAGATTCAAAAGTAGAAAAAGCGATCTTATCCCTATCATCGGATAAAGCATCATGACCGGACATTATCCCATCTCAATTCAACAAAGTATTTTTCAAGTTACTTTCAACAGTTTTGCCAACTTTGTTTCAGTCATTTGAAAACAGTAACAAAGTACCTCCATCATGGCATGAAACATATTTCGATTTTTTGTTTTAAAAATAATATGAATTCTAAACTATGGTTTTCCTATCTACCCATCTCTCTCATCAATCGACTATAAAATCTTTCCTAAAGTCATAGAGAATCATCTGGTTCTTAGGCTAAGCAGGCAGGTTGACCCTATGCAGCATGGCTGCATACCATGCAGAGATCCTACCACCCATACTAACCTGGTGACTGCAGCATTTCATGTTGCAGAGGCAATAGGAGAAGCGTTTAAAAGGGTCTCCCGGCCATTCTACTGCACCACAATGGATGTCATGGGCTTCTGTCTAAAGTATCTTGCTAGGACTAAAAATCTTTATGAATGCCTCTTGACTTCTATTGTATATATGGCAAACTTTCGAAAGCTATGCCCATAATGTGAGGTTCACTGCAAGGTTGCCAATTTCTCAGTTATTACTCACCTGAGATACCACAAGAATAGGTTGGGATAGTATCCTTTATGGTTATAATGACTATGTTATCTCTGGTAAAAGCATAGCTGGGGGTTGATCTGTCCAACATATCCCATTGGTGATCTCAATTCCTGGATATTTATGGCATGGACAGTTAAAACTGGTGTGGAAGCCAATCGCTTCTGGAATTCAGCCCCCTTTATCTATTTAGGTTTCAGCTCTAGTCATGTGCTTGCATGCATATTTCTATTTGGGTCCTAGCTTGTCAGGATATACCATATGCAGCACTCTGGCTGGGTAACAGCTATATTAGCTAGTAGTTTCATTAGTAAAAACTTAGATTCGGAGGATTATTTGGTGTCATAAGAATTAAATAGTGTGTATTACATTATAATTTCATGTTGATTCCTTTTTTAGGTCTCGCCTACGCAGCGCGCATGCGCTGCATAGGAGGACCTTTAGCCGTCGCTCTGGTCATTTTCAAGCACACACTCGTGCTTGTGGCGGCATCCACCTTGCGGGAGCGAGCAGGGGTGCGCCACAAGCACGAGTGCAGTGCTTGAAAATTAGCAGACTGCGCGCGCACGCAGCACTCCCGGGCTCTCTCTCTCCTCTTGATTTCTCTCTCTCTCTCTTTCTCTCTGTCTCTCCCGCTCTCTCTTTCTCTCTCTCGCTCTCTCTCTCCCCCTCTCTCGCGCTCTCTCTCTCTCTCTCTCTCCCCACCCCCTTGGGAACCGCTTCTCTGCTCCAAATGCCGGTCACGTGCGAGAAAAAAGCTGGTAAGTGACCCATTGGGACTCCTGCCTGTCCATCAGGAAAATCGTGCGATTTCTTTAATATTGACGTAATTGGACCCCCCCCCAAAAAAGGCACCAAGTTACACATGTCGGAAGGTGTGTGTTTCTAGGGTGCAGAGTTACGAGGCCCCTCCTCCATCGGACCCACTACCAAGAGCATGCTACGAGAAAGCTTGTACTCGGGACTTCTCTGCTGACTGGGCACCCCGCGAGGAGGGTGTTCCAGCTGCCGCTTCTTGCCCCATGTCCCCAGGAATGCATCTGTGGTAAAATAAACTGCAAAGTGTTCCAGGCGCTTCGTCTGGTGAGCAAATCTCCTCAAAGGTGCAGGGCGCTAGACTCCGTCGAGCCCCACGCTCTCTGAATGCTGGCTTTATGGCGGGGTGGTCGGGATGGAAGAACGCTGCAGGCCCGCTCCAGCCCCAAACCCAAAGACCTTCTGCAAGTACTGGGGGCCAGGCACACTCCACCCTCCAACCCAAAGCCGGCACCCTTCTGCAAGTACTGGGGGCCAGGCCCGCTTCAGCCTCCAACCCAAAGCCGGCACCTTATGCAAGTACTCGAGGGCCTCTGGGTGGCTTGAAGCACCTGGGGGCCGCCCAAACACAAGCGTGCCCCGAGGTTGCACTGCCACGGGTGGACTGCAGAGCTCCCCGGCGCATGCTAAGCACTGCTGATGCCCAGGTACCTCCCGAAGGCTCGTCTTGTGTGGCAGAGACGCATTAATGTAGAAGCCAGGCCCCGTGATTCTATCACCACACTTCACTCCTTTAACTTTTTTTTTCTCTAAGGCTCGTTTGTGCTATAATGTAATACGTTTGACCACGGAAAAGCAAAAGATTGAATTGGGTCATGGGCTTTCTTCTCGTAGGTCAGTGGAGTGGGTGAAAGTACTGACTGCACTAGAGCTTTGGTGTGAAATTAGTTTTTGTGTAATTATGAAACATTTTGGCAAAATTACGTGAAATGCACGTCATTTAGCGCCATATATTAGCATGAAAAAAGCACAAAAGAACAAAAGCACCACAAACAGACGCTCACTGCCTGTTGCTGTACATTAGTGGTCATTTTTTATCGAGAATGGCATAGTTATGCAAAGTGGTGGAATTTTGTGGGGAAAAAAGCAATTCCAAAATTACACTGGCATTCCGCACTGGCTGGTAACCAGTTCGGTTACACTGCCTGCTTGTAAACCGATTAACGAAGCACCAAGGCCCAGTTAAAACAGTGTAGTCTCCGGGGAATTAGGCACCATTTGAGTCACCTACCCATACCAGCGTCTACGGCATGACGCAGCACGGTGACCGGCAGCTGTCTGGCAGGACCAGCCATAACAGGGATAAAAGAATTGTAGCAATTTTCTCAACTAAAACATCTTTAATACGCACATAGCAGACCCCTTGCAGTAAAATCATCTGCTTAACACACGGGGAATAACTCGAATATCAAACGAGTCGGTTCCTCAAAGGGAACGATCTGTTACTAACAAAGCCAAGCATAAGGAAGCCATTATCTCAGGCAAGAAATGCACGAAGCGGCCAGATTTACTGCAGGAGCAGTATTCATCTTTTCTGCGCTACAGTCTAATAACAGCCACAGGCAGAGAGATCTGGCAGTCCAGCTCTCCTGGTTTCATAACAGGGTCTAGATGTAGCGTAGTTGGCCTTGGGGCCTTCTCCGAGACACCAGGACCTCAAAAGAGCTCCCGCAGTCATACAAGAGGAGTTGGCGGACGACCATTCCCAGTCCAACAAGCATTGGCATAGCCAATAGGTCTAGCCTCTGGGACCTTATAAGTGTTTAGTTATCCAGCACAATATCCTTGATGCAACAACATCAAGTGTTGCATGGCTAAACACTTATAAGGTCCCAAAGGCGAGACCTATTGGCTATGCCAATGCTTGTTCCATTTTGGTACATTCCAAGATGCTTAATGACAGTGCCTTGCAGTCACTCTTATCCTGCTTTTTCTGTTACCGATACATATTGTTGCAAGTAGAAATCATTGTAATACTGAACCCTGTGCTGTTAATTTAATGTAATGTATTAAGGGTTTGCTGTGGATTTTTTGGACAGTCTTTGCTACATAAAAATTAAAAAAAACATAAGGGAGATTTGGCTTGATGAAATAATTAAGTGTCACACTTTCATCTCCAGAGTGCTTGGACGACTAAAGAGTCAGAAATGAAACATGTAGACGTGGACCAGGCAGTGGCATCAAAATCCATCAGACTTATTGTGACTTCTGAAGGCTAGCAGAACCTTGAAAGCTACATGTAATGTTATTAAAAAGAGTATCAAAAAGCTTTGATTCTCTAGCAGCCAAAAATGGCTTATATATCCTTTGTTACCTCTCACTAACATACAGTAAAAAGCGTCCTCTTACCTCTGGGATGCACAGATCAGGGCTTCATAACGGAAGGGTAGGCAGCTGATGGGTTCAAATACAAATGGTTCAGGGAAGCACAATAAATCCTTTGCGCAAAAGAAGGATTATGAAAAGAAGCTTGAAATTAAAAGTGTACTTCTGCTTCAGAAGATTGCCAACATCAGACAAAAATGTATACATGTATTAAAGAATAGAGTGATGTCAGTTACCAGACTATGCTTCCAGTCAGCTGTATTGCAAAATGGGAAGACTTGTTTAGAGGTCAACAAAACAGAATGAGTTGACAAAATGTATTGCTTAAAATGAAGAGCAGGGAAAAGGTAGAACATAAAAGGAATTGAAAGGCTAAAGTGTCCATGGGCATCCCCAGGCTGTGATCGCCGAGTTCTGGTTTCATTTGAAACAGAATCAGTAGAAAAGCAAAGTGAACTGACACACTGGTAGCAAAGCCAAGTCTAGAGAAAAACAACAAAGGCATATAAGATTTGCTGCACAAAATAGCTGCAAAAACAATTAAAATGGCAGTGTGTGCTGCTCTGAAGTATTTCATAAGAGAAACTGAAGACTATGACAAGACATTCACCACCTATTTGTCTAGTCCATCTGTGTCACTGTGTGAGTGAAGGAGGTATGCCACAAAAACATCAGAGGGATTTCATGCAGAAGACAGGCGTTTGTTCATCATAAAAGCCATTGCTCTTACCAGAAGCAGACATCCTAAAAAAACATAAGATTGTGGACAAATCAAACACACTAAACAGTATAGACTCAATCAGCGGCAAGATGTATTTGCAAAAAGAAGTGCATCTCTTTTTGATCGCATAACCGAGTTTAGAGCTAAAACCTGCAAGAAGTGATGGAAGACGTGAACACAAAATGCAAAATAAGTTCCACAATCAAAAATTAAAAAATATACATATATTAACTAGAAACTGAAAAATATTAAAATATAATAATACACACACCTCAGTCTTTCTCATGAATAACTCCAAGAATTTGGAACTCAATCCCACCTGAAACCCAAACTCTAGCATCTTTACCAGCCTTCAAAAATCAGTTCAAAGCCTTGCTCCTTGTCAATTCTTCCCCGATTCCACCCCAATTTATATCTGTTAGTGGCTCTGAAGCAAGATGGACGTGAGCCTGCTGATCCCCCTGATCTTAGTTTACCCCTGGGGAACCTCTCTGGTGCCAGGACCCGATGATCATCTCTACTAGGATGCTTTAATGTGTACTTTATGTTTATATTGTTTCCCTGTCACTTATAGTGCCTGTTAACGTTGCTCTTTGAGTGCAGCTACCTGTGTCAAGAATTTGTGTGGTGTTATGTAAAGCAATCAAATGCTCTACAGCCTACTATGTGCAATATAAAAGCCTTTAAATAATATAACAAAACAATAAAATAAATATTAAGTAGGGCATAGAGCGATGGTACTACAATGAAGAATTTCTCCTTCGGTCCCATCACTGTATATAGTAATATGCAAGAAAATTATCTTGGTGTGGTCTAATGTAGTTTGCAGATAAAGGCTCTGGGACCTAACCTGGCTATGACATGACTTGGCTAGCATGTGGCAGAGGTTGGTGACAATGAGAAAATTAACCTTAGCCGTTTTGTGGGAGCCAAATGACTTTCGAGTGTTTGCTGGCGCAAATGGTGTCTGAAACAGCTAGCAGTAATGGGCTGTGTGGCCATCCATTTTTGTTTTTACTTTGTTTTGTACATAGATTCCTTATGCAAATTGCATGTTGGTCAAGGCAACTGCCTCAAACGACATTAAGTAGAACAGAGCACTGGCTGTAGGGGGAAAAATCCTTTTGCCATATTATAAAGTCCCAGACTAGATTTTCCAAAAGCTAATGTGTGGTGTCAACTTAAGTGCTCATGTTCTTTTCCTGGTTAGCACCTTCAGATACAAGGTGTTGGTGTCACAGTGTTTGCAGAAACACTTCCCTGTCTTGACTAAATTATCTCCCACTCTGGACCTTTGGGATTAAGGTCGGAGCTCCAAAACATTTGTCCCAAAGTACCAGTGTTTAGCACCATGGCATTCAGGCACGACAATGGACTATTTCAGGTGAAAATGAAGGGGAAAGGCACAGTTCTCTCGACTGTGGCAAGCATACTCATCATATGGTTGCATCACCCTAGTCCTTGCAAGTTACTTTGAAAGGTGGCAAAAATTATGTCAAAACAATTCACAATTTGGGGTCCATGTGTTATAGCAAAATCCTAGTTTATAATTGGTCACTTTATTTATTGGAATGCAACACAAATGATAAACTCTCAGAAGAGGATCAGACTCTTTCATCGGACAGGGGAAGCTAAACTTAATTAATCAACTGCCTAATCTTAAGTCTACAGAGTGGAAATGCATTTTTACTGACTCATTCTACTCTTTCCAAAATGCAAAATAAATATTACCTCCTTGGTGTAATAACTGCTTAAGAAACAATCCTTGAATCCTGATGACCTTTCCAATTTCTGACCTATTTCTTTACTTCCTTTTCTTTCCAATATTCTTGAATGGAATGTCTTCATACAGGTATCTTCATTTGCTCACACAGGTAATCTATTCTCCCACACAATCTGGCTTTTATGATGATTACACTGAACCTACTCTGGTCCATGGTACCATTTACTTCCTTCATTCTTTTTATTTTTGGTTTTTGAAAGGCGCGACACTCATCCCGAGGGGGATATCATGGCACTATGGCAAGCTATGTAACCTAGGCAGAAGTACTGTGTAAGGCAGAAATAGAATAATCATTTTGGAAGAAAACAAGTTTTGAGCTTTTTTCTGGATCCCAGATAGTCATTAGTGCAGCGGAGATCTAGAGGCAGTATTCATTCATTCTCACCATAATAAACTTTCTTCTGTCCTAATTCCATTAGACCTTTCTGCAGCTTTTGACACAATGGACAACTGCATTAATCATTTCTCTCTACTCTCGGAAATTCAGGTTGTGCTCATAATTGGCTTTATTCAAATCTCACCATTTGCAGTTTCTCGGTCTATGCCTGGAAAGGTACCTTTGATGTGATGCAAGGGATAGTTAGTATGAAACTGTACCGTGAGTGGTTCCCTTTTCTTATAATATATATCAGGTATTCTGTTGACCATTTAGGTGGTGTTTCTGTCCACCCATAATGCACCAAGCAGACAGAGGGGAGACACTATAAACTAAACACCACAAGAGTTTGTCTGATTGTCGCCTGCCAACACCAACCTTTAGTCTGCCCGATTTGGGTAGTCACTGTGAGGAAAAGAGTTAAGGGGATCGACCTGCCTCATGCATTCAAGACAATTATTCGGAAGAAAATGAGCAACTACTTCTGAGAGATTCACAGGTCAAGTAACATTGCCTATACAAAGGGCCTCAGAACCACAAGTGGGATAAATATCCTTGTTACGCCTTTAGTATGTGCTCCCGAAGCATATTTATAGCAAATTTAACTATCCTTTTTCTGGTGCCGCATAATTTTGGGAGTTATCTGTGCCCTATCATATACCAATCTCCATTATAGAGAGAGTGGAAAAAGCATCTTCCCTTCACTGCTGAACAACCTCTCACCACAGGTAATCTCTGCCATTTTCTACATGTTTTTTTATGCTTGTGATTGATGTGGATTGCATGCATTCTTATCAATATTTTATGTTACCATAGTGTCATCTGTTATGTCAAAAGTAAAGTGCTTTGATATGCATAAAACTGGAATATATTTTACTTCATGGCCACTAACCCAAGCATGTCCAACATGCATAGCTCCATTTCTAGCGCTGTAATTAATTTCATCCTTCAGGTCTTCAAATCCGTGCCACACTATCTTCACCGTGGAGGTGTGGCTAGCCTTCTGCCTGCCATTTTGGTCAGAATGGTTATTGCCTTGGAGCGAGGCATTTTGCTTTTTCTGCTCAGCTAAGTCCTGCTTTGACTTTTCATGCTGTTGTCGTGGAGAAAGCAGCTTGGTCAGCTTCCCGAAAGTCACAGTGACAGGCGGCTGTAAATGTGCTGGCTCAATGTGCCACGGAAACACGTGAACAGAGTTGAACAGATCATACTCAGTTGGTAAAGAAGATATGCTCTGTCGGATGTGAGACCGGCACTTGAACACTCTGAATACGGCATCAAGATGAATAAGGCTCAAGGATGTCATTTCAAATGGAGTCACCTCATTTTTGCCCAATGGACTTTGCAGTGTCCTCTCCGAGCGTCCAGAGAATATACTACCTATCAAGCCCCAGATGCTTGGGAGAGTATTTACATCCGTTCCATATCTTTGGTTGGAAATATTCTGTCCATCTGCACCCAAATGGGGATAAGGCTCGTTTGAAGATTGTGCCATGTGCGCTTGTTCTGAATCTGTATTATTTTTACTAAGCCGTTCACGCAAAGCGTCAGATTGATGGGAAGACTGCTGCAAGTCCTCTTCTGGTAGGCGTGTTTTTGGAGTCACCAAAAGTTCTGTTAGAGCCTCGAGCCTTCCATAGGGGGCCGCTGGCTGAAGCTCGCCTGCAATAACAAGGACACATTAGCTTGATTCCACTTGAAATGCAAGGATTCTAGCAGCACCTAAAAATTCTTAGTAATTGGACAGTATATGCATCACACCACTTACCAATTTTAATAAAAATGCAAGTATGTTGCTCAATCCAAACAGGAAATATTCCACTTGGATACACTATTCGGATCTGATCTAAAAGAAGCCTTTCAAGCGATAACGCATGCAGCTCCTAAAAAGAAAATTAGATTTTTATTAAAATGCAATTCACACAAGTGTACAAAAAGAACAGATTCTGGCGTTCATAGTAATTGGCACCTTCACTGGAGTATGGCCCAGGCTATTCCGACACAAAGGAAACTACACCTCGATCCCGGGCAGCAAATAAAACTCTAACCTCCGTTTGTGGCTGCGTTTTCAACCAAAAATTCCGGAATCGTTTTAGCTTTCTGATGATCTCAGAGCTTTAAGCTGGGCACTGATCCCAGACCCTGCGCTAATATTAAATAATCAAAGTCACAAGCCAATTCAACTTTTAATCTGGACATGAATGTACCTAAATGACTGGGATCCCCTGTGAAGTTTAAATGCACATTAGAAAACTACAGGCAAATATGTCTTTTAAAGTATACTTTAAACCCTTACAAAGCATCTCAGCCAGTTAACATTAGATGCACTGAAAACGGCAGAGATGGGCATGCTGCTTTAATTACATTGTGAAAACATAAACAAAGCAGGTAGGATGTTTTATGAACCAGAAACAAAAGAGGAATGAATTATTGTTTGCGATAAGTGATCATTGATTAATCTGGATGGGTGCCATTGTTTGCTCACCACGACTGATGTGCTTCTTGCAGTTCAAGCAGTACATACCAACTTTCGCAAATGCTAGCTATTTCTTGCTTTGCATTCCCACCAGCACCTTCTATTGGACAAGATCTTAGCTTCGTACTTCTGAGCTGCTAGAAGAGTAGCCCAAATGATTCCTGTCGTTTAACATGCTCTAAACTTTTTCTCTGGTGTAGGGGAGTTGTAAAAATGTGCCATACAATGGACTTTTCAAAGCCTTTAAAATTTCTTTTCTTTAATTCCTCATAGATCACCAGAGGCGTCTGCATCTCTCAAGACCGCTCAATCGATCCATCCACCATGCGATCACTGCATTTGCCCAAGGTCCTGACACCATACAGGGCCTTCACCTCAATCGGTGCCATGGTGTAATCATTGGAATGTGACATTGGTTCGCAAAGAATTGCACCAATTTGAAAAGTCAGACCATATGACTGCTGGACGGGACTTTTATGAGCCCAAATCTAACTGCCGTACCCCAACAGCCGCCTAAATCCAATCTTCTACTTTCGGGGGTATGGGGTCTCTCCATTTCATACAGATTTCTCTTCTGGCAATTAATATCAAATAGAAAAGCAGCCCTCTCTGTGGTCGCCTCAAAAGGCTGTTTGTTGTCTCGTCGACTCCGAAAAAAAGGAGCAAAGGATTCAAACTAACCTCCACATTAAAAATATCTTTCAAGAGTAATTCTATTCCCTCCCAGTATTCTCTTAACCTGGGTCATTGGGATAAAATATGTATGTCATTGGCTTCCACATAACCAGACCTATTACACCGAGGAGGAGGCTGGGGGGGCAAACTTTGCAATTTTGAATGGTGTCCAGTAGAGTTGATTAATAGTGAAGAAATTATTCCTCTCAAGTTGGCTGGTTTGACAATGGAGTACAGGAGCCTCAGGGAATTATCCCAAACCGGTTTAAGATCTATCTCCTGAAAGGCTCCACTCCAAACAAGGTGGGGGGGGTGGTAGCATCTTCTCCTCAGCCTCAAGAAACTTCTCATACCACCTGGCAACCTCCTTACTCTTTGGTCTTGTGTCCTGGAGAAAAAAACTCTAGCTCCCAGTCACCCCTTATCTCATGTTTTGATGCCACACACCAAGAGGAGAGTTGGATAAATGTAAACTTAGACAGGTTATTTCTAGTTGCACAAGTTACTAACTTGTGTAACGATATATCTGTAAGAGACAGTAGTTAGTGACAGATTCCTTACCTTAGAACAGATTCCTTACCTTAGAATATCCCCAGGCGTCAGGCTGGATCCGGAAAGTTTTGCGTAGCAGTACCCCTGCGCGTCGGTAGGCGGCGTCGTGCGGCTCCGCGTCCGTTGTCGGCGTCGTGATCGCCGGGATGACGTCGCGGCCAGTACTTAGACGCCGCCCATGCGCGCTGGCGTCAGTTCTGTACACGACTTTCCGCGCCAGAAATGCAGAGCCATGCAAGAAACTGACACTGGTGTCTGAAAACTAGGGCCCTGAAAGGGATGTCCTTAACCTAGAAATCAGTTCGCAGAACGGGGAGGATGGGTGGGGTGGTAAGGAATCTGTCACTAACTACTGTCTCTTACAGATATATCGTTACACAAGTTAGTAACTTGTGCATCTGAAAGAGACACGTTAGTGACAGATTCCTTACCTTAGAATAGATACCCCAGCAATACCAACCCCGGTGGTGGGTCTGCGAACAAAGATCAGACGAGGAAGTCTCGGAGAACAGAACGGCCAAAGAAGCCGTCTCTCCGGACTTGGCTGTCAAGGCAGTAATGCTTGGTAAACGTGTGCAGCGAGGCCCACGTAGCTGCCTGACAAATGTCCTGCAAGGGGACACCACGTCCCAAAGCCGTGTTGGCGGCTGTCACCCTGGTGGAATGGGCACGTAGCCCAACAGGGGGCTCCTTCTTAGCCAAAGAATAGCAGGCCTTGATACACAAGACGACCCAGCAGGAGATGGTCCGCTTGTGTACCACCCGACCTTTTTTGGCGCCCACGTAGCCAACAAAGAGCTGGTCGTCCACCCGGAACTGCTGTGTGCGGTTGAGATAAAATGAAATCGTACGTTTTGGGTCCAGACGGTGGAGCCTCTCTTCCTCTCTAGAAGGATACGGAGGCGGAAAGAAGGTGGGCAAAGTGATGGACTGCCCAATGTGAAAAGCAGTAACCACCTTTGGCAAGAAGGACGGACGCGTCCTAAGAACAACCTTGTCTGGATGGACAGACAGAAAGGGGGCTTGCAAGAAAGAGCCTGGAGCTCACTCACCCGCCGAGCGGAGGTGATGGCCACCAGAAAGGCTGTCTTCAGAGTGAGAAGACGAAGAGGACAGTTATGTAGAGGCTCAAAGGGAGCGCACATTAAAAGGTAAGAACCAAGTTCAAGTCCCACTGAGGCATTACAAACGGAACAGGAGGGAAGAGGTGTGTAATGCCTTTAAGAAACCTGTTAACAACAGGGGACTTGAAAAGGGAGGGCTGATCAGGAAGCCTGAGGAAGTCCGAGATTGCACAAAGATAGCCCTTGATGGTACCCAGGGCAGAACCCTGTTGGGCCAGAGAAAGAAGGAACAGAAGAACCTCAGAAAGAGGGGCAGAAAGGGGATTCACAGCCTTTGCTGTGCACCATGCCACAAACTTGTTCCACCTGCAGGCGTATACCACCTTAGTGGAGGGACGCCTGGCTGCCAGAATCACATCACAAACTTCGGGAGGCAAGTCGAAAGGAATCAACTGCCGCCGCTCAATCTCCACGCAAGGAGGTGGAGACTGGACAGGTTCGGGTGGAGGTCCGTCCCCTGCTGCTGCGACAGAAGATCCTCCCGAAAAGGCAGACGGATCGGGGATCGATGCTCATACTGATTAGCTCGGGATACCAAACTCTTCGAGACCAGTCCGGAGCCACAAGAATGACTTGGGCCCGGTCGCACCAAATCTTCTTCAACACTCTGGATAGAAGTGGTATAGGCGGAAAGGCGTACAACAGACCGCAACTCCACTCGCGACGAAAAGCGTCGCCGAGCGAGTGCCGCCTTGGAAATTCCAACGCGCAGAACTGATGACATTGCACGTTCTCTTCGGTGGCGAATAGATCTAACCAAGGCTCTCCCCACTGTAGAAAGAGTCTTTGCGCCACCTCAGAGTGAAGACGCCATTCGTGATCCATCATGCACCTGCGGCTGAGTTCGTCCGCCCTGGCGTTTAGGGAACCTGCCAGGTGTTGAACCATCAGGAAAATGCCCTGATGTTCCAGCCATGTCCAGAGACGCAGAGCCTCCTGACATAGGGTCCACGACCCCACCCCGCCTTGTTTGTTGCAGTACCACATGGCGGTGGTGTTGTCTGAACACCTGCACTACCTGCCCCTTGACAGAGGGAAGGAATGCCTTGAGTGCAAGTCGGATCGCCCGGAGCTCCAGAAGGTTGATATGGAGCCGGGACTCCGCCGGAGACCAGAGGCCTCTGATGTCCGCCTCTCCCATGTGACCGCCCCATCCCAGAAGGGACGTGTCCGTCACAACTGTGTGCTGTGGCTGGAGAAGGGAGAGGGATCTGCCCATGACCCATTGCCGGTTCGAGAGCCACCACTGCAACTGTTTTGCAGTCCCCTCCGAGATCTGGACGCAATCGGACAGGTTCCCCTGATGCTGCGCCCACTGGAACTTCAGGTCCCACTGCAGAGCCCGCATATGCCATCTGGCATGATCGACCAGCAGGATGCAGGAGGCCATGAGGCCCAGCAGACTCCGGGTCATCCGTACCGAAACCCAGGATAGAGGCTGAAAGATCGGAATCATAGCCTGAATATCCTGGACTCGCCGTTCGGGAGGATAGGCCCGAAACTGGTTGTGTCCAGAACTGCTCCGATGAAAAGGAGCTGTGGAGAAGGAATCAGGTGCGACTTCGGCACGTTGATGGAGAACCCCAGCGAGTGCAGGAGTTCGGCCGTAGTCTGGAGGTGGGAGACGACTGCCTGGGACGAGCCCGCCTTCAACAACCAGTCGTCGAGGTAGGGGAAGACTGGAACCCCTGCCCGGCGCAGATGAGCTGCGACCACCGCCATCACTTTCGTGAACACCCGAGGGGCGCTTGTAAGGCCAAAGGGGAGCACGGTGAACTGAAAATGCTTGAGGCCTACCGTGAACCGCAGGTAACGCCGGTGGGCCGGCAGGACGGGGATGTGAAAATATGCGTCCTGCAAGTCCAACGCTACCATCCAGTCTCCAGGATCGAGGGCAGTCAAGACCTGAGCTAGGGTGAGCATCTTGAACTTCTCCTTCCGGAGGAAGCGATTGACGTTCCGGAGGTCCAAGATAGGACGCATGTCCTCCTTGTCCTTTTTGGGCACCAGAAAGTAGTGGGAGTAACAACCACGCCCTACTTCTGGGGTCGGAACGCGCTCGATGGCCCCCTTGGCCAAGAGAGCCGCAACTTCCTTTTGAAGAAACACCAAATGATTACCCTGTCTGCCTTATTGCCAAAATGGCGGATGCCATCGAAGGGCATGTCCATAAGGGTGTTTTGGACATCGCCCGAGAAACCAGTGGTCCTCAGCCAACGTGACGGCGAAGCGCCACTGTCGTAGCAAGCGATCTGCCCAGCGAGTCAGCGGTGTCCAGGCCACATCGTATTGTGAACTTCGCTGCGTCTCTCCCGTCTGCAATAACACGGGTGAGTAGTGTCTGGACCTCCTCAGGACACTTAGGCAGCACTTGCGCCACCGAATCCCACAGAGAGTGGGAATAACGGCCCAAAAGGCAAGCGGTGTTCACGGACCGCAAGCCAGCACTGGAGGAAGAAAAAACCTTCTTCCCAAATTGGTCCAGTTTTTTGGATTCTCTGTCCGTAGGGAAGGCGCTTTGAGAAGTAGAGGCTTGGACAACCAAGCTCTCGGGGGTGGGGTGTTGGGAGAGGAACAAGGGGTCGCCCGGGGCCGGGCGATGGCGTCGGGCCACGTTCCTGTCCACAGGAGCCCCTGTGGTGGGCCTGGACCAGGAGCCCAAAAGAACGTCAGAAAGTGCGTCGTTGAACGGCAGCAGTGGCTCCGAGGAGGTAGCCGCCGGCTGAAGCACTTCCGTCAGGAGGTTAGTCCTGACAGCCACTGTAGGGAGCTCGAGGCGAGCGTCCGCCCTACGCAACACCATTGCATAACTTGCTCCCTCCTCCGTAGCCACGGAAGGAGGAGACAGCATGCCAAGGTCTGGAGAGGTGTCCAGGCCACTGGCATCACCCAGTTCCTCTGCCCAGTCCTGTTAAGGCTCACATTGGGCTGTGATAGGGTCTTCCGACCCCTCCCAGTCCAGTAAGGAGGGCGGACATGAGGGAAGAAAAGTCCCATCGGCGTCGGCTGACGTCGATCTGGCTCCGTGTCCGGTGTCGGGGAGAACCTGGGGACGGCGTCGTCCAGGACCTCGGACGGCGCCGGGAGTGGTACCGGGGAGGTAGGCGCCGGTGGAGGTGTTGTCAGGTCAACCGGCGTCGACCGGGATCCAGGCCTGGATCCGAGGGGGTCCTGCGGCGCCGGAGCCGCCAGAGACACCGGGGCCGGAGCCACCGGTGGTGCCGAAGGAGGACCTCCACTGGGCCCGAAGGCACACCGGGGTAACCCTTAGGCCCGAAGATGCGAGCCATGGCCGACAAGAAGTTCTGGATGTCGGCCGGAGTCGACGTCGGACCCGGAACAGGCGGGTAGGCCGACGCCGGCTCAACGGGTACTCCCGGAGCCGCGGGGGCGGTACCAACAGGAACCTCAGCCGAGTCGAGAGACCGGCGAGGGGAGGTCTTAGAGCGACGCTTCTTAGACCTCTTGTGCTTCGCCTTACCTGAAGACGAAGACTTCGACCCCGATGAATGACGACGGCTCCGCGACCGGCCCCTCGACCTCTCCCGAGACCGGGACCTCGATCGGCGCGGAGCCGAGTGCCGGGCCTCGAGAAGCTTTCGAGACCGCTCTCGCAAAGCCTTCGGGGCGAGGGACCGACACTCGGGGCACGACATGGGGTCGTGGCCGCGCCCCAGGCAGAAGAGACACTCGCGGTGCGGATCCGTAATCGACATCATGCGATTACAGACCTCGCATGGCTTGAAGCCGGGCATCCCTACTGACACCTTGGAGTCGAAACGACTCGAAAACTTGGACAAAAAAGTCTCAAAAATACTCAGTCAAAAAATTACTGGGGCACTGCTCAATTCGGATCTGTACTTACTGGCGCGGAAAAAGAAAGAACTGACGCCAGCGCGCATGGGCGGCGTCTAAGTACTGGCCGCAACGTCATCCCGGCGATCACGACGCAGACGACGGACGCGGAGCCGCACGACGCCGCCTACCGACGCGCAGGGGTACTGCTACGCAAAACTTTCCGGATCCAGCCTGACGCCTGGGGATATTCTTTGGTAAGGAATCTGTCAAAAACGTGTCTCTTTCAGATCTCGCCTTTACAACTTCCCATTAATGCAACCCCTCCGCTGTCATCAAGTCAGCCCAAAATATGATATCCGCCCTCCTTAGCGGAAGACTGAAGCTATCGTTGATGCATAATGGGGTACCTGGGGAATCCCAGATTGGGGCCAGATCTGAATAATATCCTAAACCCCACATTCTCCTGATCTTATACCAAACATTTAGTGCAGATATCAATACTTTTAATCCGACTACCTTAAAAAATCTAGGTGCACCAAACTTATAAAGAAATCCCTCTGCACTTAACTCTCTCACCATAGCCCCAAGGAGCATCCCCCATGTGGAATCATCTGGTTTCCCCAGCAGCATCCGGACGTTCTTAAATTGAAATGCTGCACAATACAAGTTAAAGTCAGGCAAAGCCAGCGCTCCCTTATCAAGCCTGCGTCTAAGTTTTTTCAAGGCCAACCTAGCACCCTTATAGGCCCAGATAAAGCTGACAACTTTCCCCTGAATTTTGTCAATTCCTGATTTTGGGAACACAAGGGGGATGGCATTGAAGAGGTAAGTCAGTTTGGGAAGAATCACCATTTTTATCAAATTGACCCGCCCAAATCTAGTTAACGGGAGATTTTTACACCTGGCAAGTAAGCAGTCGATTGCTTTAGCAACCCTTTGTAAATTAATCTGGGGGATTCAGTCTACCTCATCCACAATTAGAATCCCCAGATATCTAAAACTGGGGCTCACTCTCCCACCCCAGTTTCCAACATTCCAGCACATTACCTCAGTTTTAGAGGTATTTGCCGAGTATCCTGATAGGGTGCCAAATTCCGCTAGAAGGTGTTCTTATCTCGGAATGGTTGTAGCAGGGTCTGATGTAAAGATCAATAAATCGTCAGCGTATAACGCAACTTTACTGCTATAAGGAGAGCTAAAGGGGGCTATCAAAGTGTTTAATCTCGAAAGTTGGACATGGGGATGGATATATATATAAATATATATATATATATATGTACAACAAAATGCCCCAGCATCGAAAGAGCACTCGACAGCGTCCTTGTACCACCAGTTAAGTATAAACCTCGCTGCAGCTCGCTCGTCAACTGCCTCAACTTTCATCATGTTGCCGACGCGTTTCGAGGCTGGAACGCCTCTTCTTCATGGGCTCTGAAAGGAAACCGGCATTGAAACATCACTCCCATAAGCAGATTTAATTAACAAACACGCCCTCAGTGGGCTAGGCTTGATGTGAATATAGTAATCACGGCATTGTGGGACTCGTGGTTCCATGGAAGTGAAATTAAGTTCCTTAGTAGGCTCAATGTCAGTCCTGAATTTAAAAGCATATTTCAACCTTAGTAGGTAGGCAGAGTCAGTGCGGGCTTTAATCTGCAGAGGACGCCGTGCTGTTTCGTAACCTGAATGCGGCACAGGAATTTGGGATACAACGAACCAACGTGCTGCTCTGGGGCCCACTGTGGGTGAAATATGTGTGTTATGCCGACAGCTTGCAGGACCTACCAAAGGTGATATTTATGTTTCCCCAGGGACTACAATTCCCAGAATGCGAGACGTGCACCAAGCACGGCCCACTGAGGGCAGGACTTGCAAAAAATTTGTGAACTATGGAAACCGCCTGTGAGTGTCATTTCACATCGACCTTTGAAAAAGCGGCAACAGCCGAGAAACACGCCAGGTCAGAAGAAAAGATAACCGGGGAGCAGCATTGGGTGGTTCTTCCCTTGTAGCTAAGCTGGATGGTTGAAATTCCTGCGAGCGCCCCTGCAAGCTCTTGGGCAATTTGGTGATATATATATATATATATATATATATATATATCCCTGCCGTGTCCCTCTAGATATACTGAAACTGGGAGTTAATATACCATTTAGGAGGGTCTTAGCCGATGCCCCCTCATACAATGACTGAAGTGTGAATAAAAAAACCTGTGCCAAACCCCATTGCACTCGTAACCTCCCTGAGAAGGCGAACGACCATCGCATGCGTTTACGTCGCGTGCTGTTACAACGCACGCAACGTTACGACGCGTGCGTTCACTACGCACGACATTACATCGCAGGCGCCATTACATCGCGGGCGCTTTAAGAACGCAGGTGTCGGGTCTGAAGTCTAATCCACGTGAGATTCCACAGGAGCAAAGAAGTTAGTTCCCCCCCACTTTTAGACAACCACTCCTGGAGGAGGTATAGTGACTCACTCACAAGACGCTGCTAACCAAAAGTAAGGGGAATAACGCATAGAGTGACCACCACTCTTTCCCCAAAGATGACACCAGGTAATGTGGTAGTGGGGAGCTGGTTCCACAGAGATGCTAAACAATAAAGAGATAACAAATAAGACTGGCTTTACTCCTCAGGAACTAAACAGCAGTCAAGAACATTAATGCATGTCATTTCCCAACATATACAGTTCACTTACCAGTGAGAGAGTCCCAGGAATTTCTGAAATTTCGCAGCGTCGTATGAGCGCATAAACAAGGCTCAACTGATGAAAGACCAGGAAGGGCAGGTGAGGTGAATACTGAGGAAAGGAACTACTAAGGGACGTCAAACACAACCACTCACTTCCACAATCATTCAAGGTCACGTTGGGTTTATTCAAAAAGAGGGAGAGTCCACTAGTTTGTTAAGGGGTGCGGGAATTCAAAGAAATACTGACTGGCTCCTAAGAGGAAGAAGGAGCGGATCAGCATAGCAAACTCTTTCACGAATGCGGGTCAGGAAAAGATGGCGTGGCGCGCTGGCCGGCTCCGTAGGGAGAGGAGCGGATCAGCGGCGCACACGCTTTCACGAAAGCGGGTCAGGAAAAGATGGCGTGGCGCGCTGGCCGGCTCCGTAGGGAGAGGAGCGGATCAGCGGCGCACACGCTTTCACGAAAGCGGGTCAGGAAAAGATGGCGTGGTGCGCTGGCCGGCTCCGTAGGGAGAGGAGCGGATCAGCGGCGCACACGCTTTCCCGAAGGCGGGTCAGCAGTAGATGGCGTGGCGTGCTGGCCGTCTCCGTGGGGAGAGGAGCGGATCAGCGGCGCACAGGCTCTTCGGGGAAGGAACAGAACTTCTAGGGGGTATCTGAAGTTGCTAAGGTAACTCGGGATAGAAGAATTCAAGCCGGATACCAGGAATCAATCCAGAGAGCAAGTACTCAAATCGGAGCTCGGTGGGGGCGTGGTCACTAGTTAGGGATAGTAAGTCAAGCATTGGCAACTGGGTGAGACGGCCTCTTATAGCAGTTAGGGGTCGTCTCAAAAAGAACTCACTCCGTGAACTAACGAGGGAAATACACATGCATCAAGGTACCGACATTTCTCACACTAGGTCATCCGCTGCCGGAACCCTAACAGTAGGCGCAGGGACACGGACGGCGGGGAGACAAGGCTGGAACCACGACGAGAGACAGGTAAGGACGACGCTGTACTCGTAGTGTTTTAGGGTAGTTGGTGGGGAGTGTAGTGGAGGGGACTGTTTTAGGGTAGTTTATGGGGAGTGTAGTGGAGGGGAGGGTTTTAGGCTTTAGGGCTTAGGGTTAATAGTAGTATATGGTAGTGTTTTAGGCTTTAGGGTTAGGGCTTAGGGTTAAGAGTCGTATATGGTAGTGTTTTAGGGTTAGGGCTTAGGGTTAAGAGTCGTATATGGTAGTGTTTTAGGCTTAGGGTTAATAGTAGTCTATGGTAGTGTTTTAGGCTTTAGGGTTAGGGCTTAGGGTTAATATTAGTGTATGGTACTGTTTTTGGCTTTACTGTTTACGCCTTAGGGTTGAGGGTAGTGTCAGGGCGTTGTAGTGTGTTTGGGGGGGCCGTTAGGGAGAATTTTGCTGTGTAATAGAATGCGTGGTCTTTGTCTGCGTTGTAAAGGTCTTTTGCATGCATGTGAGGGTGGAGTGCGATGTAATGGTTTGCGTGGTGAATGCATGCGATGTAACGGTGCATGCGATGTGAGAAATGCGATGTAATGGTGTGCGTTGTTTTTGTTTGCGTTGCATCATCATACATCCCCCTGAGAAACACCCAGACTCGATCAAAGGCCTTGGCTGCATCCATAGCAACCACGGCCAAGGGAGCAGAGAGTTTGATAGCAAGATCTATTGTGCCAATAAGTTGTTGAGTCTGCTCCTGTATTTGCCTCTTAGGAATGAAGCCCTTCTGGTCTGTGTGTATCAGCTGAGGAGCAAGCTTAGCCAATCTCCCCGCTAAAATACTCCTAAAAATGTTATAATCCGCATTTAGCAGGGAGATTGGTCGATAGGAATCAGCCCTGCTGGGGTCCTTAGAGGGTTTCAAAATGAGAACTATTGTGGCCTCCTTCCAAGATTTAGGGATGCATCCCCCCTGTCTATATATTGAGTTAAACAAGTTTTCCCAAAATCGGAACCAGTTCCTCTAGCAGTAGTTTATAGACTTCATTCGGGAGGGCATCCATACCCGCAGCCTTGCCATTCCTGCTCTCAGCCAGGCTTAGACAGATCTCTTCCTTAGTTATGGGGGCCTCAAGTGTCTCCTGACTCTCAATTGTTAGACTTGGCAGTTGCAACTTTCTTAACCAAGCCTTAATGAGGTCTTGATTAGGACAGATCTCCTCCTTATATAATGTAGAGAATAAGGACACTAGGCAGGCTTGCATATCTTCCAATTTATCTGAGATATTACCTCTGTCATTTACTACCAGCGGACTAATGACATTTCTTGATCTGTCAGTTCTGGTCTTCCATGCCAGCAGTGCGCCTGCCTTTTCCCCATACTCAAAATTCTGCATGCAGCTGGCTTGCCACTGTGCTCTACACTTTTGATCTATCCTGATCCTATAGTCTTGCCTTGCCTCTTCTAGGCATCTCTGTAACTTCTCTCTCATAGCTACGCCCCCCGAGCCGGCCCGGAGGTCAGCCTCCAGTGATCCCACTCTACCTTCAATTTCCTTTAAGCTCAATCTCTCAGCTTTTGTTTTAACAAATGCGAGATTTTGCAGCACCCCTCTAATGTAAGCCTTAAAGGCATCCCACACGACATCTAAGGAGGTGGACCCGATGTGGTCATTAAAGTAAGCCACACTTGCCCGCCTTAATGCCTCACCCGTCTCCGAATCAGTGAGGATAGCCCTCTTTAATGTTCATCTCAGCCTAGATGCTCTGCAGTATCCTGCTAGGGTCATGCTTATTGCGGCGTGGACCGAGATATGACCAGGGAGGATACGAATTGTTATTGCCTCTATAATAGTCCTGTCAGCAAAAAGATAATCTAACCTGGAGAAGTGGCCGTACTTTTTGCTGTGAAACGTGAAACCTGGACTCGTTCCCATTCTACGTCTCCACACATCTAAGAGTGGCAGATCATGAAGCATGTTCTTTAAAGTCCGGCGCACCCGGGGAGTATGATCATAATTCCTCCGATTAGACCCATCTTGTGTAGGGTCCAATAAAATATTGAAGTCCCCCATTACAATCGGAGATGTTGCTTCCATTAGGTTCCATTCTGAATTAGATAGATGGAAGGGGATCATCAATATTGGGCCCGCAAAAGACAGCACAAACTAGCTCTGGCCCTCCACATCCCCAGGGTTGCAACTATCCACCTCCCAGATCTATCAGTTTTGGAGGATTTGATAACACATCCCACCCCGCCTTATTACAATGGCAACTCCCTTACAGTGTACGTCCTGCTCTGAGACTGAAAAATACTCTGCCTACGCTTACACCTAAGCCCGTTACCATTCCAAGATAAGAATGTTAATTCATTTGCTCCCCTCATCTTAATGATTTAATGTCAACGCTGCATTGAACTGGTGCTATACTACCATACATTCCTTCTGTTCTGGTGTTATCGAGGACCTTATTTTTTCTATTTTTGCCACTGCTCCCCACCACGTGCCCAACGAACCCCCCAGCCACCAACCCTGGCCCCGTGCCCTTCTCTCCCCCCGCCCCTGGGGAACCCTCCCCAACTTAATAGGCATAAAGCATAATCGTCTTCTCTCATCGGTCGTATGTGATACGTGAAATATCGGGCCTAACCCTCACCCCCGCCTCCCCGCTATTTCCTAAGAGCCTAGTCTTCACTAATTTCAGCAATCATGGCATCAACTTCCTCAACTGAGCGATAATTATACTTGTGGTTATTCCACATGATTCGGAGCGAGGTCGAAAATTTTAACTGAGCTTTAGCTCCGAGCTTGTTCAGCTCCTCCATCCTCTTCCCCAGTTCCCACTGTTTCTGAGCAGTGGCATGACAAACGTCTGAACTTATACAGAACGAGTAGGATCTAGCAGAGTAAGAACCTTCTTTTAACGCCATATTCAAATTGCCTCCTAAGTTGTATAGGTGAGGAAATTAATTAGGATCTTCCTCGGTTTCAGCCTCCCAGGGTTCCTCTTGAAAGGGTCTTGATGAACCCGTTGGATCTCTGAAGTGAAATTGATGTCCGGCGTATTTTTTAAAACCGAGTCCCGCAACAGTGAGATCACGAAGGCCTTGATATCCGAACCCTCTGCAGCCTCAGGTAATTTAAGGAGCCTAAGATTGTTCCTGCGTGAGTGGTTTTTCCAGGAGTTCTAGGTCTTCTTTCATTGCCTTATTTTGCCTAACTAATCGGCTCACGCCTGCAGTGTTCAGATCGATGGCTTGCTTCAATTTGGGGATCTCCTGCTCTAGGGCTTCGGTTCTGGCATAGACTGCTTCAAGCTTCTGAGCTAAGGCTGCGCATGAGACCTGTATCGCCACCTGATTTTGCTCGGATATCGTAAACCTGCTCTTCATCTCCTCTTTAAGGGCCAAAAGGATAGTAGCGAGAGAGGCCTCCGAGACGGAGACTGCTTGAGGGGAACGTCTGCTCTCTAGATCCAGATGTAAAGACTTCTCTTGGTCGTCCTGCATATCCTCCTCGTATGACTCTAAAACTTGGAACCTATTTGAGGTTGGAATTGCCACTCAGGGGTTACTTCCATCCACAGATGTATAAATCTGGACTGCCGAGGGTGGGGAAGGAGGGTGTTGTGTTAACCTCAAGGGCTGAGCTGGTCCTTTTCTCCATTCTGATAGGGATGATGTTCCTCCTTGCAGTGTCTTCTGCAACTGGGGCTGGGGATGCTAATACCTTGAAGTATGATTTAAATGATGGGGTAACTCACTTTAGGTTGTGGTGCCTTCCTCCCCCTGCCTCTCCTCCTGGGGCTCTTGCCAGCACCTACAAATCCAGCTTTCTCCACCATTCCCACTGACCCCCTTTCAGTCCCAGTCCGTCTGGGCAATTTTCCCTGAGCCTTAGCGGTGATAGCAGTAGTACTCTTAGATACCAGCCGCCTAGGTGGAAGGGTTGGTAATAGGCCTGCTAATCCTGGTATTGGCGTGGTTAACCCCCCCCCCCCACACCTCCGAGTATGAAGGGTGTATCTACAGACTTTCCCCGCAACTGAGATGCTTCTACTCTGGGTGTTCTCACTCTTCTCCATAGGCGGCGAGACCCACCTCCCCCCTACTGCCCTAAAACAGTCCCCGGGGGCACCACCTATTTTACCGGTGAGGGTTACTGCTGGTGAAAACGCCACCGAAATAGCACTGAAGGAGCCTCAGCAACAACCCATCCTACAATGTCTTCATTAGCCTCACCACACTTCCTTGAAGAGCCCTTTCCTACCTCCTGGGGGAAGGGCATGCCTGCTCCTTGCCATAGGCTGCCAAGAGGTACCTCTCAATTAGCCCGGAGATGCATGAGGTCCCAGGCGTGTCCGAGCCTGCACAGGCTCTGCCTCTGCCGACCCGGATCACAGCCTCTCGGGAGCGACGCAGCTTCCTCGCCGCGCCCTCCCACCACGGGGCTCGCAGCAAGGAAGAACCGCCGCCCGGCTCCAGCACCATCCGCACTCACAATCCCTGCCGGAGACCAGTACCCGCAATCAAGAGCCCAGAGGCCCGAGAATCCGTCCCCCGCAGAAGACGACAAGCATTAGCGAGGTAGGGGAGAGGGGGAGCGGGGGTGGGAGAGAAGCCCTCTCAGTGTGTGCGCGACCAACGAGAGCGACCAGCAGCCGGTTTAGCTAGTGGCCGCCATGTTCCCCCGATTACCAAAGCCTTTTAAATTTCAACACTTTTTTATTAAGGTATTACAGCGCCAGTGCAAACTGTAGTGTTAATACATAATGCTGCAGTGTAAACCTGGACTAGAATATCCAGGTAGGGCTTAGAGTGTCATGACCCATAGGGTTCTATGGAAAGCTTCAGTACTGTTGAGACAGCGTGGTGTACACAGCTGTTACTGCGGGGGACATCTCCTTGAAATAAACGCTACTGGACAAACATCTGGAGTAGTGTGGTTACTAAATAAACATCATCGCTACCTTCAAAAGAACCAAAGTATAGCTTCTATAACCATATCCCTTAAGCAGTGCATCACTAAAGAAAAATGAGTAAATCAGCGTGGGAGTAGGGGAAGAGGAGGGCTGAGGGGAAAACGAATGGAAGAAAAAGGGGCAACAGGTGGGGGGGGGCACAAGAAGCAGTGCAAGAAACATCCCAAACCAAACACCCCAACTATAAACACCGTATTGTTATGAAGAACAAGTTACTTACCTTCGGGAACGATATATCTGTAAGAAACATAGGCTAGTTATAGATTCCTTACCTTAGAATTACCCCCAGGCGTCAGACTGGATCCGGAAAGTTTTTTGTCAGCAGTACCCCTGCGCGTCGGAAGATGGCGTCGGTCGACTCCGCGTTCGTTGTCGGCGTCGTGGTCGCCGGGATGACGTTGCGGTAGCTACTTAGACGCCGCCCTCGCGCGCTGACGGCAGTTCTGTACACGACTTTCCACGCCAGAAGCGCAGAGCCATGCAAGACACTGACCACTGGTGCACAAAACATGGGCCCTGAAAGGATGACCTTAACCCTAGAAGTCAGTTCGCAGAATGGGGAGGATGGGTGGGGCGGTAAGGAATCTATAACTAACCTATGTTTCTTACAGATATATTGTTACCGAAGGTAAGTAACTTGTTCATCTGAAAGAAACACGTTAGTTATAGATTCCTTACCTTAGAATAGATACCCCAGCAATACCAACCCCGGAGGTGGGTCTGCGAACCAAGTTCACACCAGAAAGTCCTGGAGAACAGAATGGCCAAAGAAGCCGTCTCTCCGGACTTGGCTGTCTAGGCAGTAGTGTTTGGTGAACGTGTGCAGCGATGCCCACGTAGCTGCCTGACATGTCATTCGGGGGGACTCCTCGCCCCAAAGCAGTAGTAGCTGCCGTCGCCCTGGTGGAATGGGCGCGCAGCCCCACTGGAGGGTCCTTCTTTGCCAAAGAGTAGCAGGCTTTGATGCACAGAACGACCCACCTGGAGTTGGTTTGTTTGTGCACGGCCCGACCTTTCTTAGCGCCCACGTAACCAACAAAGGGCTGGTCGTCCACCCGGAATTGTTTGGTGCGATCCAAGTAGAAAGAAAGCGCACGTTTTGGACCCAGACGGTGGAGCCTCTCTTCCTCTTTTGAATGAAGCGGAGGCGGAAAGAAGGTGGGCAAAGTGATGGTTTGGCCAATGTGGAAAGAAGTAACCACCTTGGGAAGAAAGGAAGGTCTAGTCCTCAGGACGACCTTGTCCGGATGGACAGCCAGAAAGGGAGGCTTGGAAGAAAGAGCTTGTAGCTCACTCACCCTGCGTGCAGAGGTGATGGCCAGCAGAAAGGCAGTTTTCAAAGTGAGAAGTCTGAGAGGACAATTATGTAGCAGCTCAAAGGAAGCACACGAGGTAGGTAAGAACCAAGTCCAAGTCCCACTGAGGCATTACGAACGGAACAGGAGGAAAAAGATGAGCAATGCCCTTAAGGAATCTATTTACAACAGGGGACTTAAAAAGAGAAGGCTGAAATGGCCGAGAGGTAGCCCTTTAGAGTGCCCAGAGCAGAGCCCTGCTGTGCCAAAGAAAGGAGGAACAAGAGAACCTCAGAAAGAGGGGCAGAAAGGGGATCCACAGCCTTTGCTGCGCCCCATGGCACAAATTTGTTCCATCTGCAGGTGTATCCGTCTTAGGGGAGGGACGCCTGGCTGCCAAGATAACATCGCAGACTTCGGGAGGCAGGTCAAACGACGTCAACTGCCGCCGATCAATCTCCATGCAAGGAGATGGAGGCTGGACAGGTTCGGGTAGAGGACCGTCCCCTGCTGCTGCAACAGAAGATCCTCCCGAAGAGGCAGTCTGATCGGAGGATCGATGACCATGTTGAGCAGCTCGGGATACAAGACTATGTGCCCAATCCGGAGCCACAAGAATGACTTGGGCCCGGTCGCGCTTGATCTTCTTCAGCACTCTGGGCAGAAGTGGTATAGGCGGAAAGGCGTATAGAATACCGCAACTCCACTTGCGACGAAAAGAGTCGCCTAGCAAGTGCCGCCTTGGAAATTCCAACGCGCAGAACTGCTGACATTGCGCGTTCTCTTTGGTGGCGAATAGATCTAACCAAGGCTCTTCCCACTGCTGAAAGAGACCTTGCACCACCTCCGAGTGAAGACGCCATTCGTGATCCATCATGCACCTGCGGCTGAGTTCGTCCGCCCTGGCGTTCAGAGAACCTGCCAGGTGTTGAACCACCAGGGATATGCCCTGATGTTCCAGCCATGTCCAGAGGCGGAGGGCCTCCTGACATAGGGTCCACGACCCCACCCCGCCTTATTTGTTGCAGTACCACATGGCGGTGGTGTTGTCCATGAACACCTGCACTACTCTTCCCCGGACAGAGGGAAGGAATGCCTTGAGTGCAAGACGAATCGCCCGAAGCTCCAGAAGGTTGATGTGGAGCCCGGACTCCACCGGAGACCAGAGGCCTCTGATCTCCGCCTCCCCCATATGGCCGCCCCATCGCAGAAGTGATGCATCAGTCACCACTGTGAACTATGGTTGAGGAAGGGAGAGGGATCTGCCTTCGACCCAATCCTGGTTCGTAAGCCACCACTGCAATTGGTGTGCAGTGCCCTCCGAGATCTGGACGCAATCGGACAGATTCCCTTGATGTTGGGCCCACTGGAACTTTAGGTCCCACTGCAGAGCCCGCATATGCCATCTGGCATGATCCACCAGCAGGATGCAGGAGGCCATCAGACCCAGCAGCCCGAGGGTCATCCTGACCGAAACCCGGGATAGAGGCTGAAAGATCGGAATCATAGCCCGAATATCCCGGACTCGCTGTTCGGGAGGATAAACCCGAAACTGTGTCGTGTCCAGAACCGCTCCGATGAAGAGGAGCTTCTGAGAGGGGGTCAGGTGTGACTTCGGCACATTGATGGAGAACCCCAACGAATGCAGGAGGTTGGCCGTAGTCTGGAGGTGGGAGACGACAGCCTGGGGCGAGCCCGCCTTTAACAGCCAGTCGTCGAGTTAGGGGGAAGACTGGAACCCCTGATCTGCGCAGATGAGCTGCGACCACCGCCATCACTTTCGTGAACACCCGAGGGGCGCTGGTAAGGCCAAAAGGGAGCACGGTAAACTGAAAATGCTCGTGGCCTACCGTAGGTAACGCCTGTGGGCTGGCAGGACGGGAATGTGGAAATAGGTGTCCTGCAAGTCCAACGCTACCATCCAGTCTCCAGGGTCGAGGGCAGACAAGACCTGAGCGAGCGTCAACATTTTGAACTTCTCCTTCCGGAGGAAGCGGTTGACGTTCCTGAGATCCAAGATAGGACGTAGGCCTTTGTCCTTCTTAGGCACCAGAAAGTAGTGTGAATAGCAACCACAACCTACTTCTGGGGCAGGAACGCGCTCGATGGTTCATCTTGGCCAAGAGTGCCGAAACTTCCTGTTGGAGATGGGCCAAGTGATCCTCCGACATGCGATGGTACTGAGGTGGCATGGATGGAGGGGTAGTCTCGAAGGGGAGGGAGTAGCCCCTTCGGACTATTTGAAAAACCCACCTGTCCGGCGTGATGATGCACCAGTGGGGGAGGTGATGGCGGATCCTGCCACCTACTGGCATGTGGTGGCCCTGAAAGGTCGGACTAGGAGGGTTTGGAGGCTGCTGCAGAGGGGGCTGTAGTGGACTGGCCCGCCCGCTGGCCCCCAGAACCACGGCGGTGGTTCCCACGTCCCCGGTCGCGCTGGGGCTGAACAGCTTGCGCCGGCCTGTGGCTCTGGGCGGGACGTAGAGGGGCACCCCTTCCATAGCCACGAAAGGGGCGAAAGGCAGACTGCGCAGGGCGGGTGGTGGAGAGGCCCAAGGACCTGGCCGTAGCCCGAGAGTCCTTAAAGCACTCTAGCGCGTTGTCTGCCTTGTCGCCGAAAAGGTGACGGCCATCAAAGGGCATGTCCATAAGTGTGGATTGGACATCCCCGGAAAAACCAGTCGAATGCAACCAGGCGTAGCGTCGAAGGGCTACTGACGTGGAAATCGTCCTGCCAAGTGCATCGGCGGTATCCAGCCCACAGCGGATGGTAAACTTAGCTGCGTCTATCCCTTCTGCAACAGCTCGAGAGAGCACGGCCCGGGCCTCCTCCGGGCACTGAGGCAGCACTTGCGCAACCGTGTCCCACACGGAGTGGGTGTAACGGCCCAATAGACATGCGGTGTTTACCGGCCGTAGTCCCAAGCTGGAGGAAGAAAACTTCTTCCCAAGATGATCCAGCTTTTTGGATTCCCTGCCCGGGAGAGCGGTAGGGAATGCTCCCTTGGACGTGGAGGCTTGGACTACCAAGCTCTCAGGGGTGGGGTGTTGGGAGAGGAAAGTGGTGTCACCCGGGGCCGGGCGGTGGGCACTCATCCTGTCCACAGGAGCCCCTGTGTTGGGCCTGGACCAGGTGCCCAAAAGGATGTCCGTGAGGGCTTCATTAAACGGCAGCAGGGGCTCCGAAGAGCTCGCTGCCGGTTGAAGCACCTCTGTCAGGAGGTTAGTCCTGACTGCCACCGTAGGTAGCTCGAGGTGGAGAGCCTCAGCCGCCCTATGCAACACCACTGCGTATGACGCTCCCTCCTCCATAGCCACGGTAGGAGGAGACAACATGCCAAGGTCTGGTGAGGTATCCAAATCACTAGCTTCCCCCAGTTCCTCTCTCCAGTCCTGCTCATACACCAACTGGTCGGTTAAAGGGTCCCCAGTCCTCCTAACCCTCCTCTGGCTGCCAATCTGGTCTCAAAGAGCCAGGATAGAACAGGGACACAAAAGTACCCGTCTGTGTCGGATCCGGCGTCGGTCGACGCCGGTCCGACTCAGTGTCTACCTCGAGGTGGAGCCCGGGGTCGACGTCGGCTGGGGGACACAGCCGACGCCGGTGGCGGACGTGGTGCCAGTGGAATCGGCGTCGGGGGAGGCGTAACAAGGTCGACCGGCGCGGATCCGGATCCAGGCCTGGATCCGAGGGGACCCTGCGGTGCCGAAGCCGCCGACGGCCCAGGGCCCCCAGTCGAGTTCGCGGGGCCCGAAGGCGCACCGGCGGAGTCTGGCTGCCCAAAGATGGCATGCATCGCTTCGTAGAAACTCCGAAGCTGGGCAGGGGTCGCACCGGGTCCCGGAAAGGGAGGGAAACCCAAAGTCGACTCCACACGCGGAGCCGCGGGAGGGGCACCACCCGCATCCCTCGTTGCATCGACCGACGGACGGGGAGAAGTCAAAGAGCGACGATGCTTCTTCGACTTCTTTTTGTGCTTCGACTTACCTGACCCCGAGTGAGACGACTTAGAGGAAGAATGGTGCTGGCTCCGCGACCGGTCCCTAGACCTCCTACGCGACCGGGACCTCGAGTGACGCGGAGCCGACTGCCGGGCCTCGAGTAGCTTTTGGGACCGCTCCCGCAAAGACTTCGGGGCCATGGTCCGACAGTCGGAGCACGACTTGGGATCATGGTCGCGCTCCAGGAAGTAGAGGCACATGCGGTGCGGATCTGTCACCGACATGAGTCGGTTACAGGAACCGCAAACCTTAAAGCTGGGCATCCCTCGTGCACCAGGAGTCGAAGGACTCAAACAACAATGAAGTCGACAAAAGTTGAGAAAAGTTCAGTCAAAAAATGACTGGGGGTACCGCTCTCTCCGGATCTGCGCTTGCTGGCGCGGAAAAAGAAAGAACTGACGTCAGCGCGCGAGGGCGGAGTCTAAGTAGCCACTGTGACATCATGCCGGCGACCACGACGCCGACGACGGACGAGGTAAGGAATCTATAGCTAACTTTCTTTCAGATGAACAAGTTACTTACCTTCGGTAACGATAGATCTGTAAGAAACATAGGTTAGTTATATATTCCTTACCGCCCCACCCATCCTCCCTGTTCTGCGAACTGACTTCGAGAGTTAGGGTCATCCTTTCAGGGCCCTAGTTTTGTGCACCAGTAGTCAGTGTCTTGCATGGCTCTGCGCTTTTAGCATGGAAAGTCGTGTACAGAACTAACGTCAGCGCGCAAGGGCGGCATCTAAGTAGCTACCGCGACGTCATCCCGGCGACCACGATGCCGAACGCGGAGTCGACCGACGCCACCTTCCGATGCGCAGGGGTACTGCTGACGAAAAACTTTCCGGATCCAGTCTGACGCCTGGGGGTAATTCTAAGGTAAGGAATCTATAACTAACTTTCTTTCAGATAACATTTGCGTATACCTGTCAAATAGGAAACAGAGCAACAGCGAATAGCTAGTGATGTGTCGGAAGAATATCAACCGTCCAACATCCCAAAGGATGATGCCTCTACGGGAGAGTGGGTGAATTTGAGACAAAGGAGGACTGTGCTGCTTCCACGAGCAGGTTTGATCATTGTGCCAAACTTTGTTTAGCTGGACCCCAGTGTTGCTGTTGTCGCAGCTGTAGCGTTGGACCAATAAAGTCCAGAAAAAGTAAATTGTCCGACACTTCACTCCTTCACTATAGCCACCGTATGCAGTACAGAATGCCTGAAGTCTGGGTCATGGAGAGTGACCATAATGGTCTTCCCATTCGAAGAGCAGGACCCTTACCAGCTTTGTTTGGAAGTCCATACACCCTGCTATGTTTGAAAGTTCATAAACCCTGCACCAGATCCTCTCCTCCATCCAAAGGATGGGTCAAGTGTTCTTTGATAAAGAGGGGAGGGAGAGGTGGTTTGCATTTACACTTGAATAGGTTGTGTCCTGCCCTCACACAAAGGGCGGGTTTACCCCCTGATCGTCTGGAGCGACGGCTGGGCTGAAAGGGACTGTTGTGCACTTCTGAGGGTTCCTTTGAAGTCACCCCCTACATCAAAGGCATTAATTACAATAAGTACTGATACTCCGACCCCATATCTATAAACACTTTTGGACCTTTAACCAGACATCGCTGGCTCTACATCTACACATTGCCAGAAGGACATGCTGTGCTGCTAGGAGGGACTGCCACTTTGCCAACTTATTTTTTATTTCACTGAGTTTTATATAGCGCAAACTTGACCCGAATTGGGTATCAGAGCGCTTTACATAGCACCAGTTGCATTACATGAGGACACATTCGTTTTTGTTAGGCACGGGGAGATTAAGTGATTTGCCCAGAATCAAAGGATGTTCAGCGTCATTGCCGAGACTCGAAACCAGTTCCCCAGATTCGAGGTCGACTGCCCTAGCCGTTAGGCCAACTCCTCTCCCAACTGCTCTGCTGTGCTGGCCTGCTGCTTACCGAGCTGCAGAATGGACTTCCACTTTGCTACCTGCCTTGCTGTGCTGGCCTGCTGCATGCTTCTTCTGCATTTTTGCATCTGTGTTCTCCAAGGGCTTGTTTACTTGCCCCCTGTTTGGGGGAAATCTCTGGGCCATCAAAGATTACCCCATGGTTACTGCTGCTGTGGGACTCTGCCCTATTGAGTCCAGCAGCTGTGCCTGTGGCAAACGTCTGCTCTGTGGAAGTGTGCCTAATCGCCAGGTGGTGCTTTTCAAAACAGAGCACTTTTGCCTCCTTCAACTCTAACACTCTGTTCTGTGGAAGCCAGCCCTGCCCTCTGCTCGAGCAAGGAGCTTGACGCTGAAGAAACCCGCACTTTGTTCACCCAAAAGAAACAACAAGCAGTCCGATTCCGGACAGACCAGTGCTTTGCACCCAAAATTCATCAACCAAACGCCTCGAGCACGCCCGACACATCCACGGCCTGACACGTTGCGGAGGCGACGCAGTTCCATTGTGATGTCAGCGCTGCTTCAACATGCCTGCCCGGAAGAAACAGCATGGCTTTGCTCCCATCAGCGCCCCCTCCAGGAAATCTCCACGTCACAGGGTTCCCTTGAGAGGACAGAGGGTCTCGCCGCAGCTCATCATTGTACTCTCACGTTTTGGGCTTCTCCACCCCAGCGGCCCGCCTAACAGGTACTGAGTACAGTTGCCGTCACACTGCGCATTCGTGGGTGGCTGGGGGTTGTAAGTGCATGGTTGTGAGGTACCGGCTGAGGCCTCCTGTGCGAACACGGAGTTACAACCACTCATTACAACCTGAACCGGCCCGAGGACCTTGTGGAGTATTGCCTTCTCAGCTCCAAGCGTGTGGAGGGTCCATCAGTTGATCCCCGACAGGATCGCGGTAATTGTTGGGAAGTTTGCCATAACAAACCTAAAAGAAGCGTAGGTGCTTCTGAACCTAATGTTCATTTGAGGTCTTTAATGCGATGCTTTAAACGCCTATAACTTGAAATATATCTACTGTAGTTTTATCGTTTTGGTCTTGTTTTGCTCAGAATATAATAAGCTATTTGTATGAAACCTGTGTGGAGTCTTTTTGTGGTGTATTATTGTGTTACTGTGTGTGTTGCACAAATACTTTACAGATTGCCTCTCATAAGTCTGCCTGCTCTGTGCCAAGCTATCAGAGGGTGAGCACATCCTAGGTGTGTATCTATCTTACTCTGACTAGAGTGGTGAGTTCTGCCTGGTTTAGGTGCATACCTTAGTCAACCAGAAACTTAATTTCTAACAACAATTACCTACTTTTAGCATCAGCACCGCCTCTATGGCTCCTTTGACTATAAGAGCCTGCACTTCCTGCTGCAACAGGGACAGATGGTCTGAGGTAGTGGAAGGTGCAGTGGAGTGTTCCCCTAGCACACTATAGAATATTTTGGAAGAAAAGTGGTCTGAAAAAGACGAGGGTTAGCTCAGATCTAGATCTGTTTGCACAAAAAAAAAAAAAAGGAACGGATGTCAGAGTACATGGGTGGTGCCTATACAGTCCTGTTGATAACACTTCCAGCGCAAAACAACAACATCACTGCAGAGCCACTGGTGCCACCTGCTGGTGCACAGGGGTACTGTTGAAGATTCTCCAGATACAGAATGACGCTTGGGGAGATACCTCTATAATTCAGAGAGCTGGTGGAAGTTTTTAAGGCCTCCTTTAACACATCAGTAAGTTCTACCTCATTGCATAATGTGGATTTTTAGTACTTACTGCACGTATGTATACTAACAATATCTATTACCACTTGACTCCAGGCAGTTCTTCTAGTCTAGAAGTAGCCAGTGTGCCATGCCTCAGTCAACTCAGTCAACTTGTGTGCTCGCTTTGCTTCACTGCCAACTTAATTAATTTAGAAACTAGGATACTACAGCCTTTGCTCGATACATACGCCCAACTTCTTCTTTTGGGCCCTGTTTCTCTACAGTAAGCATAGCCTTCATAGGTCCTTTTCTAAACTATCGTTCTAGTCCTGATCAGGCCTTCAGAAGTCCTTGTCCCGATGATATTCCTACAACCCTATGGAATCACATCAACTGTACCCACATGAACCATGTATTGATTGATGTATAAATCACTATCACTGAGGTACAAACCAATAACAATACTTGTGTCATGTGATTATATTTATTAATTCCATTTTGTAAAGCAAACAATATATCGAGGGAAAGTATGCTTGGGCCAATTGAGTCAAGCCCCGTTCATAGGGTTAAAGATAAAGCAACCAAAGAATGTGAAGATTCTAAGATTAGGCTTATCACCTCATATAGTCGACAGGAGTGAAAATTAAGGGCCATTATGAACAACAATTGGCCCATTGTATGAACTGATGCAGTGTTGGGCCAGAAATAACCTGAAAAACCTACTCTTACATTTAGACGAGCACCATCCATGAGAAATACACTGGTAAAGAGTAGTCCTGAGTTAAGTTCTAAAACTACATGGCTCACACCAAAGAAGGGGTTTTTCAAATGTAGCTCCTGTAGGGCCTGTAAATTTGGTATCAATACCACCCACTGTACTACACCTTTAAGTGCAGAACTTGTGGCTTTAAAGGGCGATTACAATTGCCGAACAGAATTTGCAGTGTATGACCTTAAGTGCACCTGTGGGCTACGCTATGTGAGAGTTCTGCAACACCTAAGGGCAATCGTTAATTCAGATCCTACGTATCCGGTGGCCAGACATTTTAAATCAGAACATCATAATGACCTTAACTGCCTCACATATTTTGTGATTGGAGCTATAGCACCTCTAAGAAGAGGAGGCAATAGAGAAAAAATGCTCTGCCAGCTTGAGACGCGATTCATTTTGGAGCTAGCTTCCAAATCACCAACCGGTCTGAATAATAGCGAGGATATGCACAATTTTCTATGAAATTTTTTTTTTTTTAATGAAAATACTTATTACGAATTTACTTGCGATAAGGTCAATATGTTGAGAAGTGTAGTTATGAATGCTGTAGATAATCATTATTTATTAGATTTCTATTAATGAAATCTTCTGTATATACGGTTTGTTTCCAGTGTATTGGGTCGCAATCGAATGATTCTGAATTTTCTAATTTAATTTATGTATTTATTGGAAACATCAATATTTCTAACAAAATAAGATTCAATTTGTAGTATTAGCTCCTTTAGGCCGCTATAATATCCTCCTTTTATTAGTGGTTATTAATTGTTATTAATAGGAAGTTTCACTCAACACTTTTAGCACTCAGTGCTTTATAATTTAATATTTATTCACTATTAGTACTTTAGTATAAACTAAGGCATTTAACATTACGGGACTGTCTGCAATCAATATAGAATATAGATGTGTCATTCTGAGATACCAAGTATAGTAAAGATGGTGTAATTGTAACCAGTTAATTTCATTTTGGATTAATTCTAAAAGTAATATTTTGTAGTTATTTTTATGATGTAAATGACCCGTTTATTTAACTGTGTCCCGTTTAGGTTGTCTTTTATGCCAATTGAACGAAGTGTCACGTGGTTAAAGAATGGTTTCCTTTAAAAATGAACACTGCCGCAAAGCGGTTATCATGTGATCAAGGTCACGTGAGGTGACCGAAACGCATCATGACTTGCAACGAGCAATAAATAATTTATAGCACCAGCAGCCAGGGAGTCCGTGCCTGTCTGTAGCCTCAAGTGGTGGAATGCAGTGGGAATTGTTTTTTATTAATTATCTATTTATTAATTCTCATATTTAATTATTTTATTCACTTTCTGTGCGAACCACCTGAGCATCGAGCATAATTTTTACTTTTAATTTCCTTCACCGCAGTACTTGCTTTTGCAGGAGCTGAAGGTTTCTTAGCTCCATGAAATAATAATGAGATCACCAGGGTTCATAGTATCCTATTGCATCTTTATTCTAACCTTTATAGTATTCAACGTTGATTTATTATTGCTCTGGAAACCCCTGTAACAGAAACCATTGTTGATTTCTAATTCTGCACCCCAGGTTCCGGGAACTCAATAGGGTGATCATTTCGATTGTACATTTAGAGAGAGGACTGCATCATGGGTGGTTCTGCATTACCGAGAACCATGACAGGTTGTACTAATGACTACTAGTATGTGAATGGCTGTTCATCTGTGAACAGAATCCACCAGCTGAGCATGATCACACCATTTCCACAACTCTTCTACGCACAGGAAAGAACTCGGAGCGATATCCGAGAAAGGTCAGGCGACTAATGCACTCATCTAAGATTTCATTCAACAAATGAAATGGGGGAAGGGGAAGGAAGACTGGAAGACGAAATCCCAAAATGTATTTTCTATATGCAATGCAGAAACTACTAATTGTTACGAGGTAATACTTGATGTATATATGACTCACCTGTTTAGATTCTGGCTGATGGTTAAAAAACAAAATAAAAACAGTTTCAAATTTTTTTTTTTAAATGAACAACGTACCAAAGGATGCACTTCATTCCTGGCTTTCGACACAATAGCTTTGCCAAACTCCAGTTCCATATTAGACACCATTCAAGTTGTGACTTAGATGTAAAACGGAGAAGTGCACCATTGTGAACTTAAATGAGCAGAGTAATGTACCAACAAGTACCATTAGTGTATCGCTGAGCAAAGAGTCAGTAAAATGACTACAATACATGTTACTTCGATCAGTATTAAGGGAAGGAAAGTGGAGAATAACCTGCGATAAAAGCTGTGTTCAGAGTACCTGATCAAGGTCAAGGCAACGGTGCTATAGTACAAAAATCCCCAGAAGGGTGTAATAGTGTGTTGTTTATTATTTTGTTTCCTTGTAAACATATATTTCTTCGTTCTAGATTAAACCCGCACAGCATGCTCCATAGGATATGAACTAATTTGCTTGTTTTTCTAGGGTGGCTTCACAAAGACTAGATAGCAGACCATACAAAAACAATACTAATTAAAATCCAAAAGCATTACTAATGCGCTGCGGGGTTCAGAAGTGCTTTAAAATAGGTCTCGTCATTAGGAAGAGAGCCATGCTCGTAGTACTTGCACCATCCACACCCCCAATAGTGGCATGCATTACAAAATGCATCATACACGGACACTATTCTTCTAAACGTGAAACTTTGATATAAACTGTGAATGAAATAAGAGTTTGCTTTACCAGTATTTCCCAATCGTCGACGGAGAGGGGTTCCACTGTGACCTGCTTACAGGATAATACTTGGAAGCAGGGCTTAATGAATACCTGGTAAAACACAATTGGAAACACTATGCTTTAAACAAATTCAAACGCTTCACATGCGACAAATTTAACCAAAACACATCTGGATTATTAGTTTAGCTTATACATGTGTGTGCAAGCACGAAAACAACCATAAATCAGTGTGGATTCTTTGTAGAGGTGCTCGTGCCAGCACCCCCTGCGACAGTTCTCCTGTCCAGCTTGCCCGCAGTCCGCTGCCCTCTGCTGCCCTCTGTTTGTGCCTCCTCTGCTCGTTTCTGGCTATATTTTGTCTCTTCTGACCATTTTTCTGCCCTTTGTTTTGCCTTTTCTGTTTGTTTTTTTCTGCTCCGTTTTGCCTTTTTCTACTCGTTTCCACAGTTTCCTCAAGATCTGACTTTTCAATGGAGACCTCTCACCCCAGCGCTCAGATACCCCCAGGGGTGGCAGTGCCGCGCTCTACAAATGCGGATTGATTGAGAAGTGACTGCTTGGTCAAATTACTGGATCCTTTTCTTTTACGCGTTGGCCCTTCCCTGGGCTATGCAAGGTGCAGCAGTGACTTAGGATCATTCTTTGGGATACACAGATGCAGGGACAGTCAAGCAATGTAAAAGTCAGAATGCTGAGGAGTCCTAGCAGCCGGTGCTCTACAAACTAGATCTACAGTGAAAAGGCGGCTTCAGGAAGCCTCTAACTTCGAGGTTAAGGCTAGAAGAGCAGTCAAAGCCTAGCTCAAACCAGGTTGTGTGCGCAGAGTCGAGTTACAGCACAAACATTAGAGCTGCAATAAAAATATGAAAGTCCAGCCAGAGTTGTGGGATAACAAAACATTCTGATATAGAGAGGTACACACAAAAACCACAGTCAAAGTGCAGTTACATTTACGAATTAAAATCAAAACAAGCATTTGCAATGCAATAGGTCTTGCATTATTAAAGTTTGAGCTATTGGCATTGCTAAATAATGCAACACCAATAGCTCAAACTTTAATAATGCGAGACCTATGTGTTTGTCTCTGTGTGTCTCTCAGTTTGTATGTGCGTCTATATATGTGGGTGCATTTCTATGCCTGAGAATGCGTTGCTGTTTGTGTGTGTCTGTCTCTGTGTATATATTTCTGTAGGTCTCTCTGTTACTGTTTGTGCATGTATTTTTTTGTGTGTCATCACTTTCTCTATGTGTGTATTATTGTTTTTGTGTGCATTACATTCTTTCTGTGTATGCATTCTATTTCAGTGTATGCGTCTTTGTCTTTGCGTTTCTGTCTTTGTGCGTGTCTCTCTGTATGTGAATCTTTGTATGTGCGTTTATGTATGTGCATCTCTATTAGGGCGTCTCTGTATGTGCGTCTGTGTATGTGCGTCTCTATTAGTGCGTCTCTGTTAGTGCGTGTTTGTCAGTTTGTGTCCCTGTGTGTCGAAATTGCGTCTCTCTTTGTGCGTTTCTGTATGTACGTCTTTGCAGTAGCGGTCGGTGGTGATGGTATACAAACTAAGGAACGTTGTAAAAGAAAAGAAAAATAAACCGCTATCTCTATACACATGCTACTGTCTGTTGGCGCAGCTTACGTATTAATAACTTTGCCCATTTATATTTTTTCTATGTACTTTTTTTCAAATGCATGCTGTCATTGTATACTTTTTCCTACCTTACTTTTTCAATGCACTATTTTACTATTTACAAACACTCGTGACACAAGGACTATTGATTAAAAAGCCATAAACGCGACCAAAAAGACGAAAAAGTAAAATGCACTTAATGTAGCACAGAATGTATTGAATAAAGCAGGGCGAAAGCATAGAAAAAGTTTGCACCTGTGATGTACTAGTACAGTTGCCCTAGAATTGGGAGTATATACAAAGAGCATATTGTTACAGTGTAATACAATAGGCAGTAAGTTGGAATGCATAGTACCTAATATTTATTACGCTGTAACAAGGTGCTTATTTGTACATTTGCTAGTAATCCGCTTTTTCGTACTCTTCTAACACAGCTGTGACTGTGACTCCACCCATTGACACACATACACAAACACACAAACATAGAGGTGCACACACAGAGAGACACACAGAGACACATAGAAACATATATAGATATTAAGGTACAAACAGGATACACAAACACACAAACAGAGGTGCACACACAGAGAGACACACACAGACACATAGAAACATATATAGATATTAAGGTACAAACAGATACAGATATATCTAGGCACACACTGACAGAAGCACATACATACAAGAGAAACAGAAATAAATAAAGATACACACTTAGAATAAGGCACAAATAAAAACACAGAAAATGAAAAAATGAGAGAGAAAGAGAGAGTGAAAATGAACGCGATAGGAAAAACAAAGAAGCCTGCAAGTGGTGCGCGCACGCGCGCCACAGCTAAGCATGTGATTTCAATTATCACGCTCGTGTCTGGGCACGATAATTGAAACCACATGGCCTATTGGTGTCTATTACGCGCACCAAGCGCGTAATAGACACCAATAGGCCATGGGCGGAGCAATGCGCCCCCGTTTAGCCAATTGCGTGCAGTCTTTTATAAAAAGACACACGAAAAGGCCAATGGGGTAGCACAAAAGGAATCGCACACGCACGAGCGTGTGCAATTCCTAGGTCAGTGCTGAATCCCCGTTTTTCACCTACTGAATGTCTCGCGCTGCGGGAGCACTGCTGCGCAGTGCAACGGTAGGCGCGAGACCTAAAAACGACTGAAATTCGCTAGTCATTGCTAGGTGCACAATTCATAACTCACACTAGAACCATACAAACCATAACATTGCACAACAAATGCAATGCTCAAGAACTCATCCTTACCGGAACGGAAGCAATTCCAAATGTAAATTATCCTACAAATGAGATTACATATCTCATTATACTTGCCACTTTGACTGAAACGACTACGAATTTAGCATCATTAAAATGTTAAATTACAAGTCGATGTTTAAATACATTTTGCTTTATATATTATTTAGTGGTATAAATATTGTGAGGTTATAAGCATTACTTCTGGTGTACAGCTGGGACATGAAGTCAATCTGCAGGCAGCTAATGCCCGTTGGACATGCGTTTGGCTATGCAAACAGGGGTTGGGGCAGAGGGGGTGGTCTCTGGCTAGGGCCTGTGTTCAGGTGCCATGTCCGGTGATGGAGCAAGAACTCGCAATGAGACTTGCTCGTAAGCAATCCTCTCACAGTATTAATTTATTAAAACTTTGTAATGTCTCTACTAATAAATGCACACATAAACACTATCGTAGTGAAGCTTGCCTACGTGTTTAAACTAATAAGTAACGCTTGTCTAAATCCAAAATGGCCGCTAATGCGCGGGAATATCATTGCTAATGTGTCAACCATATCACATGGTATGACGTCTTTCTTTGCTTGGAGGGAAATCTTTTGCTTCTGCGCAGTGTGTGTTAAAATGGCTTCTTAATGTTTTCACGTGCTAAAGCTTGCGCATATGCTGCAATTAAAACTGTGGTATTCTAATGCTATTAATGCGGGATAGATTTATAAATAAATGGGAATAAAGTAGACAGAGTGGGAATACAGCGAAAACATTTATTTTGTGATTTTAATATTTTCTTGTTTGACTTTTATTAGTTCGTAAATGGGCCTGGGTTGGTTGAACTGCAGCTCGAGAGACATTGGTTCTGCGCATGCGCCCTGCAAGGCTGACCAGAGGAAGCGATGAAGTCAACTTGGAAGCCCTCCAAGGTCGCAAAGCCTGGTTCACAAGTTCATCTGAAATGTACCTGAAGTCGCAACAAATGTATACAAAATGTATTAAAGAATCAATGGGAAACGGGTGGGAAATAAAGCAAATGTATTAATTGTGAGGGGCGGTATTTTAAAACAATGGGCATAAAGAAATTGAACTAAATTGACATGGTGTGAGGATCAACCCCCTGTCTCCGTCCAATCAGAAGTAGTGGGCCCATAATTTGGAAACATTAATGGGAGGTACCTGGGTGTAGAAAGGTATAATAGATATAGAATTAGCTAATTAGTTAGATCAGGTTTTTGGTGCTCGACGAGCTGATCGACAAGCTGATCGACTGCAGACTGAACCGCTGTCCAGAGAGGTCCTGAGGTGGGGGCGGCGGAGTCCATTAGAAGGAAGACACGGAAGAACTCGAGGAGGAGCGAAGTGTCAGAGAGGGGAACGACGCAGGCGTCGTTGATAGAGAGGTCACCTGTCCTGTCCTGAACCTGGTCCGGAGGTCTTTGGTCTTCATCCTTCCTGGGACCTATCTTTCCAACTCCTTGGCCAAGGGGTTTGGTTTCTCGCACCTTTAGGTAAATATAAATGCAACCTTTAGTTGTGCTGCTGTCTCTATCTTCTTCTTTCTGAGGAACCGTCATTGATCGATAATTGATTATTAATATGCTTCATCCTTGATATACGATTAAGTATTATGTGGTTTGTAATTTACTCTGCTAAAATTTAGATAAACATTTAAAAAACTTCCTGACTCAGTGATTATTTAGAAATTATGAATTGTAATGAATGTCACTCATTTTAAACTTCCCAATTATCAAAGGGTCCATTAGTAAGTCATTACTCTTCAATCAGAACAGTAATTGGTAGCAGGGATATTGATAAAGAGTACAACTGACACACCAGCGGAAATTGCTAGCGTAGTATGAATGAATGGGCCCAGGTGAGTATTCGGTGTATGAATGCTTGTTGCTAGTAACCCGCTGGATCAGAGCAGAGGATGGTTATACTTTGTTAATTGGGTAATGAGAATTATATTTTTATAAACTAACATCCGTTTGGTCAAAAGTTTTGTTTTATGTTGTCCAGAATTCCCCGGGGAAAATTGAATAGCGGATGGTAAGTGGAAGCCATACTGCAGTGATGTTATCTGTCAGGCAGAAATAGTACTGAAAGGTTAAGCAGGGCTATCAGTACTTGTTAGGGACTCTGTGCGTGTGAGTGACAGCAAAGGAATACGCTGGTGAAAATTTGATGTTATATCACCTAGAAAGGGTAACATTGAAGAAGTAGCAGGTATTTCTGAAACTTACGTGAAGAGTAAACGGAAGGGTTTTACTCGTAGTGTATGTTTAGTAAACGGAAAGGTTTTACTAAAGTGTGAGAGAAACTATCCTTTTCGATTTAGCGAAACTGGCACGATAGCGAATGTTTTATGTTGTTACTGAATTTTAATAAGAAGTACAAAGAAAATAAAGTTTTGCGTACGATTTTGTAAAGGGAGGGTCAGCTGCCGGAGAGGAAGTTGACGTCACAAACGCCGAGCTAGGATTGGTCGAAACAGCGGGCATGGAAAGACTCTTGTAAAGGAGGGGTCAGTAGTCAGGAGTAATACTGACGTCACAGGTGTCGCGCTGGGATTGGTTGAAACAGCGAGGGACAGAGAAGCGCAGATTGTAAAGGAGGAGTCGTTAGACAGACGTCACAGAAAAGCCGCGCTAGGATTGGTCCGAGATAATTGTTAGCTGGAATTTAATTGGTTGGTAGCATAGAAGTCGAAATCCTTGTGGATAGTGGAGAATATATGTGGAAACGTGATCCGACGTTAACAGGAACACGTCCAGACAAGAGATTCTTAGGTTTCGCAGAATATAATTCGATACATAGATATTTACCCAAAATGTATGGAGAAAAGAGAAAATTGTCATTTCTACAAAAGGTTAAGAATTATTTTAAGAAGGATAAACCCATCAAAACTAGAGAAGGAATTATCATTCCACCAGCAAAAACGCCCGCTTCAATCATGATGATGGAGAGAGGTTATCATACTTGCGTATGGTTAGAAAATTGGATAGAATATACCAAAAATGGCGGAATATTAGCATTCCCAGAGAATGGTACTTTCAATGGGAGAATTCTTCAAAATTTAAGATTGAGGATGAATGAGTTAGAACCCAGACCAAGATTAACTCAATACGAAGCCTTAGAAGAGTGGGAAACCGAGGCATTCGAACGTGACCGAGCAAGAAGCAGTAGGGGTTATCGGGGATTTTTTCCTAGATACCAAAATGAGTCAAGAGATGGTCAGATGAAGCAGTGGAGAAGAGCGATGCTTACAGAGGGTTTGTATCCAGTATTTATGACAGAAGAGTCATTAGGGGGCAAATGCACAGAAAAGACAAAACACTTGACAGGGTTTGGAGATTCTGAAGATGAATTTATGGAAGAAATATTAAAGAACCCGCCACCATATCAGGAAGGGACAAGTGGATGTACCCCAAGCGCACCACTTTTAAAAACACCATTGGTACCGCAAGTATTGCATAATCCACCAGTTAATAGGGAACTTCAGGATAAAGAAAAGGAGGCTGTAGACAGAAACAGAGCAGAATTGATACAGAAAATAACAGCTGAATGTACATCCTGATTCCCTGACCATACCGGTAACAATTGGTCCAGTGGTTCCTTTATATGGTGACCAAGTAAATTATCCGAAACCTCTAGTCATGCCTACACCTGTAGAGATTCCCAAACCTGAAACTTTAATAATTGATGACCATATCAGTGATTGTGAATCTATGATATCCCTAATGGATTTACTGATTCGAGGATCTGTAAATAGCACTCCTAGGAGGATAACACCTGGTTGCTCCAAAGATGTAAATATAGTAACCTCATCTGGAACTAAGAGTGCCACAGTAGTAACGCCAGAAGACTTAGAAAGGTGGGCACAAGGATCAGACAGACAGAGTTCACCCCCAAAGATCATGGACATATATAAATTAAAAGTCGAGTTAGAAGAAATGATAGCAGGAAATGTAGGAGTAGATCGTTTAAATACTTACGATGAAGAAGAACTATTGTTCGTATGCAGAAGTATAACTAGAAATGTAAAGATATTTCATGAGAAATTATCAGATTTGGCCTTGCAGATGGGAATTGAAATAGGGAAGTCAAAAGTGTTACAGAAACCCTATAGAGCAGACTTCTCTGACAAAGATTTAGAAAACATGAATGCCTCTGGCCGAAAACTACAAGTAAAGGAATTAATGTCAGTTTTACAGAAATGGGGAGATCTAGATAAATGGAAAGCTAGATGGACAAAGAAAAAGGAAGAGGCACGGTACAGTAGAACAACTTCTGAATATTTATTGAAAGAAACAGGGAAAGCAGATCAGATGTACCCGATGCAAGAAGTACCTGGAGGAGGTTATGTTCATGTCCCATGGAATAGACAGGATATTTTGTCATTTACGAATGATTTCCCAAAGTTGAGAGAAAAGCCAATTGAATGGTACAAGCAGGTTGAGAGGTTTGTGAAAGTGTCAAAGGTATTGTTGAAGGACTTGGATGGTTTGTTCGACATAGTGGTACCTGCCAATTTGTGGACAGATTGTAAAATTACGGTTGACTGGCCGAGTGAAGAGTATCCTAGAGATCCAAAGACAGGTGCTCCATCAAGTGATGTGATGGAAAAGTATCAGCAGGTGATAACTTACCTGAAAGGGAAAATACCACCGAAAGAAACGAATTGGGTGAAAATAGATAGGACTACCCAAGAAGCAAGCGAATCGGTACATGCCTATTATGAACGCCTATTGCAGGTATTCAAACAGTATAGTGGATTTGAGGACATTGGAGATAAAAATATGAGTCAGTTTGTCTATCGATTTGTTTATGGTTTAAAGCCAGAGATTTGTCAAATGATTAAGCAGCACATGTTGTGCTGGCAAGGGAAACCCATAGACGAAATTTTGAAATATGCCAAATATTGTGGAGACGATATTGAGGATAGGCACAAGAAACTACAAGAGAAAGTGATGTGGGCTCAGGTGAAAATGGCTGAGCGACAGTATTAATTTGGATAATCCAAATGATAATCAGGGAAAAGAATCTAGAACGAATGGTGACACAGGAAATGGTGGTAAAGTGAGGGGACGAATGAGTAGAGAAGAAGCTAAAAAGAAATTTCCTCGTCATGGATGCGGAAAGTTGGGGCATTGGAAGAACGAATGTAAAAAGATTCAAAATAATAATGGCCCAAATCATAATTTAAATCCTTAGACGCAGAATGACTCACAGCAGGGTGTAAATCCTCAGAGTCAGTTGCCACCTTCTCCTATACAGGGTAATGTAAGCAGAGCAAAGCACGGTACAGACATCGGATATCAAGGAGGAAGTGGTAAGAATGACTATGTAACTTCACAGTTTCTTTTACAGGATGATTTTTATCCATGTGACCAATGACGGTGCCTGAGAGAGAGGAAGAAGGAGTGCGTACTTGGCGCATCCTTGCCGGTAGACCAGTCAGGTCCATATGTTGAAGGGAAAGTAAGAGATAATGATATCACTTTCCTTTTGGACACTGGTGCTACCCGTTCTACTGTGAGAACAGCAGATATCCCAGACCTTCCTCTCTCTGGAGAAGCTATCCAAGTTGTAGACGTAGCTAATCAAAAGATCAGAACACCTCTCACTAAACCAATGGAAGTAAAAATAGGAAACTTCAGAGAAATGCACCAATTTGTAGTGTGTGATTCTAGTCCAGTAAACCTATTGGGTAGAGACTTGTTGTGCAAAATGAATTGTACTATTTTCTGCACGCTGGATGGTGTTGCTATACAGACCCCAGACGAAGATCATGTTTATAAGTTCATGATAGCCAAGCAGGGTACAGAAATAGACGAGATGTTCTCTTTGATAACGAAAAACGAGTTACCAGAAGAATTAAGAACTACAGTAAAATCCAAAGTATGGGATTTCACCGGGAAAGAAGTAGGACTTATGGCCAAAATAGACCCAGTAAAAATCACTGTAAAGGAAGGTGCAATTTTCCCAAATACCAGACAGTACAAAATGAGTGCAGAAGTAAAAGCAGGAGTTGTTGAGGAAATTAACAGAATGGTAAAACAAGGCATATTAAAAGAAGTTATGAGTAGCCCTTGTAATTCACCAATCATGGGTTTGAAGAAGCCTAGTGGAAAGAATAGGATTGTTCAGGATTTACGCAAAATTAATAAGATTGTGGTACCTTGTTGTGCTATAGTGCCAAATCCTGCAGTAATCCTATACCAGATACCCTGGAGTGCAGAATGGTTTACTGTGATTGATTTACGCCAAGCATTCTTTTCAATACCATTGCACCCAGATAGCCAGTATCTCTTTTCATTTAAATTTGAAAACAAAGTCTATGTGTGGAATCGTGTTCCTCAAGGATACACAGAAAGTCCCTCCATTTTCAATCAAATACTGAAGGGTGTTTGGAGAAATTAGTGCTACCCAGAAGTTCAGTCTTGGTACAGTATATAGACGACTTACTGGTAGCATCCAGCACTCATGATGATTGTGTTGAAGATTCAATTGCATTACTTAACCATTTGGCTGAGGAAGGACATAAAGTGTCTCCTGAAAAACTGCAGTTCTGTACCACAGCAGTTAAGTATTTAGGACACCAGACTGAAAAAGGAACAAGAAGAATAACATCTGATAGAATAAAGATAATCAAGAAAATGAAAATGCCAGAAACACAAAGAGAAGTGAGAATGTTCCTTGGAATAGTAGGTTACTGTCGACAATGGATAATAGGGTTTTCATTACTAGCAAAGCCTTTAATTCAGTTAACCAAAAAGAAAGCCAAAGATCCAGTTGAATGGGATGATGAAAGTGCTGGTGCATTTGTAAAATTGAGGAATGCACTATGTGAGGCACCTGCTTTGGGTATGCCTGACTATACAAGAGAATTCACACTATTTTGCTATGAAAGAGAAAATTGTGCACTTGCAGTGTTAACTCAGAGACATGGAACAGATAGACGTCCTATAGCATATTTTTCTGCTACATTGGACCCAGTGGCGGCAGCATTGCCAGGCTGTTTGAAAGCAGTCGCTGCTACCTGTATGAGCATTGAACAAAGTGAGTCAATAGTAATGGGATATCCTGTAACAGTATTTGTCCCACATGCAGTTGTGATCCTATTGACAAGAACTCGAACTCAGCATCTCACACCTAGTCAGATGACAAGGTATGAAAGAATTATTCTTGGTGCTGAAAATGTGACCATAGTTAGGTGCACTATTGTGAATCCTGCCACGTTATTACCAGATCCAGTTTTTGAAGAAGTTAAAGATGATCCAGAACATGATTGTCTAAAAGTCACAGAATTATGTACAAAACCGAGACCCGACATACAGGAGACGCCCCTAAGAAAACCAGATAGGGAGCTGTTTGTGGACGGCTCATGCTTAAGGCATGAGGATGGTAAATTGAGTGCAGCCTATGCTGTATGTGAACTAACTGGAATAGTCGAGGCATCCTATTTACCAGGAGTCAAGTCTGCACAAGTAGCTGAATTAATTGCTCTGATTAAAGCTTCCAAAATTGGGAAAAATTTAAGAGTAACCATATTTACGGACAGTCAATATGGGTACGGGGTTGTGCATGACTTTGGCCAACTGTGGATGCAGAGGGATTTCATGACTTCTTCAGGATCCCCAATCAAAAATGGACAGTTTGTAAAAGAACTATTGGAAGCAATACAATCACCAAAAGAATTGGCAGTGGTGAAATGTGCCGCACACCAGTCAGGAGATGACTGGGTGGTAGTCGGTAACAGATATGCAGATCTGGTGGCTCAACATTGTGCCAAAAACAGGTTGTCAGTAAATAAAAAGGTTGAAAGGATGGGAATCAGCTGCCAACTTATGCTATATGCACCACCTGAAACATGGAATGATGTGAAAAGACTGCAAGATGATGCTGACGAGAGTGAAAGAGATGCATGGATAAAAATAGGAGGTTCTCGAAGGGCAGACGACGATGTGTGGGTTTATGCCGACGGCAGACCAGTCATGCCCGACTGTCTGATTTCACAAATGGCCAGAATGTATCATGGAGATACACATGTAGGGAGAGATGCCATGATTAGACTCTTCAGACAAAGTTGGTATAATCCAAAGTTTAGGGCTGCAGCAGAGAGTCTTTGCCAAAGGTGTTTAACTTGCCAAATGAATAATCCAGGAAGAAAAACAGTAATTGGTTTGGGAAAAATTGGAAAGGCTGAGGGTCCCTTTGTGAGATTACAGCTAGATTTCATACAGTTACCACCATGTAAAGGACTGAAATATGTACTTGTCATAGTGTGTCTGTTTTCAAGGTGGGTGGAGGCTTACCCTACCAGAAGGAATGACAGTATTACAGTCGCAAAGCTGTTGCTATGAGAACTCATTCCTAGGTTCGGTTTCCCAGTAACTTTGGAATCAGATAGAGGAAGTCACTTTAATAATGATGTGATCAGAATAATCTGTGAAGCATTCCAAATTGAACAAAAATTGCACTGTGCGTACCGCCCAGAAGCTTCTGGAGTGGTTGAACAAATGAATGGCACAATAAAATCAAGACTGGCAAAGGTGTGCATCAACATCGTTAAATTGGCCAGATGCATTGCCTCTTGTTTTAATGGGACTCGGAAGCATTCCTGATAGAAATACAGGATTGAGTCCGCACGAAATAATCATGGGAAGAGCAATGAGACAAGCACATGTACCTACAAATAAACTGCTGAACATAACTGATGATATGGTTCTGGATTATTGCAAAGGATTGGCTGACCTAGTGCGTTCCGTCTCTCATCAGGTTGGAGAAGACGCAGTTTCCAGGCAGCCTGAGCAAGAGCATGATCCGAATCCCGGAGACTGGGAGGTTGTGAAGCATCACACCAGAGAAACGTGTCTATCACCCAGGTGGGGCGAACCTTGTCAGGTTATACTAGTCACGAACACAGCAGTGAAATGTGCAGGATTGCCTAATTGGATTCATGTAAGCCACGCCAAAAAGGTACCAGAGCCTGAAGGACAAAATCCTCAGACAGCACCAATAACTGAGGAAGCTGAAGGTTGGCCAGCGGAAGAATCCCAGGTGAGAGATTCAATAGAAGCTGAAGAAGAACAACCGAGCACAAGTCCGGACTGGATACCAGTGGTTGATATACCAGAAGTTTTCAACAGATCAAGAAGCCGATCAAAATTAGAAGAAATTAGGGAAGACCAGATAGGTGAAGAAGAAGCAGCTCAGGATGAGGAAAATGAAACAATAAGAAAACCTGAGCAGGATCAGATAGGGAGAAGAAATTGGGCTCAAATCGACAACGAAACAACAACATTTGAGCAGGGACAGACCGGTTTAGAAGAACGCGGTCAGGCTGCAGAAGTACAAAGTGCAATAAGCCCTGATCAGAACCAGTTCGATCTAGGAAAATACTTTCAAGAAGAAGAAGATCACGAGAACCTCAAGCCTGAAGACGTAAATCCTGAACAAGGTCAGTTGCTAGAAACTCACATTGGAGCAATTGAAGAAAAACCAATAAGACCTGAAAAAGAACAAATAGAAGAAGAAACTGAGAACGAAGAAAAACAAACTGTGCCACAACTTGAAAATAAAAGAACTTCTGAAGAAATAAGTGAAGAGACAGTGCAAACAAAGAAGGTCAGGAGAGGTGATCATTGGCCTAGTGTCATTAAAAGAGTGAAATACCATATAGAAACCAGAAGTGAAGATCCAGAACAAGTAAATGAAGTAACAAGCCTAACTGGACAAACAAGTGGAACTGCAAAACGAAAAAGCAAAAGACAAACTTGTGAACAATAAATTTAAAGGTCCTGATTGGACTTATATAATCCTTGAAGACTACGAGAGTTCAGAGTCAAGTGAAAGTGGTGACGAAGGAACAAGTGCGGAACTGATTTATGAGAAAGAAATAAAACCACCTTGATAACGTTAAGTCTTGAAAGAAAAGATAAGAAGAGAAATCTTCCTTGTCAAAATGCCTGACGATAGAGTTTTTGGGAGACCGAAAAGGAAATGTTGTAAAAGATGCTGTGCTATATGCATATGTAGTCTGGTAGTGGTGCTTATAGTATGGTTAGTTGTGATCGTAGCAATTCCTTACCTTCTGATAATGGATAAAAAGATTAACAACGAAACGAAGGAAAGGATAGATAACTTGAGAGGTAATAGAGTAGAATTAAAGGCAGAAGATGAACCAGAGTTTCATCATGAGGTAACAGATAATGACACGTTTGAATGTTTTCCCAAAATTATTGTTTCATTATGTAGATACCATGGAAGTTAGTAATTGTTATGTCTGTATGAAGTTACCCGAATCAGTAGCGGAAGGATTAACATATTATCATTTACCATTAACTTATGGCATATCATGTAGTGTACTGACTAGTTTATTTTATAAAACAGGGAGACTTCAGTATTATTATTCAAATATAGATGTGATATTTTCTGAGGTTCCGATTCGAAAGAAAATGAATCCAGTGCTTAGTAGTCAAGATGCACAGTTTATGGGAGAATTTTTCTTAACAATGAAATCGATAGATATAACACATGCACATAGAAGCAATCTAACATGTTCGTTACATGAAGAAGAAAAGATATTTTTGAATTTAGTAGAGAATAGAAGACAAGATTTCCAAAAGAAAGCATCTGAGCATAAGGCTCATCTGCCACCTTGGGCTGAGAAAGAGGGTAGTTACACACCTGGCAAGGCTCAAGCTGCTATGGCTCTGGATTTTGTAAAGACAGGGAAAATGTGTCTACATAGGTTAAAGACGGAGTATAACAATATTTTCATTGGTACCAGTGAATGTGAACATAATTTCTTAATTCTTGGAGGTTGGGGACTAAAAGGAGGAACAGATTCAGTTTTTCCTGGAATCTATTATGTGTGTGGGAATAAGGCTTACTTTAGGCTTCCTGCACGGTGGTATGGAAGTTGTTATTTTGGAATAGTATTTCAAAATATACCACGTAAAGAGGAACACTGGGAGCAATGAAAATAATAGTGAATTAACACGTAGTAAAAGAGCTAGTTTTTCAGAAATTGTAGGGGATATATTTGGTGCATTGATACCTTCAGTGGGAATAATTCTGAACTCAAGGAAAATATGTAAATTATCTACAGTGGTTGATCGCTTATCAACGGACACTGCTGGAGGATTTCTAATGATTAATGCGGAGATGGTTGCAATTAGATCAATGGTTATGCAAAATTGACTTGCTCTTGATATAATATTGGCAAAAGAGGGAGGAGTCTGTAAATTATTGAAAACAAAACACTGTTCCACGTACATACCTGACAAAAGTGCAGAAATTGGAACGTATATACAGAATATAACAAAACATGAGAATGAACGAAAACCACTGGAAGTTGATAGTGTATGGGAAAGATTGACAAATAGTATAGCGTCAATTGGTTCCTGGTTTGCTGATGTAGGGAAAGGACTTATAGGTCAAATATTAGTACCCTTAGCAGGGATAGCAATAATAGTATTGTCAATAATAATATGGTGCAAATGTTGTAAAAAGAATGAGACGTATAGAGTGACAGGAAAAGGAAAGAAAAGAAAGTTTGATGAAATTGAACTAGAAGATCTAAAAAGTGAATTATACAAGAAACTGAAAGGAGATGATAACAAGCATTTGCAATGCAATAGGTCTCGCATTTACGCGAGTTTAAGTTATTGGCATTGTAAATGACAATGTGTTTAATTTCTGTTTCAAAAACCAAAACATAAATAAAAGGCATTGTCATTTACAATGCCAATAGCTCAAACTCCCGTAAATGCGAGACCTGTTGCATTGAAAATGCTTGTTTGTCCTGTGTGATCCACACGCTGGTACCTTGTCAGTTTCGTGTTAACTCCATGTGACTCTTAATAATCAAGTCCCGAAAACCACAACGAGAGAGAGGGAAGTAGAAGCAGAAAGAGAGAAGTGATAGGTGGGTAGGGAGAAGGTGGTATGAGAGAGAACAGTGGTGGAGGGACAAAAGGAAGGAGGAGTGGTGTGTGAGAGAGGTGAGAGCCATCGAGAGAAAGAGGGGGTGAGAGAAAGAGGAAGTGACTGTGTGACAGCAGTGGAGAGAGCGCGACATGGACACATAGGGCGGAAGAGGTAGAAGGGAAAGAAAAAGAGAGGGACGCAGAGAGGGAGATAGGAGAAGAGACACGTGGAAAGAGGCGTCTCCGTGTTGCATGCAACAGTGCACTAGATTCAGCCCTCCGTCCATTCTCTCACTGTGGAACCTCCGCCGCACTCAGTGACCCCCGCCATGATGTACCCCAGCATTGACATCTGCGCTGTCTGTGACCCCGGGCCGTGCATCTCCCCTTCAATCCCAAATCCATGTCCAAGGGGCCTTCCACAATCTAGGAGCTGAGTGGGTGCACGTTTTTAAAATAAGTCATGGAGACAAAGTGCTTTGCGAATTTGACCATCACCTTCATTTTTTGTGGGGCAATCTAGCCTTATCAGCAAGTGGCCATTGCAAGTATTACCCCATGAATATTTCATTGCTCAAGGAGGAGTGGCATAGCTGGTCCACTTGTGAGCACACCACTTCCAAGAAGACATCACCCAGTCTGCCGAGTGCAGAAAAGGGTGACACTACTATCCCCATTACCATGTATCAATACCAGGAAGTGCAAGAAAAAGTCACGTGACGGCGTTTTCCTATGAAGTATTCGGATTCAATTCAATCACCCATTAAAACCTCTCTGGTTCATATAACACAACCACCTATCTCTCCCGGAGAAGGGGACCCAGCTTACCAAGATCACCAGTCTCTTGCCGACGGGGGGTTTGAAGCCCCAGCAGCTGCGTTAAGGCCACCCTCATGCACTCATCCCATTCGGAGGTGACTGCATCCACGGTGGAGCGGCCGAACAAGATGGGAAGGGGGTGGGGGGCACTGAGTAGGGAGTGGCTGCTCGGCTGCGGGAATCAGTAATCGGAACATGGTACAGCAACAGAGTGCTCTGCGTGGAGCTAGAGTCAGTACCACTCATCTCCAGCCAATCAGCTGCACTTACGAGGAAGTAGCAAGTATACACAAGGTATATTCAGATAGTATACTTTGTTAGCATAAAAATGTCTTTATTTCATTACAAATGCTGATGCCGAAGGGGCAACCGAGCGGTGGGCGGAAAGAGAAAGGAAAGAAGAAAAACAAGATATACCGTTCACGGAAATAACTGCAGTCCACACTAAATGCCATCATACTACTAACCTGATGAACGTTCCCACAACCATGTATGGCTAGCCATCGGGATCTTCATTGGGGTTCGCTGGGTTTGTGATTAGCGTCCCTTTACTAGCGCTCCATTGTCCCCAGGAGCCTCCAACCGGTGAATACCGTTTTAGGGGGGGCTTGCTCAGAGCCACGCGCGCTCCATCCTGTGCCTCACGCCCTCTTGTTGTTGTGGAATCGGCATGGAGGGGGCTGTGAGGCAGCGTCGGCTGACCTGGATAGAGCAGGATCCTAGTGTGCGCGTATTAAAAGCCGAAGAAAAGCAAGGCGCGCGGACGCTATTCTTAAAGCGTCCCGTGCTGCAAAAATTAATATATATATTTTGTGTTAACGTAACCCGCATTTAAAAAAAAAAACACGGGCGCCATTGCGAGCCACACATTTTAAAAAGAAGATGCACAGGCACCATTACCGTCGTGCCGCGTTGTCAGAAAAAAAAACATACACTGTTTAAAAAAATAGAGTAAACAAAAGAAAGGCGCGGGCCGCTATGGGTGAACCAGGCGCCATGGTGCTTAAAAACGAGCGAGCGCGGCAGCCTGCAGAGCTGACCAGACGCTCGTGCGTCATGGCCTTTTGCCTACGATTACGCGCAGGGCAGACATCTGTTTCCAATTACGATAATTGGAAACAGATGTCGGCCCTGCGCGCGTAACCGCCCGAAAAAGGCCACGACGCACGAGCGTGTGGTCAGCTTCTGAAACCCCCTTACTTAAAGTCTTCGCCTAGCAGCGCTTGCGCGCTACTCGAGGCTCGACCTAAAAATAGAAAGTGTAAAAATGAAGCTGAGACAATTTTATGCTAAAGTTGGCATCTGGTTGTGGGTAGTATTTTGATGGCTCAGAAACGCCATCAGAGAGGGGATTGATGGAGCAAGAACTCGCAATGAGACTTGCTCGTGAGCAATCCTCTCACAGTATTAATTTATTAAAACTTTGTAATGTCTCTACTAATAAATGCACACATAAACACTATCGTAGTGAAGCTTGCCTATGTGTTTAAACTAATAAGTAACGCTTGTCTAAATCCAAAATGGCCGCTAATGCGCGGGAATTTCATTGCGCATGTGTCAACCATATCACATGGTATGACGTCTTTCTTTGCTTGGAGGGAAATCTTTTGCTTCTGCGCAGTGTGTGTTAAAATGGCTTCTTAATGTTTTCACGTGCTAAAGCTTGCGCATATGCTGCAATTAAAACTGTGGTATTCTAATGCTATTAATGCGGGATAGATTTATAAATAAATGGGAATAAAGTAGACAGAGTGGGAATACAGTGAAAACATTTATTTTGTGATTTTAATATTTTCTTCTTTGACTTTTATTAGTTCGTAAATGGGCCTGGGTTGGTTGAACTGCAGCTCGAGAGACATTGGTTCTGCGCATGCGCCCTGCAAGGCTGACCGGAGGAAGCGATGAAGTCAACTTGGAAGCCCTCCAAGGTCGCAAAGCCTGGTTCACAAGTTCATCTGAAATGTACCTGAAGTCGCAACAAATGTATACAAAATGCATTAAAGAATCAATGGGAAACGGGTGGGAAATAAAGCAAATGTATTAATTGTGAGGGGCGGTATTTTAAAACAATGGGCATAAAGAAATTGAACTAAATTGACATGGTGTGAGGATCAACCCCCTGTCTCCGTCCAATCAGAAGTAGTGGGCCCATAATTTGGAAACATTAATGGGAGGTACCTGGGTGTAGAAGGGTATAATAGATATAGAATTAGCTAATTAGTTAGATCAGGTTTTTGGTGCTCGACGAGCTGATCGACTGCAGACTGAACCGCTGTCCAGAGAGGTCCTGAGGTGGGGGCGACGGAGTCCATTAGAAGGAAGACACGGAAGAACTCGAGGAGGAGCGAAGTGTCAGAGAGGGGACCGACGCAGGCGTCGTTGATAGAGAGGTCACCTGTCCTGTCCTGAACCTGGTCCGGAGGTCTTTGGTCTTCATCCTTCCTGGGACCTATCTTTCCAACTCCTTGGCCACCTTTAGGTAAATATAAATGCAACCTTTAGCTGTGCTGCTGTCTCTATCTTCTTCTTTCTGAGGAACCGTCATTGATCGATAATTGATTATTAATATGCTTCATCCTTGATATACGATTAAGTATTATGTGGTTTGTAATTTACTCTGCTAAAATTTAGATAAACATTTAAAAAACTTCCTGACTCAGTGATTATTTAGAAATTATGAATTGTAATGAAGGTCACTCATTTTAAACTTCCCAATTATCAAAGGGTCCATTAGTAAGTCATTACTCTTCAATCAGAACAGTAATTGGTAGCAGGGATATTGATAAAGAGTGCAACTGACACACCAGCGGAAATAGCTAGCGTAGTATGAATGAATGGGCCCAGGTGAGTATTCGGTGTATGAATGCTTGTTGCTAGTAACCCGCTGGATCACCGGGTCCCTGTGCCACCTTCCACCTGCAACAGGTCTCCTGTCCAGCTTGTCCGCAGGTCTCTGCTGCCTGTCTACCTGCTCTTCCTCCGTTTTGCCTTCACTGCTCGTTTTTCTGCTCTGTTTTGCCTTTTCTATCCTGTTTTCTCTTTTCTGCTCTCCGTTTTGCCTTTCCTGCTAGTTTTTCTATGTTTTGCCTTTTCTGCCCTTTCCTTTGCCTTTTCTGCTCGTTTTCTTCTCTCTTCCCGCAGTTTCCCTCAACACACCGCCCCGCCCTCCCCTCAGGACCTGCTTAATAAAGGCTGCAGCCTGACCCCATTGAGCAGGTGCTCGTGCCAGCTCCCCCTATGACAGTTCGCCTGTCCAGCTTGCCCGCAGTCTGCTACCCTCTGCTGCCGGTCTACCTGCTGCCCTCTTTTTTGCCTTCACTACTTGTTTTTCGGCCCTCTGTTTTGCCCTCTTCTGCTTTGTTTTGCCTTTTCTGCTCATTTTGCTGCCCTCTGTTTTGCCTCTTCTGCCCTTTGTTTTGCCTTTTCCGATCCTTTTTCTGCCCTCTGTTTTGTCTTTTCTGCTCTTGGTTTTGCCTTTTCCGCTCATTTTTTTCCCCGTCTCTCTGTTTTGCCTTTTCTGCTCATTGTCTACCCTTTACTTTGCCTTTTCTGCTCATTTTGTCCCTCTTCCCACCGCCCAGTGCCCAGGCTTCCCTCCAGGACCTACTTAATGGAGGCCGCAGCGTAACCCCATTTAGTAGATCTTCAAGCCAGCTCCCCTTGCAACAGTGCTCCTGTCCAGCTTGCCCGCAGTCCGCTACCCTCTGCTGACTGTTTACCTGCTGCTCTCTGCTTTACCTTTTCAAATCTTTTTTCTGCTCTTCATTTTGTCTTCAACACTCGTTTTTCTGTCCTCTGTTTATACCCACTCCTGCTCGTTTTTCTGCCCTCCATTTTGGCTTCACTGCTTGTTTTTCTGTCTGTGTTTTTGCCCTCTTCTACTCATTTTTCTGCCTTTTGTTTTGCCTTTTCTGCTCGTTTTTCTGCCCTCCGTTTTGCCTTTTTCTGCTTTTTACCTCTTTCAAGCCGTTTCCCTCCTCCCACCATTCAGCGCCCGCGCTCCCCAGGACCTACTAAGTGGAGGCCACAGCGCGACCCCATTGAGCAGGTCCTAGTGCCAGCGCCCCCTGCAACAGTTCTCCTGTCCAGGTTACCTGCAGTACGCTACCCTCTGCTACATGTCTACTCTGTTTGTGCCTCTTCTGCTAGTTTTTCTACCCTCTGTTGTGCCCCCTTCTGCTTTGTTGTTTTGCCTTTTCTGCCCATTTTTCTGCCCTCAGTTTTGCCTTTTGTGCTCTTTGTTTTGCATTTTATGCTAATTTTCTACTCTGTTTTGCCTTTTCTGCCCTTTTCTGCTCGTTTCGTTCCTCTTCCCACCTCCGGGACCTACTTAGTGGAGGCCGCAGCGCAACCCCATTGAGCAGGTCCTCATGTCACCTCCCCCTGAACAGTTCTACTGTCCAGCTTGCCCACAGTCCACTACCATCTGCTGCCTGTCTCCCTGCTGCCCTCCAATTTACCTTTACTGTTCATTTATCGCCCTCTTCTGCTTGTTTTTCAGCCCTCTATTTTGCCCTCTTCAGCTCTGTTTTACCTCTTCCTGCTTTCTTCCCTCTTCCTGCCATTTCCCTCCTCCCAACATTCAGCGCCCTACTCTCCTCCAGGACCTACTTAATGGAGGCCGCAGTGCGACCCCATTGAGCAGGTCCTTGTGTCAGCTCCCCCTGCGACAGTTCTCCTGTCCAGCTTGCCTGTAGTCCACTACCCTCTGCTGCCTGTCTACCCCGGTCTACCCTCTGTTTGTGTCTCCTCTGCTCGTTTTTCTGCCCTCTTCTGCTCATTTTTGCCTTTTTTGCTCGTTTGTCTGCCCTCAGTTTTGCCTTTCCTCCTCATTTTTCTGCCGTTTTGCCTTTTATGCTCGTTTTTCTGACCTCTGTTTTGCCTTTTCTGCTTGTTTTTCTGCCCTCTGCTTGTTTCTCTGTTTTGCCTTTTTCTGCTAGTTTTTTTGCCCTCCGTTTTGCCTTTTCTGCTCACTTGTTGTTCTGCCCCGTTTTGCCTTTTTCATCTAGTTTGTTCCCTCCTCCTGCCGTCTCCTTAAGACCTGTCGCAGGGGGAGCTGGCATGACAGAGAGCTTGCACCTCAGTGCCCAGATAACCCCAGGGGGTGTGAGTGCCGCGCTCTACAAATGTTGATTGATTAATTGAGGTGTGTGTGTTTATATATTTTTTCAAGCAATTGTAAAACCCATAATAAATCACTTAAAACATGTAGATGTCAACACCATTTGAGAACATTGCCACTACTGATGCTGCACATTGGTATTCATATTCTAGAAATGTACGTGAAGTTCTGCATCAGTATTATGGCCCCACAGTATTTCTGTCCACAATAAAAGAATCAATTTAGATTCTTGTTTTCTCATCCCCATCACCTCCCCGGGGATGGGCCTTTACGGAGTTTTATATCATAATACTTCAGTCCTACTAATAAACCCTGATGGAATTCCATAAAGTGACTTGCCATCGGATAACTTCTCACTATTCATGATCGCTCTGATATGATGTAGAATTCCCACTTTTAGTTGCTTAGTTGTACTTCCCACTTACAGCTTACCACAGTCACATTCTAAAACATATATCACAAATTCTGTATAGCAAGTTATTCTGTCAGGAATGGTAATTGTGATTCCTTCAAAAGTCTTACATTTCTTTAGAGTTTGACCTTTTGGAATGTGGTTTATTAGTAATAATATGAAAGAACCTACCACTAGAGATAAAACCACAAACACAATAAAAGGTTCAGTCAAGGTCTCAATAAATTATTCCCATGCTCAACCCTTGGTAGCTGGCAACGAGCAGGCAGGCTTAACTTAGGAGACAGGTTTGTAAAGCATTTACAAACACCAATACATTAAATAAGAAAGACCATACACAAAACTCCAACACCAATTTATAAAAATAGGTTATATTTTTATGAACAAATAGGCACCAAAACAACAAACATCCAATGTAGGAAACCGGAGATATGATATTTTTTAAAGAATAAACACGTTCTAGTGCTTAAAAACCAATAGCGCCAAAGTGGGACATCTGGTCGTGCTTGACCAGGACAAAGTAAAAGTTTGATGCCGACCACGATGAAGCCCTGCTCGGATACACTAAGCGGGAGGCCTCTGTCAAAATTTTACCTTCGCACTTAGAAATGTTTCTAGACCATTTTCTCTCGACGTTGAGTGGGCCTCTCCAGCAGGCCGGATTCGCAGCAGCGAATTGACTGGGTCCAGCAGGATTTTGGCTCACAGAAAAGAAAGTTCTATAACTTCTTTTCTGTACTAGTTATAACAAATCTAACAGTGGCAAGTTGTTGGATTTATCATAACTATTGTTTGATGACTCTGAATTACATTTCTAGCTCACTCCTGACAATATTTATACTTAAATCAATTATTCCGATGTTAGCCTACGGAGCTAGTTTTCTACAATGGGGAAAACGAAATTGGCAGTTTTTCCTTTACCAGGGCTTATAAAACATATTTTACCACGCCCCTGCTTATAGTTACAAGGCACCTTGCCCTGGAGCACCTAGGTGAGAACTTAGGGGTGACATATGTAAAAAGAAGGTAGTTTGAAACTCTGGAATTACCTTTAAATCCAAAGCCTAATTTGCATATACATTTACTCCAAAGGCATCCTGAAAAGAAGTGCTGCCTTTCAAATGACAGCAGGTAACACAGTGGTGCACACTTAAGAGCATTACTTCTACTGGGCCTTTCAACGTACAAGCCCTATTATATACTAGGGACTTACAGCTAGGGTGTCCGTACTAATTGTACAGGCCCTAGGTCTGGTTAGCAGAGCACAGGGCACAGTCAGTCAGAAAACCAGCACCTAGTAATGAAAATGGGAGCAAAATGTGGAGGAACACTATAAACCAGTCCTGATTTCTCACATGACCATATTTGCAAGCTTTGCATGTACTGCACTTTACAAAGCCAATGCCGCACTCAGCTAACCAGTTACTTTTCTTATTGAGGGTAATAGAAACTCGGTGTTAAAATATCACCCAGAGATGCAGTCTTCCGATATGTAACCTATGGGTGGGGGCCAATAATACTCTTTAAATGTTCATCATGTTCCAAAATATGCCAAATTAGGATCCTGATAATATTGGATTGGGCCCGATGATACGTTAATATTCTACAGGCATTGTCCTTATTTGTAGGTGTTACTTCGGTTTTCACTGGTTGTGGTCATACTCACATAACAAAGATTCCCTCTTCCTTTTTCGAGTTCTTTCCAGTGCATCATCAAGTACACTCTGGGGGTAACCACAATGGATAAATCTTGTTACCATTTTAGCTGCTTCCAACTCAAAATCCGCTTCCGCTGAGCATATCTTTCATGATCTTAACATCTGCCCACACGGAATGGTCCATTTTTGGGCCCTTGGATGTCCACTGAAAGCATGCAATATAGAATTTGAAGCAGTTGCTTTTCCTGTGGATCGTCGTTCTTAAAATATGGTTATTGACGTTCAACTCAATACCCAGAAACTCAATAGGTTTCTTACTGTACATCTTGGTGAACTGAATATTCAAATTGTTTTTATTCAATTTCAATATAAATTTCTCCAGGTTTGTTTCCTCACCATCCCATAAAGAGGTCGTCAATAAAATACAACATCTGTCATGAATTGCTCATTTTCCTCTGACCAGTTTACCTCCTTCTGCCACCACCCCATGAGTAAATTTGCGTAGGTGGGGGCAAAGGAGGTCTCCATGGCAATCCCCTGCTGTTGTAAATATACCTCAATGTCAAATAGGAAGACATTGTGAGTAAGACAATTTTGCAGCATTTCCAGTATCATCAGAGGAATTCAATTTGTCTCTCAAACAATAACAACACGCAGCTATTCCATTCTTGTAGTTTATGATGTGTGTATGATACAACATATAGTGTTGTGATAATGTAACTCGGTTTCCATGGGTATCTCATCAATTTTGTTTTAGAAAATCGGTGGAAACTTTTAAGTATGAAGATGAACTTATTATATATGGTTGATTTAATAAATCTTAAAACCTCGAGGTATTCTCCAAGAGGGATCCTATGGAGCCTAAAATTGGACGACCAGGATGTTTTTAAGCATCTTTGTCTATTTTGGGGAGAAGGTAGATGGTGGTCCTATTTGCATTAGAAGTTCTGAGGTAATGATACTCTCCCACTTCTAAAAGACCACTGTTCAAACATTTATCTAACAATGCATGATATTCTTTTTTCCATTTGCCTTGCAGGATTCTCTGTTAAATGTCGATAATGCATTGTTTCCCAATTGCCGATGTGCCTGAGCTAGGTACATTGTCCTATGCAATATAATGACGATACCTCCTTTATCAGAGGGTTTAATAATCAGTGGTTTGTTGTTTTTAGAGCATTGATGTCACTCCAATCCTTAGATGTTAGATTTCCCCTAATCTTCCATTTTCTTCTTAAATCAATAATGACCTCTCCCACCATGTCATGGAAGAGGTCGATTTAGTTATCTGCTGGCAGTTGTGGAAAACATTTACTTTTGGTTTGCATACGCTAGATATTGCAGGGGAAGTGTTAAACCCCATCTTTTTAAGGGCTTGGCTCTGTAAATCTGTAAATCATTTTCATCTCGTGCATTTGATATCTCCTCATCCAAATCATTAATCTCCAATAGTTCGGGAATGTCTCCCCTTGTAAGAGCTCATATCTTATTAAATTATTTTCCTTTTCAGCCACCTTTCTTGGCTTCATCTCAAAGTATTTATGCAAAATACCTTTTCTGGTGAATTTAAATATCTCATTTCTCATGTTTGCAAACTTGGGGGTAGAGAGGGGGCAGAATGCTAATCCAAAATGTAATATCCTCTCTTGATTTGGGGTTAGCACAGTTGATGAAATATTAATTACCAAGGATCTTTCCTGAATACTGATCACTTTGCCCACCTTGGTTATCTTCTCATTTTGACTCTTCCTCTTACCCCTTCTTGTTCTGCAGAATCTATATATATATATACACACACATATTTATATATAAACATTTACAGTATAAACTTTCTTTTCCAAAATAGATTATTCTCCATGTTACAAATGCCATGCTAACACAAAAGTAAACACTTGTGAATATTCTGAACTAACGTAATGATAGGTGAACCAACCATGTTCACAAAGCATTTATTGTACGCATGTGTTCGAGGATTTGCTAAGGGTATAGCATCACTTCAGCGAGTAATAACGCTTACACTCAAAAATAATGAAACACTTCTAAATAAGCCCCACCTGACCAAAACATCTGGATTTAATTTACACGGAGAGGCCAGTAGGCAATTCATCTGGGTGCAATTAGATACCCCATAATCAAGAATAGGGTGTGACCAGTTAGGGGTATTATAGTGGGGGCTAGGAAGTGGCTACCTCTACCCCTTGAAACTACATTAGAGACCAAGAGATGGTCTCTGCGTTCACTGGGCACACCGGGGATGGGATGGGGCGATGCAAAACACAGAATCTGCAGTTTGAAAGGCCACAAGGGATTAAAGGACACACATGCCACTGAACTGGGCTTGCACTTAGTTTCCTACAAACTTCAAAGAAAAAAAGAGAATTATGTAACACTGGTGGTCAGCATTAAATTCTTCAGTTCCATTTTAAAACATCAACTGATAAAACAGATTGCAAAACCAATACTCAAAATGTCTACCTCCAAAATAGCTATAATTCATAATAACTTTGAAAAATTTGTCAGATTTAATTTCTGCAATCCAGCCAAACTCTCTTGGCACCTATTGTAGGGCTAAGTTATTTCATTATTTTAAAGAAGCCATGGCAAATTTTGGGACACCAGAGAAATAGTAAACTAAGGTACAAATAGTTCAACATTTATGTATAGTAGATATGTTTTTAGTAAAGGTTGTTTTCACATATAAACAGCTCATTGTCTTCAAGCAGGAAAGGATCCTGGCAATAAAGTATTGGTTTACAAGTTAAGCATTAGTGTAAAGATAGTCTGCAATAGTCACCTAGGTGGCAGAGGGTTAGCGCACTCTTGTACCTGTTTAAAACCACCTCTGAGATAGGATCCTGACTGCCTATTGATAACATAAGTCACAAGATCCCAAAATTCCAGCATACACACCTGTAACACTGTTTCCCCGCATTTGATATTGTAGATCGCATGTTGTGCACTATCCCACCTTCTAGTCTTGATCTTGGACCATTACAAGTTGTTTTTTCACCTGTGTATAAATTTAATACATGTGATGTACGACTCGTGAGCACGATTGACAAAATACGCAATGAGCAGGCACGGAGACTAACACCTACAGTATAGTGTTAGTCTCTCCATCAGTAGGCTTGTCAGTGTATTGTCATGGCAGCGGAAACAAATGTTTAAATGTTCTTAAAATCTAGCTAATAGCACTACTTTCACTCTCTGAGGGAGGTGGAAGGGTCATGCGAATCAACAGCACTGCAATCGTCCAACTGAATGTTACAAGTAGATCTTGCGCTTGCTGCATGTGTTTTTGTAGATAACATACTGTACATTGACTGAAGCAAACAAAGTGAAGGAAAGAATGCTTGAATTAATCTAAGCCACTGTCAATTATATCTACACTTTAGTCAGAAATAAGCCTTGGTCATACTCAAATAGGAACAGCCTTGTCCGAACAGCCAGACCAGGTCGCCTACAGACAGTGACACAACCGGAGACTGGTTTCTGCCTATTTAGGCTTCGTTGGTGAGGCACTGCTTGAGTTGTATGACACAGTAATCTCAGAACCATGCCTGGGCAACCCCCTTTGCATTTACGGTGCCTATTGCAACAATGTGATGGAAGGAATGCTTGACTTAATCTCTGCTACTGGGCAACACTGCAGCCATATCTAAGCCCATAGCTTTTTGCCCACTATGCCTCTCTAGATAAATAACAGCCATATGAAAATCAGCCTTAGACCTGCTCCAATAGGAATAATGTATCTTGAGCTGCACAATTTGAAAACCAATACCCTCAACCTCTCAATCAGTGGTCAGTGGAACATAACTGAACAAGCAGTAAGGAAGGTCTTTAAAACTGCTTTACTGACTAGCACTATCGTGAATATCCACGTAATGTTTTGTGAAAGCTTCAAGAACTAACTCCACTGCTGTCAAATAAGGAAGGATGAAGCAGATAGATGTCTTTGTATTGTGCACTTTAGCACATGCTTCCTCCACACATTCAGAGACGAGTTCCTAGTTATGATTACCTGTGGAATGAGGTTGTGAAATGTTCTGCCTAATGAAAGACTGTAGGTTTCGCTTTTGGAGTTTGTGCTTCACACTGGACTTCATCAACACTAGCCTCTCCTAACTCTTTCCCTTGAGACTATTGCCTTGACGAGAATTTTGAAGTGGGCGCATATGTTGCCTGGCACTGGGCCCCAAGGCAAAACAAGACTTCATAACCAGAAGTTTATTTTCCTCACGATCAGATATTGTGATGTCTCGTAAAGAAGAATCAATGTCCGTAATGCCAGAGTCCGTTCTATTGTGGGGTAATCTGTTTCCTGTACTAAACGAACAGCCACAAACAAAATAATTTGCAGTTACAGAGATTATAAGTGTGATGTTTTTATATGGGTGCCGAATCCTAACCCTGCATCACCACGGTTGTGAGTAGGTTTCACACTTGTGGATCAAATTCCCTTTGATCACTCAGTCATCCAGGACGGGCGCACATGAACACCCTTGAAGGTAGCATGTGAGACAGCAGTGAAGATCTGACTGTTTGGTAGACTATTTTTTTCCAGAACACAATTTTCTAATTCGTTCCAAATAGCCTCTCCAAAAGTGAGTTACCTCTTCTTTACATGATGCTTCCATCAGAAGGCGTTTTGGAGGTAGGAACTGTGCGACAATGCACCCTTTTGTGGAAATTCATCCTCAAAGTGCTTTTGGATTCTATGTACGAGGCAAAGGTCAGTTGTGTTTTTGCATTAGCATGAAAGATAGTAGAAAGAGTTGGGTACCTTTCTTCGCACAACTGGACTGGCACTGTTTTCTAGGCAGATCCTCTTTTCTAACACAATCTGGATTTTGAGTTTAATCCTCTTTCCGTTGCCAACCTGTGCCTTGATCGTGATCCTCATTTAGAGATCTGTTGGCATCCTGATGTCGATCTTTATTTAAATCACAAAAGAGCAACTGACAAATACAGAGGTCACAGTTGGGAGATTCCCCAATTCTAGGAGACCCTATGGACTTTAGCAATATCTTACACTAGTCAAAGTAGGACCTTAATCAAAACCGCTTAGCAATTAATTCTAAAATTTGAAAGGTATGGTCTCACCGCCCCCCTCCCTCCGGGTGCCATGCTTCATCATAGGTCATCCTAACACGCCACTGCATTCTCTAGTGGCGGGTCGGCTTCAGAAATAAATAATAGGGAGTCTATATGGGTTGGGATCCAGAAAAAAATGAAGATTAATAATCCTAGGAGCGCTCACTGAGTTGCCTTTATATGATTGAGGATGATGGGATGATGGGATGATTCAAAAATTGGGCGATGCCTAGGTGTCCGTCACTCCTGCATCTATTAGATCAACAAGTTTCAGCCAATTGGCCCCAATGATCTTGCTTTATGGCCAGGGATCCCTATTCTCTAGATTCTTAGATCATACATCTTACAGTTCAAGCAGGCACACATTGATAGAAGTCTTTTTCTTCTGCTAATTGGAGCTATGCTTAGTGTGTAATTTGAAGAGGTCCTGCAGAGAGATATATAAACATAAATAAATGGATATTAAAAACCAGGCAGAAAAATACACACTGACTAAGCGCAGCTCCACTAAAGCAGGACTGGCTGCCACAAAATCTTCTTATATCTGTACTAACGTGTAAACAATAGTAAAACAGTATTTCAACAGGTAGGCATCCTCCATCTGGGAAAGAAGCATGAGACGAAGATGTGAATATGGGGTATGGGGACAACGTTCCCAAACATTACAAGAAAATGTGTTGAATAGTACTGGAAGATTTAGAGAATGCAATGAAAGTAAAGCAACATAGTTTAGTTATTTAAAGCATTGCTGTCATCCAGTGAAGGGAATTTGAATCTTTATAATAAAGACAACTCTGTCTCCGTGTAATTAAACGTGTTCTTAGAACTAACTGCAGCAGTCTGAGATACGATGTGGTTGTAAGCAGTCTATAGAATGCTATGAGGGCAAAGTCTTGCTTTAGTATTTTCTGCTAGGTCATTATAAAATTGATCTGCATTATTTGTTGTAGACTTACTGCGTGACTGTAGGTCAAATCATTCTGAAAGATGTACATTTGTAGGCTTGCTATATCCCCTTGTTCATTTACCATAGCTTTAAACATATGAATGGCTCTTGTTTGTAATCTTTTTGCATTTGGTAGAGTTGCATCACTGCACAGAGGTGTGAATAATTACTTAATTTTACTAATGCATCACAACATAAGACATCTATGCTTTAAAAACACCGGCATAATCAGTTAGATTTTACATGTATTTTGGAGGTTTTCTTTTATTTTTCTAAATCTTATCAGCACATGTTTTGTAGTTATAAAGAACTTTATCCCAAGTCACAAAACGGAGATGTGCGGTTTGCTATTAAGTAGATCGTTAAAAAAAAAAAAAATGAGGATTACGGTTCTGCCACAGGCACAGCAACTATGTGATTCTCGACATATTGGTTGGTTGTGTAGTTTGGGATGCAGCCACATGACCAGATGAACACCATCCAGCTTTTTTTTTTTTGGGGTGGGGAGGGGGGGGATTTTCTGCTACTGTTGGTCTTTCATAAAATGCATAGCTCCTGCATATACTGTTGAGGGAATGGAGGGGCTGGTGACAGCAGTTCTGGCAGGCTGCGGCTTGGCAATCTTTAAATCGTTTGAGCACCGAATTGGCCGTTTCCCTGAAATGCCTATAGCTCTCACAGGGCATGTTCATCAGGGACGCCTGGAAATGCCCCGAAAAATGCATTGCGCTCGTCCAAGCATATTGTCTGAATATTATGCTGGTGCCTACAACACGGCCTACATATTCAGTGATATCGAGGACTGCTCGTAATACATATCTAGAAGCATCCAGACCATCATGAATCGTGTGGGCACATGTCACCCTGAGGCCCACTGGGATGGACGACAAGATATTGCTGCCTATATCCCACAATGTGTGGGTGTAGCTGCACAGGAGGCACACAAGGTTTACAGAGCATAGAGCAGGATGGCTGAGTAGAAGGTTGTTTTCCTGGAAGTGCCAAGGCGCTTAGATTCTCTACCCAGAGGGTTGGAAGGAAAGTACTTTAATTCACTTCACTTGTCAGCACCTGCACCACAATATTTTCTGGTGTGAGCTATTGCATAAGAAATGTCAGGTCGCCAAGGGCTGGTTTTTGTCACTTAGCCACAGAAAGCCTGACTGGAGGGACAGAACATGGCTTCCAGCAAGTGGCCACAAGTGTCCATGACTGCCTCACTGAAGGCAAGAGAGGCTCTTTGTCGCTGGTTGAAGAATCTCTGAGTAAAATGGACTTAGATTCAACAGTAGCCTATTGTAAGCCAAGAACTGGTGCTTTGCTAAAATGGAAAATGTTACATTCTAGTCATGTAAACCAACACTTTAGCCTTGCTATTTATAACTATCCCACAATTTCAAAGTTTTACTTGTTCAGTAAGCCAGTTTCTAATACCGGCCCATTCATAGCCATGGCAGGAGCGTTGCATTTCTGTGTTGCAACTGTCAAGGACATAAACCTCCGAAGAGAATGAGAGCAGCAGCGGCACATGTACTGTTTCTTTTTGTTTGAACCATTGAACCCTCTTGATAGTGTCGCCTTGCCAAACAGATTTGCTCCATTCAGCAGATTCAGACCCATATTTGAGGGGGGCTTACACTGCACTAATGAGGTTAGGCAGCATCCACAACCCTGCAACTCCACTGGGAAGTTTTGGATCTTTGTATTTTGAGTAGTTGTCTCCCCCTCACCTCCTCCTCCACAGACCTGTGGAGGGAAAATGGGGGTGTTATGCATTATCAGCATGCCAGAAAGGGGTTTGTGATGTACACTGGTTCAGAAGGTAGCACTCGCCAGAAGGAGCAGTAAATCATCCATCACCCGAGTGTTTTAGAAATGAAGCTCATGGGCAGGGTGTCTTCTTGTATTGCACCTCGAAGTCCCCTTTGAAGTTCCTGGTGCATGGTAATTGCAGGTTAAAACGTTGATTGCACTGACACCTCTGTACTTGCATCTCTAGACCAGAACAACGGCGGTCTGAACGGAACGACAATGAACTTGTTCTCTGCTGCAGCACGCATTCATTTCTCACTTACAGCCCCACTCCTCAGGCTACATCTCACGCATCTTTGGGCTTCTGTCCTATTTGAAGCTTCGGCAAATAAAGCCAAGAAATGTGCATATCTTGACAGTAGTATGCACATCTTGAAAGATAGCCTTCATATAGAAGCGTATTAGTTAAAAAACTAGCCAATTAAACATCATCCATTTGTAGATGAAGTCAGACGCATCGGCTTTTAGATTTAAGCCAAACAACTTGGAGGCTGCGCTTGGGTCTACGCAGCAGTATATAGCCATACGAGTCGTTTCTAGGCATATGAGGTTACACCAAGCTTAGGATGGATGTGCGTAAGTTGTTCCTGAGTATAAGAGGATGTACAGGTACAGCAGAAGCTACACTTGGCATAGTTATATGTGACAAATATCAAAACACAATATGCTGAATCTGGGTTTCTGATAGTCATTGCATACTCGATGGAATAGAAGAGCTTTAGAAAAAAGATGGCTGCAAAGTCCAAGGTGAACAGACTTATAACATGCCAAACCCAAAGCAAGTGCTAGCAGACACTCTAAGGACTTCATGCAAGGGAACAAAACAAGGAAGGGCTGCTCCGGTCATAATCACTCTTCGTACTGGTCACTGAGTTATAAAAGTTTAGACATTGAGGCGGTATCCATTCTATTATATCTACAGGAGGGTGAGATGTCCAAATTCTAGCAATAAATAAAGTACAGAACTGCTCGGTGTAGCACAAGACTGGGTAATGACAGCCCTTCACTGGGGCAGAAGCAGAACGTTTGTGTAAACCGGCCGAAACCGGACCAGAAGCCAAGCTGTTGACAGGAGTCACCCCAGGTTATAGAACAACTACATTACCGAATGTATGAGGGGATCATAGGACAAAGGAAATATAGTAAGTGACAAGGGAGACGGACGGAAAGTCATTCGTAGTTGAACCCATTCCTTGAATATCCATGTTGTCTCTTCCTTTCAGCCAGAAATATTGGGCTACCTGAAACCATGTGACATCTGCCACCTGATGTGTCTCTCAGAGAATTGTACAAATGTAAATCTGGATCTCGGGAGACCCTTGTCCGGCTCAGTTCTTTAAACTGCTTGCCCCCTACCTCAATGTTCCCCTGAACCAGATCTGGAATTCTTCCCTAACAACTCGTATCTACCCAGCTGCATGGAAACAGCCCTATCTACTGCCGATCCTTAAGAAACCGGATGCTGACCCAGCAGAACACAAGAACTTTAGGCCAATCTCCCTTCTACCTGCACCAGCTAAAATTCTGGGGAAGAAAGTTCAGATACAACTTTCTGAATTCCTTGAAACTAACAATCCATGACTCAATCTGGTTTTAGAGCAGGATACAGCACGGAGACAGCACTTCTTGAAGTTGCTGCAACCGTGCGAGAGGCGGTGGACCAGGGCAGCTCAGCAATGCTGGTGCTGCTGCATCTGTCCGCAGCATTCGACATTGTAGCCCACTCGATTCTCCTGGAGAGACTAAAACACCTAGGAGTGTGGGGAACTACTTTGTTCTGGCTCCAATCGTTCAAGGAAAACCGCTCACAACAAGTGTTTCTATGTTATAATGTTTCCTCCCAGAAGCCTCTTGTCTGCGGGGTACCTCAGGGGTCGGCACTGAGCCCCTTACTGTTTAATGTATATCTTACTCCTCTTGCGACCTTGGTCGAGACATGTGGAGTGAGAGTGGTCTCCTATGCTGATGACACTCAGCTGGTGTTCTCGTTCAAAGAAGACTCGGATGCAGCCTTTGTCAATTTTAAGCAATGCCCGAATACCATCTCGGCCTGGATGACGGAGAATTGCTTAAAACTTAACACCGATAAAACAGAGGTTCTATTTTTCAACCAACCAACTCCGCTACCTTTTGAGCTTTTGTGGCCTACAGAGCTGAACCCCCCTCCAATTCCAGTGGATTCAGCCAGAAATCTAGGGTTTAAATTTGACAATGACCTCTCATGCAAGACCCAGATTCGCCAGACCTCCTCCTCATGCTTTTGGAAGCTGCGAGCTCGGAGGAAATTCCTTCACTTTTTTCCGATGGACTGCAGGAAGACCGTGGTCCACACATTGGTCACATCCCGGCTAGACTATTCGAATAGTCTCCATCTAGGACTACCTGCCTATCTGGTCCGCAGGCTGTAAATAATTCAAAACGCCGCGGCCAGACTAATTAGGAATGTACCGTTTCGCCATCGCATCTCCCCGCATTGGCGGAGCCTCCACTGGCTACCCGTCAGTAGGAGGACTGAGTTCAAGGCGCTTACTCTGGCCTATAGAGCCATCAGGGAACGGGGCCCAGGCTACCTGAGACTTAGATTGCAAAACTACCAGCAAGGGGTCCTGAGATCAAATCACCTGAAATTGCTCAGGGTTCCTCGCTTCCTTAGGGCCAGGATAGGCGGTAGAGCATTCTCGCTCAAAGCTGCGAAGCTCTGGAATGCTATGCCTCTCCACTTCCGCATGACGGAGCCAGAACCAGCCTTCAGGAGAGCCTTAAAAACCTGGCTCTTTAACCTCCTGTAGTTCTTCTCCGGTTCTTCCCGCTGTGAATCTGCAACCCAGCGCTGGGACACCTCCGTTGGAGGTAGCCGTGCGCTTTATAAATTTCTTATTATTATTATCTTTATCCTGCATTAGGATCACATTGATGCCCAGTCATCTGCGAGTTTTCAGTTTAACTTTCCAGAATGGTTCTTTGCTGTAACTACCAATAGATACCTCTCAAGTTACCATATGATAATAGGTTGTTTCCGTTTCATTTTTTCTTTACTTGCACTCATGCTGCTTCTTGTTTTAATAACACGAGAAGTAAACAAATCAGACAATTTAGCCTCAACTCCAAGGGTATCATTGTATTACCCATATTAGAAAATCTAATCACATATGTTGTGATGCTGTGTAATTTTTTTCAAAGCATCTCAAAGCAGTCTAGAATGATTCTAGTAGTTCATCCAAAACCGTTCCACAACTTCTCTTAGAGCCCTGAACTAATCATCTGCAACAATTGGTCTGCAGCTTCATCTGGTGTAGATTCACACACTGTGCACACTCTTGGAACCTAGTACTGGGCACGAACAACTTCAGAAGTAACCTAGTACCCTACAGCTTGATCATTATTGGAAATGTGCCCTTTCTGCCCCCCCACCCCCAAGAGTTTTGCCTTCTGTAGCTGAACCAGTTTTAGTTGGCGCTAGGACTCTCTGCACTTTACCAATGCTAACCAGTGGCAAAGTGCTTGTGCTCTGCCTTTTAAATATGGTAAAATTGGCATATACCCAATTGGCACATTTAATCTGCTTATAAGTCCCTACTTTATGCTTATATATGTGCCCATGGCCTGTAAATTATTGCTATGAGTGGGCTGCAGCACTCATTGTGTCACCTACTAAAGTAGCACTGGAAACATGTCCCAGGCCTAGCACTGAAGCCGTTCATGCAGTTTAAAACTGCCATTTCGGGGCGTGGCCAAGATGGCGGCGGTGTAGCACCGTTCTTCAGGGGCTCCGCTCGCTGAGGCCGAGGAACAGGCGTCCAACAGCGGCTTTGAAACCGGTAATTTCGCATGAACGCGGTCTCAGGACTTCAGCAACACAAGTGGCATTGGTGCGCCGGTGGTGGAAGGCCGATATCGGTGCTGGGCGGCCGCCGCGGTCCAGAGAGCCCGGAGGCGGCGAGATCGTCTGGGCCGCGCCGGGCCGACCGTTGGTGGGGGAGGGACGCGGGCTCGTCCCCGCCGCGGGACCGCTTAGTGGAGCCGTGGGACCCCTGATCGCCCTAAAGGTGCTGTTCCTGACGAAGAGGCCCCCAGGCATTGGCTGTGCAACCCGCCTACGACGGCGGCCCTGGCGTGACTGTTGAGCCCGGCCCCTGCGGGGGAGCGGCGGTGTGAACGGCGGCAACCCCCGGAGGGGTGAACGAGGCCTGGGAGACTGCGGCGGCGGCCCGGGCAGGTGTGGTGAGCCCGGCCACGCTGAGGAGCAGCAGTGAGAGTGGCAGCAACCCCCGGAGGTGAGAGAGAGGCCTGGGGGACTACAGCGGCGGCCCTGGCGGGAGAGGGGAACCCGGCCCCGCGGAGGAGCAGCAGTGTGAGCGGCGGCAGCACCCGGAGGTGAGAGCGAGGCCTGGAAGACTTGGGCGGCCCTCTCCCCCGGGGGTGCCTCATTAGACCCCCGGGCATCAGTGGGGGGTTGAGTAAAGTGGACGCCCCGGTGACGGCAGAATCGGGAGGTGCACTGGTCGGGTGGCGGACAAGCCGAGTGGGCGCGGCGCTGGAAGGCAAGGCGCGTTGCCCTGGGAGGCCTCGTAAGAGTCTGGGCCCACAACGGGGGAATCGGCTGGACGGCCGGACCGGCTATAGTCATTGAGGTGGCCTCGTTTCCCCATTGCTCCCCCCCCACGTGGGTTCCAGTGACGGCGAAGACCCCCCGGCCTGGAGGTGGGGCCCTGCGCAGGAGTGGTGCCTGAAGAGGGGGGAGCTGACACCCCAGGTGGGTTCCAACGCCGCCCAGCCTGAATTGCGGTGCCCCAAACTGCAGGAGTGGGAGGCGGGGGAACGACTCACCTGGACGTGGCACGCATTGGAGCCCTGGCCACGTGGAGCCTTGGCGCTGACAGGGACGAGTAAATAGGGGTGATCCGGCCCCCTGCATCTTCGGGCGGGCCCCCGGAGGCTCCCCCACCTGTTCGGACTACCTGGTGACACGCTCACGACCCTCCTGTGGCGGCCGTCTTAGAAGTGCGCCAACACCCGTGGTCGCTCGGTGACAGCCGGACATGGCTACCCAAAGAGGCAAAAAGGATTTCACAAGTAAGGAATCTTCTATCAAAGACTTACTTAAAAAACCGGGAGGGAGGAAGGCGGGGGGCCCTAGCACTGACTCCCAAGGGTCACATCTCAGCGACACCACGATGGATCCGGCAGCTGGGCTCGCGACCGAGCCCGTCACGAAGGAATTTATGGAGCAGCTCTTTGGCACACTGCGTGACGACTTCGCTGGGCTGCGACAAGACCTGGCAGCCGACATTAAGCAGCTCCGAGCGGATCTTGGTGAGGTTGGGGATAGAGTGGACACTCTTGAGCGTAATGGGGACAGGCGGGAGGAAGAGCTCGCTGAACAGGCCCGAGAACTCATCACCCTCCGGGAACAACAGGAGGAGTGCTACCTTAAGATGGAGGACTTGGAGAACCGATCAAGGCGCTCCAACATTCGCATTAAGGGCGTACCGCTTCGGGCGGATGGTGGTAAGCTCGAAGATTGGGTCCTCCGGGCCTCTTCAAGCACATGGCCCCCACCCTGAAGGACCAAGAGGTCACACTTGATCGCACACACCGCGCTGGGCGCACTGCCTCGGGTCCCGGCCAGCCGCAGGCTATCCTGACCTGCCTCCACTCCTACAGGCAGAAGGAGATCATTACGGCTGCCACACGTGACCGCCCAACTGTGGAGTTTGAGGGCCTCCAGGTGGGGGTATACCAAGACCTCTCGCCCCTTACTCTCCAGAGGCGTAAGGAGCTGCGACCAGCTACGACCTTCCTCCGTGAGCAGGGAATACGATACCGGTGGGGGCATCCGTTCAGACTTTCCTTTGTCTGGAACAAGGAAACACATGGAGTATGCAACCTACAGGAGGCGAAGGCGGTCCTTGGACCCACCCTGGCATCGGCTGAGGATTCAGACATGGCGGAAGGTGATCCGTCATCGGGGAGACTGCGGCGGTCGGGCAGGAGACGGGGCCACAGGAGGGGGACTCAGGAGACGGGGCCACCGAGGAGGAACGTCGCACGGAGAGAGAAGCCCTACTGCGGCAGGTGATGGACCAGGAGTACTCTACCGCACAAGCAGGGGTCTGACCCGCCCAGTTGCTGTCCTGAGGTCAAGAGTCGGGAAGAATGGTCCGAGCCCAGTGTCCTGTGAGGTCGGTCTTGGGGGAGGGGGGGAGCCCCATCCTCGGAGTAGGTGATGACCGATCGTCAGACTCATGGACCCCTGCACACTGCTGCACTATGTTATCGTTGGAAGACGACTTTGACGTCTCTTTCTGTTCACTCTTCCTTTGTTTCTTTCTCTCTTTTTCTCACTCTCCTTACCTCCCTCCTTTCCACCCACGAGAGAGCTGCAGGTCTCACGCAGTCGGTGGGACATACGGCCATTCTGCGGACAGGTAGGGTGACTCTTCGTCTCTGGCAGATGGGGGCGGCGGGAGGAGATGGGCAGGATTGTGTTCCTTTAGGTGGGAGGAGGGTCCTGTTGTGCACATAGGGTGAGGTGGTCGGGGTGCTCTGTTTGCTTCCCCTTTGCTGGGCTGCGCTGGTTGTCTGCTTTGAGGCCCTGCCCGACCTCCCTTTACATTTGTTGGGGCTGCCTTGTTACCCTGGGACTCCACCAGGTAGAGCTGCTGAGGATGGGGGGACGGCTACCGCTGGGACTGGGGGGTGGGGCATATGGGGAAGGAGTGGATGCCTGGCAGTTGTGGTTTCCCCCGAGATGGGTCTACCCACTGCGCGAGTGAGCTTTCTTTTCCCTTTAAATGACACGTCTTAAAGTAGTTATCATGAGCTTCAACGTGCGGGGCCTTAATTCACCAGCGAAAAGGCGTGCGCTCCTTGCCTTGTTGAGGGATGCTAAGTGTGATATCTGCCTCCTACAGGAGACCCATCTCATGCGGACGGATTGGAAACGGCTTAGATCCCCCTGGTTCGATAGACAATATTTTTCGTCGGGAGCGGGGAAGAGGGCCGGCGTGGCGATTCTTTTGGCCACGCATTTTCCGGGGAAGGTGATGGGAACACACATGGAGGTTGCGGGCCGCCTCCTGGCATTGAGGGTACTACTGGGTGAGAGGATACATACAATAGCCTCGGTCTACAGCCCTAATGAGCATCAAGAGGCCTTCTTACGAGATGCCATGAGTTCGATTCAGGAATCCCCTGACGAGGACCTTGTCATCGGAGGGGATTTTAACCTAGTTCCCAACGCGGAGCAGGACAGATCGACGCGAAGGACGGGGCACACAGGTTCGATTTCTGACATGATGCTTCAGAGACTGCGGGAGGCGGGCCTCACAGATGCCTGGCACCATCGCTTCCCGACTGCGCGGGAGTACACCTTTTTTTCTGCGGCCCATCAAAAGTATGCTCGGATTGACCTTTTTTGGACTTCCCCCGAGGGTCACGGCGTCTACAGACGATGTTTCTATTGAGGTTGCGGCGCTTTCGGACCATTCCCCGATTGTCTTAACACTGCTTCTGCCGGGCGGTGCCCCGCGGCAGAGTTTGTGGCGCTTAAACCGCAAACTACTCACATACGATGCTAATATTGCGGACTTACGTGGCGTGATCAGGGCATACCTGGAGGTGAACGATGAGGGTTCGGTGGGGATCGCTATGCTTTGGGACACTCTGAAGGCTGTCATTCGCGGCCGCTGTATCGCTATCGCGGCGGGCCTGAATAAGGATCGCAGGGCCAAGAGGGGGGAATTGGAGGATCAAATTCGGGAGCTTAAGGGGGTTCACTGTCGCACGGGGGCGGTCCAAACCCGATGCTTACGCACACAGGCGAGGAAGCAGCTGCGGGCTTTGGATCTCGATCGCGCCGAATATGCTTTGCTCCGTACCAAACAGCGCTATTATGAAGGTGGGAACAAGGCGGGGCGACTTCTTGCACACGCCTTGCGAGCTGAGGCGGCGACGCGTCGAGTCGCGGAAATCATGACCGAACGGGGGGAGACTCTGCGCGCCGACGGGGACATAGCTGCTGCATTTGAAGCTTTCTATAAGACGCTCTACTCGGCCGATAGCCTGGATCCGGCTGTGGCCAGGGACTATGCGCAAGCGGCACCGGTGACCCCGCTAGTAGCCCCGATTACTGCCAATTTGGACGCGGACATAAGCCCTGATGAGGTTTTAAGGGCTATCCAGGGCCTTTCGGTTGGCAAGGCGCCGGGGGAAGACGGCCTCCCTGTCGATTTTTATAAAACCTTTGCGCTGGATCTCGTTCCCCTTCTGGTGAGGCTGTTCAACACCTTCAGCGACTCTGGGGAACTTACTCCGTCGATGTCAATGGTGGAGGTAGTGGTCATCCCCAAGCCGGGAAAGGACCCCCGCGAGTGTGCATCATATCGCCCTATCTCCCTGCTCAACGTGGACCTGAAGATCTTCACGAGTATTTTGGCTGCCAGACTCGCTCCCCACATGCAGGGCATGGTGGAACCCGACCAGTCGGGCTTCATCCCGGACCGCAACTGCGGGGATGGGACCCGTAGACTCTGTCATTTATTGGATAAGACGCAACGAACCCAGATCCCGTCGCTGCTTCTCTCGGACGCCGAAAAGGCGCTTGACCGGGTCCACTGGACTTATTTACAACAGGTCCTCTGTCGTTTTGGGCTCGGTGACAGGTTCCGGAGATGGGTGAACTGCGTCTATCACGGCTCCCAAGCACGTATTTGGGTCAATGGGGTGGTCTCTCGTCCTTTCCAGGTAGGACGCTGCACGCGGCAGGGGTGTCCCCTCTCTCCCCTCCTTTTCGCGCTCTACATGGAGCCATTTGCCGAAAGAGTTCGCCAACTCCCCTCGGTAACTGGGATCCAGATGGGGGGCAGGGAACATAAGATCTCCTTATACGCAGATGACGTACTCCTGTTCTTAACGCACCCTTGCTCTCTCTTCCCCCTCTGCTGGCGGAGGTCGAGGCTTTCAGTGCAGCGTCCGGTTTTAAGATTAACTTGAAAAAAACTCAGGCTTTGAGTCTTACCCTTCCTGCGGCGGATCGTCTCCAACTATCGCTTCATTTCCCATTTTCTTGGGCGGCAACGGATATTACCTATCTGGGGTTACGGGTTTTCTCTACCACCGCGAAGACTGCTCAGGTGAATTACACGGAGGCTCTGAACAAAATGCGCCTCGAACTGAACAGTTGGAAAAAACACGCCCTTTCCTGGTTGGGTAAGATTGCCGCCGTCAAAATGACGATTTTGCCCCGTCTGCTCTACATCATGCAGACGCTCCCCCTAAACCCACCACCCACGATACTGGCTTTAATGCAGCATCTCATTAATAGCTTCATCTGGGGGGGTAAGAAGCCGCGTATGGCGCAACACCTCACCTACTTGAAGCAAGATGAGGGCGGTCTTGGTATCCCACATCTCAGGCGCTACTATGAAGCGGCGCAATTGCGATGGATGGTTGAGTGGTATCAGCTAGAGTCGGAAAAACATTGGTGTTTTATGGATAGAGGGGTCGTCGGAATCCACAGATGGAAGGTTCCCTGGCTACCCAGACGTCATCGGCCGCTGGGTGCATACCTCTCCCCGGTTTTGCGGGCCACTATGCAGGTGTGGGATAGGGTTCAAGAGAAGTGTCAGCTGTCCTCAACTGTCTCGCCCTTGACCCCCTTTATTGGGAACCCGGATTCCCCCCGGCCTCCGTTGGCAACGCCTACCTCAAATGGCAAGAAGCAAACTGTAAGCGCATAGGCGACCTCTTCGACGAGCGGGGAATCCTGGATTTACCCAGACTTGTGGCTCATTATGGGATCCCCAAGGACGCATATTGGCAGTATCTGGCGCTGCGCCATTGGGTCACACAACCTCACATCCGTCCGCATGCTGGTCGGCTCCTCACAAAATTTGAGATTTGGTACATCACACGCACATCCAATAAACGCCTTGTCGGATATTTATGGCTTCCTCAACAAGGCAAGACATCAGGCCAAATCCCCGGCGCAGCGTAGGTGGGAGGCGGAACTGAGCCGGGAGTTCTCCCCTAAGGAGTGGGCGGACATCGTTCACAGGGCCCGGGCATCCTCATGCAGCACTTCAGGAAAGGAGATGCTCCTAAAAATTGCACACTATTGGTATTATACACCGATGAGGGTCGCCAAATGGAAGCTCCGTAGCAATAACCTCTGCTGGCGCAACTGTGGGGAGGAGGGTACATTGTTCCATATCCTATGGCATTGCCCTAAAATACAGGTATTTTGGGACACTATTCTACCCCTAGTAGATCAAATATACGAGACGGAACTCCCCCGATTTCCTAGCTACATCTTGCTGGGGCTACCCAACCCTCTCCGGTCTTGCAGGGGTAGGGCGATCACTTTGGCACTAGGGGCAGCCAAGCAGGTCCTCCTGGCGAGGTGGGGCACGACTGACATCCCGACCAAGTTCGAATGGCTACACAAAATGTGGGAGATTGTGGGGATGGGGCGGATTACAGCTGGAATCAACACACACTGCCTAAGTTTGATAAGACCTGGGGGTCCACGGTGGCCTACTTATCGTCTGAATTCATCGAACTTACCTGCCCTTGCTATCTAAGGGTCCTGCGATTCCCTTTGACCCACATAAAGGATCCGCAGCCAGCTCCGAAGGTCACTCAGCCCTAGACCCCACCGCGTCATTCCATACACCGTGGGTGGATACCTGTCCTCTCTCTCCTCTAGTTTCTTCAGCTATTTCCTTGCTTTCTCTCATCTTCTCTCTGCTCTCTTATCTCATTCTTGAATAAAGCTTACTTTTGAAGAAATACGTTCCCCGCCGGCCGGTGGTTGTAGGTGGGCGTAATGTTTTTGATTGCAAAATACTTAATAAAAAGATTTACCATAAAACTGCCATTTCGATCTTGCAAAATAAACCTTTTACCAGACATAAACCATTCTTTTTAATACTGGCTAGTCACCCTGAAAGTGGGCCTACAATGCCCATAGGGCAGTGTGCATGGTATTTAAAAAAGCAGGACATGTATATTTAAAGTTTTACATGTCCTGGCAGTAAAAATTCTCCAAGGTTGTTTTTCACTGTGCCGAGGCAGGATATCCCATAGAAATAAATTATTCAAAGGCTCATTTTATTAAGAATGAAAAATCCAGCCTAATAGTCATGTTAGATTTTAACATGCTATTTTGAAAATGCTGCTTTTAGAAAGTACAAACTAGAGCATAATGATCTAGACAGGCTGTGCACTACCGAAAACACTCCCTTATGAGTGTGTATGGACAATTTTTACAATTCATTAAAACATTTTTATACATAGAAAAACAGAATTATACATAAATTAACATCGTTCCTAGAAACCAAAATTGTATGAATGAACCATCAACCAAAACCATCTTGATGGTAAAACTTCTTTCGTCCACTTATGTGTTATGAATCCAAATCAAAATGTGGGTTTCAAAAGTCCGTTTATTCAGATCATAAACAGTAAAATGTTGTTTGCTCCAAAATCCCAATGCATTTCGGGTGTAACCAGCACCCTTCTTCAGGGGATATCTATAAACAAATATATCAAGTTTACATCACATTAAACAACAAACGTATCATTTGAAACATAAGTAACATTTGGAGACAGACCCATATAAGCCGGGAGGATCCTAGATTGGAATTAGGTAGATATGGTTCCATAGTAAAGGGTCTTTTCTGTTTCGTTTCGCTTTATTTTATACACAGGGTGTATTGGTACGTTTGGTATCTTCTCTGTTTCTGAGTGGTCAGTCACTTTTAGAGTTATTTTCATCGCTAAGATCTGGTGATTCTTTAAGCAAGAATATGTAGACTATTTATAGTCTATATCTCACGATGCATGTATTTCTAGGATCCTCCCGGCTTATATGGGTCTGTCTCCAAATGTTACTTATGTTTCAAATGATACGTTTGTTGTTTAATGTGATGTAAACTTGATATATTTGTTTATAGATATCCCCTGAAGAAGGGTGCTGGTTACACCCGAAATGCATTGGGATTTTGGAGCAAACAACATTTTACTGTTTATGATCTGAATAAACGGACTTTTGAAACCCACATTTTGATTTGGATTCATAACACATAAGTGGACGAAAGAAGTTTTACCATCAAGATGGTTTTGGTTGATGGTTCATTCATACAATTTTGAGATAATTTTGGTTTCTAGGAACGATGTTAATTTATGTATAATTCTGTTTTTCTATGTATAAAAAGGTTTTAATGAATTGTAAAAATTGTCCATACACACTCATAAGGGAGTGTTTTCGGTAGTGCACAGCCTGTCTAGATCATTATGCTCTAGTTTGTACTTTCCATCAGAATTGGTGGCAGGGTAGAACCACTTCAGGCAGTGCACACCAAGTCAGTTAAGCATTGAATACAGAGTATACTTAGCGAACTGGTTAACTTGAGTGCGCACAAGCTGTGATCAGTATAATTTTGATTGCTTTTAGAAAGTTGGCATTCCCTGCTCAAGCTAAATGTGCCTTTCTGCCAGTGTTTAGGGCCGCCTGACTGTTAATTGCTCTCCTGTGGTGTGAGGTGCATCCCTTCCAGACAGCGGGCAAAGGACCTGGGGGTGGAGAGGTACAGATCTGCCCTACAGAATGCCTGCGGAGAAGCTGTGCTCCCTACCCGGATAACTACCCTGTCACTGGCAGATGCAGCTCACACCAGGGCCTGCCTGACCTTTGTTTCAGTAGCCAGGCCGAAGTTGAACCCAGGGGAAATAGGAGAACTGACCAGGACCAGTTTAAGAGTTAGACAAAGGGGTGTCCGTCCCACCCATATACTGGCACTGGGTATAAAAGTGGAAGCCCCAGAACCCGAAATAAGAAAACTCCTGTGCCAGTGAAGATCAAAAGACAGAGTGCCCTGCTGTCTGAGAAATCCTGAAAGAAGACTGGACTTGCTTGCCTTGAAACCAGGACCCCAGAAGAGACTCCAAGGGTCAGTTGGCTGACCTCCTGTTTGAGCTACATAGACACAACAAGCTTCCGGAGGCCTTTCCCGCATTCCAGCTGACCAGACCCAACTGGATCCGACCTGGTCCCCTCTGCTCGTCTCAGTGGGAGAGCGAGCCCTACCATCAAGTGAGGCCCTCAAGGTCCTGCACCCTTGGCAGAGTCACAGTGCACGTCTCCCTGCCAAATTGTAGATTTCACCTGATCTAAGGCAGAACACCGCAGCTCCTAACCAACAGCTTCACCGAATCAGATGGAGAGTCCCACAGCTCCTAACCGAAGACTTCACCAGATCAGACACAGAGCCCACACAAAACTGCACAGCTTCCAACTGCAGGCTACAAAGGATCAGGAGCTGAGCTCCGCAGAGCAGCACAGACCTTGCATCGAAGTCAGAAAGTAAAACTTACAGCAGGGCAAACCTGATCCTGTATCCAGCCCGTACTACATCGTGGTAGGCCTGAACTTGTGACTTTGTCCCAGTCCGGCTCAACCAGGGTATCCGCAGTTGGTGTTTCGCCTCTTTGGGTGCTATTTTTATCTAAAACTTTAAAAACCCATAACTCCAGATCGACTGATTGGATTTTGTCGTTTTGGTATAATTTTATTTATTAAAATAGTCTCTATTTTTCTAAATGGGTTTGGGATTTTCCTTGTGTTGTGCTTGTATTTTATTACGGTTTGTGTGCTTCAAAAATACTCTACAAATTACCTCCAAGTTAAGCCTTACTGCTTTTGTGCCAAGTTACCAAAGGGTAAGTACAGGTTTATTTAGTGACTTTTGTGGTTCACTCTAACAAGGATTGCAATTATTATTTGAGTTGATTTCTCACCCTACTCAACTAATACTCCAATTTCTTACAATGATATTTGCAGAATAGTGGCATGGTCCTCCCAGCATACATTCATAAAACATAACTGTGTGGGTATTCCAGCTAGAAGATGCGTTCAAGTGCATTAGACTAATTTAAATACCTCGTTTCAATCGCTTTCTTCCACTAAACCACCACTCTATGGGAGGTGATAGTTCTGCTTTACAGTCCCATGCACAGCATGTACATCTATTGCTGCTGCTGCTTTCAGATCTACAGGCTTCAATTCTATTTCTATGCTTATGACAACTTTTTTGCAGATTCACCAGCACAACATAGGCAACTCTTAGAATATTTCTTTGCCACAGTGTCTCAAAAATATTTCGGGTTGGATGTTGACAAACCATCCTAAATTAAATTCATATAAAACTGCAGTTGTATTGCTTGAGACCCCTTCTAATGAAACGTGTCTCACTAACCAAAAATCTTGCCATTTTGATCGATGATTACCCACCTTTTAAGCGACAGCTTGCAAAACTTGTTACCACCAGTTCTATGAGCTTTGCTTCACCACAATTAAGTCATTCAGAATTTATCAGTTAGATTGGATCTTGGATTTACTTCCAATATAAACACTGAGACAAATGAGGGCAGTTCCTGGCTGTCCATTCACAAATGTGGCAATTTGGTCTTTGTGTTCTTAGTGCATAGTTCCTACAGGATATTACACCGTGCACTCTAACATCCAGCAATGTGAACCTGCTGGTTCTTCCACAGGTTAGTCGAGCAAAACTAGGCGTTCACTCCTTTTCATTTTTGGGATGGGAAAGACTGAACACCCTTCCTTCCTCTTCGAGCCATCTCAGATCACCTTAATTTCCATAAAATCTCGCTTTCACCACTACTTTAGATGACTAGCTCTTGCGGTTCGCTCCAGTAAGTTCTGCAGCATCAGGTTAGCTCAATGAGTTCACTGTTTTCTCCACAAATACGATTCTAATCTACAACAAATGTAAGCAGCAAATGGAAAATGCTACTTACTGGCAACCATCAGCTTGCTCTTTTCAAGATCTACATGATATTCCACCTCCCCTTGGCACATTAAGAGAATAACAGATAGTCTTTTTTGCAATGCAGTGTGGGCTTCAGGATGATATAAGGACGTGTCATTTCTATCATGCTTGAAGATGAAACGTTTGAGAAAGACAAGTTCTACTTTTCAGACACTAGATTGCAGAAGCGTGTACAGTGTGTGGATCTACAATTGATGCACTGCATAACACCCACTTGCCAACAAAAACATGAAGTACGAAGGTTTAAGCACACATGTTTATCAGTCTACACAGATAGGTCTGCTAGTGAATCTTCCGTCTTGGGGTTGTACACTTCTTATAACCCATTTTGCTTCACTAGTCAACATGTTCTACTGCATTTAATGCCTTGACACGTCTGCAATTTGTTTGGTAGTGGTAGTTAACTGAACTGAAATGGTTCCAGCTCAAATAATTCAGAATTTAATAGTCTGTCCCTGGCTACTAAAGTGTTCAAGAGCAGCGGGAGAATCAAGCAATCTTCAACTTCCTTTAAAACCCTTTACAAAGTTCTACAAAACGTTACAAGAGGGCAGTTCATATCATGACCAAGGTTACTGAAAGACATCTGTATGAAACAGAGAAGACAGAGGATCTTTATGTTGCTCATTATTTGGCATCCAGCCACAGTGATAGGACTGAATGACATATCACATGCTAGAGGCAAAGAACACTCCACCTGCAGAAGGAGAAGGGTCAGTGTGTGAAAGATAACGCAAATGACAGGGTAGCACGAGAAAAGGAGGAAGAGAAGTAAACAATTTCCGAGATGCCAAAGGTGGAGAGGTTTTTTTTGTTCGTTTGTTTTAAAGGGTGCTCTGATCAACTTTTTTTTTTTTATAAACCATATTTTATTGTTTTCAAATGGAAACATACAACTAAAAACACCAAAAAATACACTACTCAGTGCAATCCCCTTACAAAATGTATCCGTGCACATCATGAGGACTTTACATTGATCTTTCAAATGTCTGTTCATCCATACTAGTGCCACCATTACAATATTTCTGAGGACAACCCAGCGGACGTCCATTTTAGCACATTTATCCATGGCTCTCATCCAGTAAGCACTGGACGGATGCATCAAAGCATTCCAATTTTGAGTGATGTCACATTTAGCAATCAGAGTCCACCTTCCCGACTAGTTGCCGTTCCTCTCTGTTACTACCCAAGATCCCCAATAGTGCAATGCAGGATGAGGAATTAACAGACTTTCCCATACTCCTCAACAGTATTGACAGTACCTTTGACCAGTATTGCACTATGATCGGACACCTCCAGACCATATGGGAGGGGAAGAAAAAAAAAAAAACGAAAGAAATCACTGTAGCTGCATCAGAGCGAGGGCAATTAGGGAAGGACAGCCTACCTGCCTTCCCTAAAAGTTAAGGGGGTGAGATATGCTGCATGGGTATATTTCAGTTGTATAAGCCGTAAGCTTGCGGGCACAGACAGCTCCCGTGGGGCACTCTTGATTTCCCTAATCACTCCTGTCTAGAAGTCCCAACCAACTTTGCAATTTTTTCTCTCTGGACATGAAACAAATCAGGGCATTTACGATGAGGGCCTTAAATATTCGCAATTGACCACATGTGCAGAACGATTCGACGTTTCAATGGACTGTACTCGGGAAGATGGTCTAGTGAGGCTAGGTGAAACAATGTAGCATGGCGTAATTGTATATACTTGTAAAATTGTGTTTTAGTAGGTCGAATTCCAGTTAAAGGGTCTGTAACTCTTTAATCTGTTAACCTTGCCATACATCCCCTAGTCTAGAGAGACCGATGAGATCCTCCCTTTGGGATAGCCAACAAACTTTCCATAGCCAAGTTTCTAATGGAATCTTTTGTTCCCAATGGGACCACCTGAAGGCTGACCTCCTTAAGAAGACTGTTTATGTTACTTCAGGGCATAAACGTGGGAGCAGGGCTACGTACATCAACTCTAATATGTTCTTATTCCCCATAAGGGACAGGTCAAGTTTGAAACCTGGATCCTCGTAACCCCGTACTGCCAGTCATTTAATATCAGGAGGTGAATGGCTAGATAATAAAGCTGCAAATCATTTATACCCATGCCTGTGTCATATGTTGATTGATTGCATTTATTTGAAGGTTTTATATAGCACGAACAAGACCCTCACGGGTATTAGAGCACCTAACACTTGTTAGAGAATAGATACAATACATATACAATCGATACAAATATAGTCGAGAAAGGAACATTATATGACGGAATCTCTGGGAGTGCAGAATCGCCTTCATGATGGGACAGAAAGTCAGAACAGTAAAATAACAAGCAAATTGTATCCTGAGAGAAGATGATGGTCCGGGTGGGCTCTGTGAGAAGAGTTCCAAGGACCTAGGGCAAAAATGTGTTCCTGAATAGTAATTTAACTTCTTTTTTGAAGGATGCCGTTGAGGGATTCAGTCTGGTTTCAGGTGGGAGGGAGTTCCAAATTCTCGGGGCAATACCAGAAAAGGCTCTATTATAGGTTTTCTTTTTAGAGAATTTCTGAGGCTTCAGCAGTAAAGTGCAGGACCTTCTAGAGGATCTGGACCGCCAGAGAGTACAAGCTTCTGAGCCAGGTAACTTGGGGTGTAGGGCTTTGTAGGTCATGCATGCAATTTTCAGCTGAATTTTTGCTTCATAGGGGAGCCAGTTGAGGGATTTCAAACCAGGGGTGATATGGTGGTTTCTTTTCGAGCCCGTGATGTGCCTTGCCGCAGAGTTGAGGGAGGCTCTTAAGAGAGTCATTATGAATTTAGGCAGGCCACTAGGGTTGAGCTTCCGTATTCCAGCTTGGGAATCACTAGGGCTTGGACGGCAGAGTGGAAGTCCTTGGGAGGTAGGAAAGTGTTTAGTCTTCCTAAGATGTTCATTTGGAGATTATCTCCTATTGTGGTAGTACTGATATGGTTCTGCATGTTAAGGTTCTTCTTGAGAATGATTCCTAGTGATCTCGCTGAGTCAATGGCTTGAGGTGGGTAGTTGAAGGCTGTTAGATGCTTCATCCAGTCATTAATGACAGGTGATTGTTTGGGAGGGGCGATGAAGAGAAATTCCGCTTTGAGAGTGTTATATTTGAAGTGGTTGCAGGTAAGCCAGTTTTTTTTTTAAGGGTTAAGATGAGGGCTTTGATGTATTCCGGGGAAGAGACTTTCAGGTATATTGGGTGTCATCAGCTTAAATGTGGTAGTGTATGTTGGATGAGCTCAGAATTGACGTTAGTGGCTCCATGAACAGGTTAAGGAGAGAGGGTGAGAGGGAGAAACCCTGTGGGACCCTAAGGTGACAAGCATGGACATAGACTGATTAACCTTGATTTTTTTTAGATCTGTTTTGGAGAAAGGAGGTGAACCAGTTTAGGACAGACCCTGCGAGTCCCATCCTGCGTTCCAGTAGGTAGTCATGCTTAACCATATCGAAAGCTGAGTGAAGGTCAAGGAGGATAAGGAGGCATGATTCGTTTTGATCCAACATTTTTAGCGCATCGTTCACTATATGTGTAAGTACTGATTCAGGGCTGTGCCCTGGTCGGAAGCCGGATTGGAATTGGTCAAGAAGACAGAATTGCTCTATGCGGTTACAGAGTTGAACGTGTACACATTTTTCGAGGAGCTTCACCAGAGTTGGAAAATAGAGATGGGGCGGAAGTTTTTTAGGTCCGTGTGATCAGCTTTAGTTTTTTTTTAAAGAATAGGAGTGACTTGCCCAGCCTTTCCGGAATCCAGGATTGTGCCTTGAAGTAGAGAGGCATTAATGATCTTGGTCCAAAGTGGGAGAGTTGAAAATGTGATCTCATTGAAGAAATCGGGGGATAGTGGGTCATTATAGTGTTTTGAGGGTTTCATATCTGCTAGAATTTTGAAATATGCCGTTGGAAGGGTATACATGGGGACCAGCCGCCTACAGGAAGGAGCTTATTGTAGCTCGCAGGTTCAGGAACCAGCTCCTAGAAATGAGGAAATTGTGCAATATATACTGAAATCTCGACTTGGCCAGGATTTTGAAGAGGGCTGTTCTACCTAGTGGCCCAGCTGCACAGATCAATACACGTGTGGGTAAAGACTTCAATTCCGGGGGAGCTCGGGGAGTAGAGCCATATGGATACCCAGATATTTGAAGCAGAGTCTGAGTAAGGCGTCGAGATTGCCATTCAACCGCCTCAGAACCTCATCTAATAGAGAATATAAACAACTTTGCCCAATTCACCTGCATAGCAGATGCCTGTGGGAGCCGAACCCCAATCACCTGAACCCCAAAATTTTGAACACTCTAATTCTTACCCAATGAATAAGGCTCCAGAATAGCCAATAGATCTAGCAGTCGGAGACTACACTCCAAATGGAAAAACAAACATTTTAGCAGAGCAAAACAGAATAAACGAGGAAGCACTAATAACCGAGTTCTACATAAAAAATTAGGCAAAAATACATGTATTACAGAATGTTTAGTAAATGCGGTACGTAGAAAAAAGCATGAAAATCTCATTATGGCTCAATTACAGAAATAAAGATCCATAAAACTTAGCCCTAATTAAACAGGTCTAGGCAAATGCGTATAGTCAAACTCATATAGAGTACTGACAACATCCCCATGGAAAAATCTAAGGCGAATGGACAACGTCTCAGGAGAAAAATGAGAAGTCAACACAGCAGCAGCTGATGTGTCAGCAGACCTTGAAAAATGAGCAAAATGAACCCCATTGAAAATGCACCAATGGAAAAATGAAAATGAACCCCCAATACTAAAGTCCAAGAGCTTTTATACACAAATCACATTCTAATAAAAGATTCTTCAAATTCAGCATGGTATGATCAAGTTTAGGGTTGCACTGGCAAATCAGAAACAGTAACATAATATTTGAAATCTTTAACACTAACCCATTTCTTAAGGTACGAGAACTCATCCACCTACTCTCTCAGCAACTGTACTCCGGGGATGATCAGCACAAAATGAAACATTTCTCAAACAATGGCTCATAGAATTAACACGCCTTCTGCTGAATTTCTAGCATAAGTACTTGAATATGATACTTTGGGTACAAGATGGAAGATTGATTCATAATATATCATTCCTAACCAAATAGTTCATTTTGTAATCCTTGATGTCATTCACTTGATGCTCCGTTGAAACGAAAGGAGACATGGTTTGCAGCAGGACACTGACTGGGAGGGGAAATGTGCAGGAGCAAGATTAACAGAGCACCTAAAACTGCATCCATATTAAAATAAAATGGCATTTCATATGGAAATGTGGCATAGCTACTTCACAGTATGAATTACATTTTGAAGTGACTCAGTAAACTCGTTTCAAACGCATCATTAATTCTCAATTACAACTATGCATCATTAAAACCCTCACCTTTCAGAATTTACCAGACATTTCACATTTCAATTTAAAAAAAAAAGCTATTACAACTCTAACCATAGAGCTGCAGTATGTCAAAGAGCCGAAATCCCAGCACATTGTCAGCATTTAATGCGATGCGGTCCTTGAGTTCCTTCCCCCAAAGCAGACTCTAAACCTGTCTGTCACACCTTACCCATGCAGTTGGGAGTTCACTTATAAGAGCTAAAAGAAGCAGGGGAGGGCATCCCAGTCTAGTGCCACACCTGATAGGGAAAGGATACAACAAGGATACCGTTCACTTTAACTTGAGCATGGGGTTTCGTTGTACGGGATTCGTAACAGGAACAAAAAACATGGACTGAACTCCAAAACTCCAAAAAGGTAAGACCAGTCGAGAGAGTCAAGTGCTTTTTCAAAGTCAATAAGCGTAAGGGCTCCATTCTCAAGCAGCATATGCACCTGTGCTAGTGCCATGTGGACTCTACAGATACAGTGACATGTGCTGCTGTGTGGGATAAAACTGCATTGGTCTGAGTGAATCAGAGGTAATTATCTTTTGCGGTCTGGCAGCTAGTATTATTGGTGCAGATCTTCATTTTCGCATTGATAAGGGATATTGGGTGGTATGAGTTTTAACAATCTCGCTGGCACCTAGCGTGGGGAGGACTACTACAATTCCAGGTCTAGTTTAGGCAGGAACTGACATGTGTCTACTCCTCAGTACAGCTTCAGCAGCAGGGGAGATAAAAAGGGATTTAAATTTCTTATAAAACTCGATGGGAAACCGGTCGTAATGGGGTGGGGGGGGGGGGGGGTCTTGCCAGACTGCAAATCCCCAATGGCCCTTTCGATTTCTTCTACTGTGATTACTTGCTCAAGAGCCTCCCGGTCAGCAGCAAACATCGATGCTAGGGGAAGATCCGCCATTAAGGGGCTATCACATTCACCTGGGAGCACTGCGGATGCATATATAAGGAGCAGTAATAGGCAGCAAAGGTGGCCCCGATCTCCACCGCTGACTCTTTCTGTCCTCCTGCATCTAGCATGGTCAAGATGATTCTGAAAGCAGAATTGCAGGTGGCAAGCCAAATCAACAGCTTCCCAGTTTATCACCCATGCATAAACTCTGTTATGTGAGGCCCGCCATCAGATCACTCTAATCAACTATATAACTGTATATATACACTGCAGAGAAGTCTAGGCGAAAAGAGATAAAGGAGAGAGGATTGTGGTGGGCAAAGATTATCAGTTTCAATTCAGGAGTACGAATTGTTGGGATGGAGGGTTGAAGGCCTCACTAAGTGCTTGGAAAACATTAACATTAAGGCACTGAAATAATGATTCTTTCATGGGTCAACATTCAATTATAAATACATGCATCCGAAAAGTAGACCTGAATATTTTAAGTACTTGTGAGCTTTTGTAAAATATAATTTGCTTAGTGTTTTCCAACCTGTTCTCCATCTTTAATTCCAAGCTTCTCTCCCATCTGCCTGTTCAGTTCTGCAACATTGTCACCTTGGTAACCATAGTGTCTTATTTCCACCCAACTGAAGAACACAGGCTCCTTGCCCCATGACATTTCCACAGCTTGACCCTGACGACAGAAGAGGTGAAAAATTAGAACAAAAAAATCTATTACAATTAAAAATAAACATTGGTGAAAAGAGTTTGGGGTACTACAAAGTCTGCATGCATATTTAACGCTCACATATTCGCAAAAACACTTTAAATATTCCCCTATATCAGAAGTCGTCAACCTTTTCTATAATATGAGGTGCTTATGTTCAATACACATTATCATGAGTTACTAACAGATATATTAGTGACCACTTCAGACAAGATTACATTAGTGGCCACCATGTACAAGATTAACAGCAGTGATCGCCTCAGTGCATCAGGCACAGTTGTCAGAAGTAATGTAAACAAGCATTGCCGAAGCCAATAAGTTTCACCTGAGGAATTTATTGGCTTTTTCAACAAAAAAAAAATGTAGATGTTGCACAGCAGTTAAGCTGCAGTGAAACATGGCCTAAAGTAAAAAAAAATGTTAAAAAAAAATAATCTATGTGGCAGCCACAGTTGACATGTCATAGCGCTTTTTTCCTTTAAGCCATGTTGCACAGCGCGGGGTGTTGGGGGGGGGTGGGGTTGACACATCGGAGAAGGGCGAGGGGTGAATGAGTGGAAAAAAAAATTATTAAATAAATAAATCAATGGAGGGCGGGGGTCAAGGGGGAAGTTAATTTTGGACATCCACTCAATAACCGTGCATGTCCAAAAGTGACCAAAAAAAAAAAAAAAAAAGAGTACCAGCAGGAGCCTGCGGCCAGTGGTGGGAACAACACTGGCCACAGAAAGTTGTACTTGGTCCATGCTCAATGGCACTGATAAAGACTCTAATGCCAAGAGGAAGCTGCAGGCGAAAAGGAGGTGCTGACCAATTGTACGTAAAGAAATGAGTGACGTGGGAAGCAACCAATGGTAAGTATTGGGCATGCTCAAAGCCCCTTCTAAGATTTTTAGTTTTAAAGGACAATAGCTTTCGTTCACAGCGCATGCACGCTGTACACAAAGTCTTAAAATGGCGCAAATAACACTTGCGCGCACTTGTTTGCACTACAGTGTAAACAGCATGATAACACCAGAAGGGATGTCATTTGCTCTGGGGACTTCCTTACACTGTGTTCTGAGTGAGTACTTAAGGCACTGACAGCCAGGTGAATGGGCTGCAGCTAAGACGCCCAAAGCCTGGGACGTGGCCAGAGTCAGTGGGTAATTTTCCATCGTTCATCATCAAAAGAGCAGGGAACATGAGGCAGATTTCAGTGCAGACTGATAAAAAGTGAAAAGCACTCAATCTGCTTTCATGAGAAACACTCTTTACTGGTGGTGACTACAGCACTGTCACAATGAGGACTTAGTTCAAAGGTGTGCTGCTCAAAATCGAGTCCTATTTGATTAAAGCTACCACTGCAGGTAGGCGTGGTCTGCTGCAGAGAATTCATTGTTTTAGGTCATAGTTTGCACAATCATATCCTAAGATGACATTTTGGAAAAACTGGGTGTCACGAAGTTGGCGCTCCCCACTCCGCGAACACGTGGGTAGAGGGGGCAAAACCTACTGAAGAGTAGTGGATCGCCCCAACTGATGAGGCCAGTCTTATTCCATTTCAGCCGTCAGATTGGAGTGGAGAACCCTCATCCTCCTGGGATCGTTACTCTCCCGTCATGGAGGACTGTCTCTTTAATGACCCGGCCGGCTACGAGGATCCCGCCCCTGGGAATGACGTCATCGGCCCCGAACCAATCACAGGAGACCCCGGATGGAGGAAGGAAGGAGAAGAACCCGGAAGAGGAGAGTCCACGGTGCGCAACAGGACGACCAGAGAAGAGACGGAGACGACAGGAGACGAGGAGCAGAGCGGAATCCTGCCGGAGATCAGAGACCGAGGAACGCCTGGAGGCCAACGGACATACTCTCCGCCCAGCCACGCTTCAGGAGCGTGGCTAAAACAGGTACGGAGCCGGTTCTCGGGGTGGGTCGGGAGGAGATCGAGGGAGGAGTCGTAGTATTCCTGAAACCTCACCCGTATCCCGGTTGACCCGCTTCACGTGCACTGATCCATAGAAACCCGCGTATTTGCACCGGTGATCCTTCACTCCCTCCCTGAGCAAGCGAACCAAGGGCACGAGGCCTCACGAGTTGTCCATTTGTTTTCTTTCCCTTCTTTATTGTTTTTGCTGCGGTGCGTGCGGACATCACCCGAGGGAGTCCTGAACTACGCAAGACGAAGGAGACGAGGCTCCTTCCCGACGGCGGCAATAGGAAGACCCGGATAAGAGATATTATCCAGACTATCCTCCAGTTCTTTTACATTCTACTTTGTTTTCTGAACTCTGGCAACTCGTAAAAAGGCCGTTGGTCCTTTAATAAAGCCCAGACTAACGAGACGTGGTGTGCAGTTCTCCTTACTTTCCGGCCCCGACACCCCCACTCGCTCACATATGGTGGAGAAAGCGGGCATATCGCCCATTAGTAGCAGCATAATGGATGTCCTAATCCAGCATCTAGTGAAGGGGCAGGAGGAGCTCAAGTGGGCGGTGGAGCGCCAGATGACATCGGCCCAAGCCGATAAAGACATATTTAAGGATGCCATGGCCGCTCAGATGGACGGCCTACAAAAGATGGTCACCGAACAAACGGCGGCAGGAGGACGCGAGACCAGACCCCAGGCAACAGGACCTCCGGGAGCCTCCCTACAAAAGTATGTCCCTGGGGAGGATCCTGACGCATATCTCCTCAATTTCGAGAGGGTGGCCAGGGCCTGTGGCTGGCCCAAGGAGAAGTGGCCGTTTTTCTTAGCACCCCTATTATCAGGAGAGGCCCATGCTGCCTATCAGGTGGCGAACCCCATAGGTAACACCCCGTATATGGAGATTAAGACAATAATCCTCGACCACCTGGGACTAGACGCCGAGGCATACCGCGTACGGTTCCGAAAGGAGAAAGGGACACCCGGAGAAAACCCCAAAACGTTGTACTTCCGTTTGAAAACAGCAGCGGACAAGTGGCTACAACCCCGGGAAAGCACGAAAGAGGACATAATGAATAAGATCTACCTCGAACAATACCTCGAGGCCCTCCCGTACAACACACAGAGATGGTTGCGCCAACATTCCAACCTGACCCCCGAGGAAGCAATAGAAATGGCCACCACCTTCTCCCGGGCACAACCCAGAGGCACGGCAGGGGATTCGGACCGTATGTATAGACCCCTACCCGGGAAGTTCGTAAGGCCGGTCAACAACCCCACACCCGAGAACCATAGAAACAGGGAAGAAGAACAGAGGCCCCTCCTCTAAAAGGCCCCCAATGCTTCGAGTGCGGGGACTGGGGCCATAACGCCCGGGCATGCCCCAGGAAGAAGACCAACGAAGAGCCGATGGAGATTGGCTACATCCCGCGGTCCGTCCTCTATTCGGCGGAGATGGGGAGCACCTTCTATGTGAGAGTGAGAGTGGAGGGGCAGGCGGTTAGGGCGCTGCTTGACTCAGGGTGCAGACAGTCGGTGATACAGGAAAGTTTAGTACGTCCCAACCAACTTATAACCGAAACCATGGTGCACATTAGGTGCGTTCATGGAGATGTAAAACCATACCCCGTGGCAGACAGAGCTCACACATGGGGGTGGGGGGGGTCCAGTATAAGGTGAGAGTGGGAGTCATGCCAGAGCTACCCGAAGAGTTAATCATAGGAACCGACAACACCAGCTTCTCGGGGATATTCTTGTCCACGGTACGGGAAGGGCAGGGCCAAGACGAGAGGACCCCTGAGAACAAAACCCCACCGGCTATGCTTACACCAGAACCCTGGCTCCTCGACAGGAGTTTTCGGTTCGCCCAAATGAACGACCCCACTCTACAGAAAGCCTGGCAAAGCACCAAGGGAAAACGATCAGAGGCCCAGACTGGGTTACCCACACTTTCTGATTAAGGAAGGGCTTCTTTACAGGATAGGCGCACACCAAGAACCCCCCCAATTACTGGTCCCTTCTAGTTTCCGAGACCAGATCTTATTCTTTTCCCATTCCCTTCTCACGGCAGGTCACATAGGTACGGAAAAGACCACACAGAACATCTTAAGACTTTTATTGGCCCGGGGTGTACACCGATATAAAGAGACACTGCCAAGAATGTGAAACGTGTCAGCGAAAAAACCCATACCGGCCTCCACCCGTGCCCCTACAACCACTACCAGTGATAGGTACCCCTTTTAGTAGGATAGGAATGGATCTTATAGGTCCCTTGCCAAGAACCCGCAGAGGGCATCAATACGCCCTAGTAGTAGTGGACTACGCAACAAGATATCCGGAAGCGTTTCCCTTAAAAGCACCCACCTCTCAGAACATTGCGGACCGGCTCATAGAATTATTTTCAAGAGTCGGTTTTCCAAAGGAAATCCTGACTGATCAAGGTACACCGTTCGTCTCCCGTATGATGAAAGAAGTATGTAAGACCCTCCACCTCCACCACATAAAAACATCGGGTGTACCATCCCCAAACGCATGGTTTGGTGGAGAGATACAATGGGACGATCAAACTTATCCTAAAGAAAATGCTCGGTGTGGAAGGAAAAGAGTGGGACCAGCTCCTTCCTCTAGCCCTGTACGTGATCAGGAGTCAGGTCCAGAGTAGCCTGGGCTGTTCATCATTCGAGATGTTATACGGGAGACAGCCTCGGTCACTTCTGGACATGACTAGAGAAGCCTGGGAAAAAGAGGAGGGGGACGAAGCCCACGGTTTTCTGGAGTACACGCAAAACCTCAGGTCTAGACTGGGAAAGCTAAGAGACCTTGCCTATTTCCATCTAGAGCAAAAACAGAAACAACAAAAACACATCTACGACAAGGGAAAGAAATGGCGAATATTAGACATTCATGACTGGGTACTGGTCTTAATGCCTTCTGCCACTAGCAAACTCCGATCAGAGTGGTTGGGCCCATACCAGGTGGAGGGTACTGTGGGTAGAACCAGCTATAAGGTACAGGTAAGGCCCTCACGGGTCCAGACATACCATATAAATCTCGAAAAAGAAATGGCTGGGCCCGGTACCCAAACCGGCCAGATTGACGATCCCCTTGTGCACAAGCCAGGCATGCACCCTCGGCCATCTGGTGATCAATGATGCCCTTGGAGAACAAGAAAAACGATCCCTAGATGCCATACTCCAGCCGTTTTCGCACATGTTTTCAGACAGACCCGGGAAAACCACCCTTACAGAACACGCCATAGAGACTATCCCCGGCCGTGTGGTAAAACAATGACCGTATCGCATCCCCGCGGCGCGTAGAGAGACGGTGAGAAAGGAAGTCCAGAACATGTTGGAGATGGGGGTTATTCGCCCATCCCGAAGCGAATGGTCCTCCCCCATCGTGATGATCCCCAAGCCTGACGGCTCCACCAGGTTTTGTATGGACTTTCGGGCCCTCAACGCTGTCTCAAAAAGTGATTCATATCCCATCCCGAGGGTAGACGAACTCATCGAGAAGCTGGGTGAGGCCAAGTATATAACCACTCTTGACCTCACCAAAGGCTACTGGCAGGTCCCCCTTAAGGAAGCAGACCGGGAAAAGACAGCCTTTGTGACCTCGGACGGGTTATACGAGTTCACGGTCCTCCCGTTTGGCCTTCACGGAGCACCCGCCACCTTTCAACGACTTATGAATACGGTGCTCCGTGAACACCAAACCTACTCGTCAGCTTACCTAGACGACATCGTGGTGTACAGTGCCACGTGGGAGGAACACCTGGGACACTTGAAGCAAATCCTGGAGGCATTACGAACCGCCGGCCTCCATATTAATTCCAAGAAATCCCGGGTGGGCTATCAAAAGGTCCGGTACCTAGGGTACGTGTTGGGGCATGGGGTAATAGCCCCTCAAGAGGAGAAAGTCAGGGCCATTAAGGAGACCCCGTTTCCCACCACCAAACGAGACATAAGGGCTTTTTTGGGGTTGCTTGGGTACTACCGACGTTTCATACCCATGTACTCTGAGATCGCCAGTCCCCTTACTGACGTTCTGCGCAAAGACGTACCCACTAAACTCCTACTGAAGCCCACCCAGGCCATGCTAACAGCCTTTCACCGATTAAAGGAAACACTCATCACTAGTCCCATACTCTCATCTCCTGACTTTACCAGACCCTTTGTCCTCCACACGGATGCATCTGACTGCGGGTTGGGGGCGGTGTTGTCACAGATAACCCCAGACGGGATAGAACACCCAGTCCTCTTCATAAGTAGGAAACTGTTCCCTAGGGAGACGAAGTACCCGACTATTGAGAAGGAATGCCTAGCGGTGAAATGGGCGGTGGATAAATTGAGATACTACTTGGAGGGGGCCCATTTCATTCTGTACACTGACCATGCCCCCCTCCAGTGGATGAGTAGGAACATGGGCCACAATCCCCGCGTCCTCCGCTGGTTCCTTTCTCTCCAGCCCTTCTCTTTTGAAGTGCGGCATAGAAAGGGGTCTGAGAACGGGAATGCCGACTTTCTGTCGCGGGTGGTCCCTCTCCCCGATCGGGAGAATCCTAGGGGGAGGGTATGTCACGAAGTTGGCGCTCCCCACTCCGCGAACACGTGGGTAGAGGGGGCAAAACCTACTGAAGAGTGGTGGATCGCCCCAACTGATGAGGCCAGTCTTATTCCATTTCAGCCGTCAGACTGGAGTGGAGAACCCTCATCCTCCTGGGATCGTTACTCTCCCGTCATGGAGGCCTGTCTCTTTAATGACCCGGCCGCTACGAGGATCCCGCCCCTGGGAATGACGTCATCGGCCCGAACCAATCACAGGAGACCCCGGATGGAGGAAGGAAGGAGAAGAACCCGGAAGAGGAGAGTCCACGGCGCGCAACAGGACGACCAGAGAAGAGACGGAGACGACAGGAGACGAGGAGCAGAGCGGAATCCTGCCGGAGATCAGAGACCGAGGAACGCCTGGAGGCCAACGGACATACTCTCCGCCCAGCCATGCTTCAGGAGGAGCGTGGCTAAAACAGGTACGGAGCCGGTTCTCGGGGTGGGTCGGGAGGAGACAGAGGGAGGAGTCGTAGTATTCCTGAAACCCCTCACCCGTATCCCGGTTGACCCGCTTCACGTGCACTGATCCATAGAAACCCGCGTATTTGCACCGGTGATCCTTCACTCCCTCCCTGAGCAAGCGAACCAAGGGCACGAGGCCTCACGAGTTGTCCATTTGTTTTCTTTCCCTTCTTTATTGTTTTTGCTGCGGTGCGTGCGGACATCACCCGAGGGAGTCCTGAACTACGCAAGACGAAGGAGACGAAGATCCTTCCCGACGGCGGCAATAGGAAGACCCAGATAAGAGATATTATCCAGACTATCCTCCAGTTCTTTTACATTCTACTTTGTTTTCTGAACTCTGGCGACTCGTAAAAAGGCCGTTGGTCCTTTAATAAAGCCCCGACTAACGAGACGTGGTGTGCAGTCCTCCTTACTTTCCGGCCCCGACACCCCCACTCGCTCACACTGGGCTTATGAAGTGTGGGGATTATATTTGTTCATATACCTGGAATGCGCTCTGAAATCGCATTATAGTGAGGAACCATGGTTTTTAACTTATGAACCGGTGTGATAAACCATGCCAAGGCATGCTGGCATGAATGATGCAATGGGGTCCTAGCATGTGTCTGGTACGACTCCGTAGTAACAGGGCAGTGTGCCAGGCCGTGTGTTCCCCTTTGTGTGCAAACACCATGTGGCTGGCTTGAAATCGCGGAGCGTATCTTCACAGCTACGACTAGCGCCTTAGCCTCCTCTTCCAGGCGCTCTACCACTTGAATGGCTCTGTGAGCCCGTATTGCAGTATTTTGCTACTGGGAATGACCGGTTACTTACCGGTAATATTCATTACTCCGAGTCGTAGACCTCCCAGTCACAGTCGTTAACGCATGAGCGATAGCTCCTCCCCACATAAATTCCAAGCAAAAACTCACTTGGCCCATCCCTACCCTCCAGGCCACTCCCACAACCTGTGGCACATAACCCCTGACCCACTGCAGCACATCCTGTACCACCAAGCACAAGAAGCCGAACAGGGAGGGAGGGATGGGAACCAGGACTGTGACGGGGAGGTCTACGACTCAGAGTAATGAATATTACCAGTAAGTAACCGGTCATTACCTCCTCGTCAGACCTCCCCGTCACATTCAGTAACACATGAGCAGATACCAAAGCAAGAATTGGCTTCACCACAGAGCAGTAAACAGACTTTATTAGCACAAAAAAGCAGAAAGTCACTACACCTGTACAGAACGCAACACAGTGTCCCCAAAGCCAGCAGACCTAGTCCCACCCACCATCAAACGATAATAGGACATAAAGGTGTGTGTGGAGTACTTCAAGTAGCGGCCTTGCAGATCTCTGCCATAGAGGCCCCCTGAAAACAAGCCCAGGAAGCAGCCACCCCCGAGTCACTCACCCTTGAACCGATTCAGGCACCAGCACCCCACTAGCCTCATAAGCCGCCCCCACATCCCACCTCAGCCACCGACAGAGTAGCACCAGAATTCTTCAGACCCTGGCCTGCCAGGCCAAAGGTCACAAAAAGAGAATCCACCTTACGGAAAGGTCTAGTACGAACTAAGTACACCCCAAGAGCCCGTTTAACATCCAAACAGTGCAGCCGCACCTCATCCGCCGAAAGAGGATCATTACACAACACAGGCAGAACCGGATCCTCCGAGCAGTGAAACGAGGAAGGAACCTTGGGAACAAAAGAAGGATCAGGCCGGAGAACGACCCGATCCAGAAAGAACCTCAAAAAGAGCTCAGAACAAAGCAACGAGCCCAACTCCCCAACCCTCCGGGCCGAGGTGATAGCGACAAGGAAAACCAATGTGATAGTCAGAAAACGCAGAGACACTTCCTCCAGTGGCTCAAAGGGAGCAGACTGCAAAGCCCTCAGCACCAACGGAAGATCCCAACCCGGTGTAAAGGACTTATCCACCGGCTTCTTAAGGAAACAACTCCTCAACAACCGGGACACCAAAGGAACAACAGGCTCACAGGCCGGACTCCGAAAGGCCCTCACCGCCGCCCACTGAGCCCGCAACGAGGAAACAGCCAGACCCAAGTTGAAGCCATCCTTCAGGAAATCCAAGACATGCACAGGATCCACCTCCATAGCAGACCAGCCCGATCCGCACAGCAACGCTGAAAAGAAACCCAATGCCTAGCATAGGATTTAAGAGTCGAAGGGCGCCGCGACTGCTGGATAAACTGAGCCACCTCAGGAGAACACCCCATAGCCACGAGGTTCATCCTCTCAACAGCCAGTCCGCCAGATGCAATCGGACAAGACAATCCTAGGACAGAGGAGGAAACAGGGGACAAGGAATCAATCAATCAATCAGTGGTTTATAAAGCGCGCTACTCACCCGTGAGGGTCTCAAGGCGCTGGGGGGGGGGGGGGGAGCAGCTCCAGATCAGTCGAAGAGCCAGGTCCTGAGGTCCTTCCTGAATGTGTGTAGGGTAGGGGAGCGTCTGATGTTCACAGGGAGCTCATTCCAGGTTTTTGCTGCGATTTAGGGGGATCTCCCGCCTGTTCTGTTTCTGCGGATGCGGGGGACCTCCGCCAGGGCGAGGTCGGCGGAGCCGAGGTTCCTCTTGGGGACGTGGAAGGATACTCTCTCGTTGAGGTATTTGGGTCCGATGTTGTTGAGGGATTTGTAGGCGTGGGTGAGGAGTTTGAAGGTGACCCTCTTCTCGACGGGGAGTCAGTGGAGGTCTCGTAGGTGTTGGGTCATGTGTTCGTGACGCGGTGCCCCGAGGAAGAGTCTAGCCGCTCTGCCCTCCACAGGGCTTGGTCGCCCCACTCACTGCTGCCGCTCCTGCCTGCCTTGTCGCCTCCTGCCTGCAGATTCCTTCGCTCGCTGCCCGCTGCTCCTGGGACTTTCCCGCTGCCCGCTGCTCCTGGGACTTTCCCCGCTGCTCCTGGGACTTTCCCGCTGCTCCTGGGACTTTCCCGCCACTGCGGCCCCGCCCCCGTGATTCCATTCGCCGCCCCGCTCCCGCCACCCAGCTGCTCCTCCCTCCCGGCTCCTTACTTAAGGGGACCGTAGGGGACCACAGAGTGTGACCGCTCTGCCCTCCACAGGGCTTGGTCGCCCCACTCACTGCTGCCGCTCCTGCCTGCCTTGTCGCCTCCTGCCTGCAGATTCCTTCACTCGCTGCCCGCTGCTCCTGGGACTTTCCCGCTGCCCGCTGCTCCTGGGACTTTCCCGCTGCTCCTGGGACTTTCCCGCTGCTCCTGGGACTTTCCCCGCCACTGCGGCCCCGCCCCCGTGATTCCATTCGCCGCCCCGCTCCCGCCACCCAGCTGCTCCTCCCTCCCGGCTCCTTACTTAAGGGGACCGTAGGGGACCACAGAGTGTGACCGCTCTGCCCTCCACAGGGCTTGGTCGCCCCACTCACTGCTGCCGCTCCTGCCTGCCTTGTCGCCTCCTGCCTGCAGATTCCTTCGCTCGCTGCCCGCTGCTCCTGGGACTTTCCCGCTGCCCGCTGCTCCTGGGACTTTCCCGCTGCTCCTGGGACTTTCCCGCTGCTCCTGGGACTTTCCCGCCACTGCGGCCCCGCCCCCCGTGATTCCATTCGCCGCCCCGCTCCCGCCACCCAGCTGCTCCTCCCTCCCGGCTCCTTACTTATGACGCCCCCTGAGCGACCGCGCAGCGGCCGCGCGCAGCGGGAGCACCGACGGAGCGCCGAAGGTGCGCCAAAGGTAAGCCCGTCTGCGCCCGTCCGCGCCTGGCACGCGCCCAGCGCCAGGACCCCTGGATCCCACCGATGCAACACTACTCGACGGACCTACGACGCCGCCACCCTCACCGCACTCAATGCCGGCCGGAACCCTGCCTGCTACCGAGCCTCCCCGAGACGCACCCACGGACCCTTCACCTGCCAAGCCTGCCGATTCACCTGCCCCCGGACCTGCACCACCCCCGCCAAGTCGAGCACCAGCAGCAACCACCTGAAATGCATCCTGTTGAACACCCGCTCCGTCCACAGGCACGCCGTGGAACTCTGGGACCTGCTCGACGCAACAGCACCGGACGTCGCCTTCCTCACCGAAACCTGGATGAACGCCTCCTCAGCGCCCGACATCGCCATAGCCATCCCGGACGGATACAAGATCACCCGGAAGGACCGCGTCAACCAGACGGGAGGAGGCATCGCCATCGTACACAAGAACACCATCCGCATCTCGACTAACTCCGACGAGACCTTCACCGCCGCCGAACACCTACACTTCCAGATACACACTGACCCCAAGACCACCCTCCGAGGCACCCTCATCTACAGACCCCCGGGACCACGCACACTATTCAGCGAAGACATCGCAGACTTCATCAGCCCGCACGCCATGCCCTCCGCCGACTACATCCTCCTAGGGGACCTCAACTTCCACCTGGAGAACAACAACGACAGAAACACCACCGCCCTGCTGGACAACCTCGCCAACCTCGGACTCAAGCAACTGGTGAACACGCCCACCCACTACGCCGGCCACACGCTTGACCCCGTCTTCTCTTCCAGCAAGCACATCTCCTTCAGCCACGCCACCGGACTCCACTGGACCGACCACAGCTGCGTCCACTTCAGCTTCAGAAAGACTGCGACCCACCACCACCCGCAACAGGTTCCCCGCCGGAGCTGGAGCAAGATCACCGCCGAGCAGCTCACCGCCTCCCTCAGCCAGAACACACCCACCAACACAACGGACCCAAACGAAGCAGCCAGCAACCTCGCCAAGTGGCTGACCGCCTGCGCCGACGACCTCTCACCACTAAAAACCCTCCCAGCAGACCCGGAAGCAAGAAAACCCCTTGGTTCACCAACGAACTCAAGGAATCCAAGAAGAACTGCCGCACTCTCGAGAAAGCCTGGCGACTCGACCAGACCACAGACAACAGGACCGCCCTCAAGCACGCCACCCGCAAACACCACCAGCTGATCCGTGCCACCAAGAAGTCGGCACTCAAAGAACGACTGGACAACAACGCCCACGACAGCAAGGAACTTTTCAGCATCGTCAAAGAGTTCTCCAACCCCAGCGCCGGAAACAACGACATCACCCCCTCGCAAGACCTCTGCAACTCACTCGCCGCGTTCTTCCACCGCAAGATCACCGACATACATAACAGCTTCGACGCACAGACCACGCACCCTACCGCCGAACCAACGCCCGCCACCACCACCCTCTGCAACTGGACCCCGATCAGCACCGAAGACACCACCCGCACGATGAACTCCATCCACTCCGGATCACCAACCGACCCCTGCCCACACCACGTCTTCAACAAAGCCGACGCCACCATCGCACCCCATCTCCGGGACATCATCAACTCCTCCTTCCACACCGCCACCTTCCCGGAGAGCTGGAAGCACGCCGAGCTTACCGCCCTCCTGAAGAAACCAACGGCGGACCCCACCGACCTCAAGAACTACCGTCCCATCTCGCTCCTTCCGTTTCCGGCCAAAGTCATCGAGAAGACCGTCAACAGACAGCTTGCCGCCTTCCTCGAGATGAATGGATCCCTCGACCCCTCGCAGTCCGGGTTTCGGGCCAACCACAGCACCGAGACCGCCCTTATCGCAGCCACCGACGACATCAGAACCCTAACCGACAACGGGGAAACAGCAGCCCTCATCCTCTTGGACCTCTCCGCGGCGTTCGACACCGTCTGCCACCGCACCCTAGTGAAGCGCCTCAGCAACATCGGAATCCGAGAGAAAGCACTGGAATGGATCATCTCGTTCCTCGCCGGAAGAACCCAGAGAGTCCGCCTCCCCCGTTCAGATCCGAGGCCACCGAAGTCATCTGCGGCGTTCCACAAGGATCCTCACTCAGTCCAACCCTCTTCAACGTCTACATGAGCCCCCTCGCAGCCTTCGCACGCCAACACAACCTCAACATCATCTCCTACGCCGACGACACCCAGCTGATCCTCTCCCTCACCAACGACCCCACCACCGCCAGAGCCAACCTACACGACGGGATGAGAGACGTCGCCGACTGGATGAGGAACAGCCGCCTTAAACTGAACTCAGACAAGACGGAAGTCCTCATCCTGGGTTCATCACCCTCCGCCTGGGACGACTCTTGGTGGCCCCCGGCCCCTGGGCACCGCGCCCAAGCCAACGGACCACGCACGCAACCTGGGCTTCATCCTGGACTCCTCCCTGTCGATGACCAGACAAGTCAACGCCGTCTCATCTTCGTGCTTCAACACCCTGCGCATGCTCCGCAAGATCTTCAGATGGATCCCCACTGAAACCAGGAAGACCGTCACCCAGGCACTCGTCACCAGCCGACTGGACTATGGGAACACCCTCTACGCCGGAACCACAGCCAAACTTCAAAAAAGACTCCAGCGCATCCAGAACGCCTCCGCACGACTCATCCTGGACATCCCCCGACACAGCCACATCACCGGACACCTGAAAGACCTGCACTGGCTCCCCGTCAGCAAGAGAATCACGTTCAGACTCCTCACCCACGCACACAAGGCCCTCCACGACCTGGGCCCCAAGTACCTCAACGACCGCATGACCTTCTACACGCCCACCCGCCAGCTACGATCAACCAGCCACGCCCTCGCCACCGTACCACGCATCCGCAGAGCCACCGCCGGAGGAAGATCCTTCTCCTACCTGGCAGCCAAGACCTGGAACTCCCTCCCCACTCACCTTCGGCGAACCCAGGACCATCTCTCCTTCAGGAAGCAGCTCAAGACCTGGCTGTTCGAGCAGTAAGTTACCCCCTCCCCCAGCGCCTTGAGACCCTCCCGGGTGAGTAGCGCGCTCTATAAATGCCGTGATTGATTGATTGATTGAGCCGCGGCGTTCTGGATGGTCTGGAGTCTGTGCAGAAGAGTTCTGTTGATTCCGGCGTATAGTGCGTTTTCGTAGTCCAGTCTGCTGGTTAGGAGTGCGTGGGCGACGGTCCTTCTGCAATCGGGGGGGGGGGATCCATTTGAAGGTCTTGCGGAGGATGCGCAGGCAGTTGAAACTGGTGGAAGCGACGGCGTTGATCTGGCGGGTCATGGAGAGGGAGGAGTCGAGGATGATGCTGAGGTTTTGAGCGTGGTCTGTAGGGGTGGGTGGATTCCCGAAGGCGGAGGGCCACCAGGTGTTGTCCCAGACGGCAGTGCAGGGTCCGAGGATGAGGACCTCGGTCTTCTCGGAGTTGAGCTTCAAACCGCTATCTTTCATCCAGGCTGCCACGTTCTTCATCCCTTCCTGGAAACAGAGTCTGGTGTCTTCGGGATTCTTCGTGAGTGAGAGGATGAGCTGGGTGTCATCGGCGTAGGATACAATACTGAGCCCATGCTGTCTGACTATGGCGGCGAGGGGGGCCATGTAGATGTTGAAGAGCGTGGGGCTGAGCGATGATCCTTGGGGTACTCCGCAGTTGATGTCGGTGGGTTAGGAGAGGAAGGGAGGGAGTCTGATCCTCTGTGTTCTGCCGGATAGAAAGGATTGGATCCAGTCGAGGGCGGCTCCTTGTATCCCTGCGTCGAGAAGTCTGGCTGCGAGCGTGCGGTGTGAAACGGTGTCGAAGGCTGCGGAGAGGTCTAAGAGGATGAGGACCGCAGTGTGTCCCTGGTCGAGTAGCATGCGGATGTCGTCAGTGGCAGCGAGGAGGGCGGTCTCGTGCTGTGGTTGCTGCGGAATCCAGACTGTGAGGCGTCTAGGATGGAGTTCTCTTCGATGAAGGCGGTCAGCTGGGCGTTTACGAGTCTCTCTGTGACTTTGGCCGCGAAGGGGAGGAGAGAGATGGGCGGGTAGTTTTTCAGGTCCGTTGGGTCAGCCGTTGGTTTCTTGAGGAGGGGATTAACCTCCGCCCGCTTCCAGGCGTCTGGGCAGATGCCGGATCTGAAGGAGGCGTTGATGGTCCGTCCTAGTTCGGGTGCGATGGCGGCGGCCCTGTGGAATATGTGCGGTGGGCAGGGGGCCGTTGGGGCTCCTGAGTGGGTTTTCTTCATGGTCGCGGTGACGTAATCGACGGTGGCGGGGTCCCAGGTTGTGATGGCTGGCTTACTGGCGGCGGTGGGTAGGGGGGTGGAGGTGTCCGGTGTTGGTTCGCTGAAGTTGTCGTAGAGGACCTTGATCTTCAGATGGAAGTAGGAGCTGAGCTTGTCGCAGAGTTCCTGGGAGGGTGTGACGTCCGTGGCTTCGCTGGAGGGTTTTGCGAACTGCTGTATGACTTTGAACAGTTCCTTGGCGTTGGTCTGGACTTTGTCTCTTATGAAGGTAGGTTTGGTTTCTCTTATGCGCTGGTGGTATTCCTTCAGGGCGCTCCTTTGGTTGTTCCGTGCTTTTCTGGTTTCGCCAGGTTTTCTCTAGGTGTCTGCAGGAGCGTCTGGCTTCCTGTAGTTCTGTGGTAAACCAGGCGGCCTTCGGAGGACGTTGTTTGGCGGGGTGGCGGAGGGGTGCGAGCTGTCGGCGCAGCAGGAGATCCAGCGGTGAAATTCTATGGCTGCAGAGTTGGTGTTGGGCGTGGCGCTGGGGGTGTTTTGGAGGAGGGTGGTGTTGAGGTGTTCCTCTGTGACCTTGCTCCAGTTCCGTCGTGGAGGGCACGGGGCGGGCTTGGGTGCGGAGGTGGTGTTGAAGGTGAAATGGACGCAGTGGTTGTCCGTCCAGAGGGGGTGGGTGGTGTGGCTGAAGCGGATGTTTGTCCCTCCCGCGAAGATGGGGTCGAGGGGGTGTCCAGCTCTGTGCGTGGGCGTGTTGACCAGCTGCTTTAGACCGAGGTTGGTGAGGTTGTCGAGGAGAGTGGTTGTGTCGGGGGTCGTTGCAGTTGTCCAGGTGGAAGTTCAGGTCCCCGAGTAGAATGTAGTCCGTGGAGGTGATGGCGTGGGGTGCGGCGAGCTCGGCGATGGTAGCAGCGGGCAGGGTGCGAGGTCCTGGCGGTCTGTAGATGAGGGTGCCGCGTAGCGTGGTCTTGGGGCTGGTCTGGATCTGGAAGTGGAGGTGCTCAGTGTTGGAGTGGGGGTCACTGGTGCTGGATGTGGAGAGTCGGAGGGGGGTCTTGTGTGCGATGGCGAGTCCTCCTCCTGGGCGGAGGGGGCGGTCCTTCCTCTGGATCTTGTAGCCGTCGGGGATGGCCGTGGCAATGTCGGGCCGGAGGGGGCGCTGGTCCAGGTTTCCGTGAAGAAGGCACCGTCGGGTGAGAGGGTGTCGATCAGGTCCCAGATTTCTACAGCGTGTCGGTGCAGGGAGCGCACGTTGAGGAGGATGCATGTCAGGGTTTCGGTGGTGCGTGCATCAGGCGGGCCTTCGACGGTAGTGGGAGCTTTGTCAATGTTGAAGGATCTGCGGCAGGGTCTGCACGAGAACTATCCATGGGTGGTGTTCGGCGAGGATCTTGCGCATTCGGCGCAGGAACCACTGGCAACGGCCAGCAAGGCCCCACCGCCAACCTCAACAACAGAGGGAACCAAGGTCTCCAGCTCCAGGCAGGCACCACCAGGATTACAGATACTCGTTCCAACTTGACCTTCAGCAGGCCCCTCAGAATCAAGCCAATTGGAGGAAAGTTATACATCAAGCCCCCCTCCCACCAAAAGGACAGAGAATCCACCCTCCAAACCGAGTTCCACTGAAACAGAGAGCAATACCTCTCCCTCAAGGCGTTCCCCGGGGCTGCAAACAGGTCCACCATATGGACCCCAAACCTCATTAGCACCCCAAACACCTCCGGCGTCAAGCACATCTCCGACAGTGAGGGAAACAACCTGCTCAAGCGGTCCGCCTCCGAGTTAAACACCCCCGGCAAATGCAACGCCCTCAGAGACAACAAGTTCAACTCTGCCCACCAGCAAATCTGCTGAGCTAACAAGTTGAGGGAAGCCACCTTCGCGCTCCCATGGCGGTTGACACAACACACCACCATAGTGTTGTCTGTCCTCACCAGCACATCTCGCTGCAGGACTCAAGGAAGAAAATGTGCCATTGACAACTGAACAGCTTTTAATTCCCTCCAACTGGAAGACATCCTAGCTTCCTGGACCGACTAAATCCCCTGAACAGACTCCGGAGCCATCACAGCCCCCCAACACAGCTTGCTGGCATCTGTAGTCAGCACCAACCGCTCCTGAGACACAGATGGAGAGCCCTGCAAGAGGTTCTGATCCTCCAGCCACCAGGACAATTCCCGGGAAATCTCCACACCCCCTGGAATCAACTGGTCATAATCCTGAGACCCCAGACACCAATGCCCCAGAACATGATTCACCAGAGGGAACAGGTGCAACCGGGCCCATGGAACAATAATCACCATTGCAGACATCAACCCTTGAACCCTCAACCACTGCCAAGCCGTGGAAGAAGGGGAGACCAACACCTTCCTCAGTTCTCGCACCAGGGTCAGTCTACGAGGCTCCTACAGGGAAACTTTACCCAGCCTTGTGTTGAAGACCCCCCCCCCCCAATGAACAGAGTGGGGTACAGATGGGACTTCTCCAAGTTCAGAATCCACCCAAACTTCTACAGGAGACGGCAAACATCCCGGGTATGTGACTGAGCCTTAAGGAAAGAAGAGGAAGATATCAACCAGTAATCCAAGTAAGGAAACACCTGGATCCCCTGAGCATGCAACAACCCAACCAAGGGTGCCAACACATTAGCAAACACCCTAAGAGAGGCAGCAAGACCAAAGGGCAATACCTGGAACTGGTAACGATCGAGGCCCAATCAAAACCGCAGAAATCTTTGTGAAGCCTCGTGCACCGGCATATAAAAATAGGCGTCCTGAGATCCAGAGAAGCAAGGAAATCACCCACCTACAGGAAGGGCAGAATTATCTGTAGAGACACCATTTTGAAGGACCAATGAGGGATGCACAAATTCACGGCCTTCAGATCCAAGGCAGGACGGAAGTCCCCATTGGGTTTTTGGATCAGAAACAGGATAGAGTAAACCCCCCATCCCTGCTGATTCACAGGCACCCTCACCACGGCCCCTTTGGAAACCAGGTCCTGCACGCCCTCCAAAAGAGCCCGACATTTTACCGGAGACTGGGGAACAGGGGTAGCTCGGAACACCTCCCCCGGAGGCTCCCCAAATTCAATCTGATACCCCAGTCTGACAATCCGTAGGACCCATTGATCTCGGACAAACTCCTCCCAGACCGGAAAAAAAAGACCTGAGGCGACCCCCAACCGGAGCCCCCTTCGAACCCCTCACACAGTCATGATTTGGAAGGACCAGAAGCACCTGAGAGACCATGCTGACCCCAGGACTTTGTGGTAGGAAGGGACACCCCGGCCACTTACCCTACCACGAAAGGGATGGGCGACATTTTAGACTGAAAGGCATGCCCGAAGGCCTGTTTATAGCAGCAAACTTTCCCTTCTGCGATGAGCGGACCAGAGCCAACAACTTTTTGTCCTCCGTCGTCTTCTTTATCAAAGTCTCCAACGGTTCCCCAAACAGTTTGGAGCCCGTGAAAAGAATCTTCATGAGCGCAGCCTTTTGTGCCGCATCCGCTTTCCAAGGATTAAGCCACAACTGTCTCCTAGCTGCCACCGAGGCACCAACCGCCGCAGCACTAAGGAAATCAAAGGATAAGTCAGCCAAGAAACGCAATTGCTGTTCCAACATTGTCAAAGACTCCGAGGGATCCTCCTCCTGCAAAAGCTGTTCCGAAATACACTGACAGTCCTTCAGAAAAGACTGAACCAGATAACTAGTGTATGCCACAGAACGAACCGCGAGGTTGGAAGCCGCAAAGGACCTTTTCAGGCCCCTTCTGCCCTCTTGTCCCCTGGATCAGAAGGAACCGCACCCTCGGAAACCACCAGGCTCTGAGACGCTAGTCGAGCCAGCAGGGAATCCACCTTCACCACAGAAGGAAATTCCTCTGAAAACCCCTGCAAAGGATATCTCTTAGCCAGAAACCGAGGAAAGGTATGTTTATCAATATCCTTCCAGCACATTCCACATTGACTTATGAACAGGAAGGCACTCGGGTCCCCTCCTCTGATAGTTGGCGAAGAATTCTTCCGAATCTTTACACTCCAAGTGATCAGTGAACCCCAAATTGTCCCGCACATGTTGCAGAATAGTGTGAAGGTGCGCCCTTTGGACAAACCAACCCTTCACCTCCTCATCCGATTCCTCATGAGGATCATGGGCATCCAACTTCTGCCTTTTAGGCCCTTTGGATTCCCTAGCCAGAAAGGCCAAGGCCACCGTGGATTTAATCATTTTCTGCACCTCAGCCAAGGATGGAGTAGAGGATAACCCAGCAACCATCTCCTCCTCCTCCAGGTGCTTACTCTTCTCTGACCGTTTAACCCCATCCATGATGAGCTATGGTCAGAGGAGAACCCACAACATATATAGGCAGACCCGGGAAGCCAAACACCGCCCCCTCCCCCCCCATCAGGCACACCCCAGGCGACCTGAAGAGAAGAACAGGCCCAACAACGAGGATTGCATAGTCCCGCTCTAGCAGGGACTTCAAGCAAACCCAAATACAATGGTCGCTACAGCAAACCATCCCACACCTACCGTAAATCACGAACTGGAGGAAGCAGTTACCACCAGCAGAGAGCTTCACTCAAATCCGCAGAAAAAAACAACAGGATGTGCTGCAGTGGGTCAGAGATTATGTGCCACAGGATGTGGGATTGGCCTGGAGGGTAGGGATGGGCCAAGGGAGTTTTGGCTTGGAATTTCTGTGGGGAGGAGCTATCGCTCATGCGTTAATGACTGTGATGGGGGGTCTGACGAGGAGGTAATGTGATATTAAGTAGTGCTGCCCAGAAAAGCACAGGGCTCATACATGACTCTATAACAACGCACATGAGATGGTGCAGTATGAATGCCGTTAAAGCAAGCTATCGACATTAACAAAACAGGCAGCGCCTCCCTCGCTCACTTCTAGGCACGGTTAGTAAAGCGAGCATACCAGCCCCCTCCCCCCGCTCAGAATATTTTCACCATTGAGCTTGGAATGCTGCAGGCACGATAGGTACAGCCAGTGGGGGGAAAAAGGGAGGATAAGGCGCACAGAGGAAACAGCGCTTGTGTGTGGCCAGTAAGGAGTTAAAATACACTAACCAAGTGCTTTACCAGTTCTTCTAGTCCCAGTCTCCCCTGACTGGAGGCTGGTGTGTAGGGTAGCTTAATCCGAACTGGGCGTTAGGGATTTATGATGTACTAGATCCTGCCTGAAGCAATGATCTGAATTGGTTTACTGTTGGTAACTAGGAAATGAGTTCTCGTTCCTTGTACACTAAATTGAATGCGAATATATGGATTCCATAATGTGTATTACACTTGCATAACTCCACATCGGAGGCAGTAAGGGGAAGCCAATATATTTGGTACGGTTAGTTCTCATCTGTGCGTTATTTACAAGGTCCTACACATGTAACACAGTTAACACCAAGCATTGGCAAAGCCAATAGTTCTGGATTGATAGCCTGGGTGTCTGAGGCAACATCTACGCGACTGTACAGACACTTGCAGAAAAGCTTCAAAAGCAGATAACAGCATTACATGTGTAGGAAGCTGGCTCTGTTTATACTATACCAAAGTGAAGTATAGTGTGCACAGAGTCCAGTGGATCCCCAAAGGTAGGCAGAGGTAAAGTTAGATAGCACCTCACTCTCTATTTGTGGTTGTGTGGTCGAGCAGTAAGGCAGTATCAGAGGACAGTGTTAAGCATTTGTTGTACACACTCAGTTAGCAAATGAATTCACACACTCAAAAGACTGAACTTCAGACCAATTGTTTTTGTATAAAAAAAATTCTTTTAGTTATTTTATTTTCTAGAACCAAGCAAGCCTGGCACAGGTAAGCAATAAGTACTTTACAGTAGTAATGCAATTGAAATACAGTTTGAAGGATAATTCTATATGTACTTTGATTTGATTTACAGTATGAATGCAGAGAAATGCAATACTTAGTAAATACAGTACATAGACTTGAATAGGCTTTTTAGTAAAATAGCAGGTAAGTAACTTTTGAGATTACTAGGCTTACTCAGAGTAGTATACCTAGATACTACTCTGGGACATTTCCTGAAAACGGGTTTTTGTTAGATTATGCAATTTTAAAGAATTTCTTTAGTTTCTCAAACTCCACACTTAGAAACTTTTCACATAAAAACAGTCAATGTTATCCAATGGAGGAAAATAGTGTTATCGGTTTTGAGGTAAGTATTTGGTAGTGGGAGTTGAGGTTCTGGGGGTAGACTCAGGGGTCCCCCATGGTCGAGGATGCACTCTTGTTACACCCTCAGCGACACTAGGGCGGCCGGGTGCAGAGTGCTGAGGCCCAATGTTATCCAATAGGGGATAGGGGGCCACCGGTTGGTGGCTGCTGGCAAGCAAGCCACTAGGTTGTGGGAGCAAAGCTCCTGGATCTTAGCTCAGGGCCAATGGGGAAACAAAGTAGCACCAACGGTGCACTCTCAGCGGCACTAGGGCGGCCGGGGGCAGAGTGCTGTTTCGACGTCGGACACCCTGTTGTTTTCAATGGAGAACCTCCGGTTTGGAAAGACACTGCAGGCTCGGGGACGAAGGTCTTCTGGGTGCGACCACCACCTCGAGAGGTAAGTTGGGAAGTTAGGGGTTGGTTAGGCACCGTCTGTTTGGGCACACAAGGCCGTGGGGCGTCAGGTGCAGGGGTGCCTTTTGGGGTCGGATCTTCTTACCAGCTCCTGGTCGCGGTTAGGGGGGCCTTCTGGATTTAGGCTGCAGGCGTCAGCTGGAGGCTTGAGGCAGGTCATGGGTCGCCGGATCTCGGGTCAGGATCGCCGGGGTGACCTCCTCGTGGTGTTTGCCCACTCGAGCTCGGGCCGTGGACGGCGGGTGCAGAGTGGAGCGGATTCGCGGTGTCTGGCCGGAGCCAGAGGTTGCAGGTGAACAAATCCGGTGTTCACAGGAGACAAAGTCTTTGTGCTTGAAGGCAGGCAGGTCCTCCGGGGTTTTTGAGGTTGCTGGCTGCAGGACACACCGGGATTTCGCAGGAGCAGGTTCGAGGTGGAAACAGGCCGGTAGGGCTGGGGCCAAGTCAGTGGGCGTCTTCCTCTTGTTAGCTTCGGCACGGCTGTTCGGTCCTTTTTCTTCTTTTCTTGTTGCAAGTTCTTGTCTGAGGAAGCAAGGTTCAGGGGTGCCCCTAAATACTAGATTTAGGGGCGTTACAGGTAGGTAAAAGGGAGGGACCAATGGGTCCATTCCCTGGGGTGGGTACACCCCCTATAATGCCATCCTCCAGTGGGAGGGGGGCATGAGCCTGTCCCTGGATGGCTGAGTCCCCCCCATCTTCAAGATGGCGTGGACTGAGAGTTGTGCTTCACCTTGCCTCCCCCACCTGAGGGGTGGAGTTGGCAGAGGTGGGCACACCTCTCTTCTTCACTTGTTTTTCCCGCCGGTTCTCCCGCCCAAAGTGGGGGTCAGAACCAGTGGGGACAAGTTGCTGAGAGCAGCAAGTGGCCTGGGGAAGCTCACAAAGGCGGCAAGCCTTTGAAGCTTCCCCTTCGTGAACCCTGCCCGTCCTGGGGGAGGAGGCTTGGCACCTCATCCCAGGATGTGCAGTTTCAGGCCCCAGAGAGCAGCAGGCTCTCGACCCAGGGGTCCAGAAACATGTCTGGTGGTGGCAGCTGAAAGCAGCCACTCAGCCTGGACACTAGAGGTGGGTTAGTTTTCAGGGGGCATCTCTAAGATGCCCTCTGTGTGCAGTTTAAATTAAATCCCACACTGGCATCAGTGTGGGTTTAATGTGCTGAGAAGTTTGATACCAAACTTCTCAGTTTTCAGTGTAGCCATTATGGTGCTGTGGAGTTCGTAATGACAAGCTCCCAGCACCATATACTCTTAATGGCATCACTGCACTTACAATGTCTAAGAATGGACTTAGACACTGTAGGGGTACAGGGCTTATGCACCTGTACCCTCACCAGTGGTATAGTGCACCCAGCTAGAGGGGGTGACTGATCTATGCCAGGGCAGTGGGTTGTAGGCATGGCACACAGGGATGTGTGCCATGTCGACTCTTCACTTTGCTCTGCACCAAAACACGCAGCCTGCAAAGGCAGTGTGTGTGTGTGTGTGTGTGTGTGTGTAAGGGTACAGGACCTCTAAGGGTGGCACAATAAGTGCTGCAGCCCTTAGAGGCCTTCTCTGGTCACAGTGCCCTGGGTACCTGTGGTACCATTTACCAGGGGCTGACCTGTGGCCAGAGATGCCAATTGGATTTAGGCTTCAATGCAGTTTTAGGGAAAGAACATAGGCCCTGGGTACCCGATTAGCAGGAGCCCAGGGCACACTCAGTCAAAGCACATCAGCAATTCAGCAAAAAGTGGGGGCAACCATGCAGAAAGAGGGCACTTTCTCACAACATGGTCTGGGGGTGCGATATTAAACACAGGGGTATGTATGGAGCTTTGTAGAAAGACACCTTCTGTGTTGACAAAAAAAACAGTGTTGTCATAACCTCCTAAAGAAAACGACTAATGGGGCATTCAAGCTAGCGCATAAATTCCCCAGGGATGTCATGCCACGGTAACAAGAGTTACATATAGTCATAAGTGCAGAATTAATAAAGATGATTCATCAATATTCTCGTAACTAAAACAAATGAACGTGACCTTGTGTTATGTAACTGGTGCTCATGTAAAAGCACTCTGGTCACGTTCGAGCTACAGAAAACTGCAAAAATAGACAGGGAGTGGATGAAAGCAATGAAGCAGGAGCTTGGTGTGGGCAGGAGGGAAAGAGCAGCAGGTGATGGCGGAGACGCTCACAAGGGAGGCAGCAAGAGTGTGGAAAGGAAGAGGCACAAGGGCGAGTAAAAAATGTAAAAGAAAAAAAAACGGACTTCTGTAACTACATTAAACAAAAAGTACAAATGGCCGCTGGTTTGACGATGAGGACATTCTTCTCATTTTCCATGGCACCTACCCCAGTGTGTGTGTGACATGAAGTTGCTGCATGTGAATGCTGCTGTACAACTGCTCGGAAATGTTTCTGCCCTTTTTAGGTCGAGCCTGGACAGCAAATGTGCTCCTCTGCGCGGTATGCTGTATTCGACTATGGACTTGAAGCTCCGCCCACTCCGCACATATTTTTCATTGGGTTGTGTCATTGTCCTTTGTAATTACTGGCTTCCGATTCGTTAATTGGCTTGTTAGTCCTTCCTTAGTGGCGCCTTGTCTTCATTTGTAACCTCCCACGAGGACTGGCCTTTTTACTTCTGTTGTTACACGATATGGCTTATTTACGCTGACAATGCCTTTTATTTATGTGTTAATTATCAAAACAGATAAATAAAAGGCATTGTCATTTACAATGCCAATAGCTTAAACTCTCGCAAATGTGAGACCTACTGCATTGCAAATGCTTGTTGTTCTGGCTGGCTGTGCCATGGCCATAAATGGAAGATAAAGGGATAGGCAGAGACTAGAGCATGGAGAGAGGCAGTGGAAGAAAGAGAAAGGGGGGCAAAGTAGAAAAAAGACAGACAGGCACAGTGAAAAAGACAGACACTGCAAGCATACTAAGTGAAACAGAAGCAGAGAGATAAGAAAACGTAAAGAAAGAACAGACACGCGAGAAACTGAGAGGAGACAGATCTCTCCCGAGCTGTGCGAGCTTACTTCGTGCCCTCTCGCCGTTACCCCATTTTATCTTCAAGAATGGACACCAAGACCTTCTGGTGTGAGAACAGCCACAGTTTATTATATTAACAAGCTGTTACATACATTATCACAGTAGTATCGGTCATTAATATGTTCAGCCATGCAGAGATCTTGTATGTCAATGCAGTCCGCTTATAATTCGTCATAAAGTGAACATCATTACTTTTATTGCATAGATCTATATTTCATAATCTGCCATTTACAAATGACACTGTGCTCCACTCCATTTTGGTGGAAAGATTGATGTCACTTGGCATCGAAGGCTCAGGTCTGGCTTGGCTTCGATCTTTTTTTAAAAGAGCGTTCATTCCAAGTCTTTTCATTTAGTGCCCGGTCCGAAACACAAACTTTATGCTCAGGAGTCCCACAAGGCTCAGTTCCGAGCCCTATGCTGTTCAACATTCAGGGCTCGAAAAATCATAAAATTGTTACTAGACCTGCAGGTCTAGTGACTTTTAAAAAAATCGACTCGACCTTACTGTAATGCACTTGACCTCGGTCTCTGAAAGCCGAGCAAATGTGACAAGTTAACAAGATTTAAAGGTATTTTTATTGCCCATTCACTTTGAGAGCTATAAAAATGCATTTAAATCTTGCTATCTTGTCACATTTGCTCTGCTTTCAGAGACAGAGGTCAAAAGTCAGTTTGTCTTCCTACTCGCCAGAAAGGGCAAGTAGGACCTAGAAATAGCTCGTCCCAAATAAATCTGGCTCACAAATGAACGCAGGCAAGTAGATTTTTCAAGCCCTGACATTCACACCCACCCTTTGGCGGATGTAGTGGAGAGTTGTGGCCTGACCCTTCTTTTTTATGCTGATGACATGCAGATCAGCTTTACTTTGTCATCTGCACAGAATCACGGGCCTTCGGACCTCAGTCTGGGCTTGAGTCCAATCTCCTCATGGATGAATAAAAACTCGCTCAAGCTCCATGGCGACAAAACTGAAGTCATGATTCTGGGCAAGGACTCCTCTCTCTGGGGCCCACAACATTGGCCAGAATTTTTAGGGACTCTGCCTATTGCATCTTCAAAGGTTAAAAATATGGGATTTCTTTTGGATGATAAGCTATTCATGAAGCCTCAAGTGGCCAAGGTGACCACCACAGGGCTCGAAAAATCCACTCGACTGCTCGCATATGCAAGCTAAATTTAACGAGGGCAAGCTGTTTTTAGGTCCTACTCGCCCTTTCTGGCGAGTAGGAAAACAAACTAACTTTTGTACTCCATCTCTGAAAACGGAGCAAATGTGACAAGATAACGAGATTTAAAGGCATTTTTATTGCTGACAAAGTTAATGAGCAATAAAGATGCCTTTAAATCTTGTTATCTTGTCACATTTGCTCCGCTTTCAGAGACGGAGGTCAAGTAGGTTGCAGTTAGGTCGAGGAGATTTTTCAAGGTACTAGTCCTGCAGGACTAGTACCATTTTTTGGATTTTTCGAGCCCTGCACCACTTGTTTTGCAGTACTCGAGTGGCTAAAAAAGATAATCTGGTTGATCCCTGCATCAGCCCAAAGGACTGTAATCCAGGCCCTAATCTTATCCAGATTAGACTAAGGAAATGTGTTATATCTGGGTACTGATGAGACAACTATTCGCCGGCTGCACGTAGTACAGAATGCAACCGCTAGGCTCCTATACCGCCTCCCAAACTTTTCCTCAGTCTCCCATCTGTTCCATGAGCTAAATTGGCTTACTATCTCTAAATGAATTAATTTCAAAAACATTATGCTATATCTTTAAGGCTAAATCTGGATTAGGTTCAAGCTACATTCAGGATTTGGTGATGGCCTATCAGCCCATGCGAGCTCTGAGATCACTGATCTGAACTCTGTTCACTGTGCCTAGATTCCACCTGGCTCGCATGAAAGGGCGCTCCTTTGCTTACTTAGGCCCGAAGTTATGGAACTCTCTTCCAGAATCTTTGAGAAACTGTATGTCACTAATTGCGCTCCGCAAGGGCCTGAAGATCTGTGTTTTTAAATCCGATGCAACTAGTTTCCCCAACTTTCTTGCTTTGTGTTGAGAAACCCTTTTTGGGTAGCTGTGCGCACTACAAATCCCTAAAATAAAACAAATAATCACCACAGTCAGAAGATCTTTTTTAATGGTTGACCATAAAGCACTTTCAATCAAATGTCATGACAGCACATTCTGCTGTATACTTAGTACAGCGGGTCGCAGCTTCGAGGCTACCCTAGCTACCGAATGTCTGGCGTTCGCAGCCCCAAGGGCATGTCTGGGCAACAAGTGCAGTGTCCCCCCTGCACTAACCATTTCTTACCCTTTTGTTTGCAGTCCCGAGTTCCTGCCGTGAGGCTTCTTAAGGACCCTGTTCGGGCATTTGTTCTTTATTATCTTCAGGCGAGGCCATTTATCTTTAAATCATCGCAGTTCCCTCCGACCTCTCTCTTTTTGGGGCGCGACCCCAGCAATAGCTTGATTCGGGTGGGTGGGATGATGCTCCAAGCCGACAATTAGGAGGAAAGGTTTGTTCCTTTCCTTTTTGCTGTGTTGGAGGGCCCTGCCCCCTTCCTCCACATTGGGCCTTTTGAACCCAAACTTTGTGACAAGCCTTTTGCTCTCTTGTTGGGCTACCTGCCCCTTTGTTGCTGGAAACTGGAGGGGCTAGCCACCGCCCCCTCTAGGTTTGGTTGCCGCCTCAAAGGCCGGTGATGATGTGAATATGCACATCAATGACAAATTGCGGGGAGGGGTTGAGAGGATGGAGGCCAGCAATACAGTGACATTGGTTGCAGGAGGATAAAAGCAGGATTAAGAAGCATGCACAGTAAGTTGAACAGAAGCGAGGTATAAAAAAAGCAAGAAAAAAAGTGCAAGGTCTATGGAGGGAGCAGCAAGCAAGGGAAGAGGGAAGAAATAGTACCTCAATCATGTCAGGAGTAGTGTACAGGCACGGATTACCTTGAATCAATCTATGCTTAGTCCCTGCTCCACCGCAATGATCTGAAGTGATGTTTGGCCTGCACTGGCCAATTAAGGAGACTTTAAAGAAGAGTGACGTGAAGCCAACAAATGGTAAGCAATGGATGGGCTCCGAACTCTTTGTATACAATTAAATGAAAACTGGGCCATAATGGGACAACATTTAATCAGTGGTGGCTGGCACAGATCGGGGGGAGGGAAGGAAAAAAATAAACTTACCTCCTTGCTGCGTCTCTCCTCTGTCGTTTCTCTGCATCTCTCCTGGGCAGAACAGGGGGCACCCAGGATCCCCTAAGCCAATCACAGCGCTGCAATGCAGCGTTGCGATTGGTTTGAGCACCGTGGTTCAGCACTCAGCCAGGGACTGGAAGCGTGGGCATGTTCTCCACCCAGGCTGTAATGCAGCCTGAGTGGAGAACATGCAAAGTGCGCATGACTGGCCAGCCTGAGATAACCGGCCAAACATTCATGTGCACTTACAGAGTGCCCACCACTCCCCCCTGCTCTGAGAGCAAGAGCCCTGCCCCGCGCCGTAAAGCTGCCGCAGTAGGAAAAAGTAAAATGATAATAAGTTATTTTATTTTTCCTTTATTTACACAGCTGAAAGCAGTGGGGGGACGCTCCTCCACCTTAGCGGAGGAGCCACCACTGCATTTAATAAGGACACTTTAAGAAAACAATATAAATGATTATCTAGAAACTATTTGTAGCTATTGGTTGGATGGACTCTTTCACTAGAGCCTAATTATTTGTCTGATTTAGAAATGTGTGAAAATAAAGAAATCGGCACAGTTCTAGTCATGATTTTGACAAAAATCGATGAATTTCTAGTAGTTTAAATTCCTACAACCAGACTGCCATGCGAGATGACCTTTCCAATCCAGTTCAAACCGAGCATTGACAAAGCAAATAGGTTTCTGCTATACGAGATCTATGTATTTTTTTTTTGCACATAACTACATAAACTGTTTCTATGGGGCATTCATGAGTATCTTAATGTTTATGTATGGGAAGTAGTACTAAAGATGCATTCTTTTGGGTACTGTTGCATGCCACTCTTGTTCAACACCAGAATGCCCAACTAGCAAGGAGGGAACAGTCTGTTTTATTTGCACTAACTGAATATAAATAGCTCATGAATATTCCAATTTTAGATTTGAGGATAATACACAAAGGCAGGTAAGATTACTACAGGAGAACTACTTTACATACTCCAAAGTGCCGCTGTGAATAGAAGCAAAAAATAAGAACCCACAAGCTTGAAAGCACACCAAGTACTACTTTGTGTATAAACAGTTGCTTTGTGGACATGCCCCCGCCCCCCCTCATCGGTTATTAGTAGACCTCTCTGCAGAAAGCCCCTATGATTAGACACAAACATGTTGCTCTCACTGAAAGTCTATTTGCTGTAATTTATTTCCAGTTTCACTGCTGCATAAATTCAAGCCATTTATTGTAAGTAAAAAAGAAATTAAACATTTTGTATGCGGATGCACCTCATTATCAGGAGTCCTGCAGCCAACATCCTTGTGTCACAGGTGCAAAGCAGTATCAAGTGTTTAAACATACTTGGCCATTTTCAAAGACCAAGAATCTCTAAAATATGTGCACACAAGTGGGCGTCAATTCTCAGATGTCTCCAAGAAGATGCTTCCCTGTAAATTTGCTGGCACACAACCCTCACTCCTCGGCTCAGACCACGGCAGCCCCTCTTGACTCACGGGGGTCAGCGAAATAATCCAGCACACTGGCTATGGCCCGAACCTCGCACAGGGAGTCTACAGGATAGGGATAGGGATTCCCACTCCCCTCCTTCCCCCCCCTTCGATCTTGGTCCTGCTCTCCTCTTCCTCAAACAGCACACTGGTCTTGGTGAGCGGGCAGGCTTTGGTGCTCCAGGGCAGGTGGTCTTGGTTTCCCTGGATGATGTCCCCTTACCCGGCAGGGAGATTAGCAGGCCTGAGCCCCCCGGTCCTGGTCACAGGCAGTAGTCTTGCAGAACATACCCTTCTCAAGCAGCCCGTCTGGGTGATCAGCAGATGACAAAGTATGGGGTCTCCAACTCCTCTACTTATTGTCGTTTTCCAGACACAAAATGCAGTTTAGTGTCTGAGTCTTTGAAGTTTTATTTTGGGGTTCTGCTTCTTTGAAATGGACATCTTTCCCTCTTCTTCCTCCTGAAAGATGTGCTTCACAAGAGACAGCACTCCGAAGTTGATTAACCTACAACAAAATGTATGGAAGGGACCAGAGTTCACACCAGGATATCAGCCACAGTGATATGTGCATCAAAAGGTTAACCCTGGGATCCCAGCCCTACCCTTTACGATTCCCTTGTCAGACCCATCGCTCTCTTCCTGAGATGCATCCAGGCCCCTTCCTTGTATTCTATCATTGAAACACAGAACCCTTTTGAAATGCAGACAGAAAACCTGGCTCTTCCATCCTCCAGGGCATGTCCCTCCCAGCTTACAGGTATGCAGCAACACGCAAATGTGTCAGGGGTGGAAATCCTCTACTTTCACAAGGCAGGCCTGGGCTGTCCAAAATGGTACTCCAGTTTCTCCATGTAATGTACCAGTGCAGGCACACTTGCATTCCGCGTACATGCACAGCACATTTACTGCATAGCAAGGTTATCCTCATGTTTTATGCCACCACACGCATAACTACATGCAGCAAAAGCATTCAGTCTGTGCACACTATTCAGTACTGCAGCCTTTCTGTATTGTACCACAGTGTGTTATTGTAAAAACACACTGCCAGCATATACACATTTACCATGTGCACACTGAACAACACTTCACCCTTTGTGTATTGTACTTCTTGAGTACACATACACTCAGCACATGCTTCCATCACGCACGCACTTCCATATCTACCCGATATAGGCTAGGGGTGAGTTAAGCATACAGCAGCACAACTTGTAGAAAGGTGAGTGAGCCTGTAAGCCTCACTCTAGTGACAAAAGGGTAAACAAGCATTGGCATAGCCAATAGGTCTCGCCTTTGGGACCTTATAAGTGTTTAGCCATGCAACAGTTGATGTTGTTGCACCAAGGATATTGTGCTGCATAACTAAATACTTATAAGGTCCCAAAAGCGAGACCTATTGGCTATGCCAGTGCTTGTTATATTGCGCGAACGTGACCAAATTAGAGCTCTTTACACGAGCACCAGATTACATTACATAAGTCAGATTCCTGTTTTTAAGTCACAGGGAGAATAATTGATTGCCCAGAATCACAGGCGTGGAGCCGACGCCGGGACTCGAAGCTGGTCATCTGTTTCAAAATCGACGCCTCTGCAGAGTAAATACCCCGGCTCGAATCTAAACAAGCACGTTTAGTTCGATCTTAAGTCAGATCTTCTTCGTGGGTAATCTCTCTAAATTTATAAATGGTAGTATATCTCTGCGTATGTGCTTAATCCCGCAGCACATTTTAAGTGTACATTCTCAAACTTTAAAGCAAATTAACGGAGACAACATGCCAGTCGGGGGCACAATTTTCAGCTATTTATGTTAAATCTTAAGCCAGTTAGTGAAATCTTCCATAATATAGTATATTTGACTGAAAACACTGCCCTAACAGTGTTTAGGTCAAGTCAGATTCCTGTTTTTAAGTCAAGGGGAGAATAATTGATTGCCCAGAATCACAGGACATGGAGCCGACGCCGGGACTCGAAGCTGGTTCCATCTGATTCAAAATCGACGCCTCTGCAGAGTAAATACCCCGGCTCGAATCTAAAAAACACAGCGAGGGTCTAATTAGCAAAAGCAAATCTTTGAGAGCCACAGAAGGGACGTTATACACATAGCACAGCTACTACTTAACAAGCGCGGCCGCGAAAGTGAAAGCGACCGCGCTGTGTTAATTAGTAACATGATCCACAACAACAACAAGGGAGGAATGCAGCTGCGCGCCGCTGCTCGCTCCCGAGACCCAAACGCAATGGGAGTGAACGTTTAGAGACAAGGCGGGACATGCATCCGTCTTTGGCCATTTGCGTGCTTTCATTATTGAAAGCCACACGCAAAGGCCAATGGAATGTGTGGGAGCTGCCAGACCCACACGGAGAAGTATCGGGGAAGTTTGGAGTGCTCACAAGAAGCCTCCCATAGGGCAGCGCATGCGCGCTGCGCTAGGCTCGACCTAAAAAGACCTGTTGACTTCTACTGATCAGTACACAGTATGCTGTCACAACAGAGCTTGTGCTGTTTAGCGCTTGGTGAAGGCAGTAGCCTTCCAGCATTATGAGGACAACGCTTTGGGCGCCCCACCCGGTCCAATAAGACCCCGGTCTGTGAGGCAGGCCTACGTCATGGTGCACATTTGATCTGTGTTAGTCTATAACAAAAAAATCAGCATTGGAGCTCCAGACAACAGTACAGTTGGGCACTTGGGGCAGGGGTACAAGTTTCTTACCATGCAGAAGATCTTTCCGTCCCAATACCCACCATCCCTATCAAGGTAGTCTACAACCATGTGACTAGTCTCCTTTCGCAACCCATCGAATGGAAACTTGAGTTGGTAGTTCTGAGCCAGCAATGCCCCATGTTTCACGTATCCCCTCTACCGGGGTCCAGGTCAGAGGAACTGTTCTGCTGGGAGCCCGACTCTTTCCATTAGTGTTTCAAACATGGGCAAAGTCCCTTTTTCGAACAGGAATCCTATTGTAGCCAATCCAATCAGGCTCCAACTCTGTAACTTCCTGGTGCGGTGGAGACCCAGGCTGCTCGAAAGCCTACATAAAAGGTATCACTTACGCATAGGGGACTTTATTCTAAGTCTTCTGCATCACCTGAACACGACAGTATCAAACAATGTGTACCAACCTAGGAACATTCCTCTGTATCTTTGCTGTAGTTAATAATTAGTACAGTAAGAGGCCATCACTTGGCACCGGCTTGGTTCCCATTGTGCCCAGCAAGCTACCCATTGGTCTGTGCAGAGCTATATTAATGCTTGGGCCCCCAAGCTCCCGTCTTTCTGTAGTTTGTCTCCACATTGCCACCCTGCATGTACTGGCATTCCAGACAAGATCGCACAACAAGCTATCAAGTTCCTTGAAGGTGGCTTGAGATATTATTGGCAAATTTACAACGTAAAAGGAGTCCCAGAGCATCACTATCACAGATAAACCTCTCCCAGGCACCAAAAGCATTAGGGAATCTCCAAAATGTTATGTACAGTTGAAGAGCAGTCACCGCCCATCCTATGTTACACTCCACAAGATCATGATCTGTGTGGTATTATCTTACGCCCCCGCTGCCACCAAGTATCTAAAAGTGGTGTCTTCCCATTTTATGTTCTCAGCCCCGCTCCCAGCCCCTTCCTGCGTCGCTCCTAAAACTAGAGAGTAGAAACACGATGTCAACCAGTTAACACACAGGCCCAAGAGGAACCCAAAACACCTCAAGACCTCTATGATATGGTGATAGTCAGCCCTTGCGTTTTTAATATAGAGTAACAGCTTACTGTAATAGACCGATATCACATTGGTTATCCCATTCGATGGGATCAAATAGCCCACTCCATCAGTAATCAATCAATCAAAGAATCTTTATTCAGCCGTGAGTGGCCATAAAAGAAAGTGCATTACATTTTTAAAAACAAATAAACAGAATGGATAAAAAAAAAAAAAAGGACCATAAATGTATCAAAATCCAGTTCTTAAAAACACGTATGATAAAAGACAGTTAACTAGCCGTATCTTAAACCTAGAATGACTCGAAGTTTAAAATTTTATAACAGACACACGTGCAATAAAAATTGTAAAAATAACAATTACCATAAGCGATACCACATGCTCACTTTCCATTGATTTACTGTTTTCCACTACAGCTTTGAGAATGGAGCACACCCTAACTGTTCATAGCTGTTCAGCAGTTGCAAATGGTATAATGCTTCTCTACATTTATAATGGCCCAGGTTGTTTAAAAGTGGTTTGAGAAAGTGTCTGAAAGAATGATTGTTGCATTTTATATTTTTCTGTACATTGTACATTTTTCAATGTTTGCTCTGAAGAGCCATCACAGGGGCAGTGCGGAGAAACACTACCCATAGGGCTAGATTCATCGCAGAAGCTCAAGAGCCACTGACTCGTACCTGCCCTAAAGCAGAAGAGGAGACCTCTCCCAGTGCGTGAGATCTAAAGACAGATATAGAGCAGGTTCCACAGATGAAAAAGACCTGTAAAAGGTCAGCATGGATGGTTTCGACAATTCAGTGTTCAACCTACTTATCATACAGTGATTTGAGAAAAGGCGCTTAACCCTTGCCTTGTCTTCTTTAATGATATTCTGTGGTGTCATAAACAAGGCAGACAATCCCAATGCATGAAGAGTTTTAGAAAGGTAGTCTAACCACGGTATATTATGTCCCTTGTCCAGACTGAGAATCAGAGATAATATTTCTTCATAGGGATGCCTCTGGGTTGATCCAAACACGGACCCACAGGAATAAAGGGGTCAGATTAATCTTGTCAGTTATGTTTTGCAAGTGCAATTTAGAGTGTATGATGTAACTGGAACTAGATGGTGGTAGATACACGACCATCCGTACAATGCATTTTTCTTCAGCTTAGAGAAAGGAGGTGTTAGTATAGCCCCAGATCCCGGCCCCATAGGTGGCGGCTGGGACACACCGAGCATTATAAACATTTAAAAGAGGAGAAATAGTCCCTTCCCCTGCAGCTATGAGAAGGTTAAGAACAGCACCAGCCGCCCTACCGAGCTTTAGTCGTGAGTTAGTTAGTTGTGACTGATAACTGCCCCTGAAATTAAAAGTTACACCCAGATGACTAAAGTCGTTCACGCTGCTGCGCAACTGGTCCATTGTAGAAAGCTTTGAGATTTTGGTTTTACCAGGCACGCAGGCCATAATTTGAGATTTACCAAAATTGGTAACCAAATCGAGGCACTTCATGAAAGACAGGAAGCGGTCCACTAGCGTCAGCAAAGCATTCGGGATCGCGTCAGTAGGAGCACGTCTCCTCCATAGAGCAGTGCGGGTACCTGGGTATGAGCAATCTTAGGGGTGTCTATGGGACTTATAATTAGAGGAGGACATAGGCTGTTGATATAAATATTAAGAATTAACGGGGTAAAAATACAACCTTAACGTACCTCCAGATCCAATAACATTAGCCATAACTATGGCCTATTCACACAGTCAAAGGCTGTGGATAGGTCCATAAAGGCCAAGTACAGTGGGCAGCGCCTGACTTCGATATATTTGTTAACAATCAGGCACAGATTTAAGCATTGCTCCATCCGTCTCCAGTGCACTAACAAATGGCCAATGCAAATAGAAGATTGTAAATTAGGCATAGTGTTCCTCTTCTACAGCCATACTGGTCAGAAGTCACTTCCTCAGTGTACACCATCGTCACTAGGTCTGCAGACAGTCAGGAAATCCATTTGCACAAGTTGCTCCCCAGTCCAAATTTACTCAGCACTTGGAACAGGTATTGCCAAGTCAGACAATCGGAATCTTTTTCAATATCTAATCTTAAAACAGCTTTTGGGGCCTATCGTTTGGAGCCACCTTCATAATCTGAAAAATACTTTATGGACTCCCATGTGTGCTAGGTCAAGCTGAGGAAGCTCAATGGACTACTGTCTATCTTGTTTTATATTCAGCTACCATGCCTCAAATAAACTGCATTAATACTCAAAAAAGACCACATATGGTCTCCCATGTGTAACGTGTACTGCACTGTACCCAGTGAATCCATTGGGAGGGGGACCCCTCTGGTGTCCACCTTACATAACCATGAAAATAACCAGCCGGACTGGTCTCCCTCAGCATGAAGGCGAGATATGTATGCTGAATAATCCATGCACCTATCTCAACTAGGGTGGCGTACTCCTCCCAAGTGGCACAAGGGACATCCGGCTTGGCATTGTCGTCAACTGCTTTTCTTTCCAAGGTTTGCAGTGTGATGTCAAAGACATTCAATTCCGGTTTTAAATGCTTTCTGCTCCCAGTCATAAGTCAGATAAAACCGCCCCTGACCACGACTTTGAACACTTCCCACTCTTAGGAGTCAGGAATGACAACCTTTCTTTTCCTCGAAAGAACGGTCAATGGATTTGCCTTTTGTGGTAAGGAAAACTGATCTTCCAGCGCTGTGGTCTGTAGATGCCATCTCGGGATGGATGCCAGCCAGCTACTCCATTTAAAATTCAGTATCTGTGGGTTGTAATCTACAATGGTGTTACCTAAATATTCTGTGTTGTGTCCTTACGAGACTAGTGCTCTACAACACACGGCAACAGAGCCCAACATTTAGATTGCACCCTGAGGAGTGAAAGGAAAAAACTTGCACCTCTGTGGGTCCTTGGCTCTTCACCAATCGACTAATGACCAATTATGCATCCAGTCACCCAGAATTTTGATAGTCTTGAGGGTCGTCGGCGAGTGGGGGAGCAGAGAATGAGAGGGTTTTAACTGGTTTGGTGCCGAGGACGTGACGGTTACATTCTCGGTTGTGGTGCTGGTGTGCCAAGAACGTAACAGTTACATCCTCGGCACACCACCGCAAAATCCCTCTGCTGTAAACAGAGGGTTTTCCTTTTTATTTTTTTTGCCTCAGGAGGTGGGGAAAAGCTTCCCCAATCTCCCGAGGCATTTTTATTTTCTCAATGTAATGACAATTGTGTGCATGGCCCGCGGACATCATTACATTGAAAGTGAAACTAAAATAAGCCAATCTGCTCGTTTCAGTTTCACTGTTTCAGTGCTCATGAGGCTATTTCAGCCCCCGAGCACCGAAACACACAGGGGAGGTATCATTGGAAAGGGGAGATACTCCCCTTTCCAATGGTAGCCTTCCCTAGTGGATCCCCGATTGGGGATCACCGCAGGATGATGATCCCAAGCAGGCTCCCCCATATATTCGCCAGATTAAGTATTTCTGCCCCCCCCCGGCGCAAATGGGGGCAGTAGCCCCCAATCTGCCCCACCCGGGAAAGCAGGAAGCACCCTAGACACCAGGGATTAGTTGCTTTTAAATACTTAGGGGTGGGGGCTGCCCTAAACGGGCATTACAAAGCCCCCATCTCCTCAAATCTTTCTGCCCCCCTGGGAGGCAGATGGGGGTTATTACTCCCAATCTTAGGACGTCAGGGACTATTGCGTTTAGTAGAGCAGGGGTGAGGGCTGCCCAGAATGGGCATGCCAATGCCCCCACCAAAAGAAATAGCCAGTGTTTCTTCCCCCCCCCGTGAGGGCAGATGGGGCAATAGCCCCGGGGGGCAGAAAGCCCACTAACCATCAGGGAGTATTTTTATTTAGCCAGAGTAGGGTGGGGGCTGCCCAGAATGGGCATGCCAATGCCCCCTCCCCCCCCAAAAAAGAGCCATAGTCTTTCTGCCCCCCGGAGGGGGCAGAAAGCCCACTAAGCACCAGGGAGTATTTTGTTTAGCCAGAGTAGGAGTGGGGGCTGCTCAGAAATGCATGCCAATGCCCCCCCAAAAAAGCCAGTCTTTCTGCCCCCCGGATGGCAATCGCCCCCAGTCTGCCCCCCGGAGGGGGCAGAAAGCCCACTAAGCACCAGGAAGTATTTTGTTTAGCCAGAGTAGGAGTGGGGGCTGCCCAGAATGGGCATGCTAATGCCCCCCCAAAAAAGAGCTACAGTCTTTCTGCCCCCCGGGGGGCAATCACCCCCCCCAGTCTTCCCCCTGGAGGGGGCAGAAAGCCCACTAAGCACCAAGGAGTATTTTATTTAGCCAGAGTAGGAGTGGGGGCTGCCCAGAATGGGCATGTTAATGCCCCCACCCCACTCAAAAACAAAACGGGCACAGTCTTTCTGCCCCAAGGGGGGCATATCTGGGCAGTAGCTCTCGATCTGCATCCCTGAGAGGGCAGAAAGGCCACGGGGCACCAGGGACTTTTTGTGTGTGTTAGGTAGGGGTGGGAGCTGCCCAGAATGGGCATGCTAATTCCTCCCAAAAAATAGCCATAGTCTTTCTGCCCCCCCTGGGAGGCAGATGGGGGCAGAATGCCCACTAGGCACCAGAGATATGTTTATGGGCCTGTCAGGGAGCAGCCCATTAGGCAAGGGTCACCCCCCCTTTTTTAGTGCACACGTTTTGGCCATTTCTTCCCCCCTTCGGGACAGATCAGCGATATTTTTAGGCTCATCTGCCCCCAAGGGTGGCAGAAAACCACTAGTGAACGTGTGAGTGAGTGAGAGAACTTGAGTTTGGCTGGCAGTGTGTGAACCTGCGCTTAGCTGGCAGTGTGTGTGGGGACTTGCGCTTGGCTGCCAGTGTGCGTGTGGACTGTCGCTTGGCCGCCAGTGTGCGTGCGGACTGTCGCTTGGCTGCCAGTGTGCGTGCGGACCGCCGCTTGGCCTGGCAGCGTGCGCGCGGACCGCCGCTTGGCCTGGCAGCGTGCGCGCGGACCGCCGCTTGGCCTGGCAGCGTGCGCGCGGACCGCCGCTTGGCCTGGCAGCGTGCGCGCGGACCGCCGCTTGGCCTGGCAGCGTGCGCGTGGACCGCCGCTTGGCCTGGCAGCGTGCGCGTGGACCGCCGCTTGGCTGGTGGTGTGCGTGGACTGTCGCTTGGCTGGCGGTGTGTGTGGACTGTCGCTTGGCTGGCGATGTGTGTGGACTGTCGCTTGGCTGGCGGTGTGTGTGGACTGTCACTTGGCTGGCGGTGTGCGTGGATGGCGCTTGGCTGGTGGTGTGCGTGGAAGTCGCTTGGCTGGCGGTGTGCGTGGATGGCGTGTTGCAGGGATTCTGCCCAAAAACAGAACTATGCGTAGGCTTATAGGACCTTTCTGAATGGGAACTGAGTTAACCTACCACCCAAGTACCCATGAGCCAAGGACCGACTAGTTATAGTGTCTCACTTGCTCTCCTACTCACTCACAAAGAAACAAATGATTAGACACCCCAGAACACAACACTCCCAGATCTCTCAGGAATCGCGGTAACAAAAGACACCCTTTCGCTCGCACTCTTGTACTTGTCCACAATAAGATCTGACAGAGACACGAAACAATTTAAAATATTTATTTTAACGAACGTGCCCTAACATGCAGTATACATGCCACAACAAGCAGGAAAATGCATAGTACAAATACAGTCAGCATAGCAGCTAGTCCATAAATCATGAAGGGAGATGTCATCATGAAAAGACAATAGAGCCTATCCTCCCTCCACTTGCTAAGAAGCAGTATTATTATATATTAGAAGATCTCTGGGCTTTGTCAGAAGACCCCATACCTTAGCCTATAGATGGTAGATCCACATCAAAGGTGCTGTCTCGCTCATCTCCCTGGAAAGGTCCCTTTCCAAGTGTGTGCTACCTATTTGTGTATACTAATAAAACCAAAGTAAGTTGTTCAAACAACAGCTGCATCACTATGTTTTGTCTAGGTGCTAAGGCCTGGCCAGAACAAAATAACAAGGGGCATTGTTGTTCGACCTTGCTCACAATGTACAGTCAAAATCCCAGGAACATGCAGAGAGTGAACACAGCGATGAGTTCTCATGTGAAAACAGTCATAGAATTTATTGCAAAATAAAGTTGTGTAGTAACGGGCGCAAAGCAGCAGGCAAGCTGCAGCGTGCTCATGCTAACTTAGAGAAAATAACAATGTCCCCATGGGCCATGTGACACCCTCCCTTTGGACAGGTCGTCAGCACTGGGCTAAAATAAAATTCAGAGGTAAGCAGAGGCAAAGCGACTCGGTGGTAGCCCAAGTAGAATAGTTGCAAACCCCCCAAAAAATACATTCAAATAAAAAATAAATTGCCAACTGGGTACCCAAAAATATATTCATTCACAGCGAATCTTCAGAGCCAAAAATGTTGCGGGAAAAGCGGAATGCCATAAACTCCAATATGTTGTCTGAACCTTCCATAGTAAAAAGGTATGCTATCCAATTAAGTAAGCCGAACGAGCACATATCCAGATATTCATATCCAGAGGCCTTTAGGAGCATATCATGGCAACCTGCGTTAACTTCGATGAAGCTTCAATCCAAGAGGCGCTGTGCACGAGCACAGCTACTCAAGTCTGCCATTGGTCCAAGTACAGGATCGCACATCAGGCGCCTACCCATGGAACATTCCTGGTCATGGGACTTCAACTGACCCATTAACAGTTCATAATCCAGGGCAGCGTGTGACATATTGGAGATGCAGACATAAAGGGCCCATTGAAAAGGGCACCGGAGGCAGTGGAACACAGGTTGCACACAGGTGAAGTAGGCATAACGGAAGGTCAGCCAATAGTCAATGTCAAGAGCTTACAATGGCATTGCACCAAACAGCCGGTGGGTCTCACATTGGTGACACACGGCTTCACCTATCTGGGCATATACAGATCTGACAACCAAGCCCATTCTTGGCAGCGTAAATTAGGAGTAACAATCGAGAAAATAAAGAAGGTGAAAAATTGGTCGACCTTTCCACGGTCCCTTTACGGGAGATCGGCCATCTTTAAGATGGTCTCCCTACCACCCCTTTAATACCAACTCCAATCGCACCCATATCCAATCCCCGTATCCTGGTTCCGTCAAATAAATGCAGTCATGGGGCATTCCCTATGGGGAGGTGGCACTGCAAGAGTAGCTCTACTCACCTGTATGCAATCCACATACTGCGGAGGCATTGCCGCAGCTGACATACAATCATATCACGCAGCTGCACACCTTCAGATTCAAGAGAAGACCCGGCTTTTAAAGTTGAACAATGTTTAATGGGAGACCCTTCTGTACACTCATTCCAATATTGTAGAGCTGACCCCAAAGACCTTCCCCCGGCGACAAAGGTGGTAGTCATGATTTGGCGACAAACCCTACGTCGAATGGGTTGGTGGGGACACCTGACGCGAGAAACCCTGTTGTGGCAAAATCGTCTACTTCCACAAGTCACGGACCTTCAAGAATTTAATGGTTGGGACTGTATAGGCATTTCAACCTTGGGGGATGTTGTAAGCGGGACAGTCCGGAAATCCTTTGAGGACTTACAAAAAGACTTTTCCATGCCCCACTCGCAATTTTATAAATATTTACAGTTGCGGCATGCTCTCCATCTCTACATCAAGGACTCGACAGATGTCCCAGAATTCAGCCCATTGGAGGGTAAACTCCTCATGGGAGACCTAGGGGAACAAAGTATCCAAAATCTATCAGACCCTAGTAACGAATAGCCCCATGACTATTGACTCCCTACAGGCCATGTGGGACGCTGACGTGGGGCCGATAGACAATGAGGACTGGACAGAGGCTCTACAATCTCAACGAGAAGCAGCTATTTCCACCCGACTGTGTTTTATCCAAGTTTAAATATTTGCATAGAGTATACTTTACCAGACTTAGACTCTGGAAAGCAGGACTGATTGCCTCACCACAGTGCCTTCGGTGTCATTCGGAGGAGGGCACCTTCATACATACAGCGGAGGTACTGGCATGGGAGCTTCCGAGGTCCGCTAAACTCATGATGTTACATTGCACGGATGGTATAGGTGGAAACAGGCACAAGAGACATCTTTTTTTCTTAGGCCTCACATTAGCTAAACGAGACATTGCCCAGCAATGGAACGCAGAAAATTCACCCAGAGTGTCACTCTGGAAAGCGGGCATGGACTACATAATGGACCTGGAATTTCCTGTTTTTATAGCCCGCGGCTGCCCACAAAAACATACCAGAATTTGGACTAGGTGGGCCACTTATAGAGGCATTCCCATGAAGATACATAAGGACACAGAAGGCCAGTTGGAAGGCGAGGTAACGATAAGTGTGTGATACATGCAATACATGGTCTAATTAAAAGGCACGATTATCATGGGGATCACAATTGTCACCGATATATAATGTGGGGCACTGTAAGTTACAGGTTATTACCAGGGTTATGGTACAATGTTTTCAGGTTGTTCCTCAGGCTATTAGGGAGAAGATGGGGGCTTGCTATTGTTTCAAATTTATTTCAATTGGAAATATATGCCTCATGTTGCTTGAACACTCTGAACCTTATAAAAATCAGTAAAATTAGTCCCCCGCCCAAAAAAAAGGAGGCGGGTACAGCAGAAATACTGCCAGATTTAGTTTTGATACACTAGCACTAGGCCACCTCCTCTCTTTCCTACGCAGTCTCTAGGCAGTGCTGCAGCTGCTTCTCTGGTCCCGTCGGTAATTCCTCATTCCAAGTACTCTAGACAGTGCTGTTAGCTACTTCTCTGGTCTCATCAATAATTCCTCATTCCAAGTCTTCCAGACAGTGCTGCTAGCTGCTACTCAGATCCTGTCGGTAATTCCTCATTCTAAGACCTCTAGACAGAGCTGCAGTTCCTTCTCTGGTACCGTTGGTAATTCCCACATTTTAAGTCCTCGAAGCAGGGCTGCTGCTGTGTCTCTCTTCCCAGAGGGAATTCCCAATTATTAGTCCTCTACACAGTGCTGCTAGCTGCTTCTCAGGTCCCGTCAGCAATTACCCCATTCTAAATCTTCTAGACGGTGCTGCAGCTGTGTTTCTGATCACAGTGGTAATGCCTCATTATTAGTCCTCTAGGAAGTGCTGCTAGCTGCCTCTCCTCTGGTCCCGTCGTTAATTCTTCATTCTAAGTCCTATAGACAGTGATGCAGCTGCTTCTCTGGTCCCATCGGCAATTCCTCATTCTAAGTACTCTAGACAGTGCTGTAGCTGCTTCTCTGGTCCTGTTGGTAATTCCCACATTTTAAAACCTATAGGCAGTGCTGCAGCTGCTTCTTTGGTCCGGTCAGTAATTCCTCATTCTAAGTCCTCTAGACAGTGCTGCAGCTGCTTTTGCAGTCCTAGTGGTAATTCCTCATTCTAAGTCCTCTAGGCAGAACTGCTGCTGTCTCTCTCGTCCGTGGCGATTCCTCATTCTTAGTCCTCTAGACTTCTAGTAAAAAAACAATATCATTTACAACGCCAATAGCTCTTACTTTCACAAATGTGAGACTGATTGCATTGCAAATGCTTGTTTAACTTGTGAACACTGTCTTGGTATTGGTTGCACCTCATTGGTAGCTCTTGAACACCTGAATATACCACTAAGCAACAGGAAAATGACCAGTCCAGCTTTGCAAAGGACCTTCCACTGCGTGGCAACACGTGTTGCTACATTTTTAGTAACTTTTGAACCGGTCGAACTATAAATCTTTTTTTGGTAAAAATCCGCAGATTATACTGCAGATGATGGATTATGTGGCAATTCTATAGCTATCCGAAAATCGCTGCGGCCGCACAATCACATAATTACAATGGCCCTGATTATACTGAATAGGAAAACACATTTCTGTGAGGATCCTCGGGAGGCGGGTGACTGGTTGGAGTCCTACAGGTCTGGATTGGCCCCATTAGGCCAGCAGCAGTAGAAACGTGAGGGTCAGAGCAAACGCAGAAAACAAACCCGAAGGCCCAGCAGTAGGAGAGCAATATGGAAACCTACTAAGCCACAGACGAAACAGGAGAGGGCAGAGGCGCTCCTTGCGCCTGCGGACATTCCTACGCAGGCGGGAAGCGGCTCCCCATCCGGGAAACAGACTGCAGACTTTGAGACAGAGAGTTTGTTAATATAGAAGGATAACCTCCCCGTGGTGACCCCGCAGCGTGCAGATCTGATTTAACCTGTGGCTGTCTTAAGTGGAGAATTACTGAGACAGCCGTACCGGCCTTCCTTCTTGGGACAAGTCCTGTGGGCCACAAGTGGCAGGTTTGATCTCCACCCTTGACCCCATGGAGGACAGTGCCTGCTCCACACCGCAGGGCGGAGGGGTGCGGACATGGGCTCGCCAGTAACATGGGATGTGACCCCTTTTCTTCCTATGGGTATGCTACCTGTGGGCAGGAGCGGACAAGATGCAGTAGGCTCACCCTTACCTGCCCTCACCATTTGACACCAACTAGGAGTCAGGTGAAACTTTATTAATGACTGTTTTCAGGTTGTGACGTGTTTGGACGGATGGCCGTTGCCGCTCTGCCCTGGGACCGGGGAGTTCAATGTTGGGGAATGCATTATTTTTTTTTGTCTTGGGGGGGACCTGGGTGGGGTGGATGAGCGAAAGGGTTTTCAGCCTGGTCTAAATGATTGTGGACCACGAAGCAGAGGACGTTACTCTCATGGCTAACAGATACCAAGATTTTAAATTCATGACCGGGAATGTCCGGGGGATAGGGTCAGCGGCCAAAAGGCATAATATACATTGTTACGTAAGTCGCAGGGGAGTACAAACTGCCATGCTCCAAGAGATCCTTCTCACTGGGGTGGAGGTTGAGCACCTACACCGTAGATCGCAGGGCCAATTGTATGCCACATCGTTCTCTACATTTGCAAGGGGGGCACAGACATGGGTCAGGGCCAGGACCCCCTTTGAGCTCATTCACTCATTAACTGACAAGGAGGGTTGGTCCGCTTTGGTGGGGGCAGATTACTGGGGAAGATCACACTGGGGTGCGTTTATGCACCTAACCAGGAGCAATTGGCATTCTTCCACTGGTTATCAGCACCACTGGGACAAATGCTGGGTGGAGACCTGTTACTGGGTGGGGATTTTAACTGTATCACAGATGTGGTCCTGGATCGAGCCACTCCCCCCCCCCCCCACCAACCCCCATCCCACCAACCCCCATCGCCCCCTCCCCCCCGGGAGCCCTGGCTCAAAGGATGGCGACTGGTTTCCAGGACTGGGCGCAACACTGGAAACTGACAGACTTGTGGCGCACCCACCATGGCCAAACATGTGAATACTCAAACTTCTCCCACATATATGCCCTACATACTAGACTAGACACATTCCTATGCTCGGAGAGGTTGAGCCAATATGCCACCTTTTCCAAATATCTGGGGCGTTAACGCTCGGACCACAGCCCCCACCTTCTGGGGTTTCAGCCGATTGACGACATAGGTGATTCCTTTACGATTGCTTCAACCGCCGACGCTTGAGGACACCTGTGTACAAGGAGTACCTTCAATCCATCATCACAAATTACTTTGCACACAATCGGGCTAGGCGTCATCCTACCTGATTGAATGGGAAGCATTCAAAGTAGTGGTCCGCAGTCAGTGCATGAGCCTCTCAGTCAGTATAAGAAATGAACAAAAAATTGGCCACTCTAGACACCACAGTGTACAGGTTGGAAATTGCCTTGGGAGCAGATCCTGACACCCATAGACAACCGAGTGATGTGAACTAACAGTATAATACCGTGATGGAACGATTGAGGTGTTATGACTATAAAAAATACGTGGCTAGAGCACATGCAGAAGAGGGTAGAACGGGGAGACTTCCGACAAGGCTTATTCGCCCTGAACTACGTGGTTCACCCATTACTCACCTCACGTTGCCCACAGGGACTCACATTTATGCACCTGGGGATATTGAGAATTCTGCAGATACTACGTGGCACTTAACTGCCACCCGGAGATGCTGCCGGCGGTGTGTGCAAGATAGGTTTCTGGACCTGGACAGTTTGATCCTCCTGACATTGCAACCTGAGGTGCGGGAGAGCGTTGTAGCCCCGGTGACGGTTCAGGAAATCCGGGCGGCACTGAAAGATATGGCCCCTTGTAAAACCCCGGATCCCGATGGTCTCTCGGTGGAGTTCTGCCTTTGTGGGTACCTTGGCCCCTAAGCTGGTGACACTTTACGCTGATTCTTTGCGGATGGGCCACTTATCAGACTCCACGCAGAGCATAACTGCGATACCCCTCCCAAAGACCGATGTAGTGGGGGCACCCCGTCAGCATTTCGCCCACTCTCCATGCTAAATATGGGCTTTAAAGTCCTAAGCAAAACACTAGTAGGTAGACTACTCCCAAACATGCAAGGCCTGGTCCATAGGGACCAGAATGGTTTTATTCCAGACCGTATTACCTCCCTCAACCTCAGAAGACTGTATCATATACTTTACCACCCCACAGTCCAGAACGACCAAAAAGCACTAGTCATGTCCGTAGACTTTGAGAAGGCCTTCGATTCAATTCGATGGGACTTTCTCTTGACAGTCAGGTGTAGGATCGGGGAGGAATGGATTAAATGGGTCGACCTTCTTTATGCGGAACCGACGGAACGGGTAATGACTGGTTCCACAATTTCCGCTCCATATCGTGTATTTAGGGGGGACCAGACGGGGATGCCCACTGTCTCCTCTGCTCTTCGCTCTAGCTAATGAGCCTTTGGTGGAATTGTTCCGGAGAGAGCAGAGGTAGCAGTATAACAATAGAAAGCCATCTTATCTCGCTATACGTATCCGAGCTCCTTATCGAACCAATCAGATGGAGTTCGGGGCGCTACGTGGCTCTTAGGGGATTTCGGGTTGTGTCTGGCCTGAAGGTTAATCGCACTAGGATGTGTATATGCCCGTGCGTGCATGGAACCCCTCGGCCTCTGGATCTCCTGCCAGATTTCGTGTGGTCTCGCTCAACCTTTAAATATCTGGGTGTGAAGGTGTACCATAACCTGGAAGACCTGCAGGAGGGAAACTTGGGAGGGGTGCTCCGTTCCCTGAAAGTGTGTCGCCTTTTGGAGGTCTTTGCGAATGTCACTTATGGCGTTATGGCGCGTGTATTGATCTCCAAGATGGTGATGCGCCCTCGTCTATTATACTTCTTCACGAACCTGCCAGTTGAGATTCCCATGGCATGGTTCAAGTGGCTTGATGCCCTCCTCTGCAATTTGATTTGGGATGGTGGCTGACAAGAGTGTCTTTGGAGGTCTTGAAGCGTCCACCCTGGATCCCGGAGGATTGGGGGCCCCGGACTTCGAACTGTATGATTTTGTAGCACAGTTACAATGGGTGGCTAGATGGCATGGCCATACCCATACACATGATTTCGACCTGCTGGGTCTGGTCCCCTATCTGGGACTCCTATAGGCCTGCCTGCTTTGCACGGAGATGGCCATTCCACGCGAACCCGTAGAGCCCCACTGTAAGCTCTGGCTCTTCCACTGGTGGGTCTCCCTCACGGAGACCCTGTTGCCTGCTTCTCCGCTGCCCAACTTTCTGAATGGACAAGGGCAGGCCTCGAGACGGTGGGTAATGGTTTCCTGCAAGGAGTCCTCATTCCGCTGGAGGACTGGTCTGAAAACCACGCACTGCCTGGAGGTCAGTTCCTGACCTACCAAGGTTTGGTGCGGAACTTTGCAAGCCTGTGGGACAACGGACGGGATGAACCTCAACCCCACATGGTGCTTCAACTTCTTCTCTCAAAGGGCTCCACACGCCACTTAGTGACATGGTACTACAAAGCGCTGATTGAAATGGGGAGGAGGCCACTATTGGCTCTTAGGGCTCGATGGGAAGGGATTCTTGGTCATGATATCGCAGACAGGGAATAGGACAGGGTGCTAGCCTACACCAAGAAGGTCTCACGTAATTCGAGGCTGAAATATATACAATTCAATTACATAAATATGACATATCTTACACCACATAGATTACAAGTCATATATGGGGAGAGCCCCCGGGGTGTCCCCACTGTCAGGTAGCAGATTCGGACTTCTGTCAGATGACATGGAGGTGCCCCGCACTAAAGACTTTTTGGATCGCAGTTCTGCTGTGACTCCAGACCGCACTGGAACGCACTTTTCCCTGCACAGTACAGACCTGTATTTTGAGAGGTTTCCCCAGGCTCAAAAAAACCGCAAAGTGGGCTCTCGATTTATAAAATTGGCTCTTGCATTGGCTAGATGTAGAATAGTAATGACGTGGAAGTCGGAGAGGGGACCAAGGCTGGAGACCTGGGTGAAGGACGTCACAACATGGGCGGAGGCTGCGCCAAGCCCTTGGACGGGAGGATGCCCGGGGAGTATGGAGGTGCCCACTGTGGGTGGAGATCCTATCGAACTGTGGGCATCCGAGGGGGACACAGACTTGGAACCAGGCGACCCTGGGGATGAAGGGGGAGAGGCTGGGGGGGGGGGACTTCTGTGGATGTATAGCTGAGAGAGGCAGATTATGGAGGGGCATGAGTGACCCGAAGATAAGGCCTGCCCCACTCGGAATTCCATATCTGGCAAAATCCTGCTGCTGACTTCAGCACCCCCACCCCCTCTCCCCTTGACTTGGACATGCTGGGCTTGAACACCACGAGATTTGAATAGTTTGACAACCACTATTCGGTTGCACCACACATTACATACACTCATGTGGACATCTGTGACCACCCCCTCCCCCACCTCACCTCCTTACCAGGGATACCGTTACTATGCTGTTTGATTGGTTGCTTAGTTCCCTTTGTTATAATTTCTCCCAATTTCCCATTGGCCCATGCTCAAAGTCAATTGCGACCCACAGCACAAATGTCTTTGAGAGCATAACAGAAATCACACTTAAATCCATAAGTTAAAAGATAGGTGGAGGGAATGCACATGCTGATTCCTACCGGGGATCCTAAGGTTTGTGACTCATAGATACAATCATTGCGTGCATTGAACCCATAGTTGAGTGTTTTGTGATGTTCCATACAAGTAATCCTGTGTTTGCAATGTTTGTAAGTAACCACCTGTAGATGGAAAAGTAGTGGACAGCACAATGTTGGTTTTTATGTGACTGACTAAGTTGTACATGAAAATACCTAAATGCCAATAAACATCTTTAAAAAACAAAATACAGCATATACTGCACATCCATCCCACACACCCCTAGATATTATTTTATAGTATGGCGTTCGAGCTGCTGTATGCGCCCGGCACGTTTTCAAGGACAAGGGAACCCAAAGGTATACAAGGGACCATGGGTAAGCAGGGATGTGGAATTCCTATAGCCCGACGCCCGGGACATATTGTTTGGGGTCAAGGGCAACAAGTTTTCATGTGTATTTTGTCCTTGGGACAAGTAGGCCCAACCCCCTACATCACAAACCCTTTGACAGCCAGTTTACAGTACCACATTATAGATCAGGGAAAGCCATTGCCTGCAGTTAAGGTAATATTTGTGTCCATGTATTAACGCTGTTGAAGCCTGTATTTATGGTTCAATAATGCAAAACCTTTATTATTAGGGTGCGCGATCAAAGCACATGTTGTTAGCTCAGACTGTACTACTGACAGTATAAAAATGTGTACACACATTTTCAATGTGTAGCAATATGAGGCTATGTATACTGCTCCCAGGATGCTCTCTGATTAGATGCAAATATATGCAGAAGCTTGAAAGCAAGATTGATAATTCTTTACTTCCAAAATAAAATGTTCACAAAACAAAAGCAAAAACATTTAGCTAAACTACTGTAACATTATTGGTACAGTTTTTTTGCAGCATCATTTAGTAAAATTTGTTGATGTATGCTAGTATTTCCCAAAAATATTCTTAACGGAAAATCAGTGTAACCAGTTTTAATAAGATTATGGGAAACATAAAAATAAACAAGCATTGGTAAAGCCAATAGGTCTGAAATTGTTGGTCAGCCTTTTGGTTTTGTCAATGCGTACCTTGTTTTGGCATGTTTTTTGTAAAACCTTTTTGGTGTGGGAGCTGCCGGGCCCTCATCATTATAACAAACATTGGCAAAAGCAAAAATTGTTTTGGTCTCAAAAAGCACACATTGCCACAGTAGTTCCTGGCACTGAACAATAGACTGTGTGTCGATTAGCTCCTAGTGAAAGAACAGAATGCTGCCACCCACAGAAGCTAGCCTATAGACAGAGAGAGACAGAAATTTAATAAACACAAAAGGTCATGGTTAATGCTAGACCTAATTAGGGGCCAAATTATTAAATAAAGTCTCAAAAGTGCACTCATGTCCTTGCAGATATACGACTTTCATGAATTCACAAGACTTTACAGAAGTAGGCCAAGAAATAGTACTCCTAGAAAATATTTGTGAACTGCATTTTAGCATGAGCAAATATGCAGGTGTAGATTTGCTCATGCGAAAATCTGAGTATTTGCAAGTTCACTTTCCCTCCAACCACTTTTTTTCCCAACCCTGGAAGAAGTTTTATGTCTGCCATTGTCAGGAGTAAATTTGCAACCTTTCTTAGTATGGGAAAAGATTAGAGAAGAGTTGGAGAAAACCCTTAAAACATGCAAGTTAATAGGTTTGCACAGACTCAAAAGGGCAGTCCAACCCTGGAAGTGTTGCATACCATTACCTTCAGTGCCAGTATGTAGATCTGCGGAAATGTGGCAACATATGGGAATTGCTAGTATTCAAACCCTACTATGGAAGGAGCCCTGGGATAATCAGAGAGGCTATTTCGGAGCTCTTAGATCATGAGATTGCTTCCATAATTTGTCACCGCATTACATGGCACAAAAGGGACAAGTGGATTTTGTTACAGGACAAGTAGATTTATGAAGCAACCTGCCCCATGGACAAGTAGATATTATATTAAATTCCACACCCCTGGGTAAGGAATGTTTGTCGAGGAACAGGCGGTCCCTTGGTGAAGAGCTATATCAAACAACAAACATAGAAATTAAATAAGTTCTATGCCACAAGCTTTGAAATAAGAATTTTTTTAAAATATTTATTCAATCACATAACAGAAAAACTTAATGGAAGTGGGAAACATAACAAATAAAAGCAACAAGGGGAATACTTTACAACTCAGACATTTCTAAAAAGAAGTGAAAAGTAACAATGCTACAAAGAATGTCACAATTTTTGGTACCAATGCTATTGAACTTCTAAAATTAGTGATATATGCAATAGTCGACGATGTTTCGATCCCATTTATTAATATAGGGATCATCATCAGGATTAAAATTATGCCTGAGACTTAAAATTGACTGAAAGAGAGGGGTGGGAAAAGAAAGGGAAAAAGATTAGGGAAGTACGGGTAAAATAGAACAACGGCGGCTCGTGCATGATGGCAGTTTAAATAGAAGCTACGCATGCGCATGATATGACGGAGTCTACAATTCAGAACATGGGTGAAATAGAACAACAGCGGCCATCTTGGAGATGAAAAGAGCGAAGCAATAGAGGTAGATGTTAGCAGTATTCAATGCGAAAAGAGGAAAGATTATAGACAACTCGTACAGGTAGGGGGAGAATCAGCAGACATCTTACAAAATGTGAGTTGGAAACGATAGGATAAAGGTAGAAGGCATCATAATTAAGGTACAGTACAAGTACGGTATCTACTATTTTAGAGAAAGGAAAGTGCCGTACAGGTATACTTCACCATGCACTGAATCAAGGTGTGTTATACCTGGCACCATTGGCGTGGGTCTCCTCTCCATTTCTCGCTTTTTGTCTCCTCTGTTTGCTGGTGTTGGATGCTCTGGGCGCTGTGCCACGGCCATTCCGTGCCACAGCACGAATGCTCCCTATGGTAAATTGACTGTATGAATTGATGTTCCCATAATTGGCTCATTTGGTTTACCCGTTAGTCTCTAGTATAGTGCACCGTGCATGCCCAGGGCTGGTAGACCTAATGCTGCTGGTGGGCCTGCAGCGCTGATTGCGCCACCCACAGAAGCAGCTTGTAAAATGGAAAGTCGAATTTAGTATGCCAGAGCTCAGAATATTAAAGTACATCTTTTAGTGAGGGTTATTTCTATATTCTGTGTCTGAAAATACCACTTTGGGAAAGTGGGTATTTTCTTGCCCAAGGCTTCCAGTGTGCTCTGCTGTTATGTGTATTGGCCGTCTGGTTTTGGAGGGACAGGGTAGGCTGAACCCGACCTGGGTCGAGTAGAGAGATCTGCAGCTGGAGTATGGGGAGGGGTGACCCTTTGATCTGAGCAGGGCTGCGCCTGGCAAGGTGAATGATGGCTCCCCCTCCCACGGTGCGTCTGATGGCAGACCCCCTCTCCTAAAAGGCAAGATGCCGCCTCGTAAACAACGTGCCCCCAGGACCTCACCGAACTGGTTCGGACTGGGTTCAGTGACTTGTGACTTTGGAGAGAACAAAGGCAAGGGGGGTATAAAGATGTGCGCGAAAACCCCCACGGGTGTGTTACTTCTGGATGCCAAGACGAACCTCTGTCCGTGTAACTAGAGGGAAAGGACTTTGAAACTTTCATCCATCTTGCTGAAGCAACTACCCAAGGGCCTGATTTGAGCTCGCCTCCTGCTGAAGTCTCATGGACATTAGACTTCACCCATCAGCCGTCTGGATTCCTATTTGAGGGGGATTCTACCCGCAGGTGAGGCCTCTGTTGAGAATTCCAGTGCCTCTGGTTCTACTGCAGGGAACGCGGGCTGAAAGTCGCTATCGCTATTGTGGGCCGCTGCAGCTGAGGAGCTGTGCCGCTGAGTGCCCGCATTTGCCATCCTACGGAAATCATCGCTATCGCAGGCCGCTGCAGCTGATGAGCTGTGCCGCTGAGTGCCCGCATTTGCCATCCTACGAAAATCATCGCTATTGCCATTGTGGGCCGCTGCAGCCGAGGAGCTGTGCCGCTGAGTGCCAGCATTTGCCATCCTACGAGAATCATCGCTATCACTATTGTGGGCCGCTGCAGCTGAGGAGCTGTGCCGCTGAGTGCCCGCCCTAGTCACCACTTCCACGATCTTGTTACCACCTACGGGTACCGCTGGGTGCCCGCCGCCCGCCTTTAAGCCCCATCCCAGGATTATCGTGAGTGCACGCCGCGGACCGCTACAGCCGGGAGCTGTGGCCGCTGCGAGTCCGCCTGTCATCACTGCGGCTTCCTTGTGAGTCTGCGTGCCGTGCCCCTTTACATCTCAGGTACATTGTGCATCACCGGGTCGCGTGGAGCCCGGCCCCGAACTAAGTCCGTTCCACCCCCGTTTCGAGTGCCTTTATTGCTTTTGAAGTGAATCTGTAATTGTGTGCATTGTGGCTCCTTGAGTGCTTTTAGCCTCGTGTTCAGTCTATATAAAGATAACTATTTTTCTATAACTACTTGTGGTGTCCGTTTGTAGCGTCTCTCCTGTGTTATTGTGTATGGTCATAAATGCTTCACACACTGCCTCGGAGATAGGCCTGTCTGCTCGTGCTACGTTACCACAGGGTTGAGCAGGGGTTATCAGAGGGTGTAGCCCCCTTACTCTGACTTAGGAAGAAGGATCCCTATTTGGACCTCGGCGCCAGCCGCGGCCAACTAGAGATCCCCATTTCTAACAAGGTGGAAGCAAATACGTTTTCTATTTACAGAGAGACAGGGCAATCACAAAGTTCAATGATAACATAACACACATGGCTTTCAGTGTTATCAAGTATGAAATAAATGTACATGGTACAATTGTCCAACATGAATTGGGTTACAAGTGTCACACTGAGCCATTCAGTGTTGGCATTTGAGGTATATATACACAATGGTGGACAGTTCATGATATACGTGTTTGTACACAAATTATGGCATAGTTGAGTGGCGTACCTAAAATAAGAGGCGACTGGCATTTGAGACCTGTAGTCGACAGACTTGGCAGGAGTTAGTGTACAACAGTTTTAAATGGTTATCGACATGGAAGTGCAGTTACTGGAGAGTAGTTCAGTCCTCTGCTCGGTTGAGGCCTGTGTGAAGGCTGTTAGTACGTAGTATCCATTTTAACTCTTCTTTGTTCAATAATGCACTCAGGTCTGCGCCTCTTGATGGGGGCTTGATCACCGTGATCACTTGCCAGCGAAAGTCCTTTTCAGTGTGGCCTTTAAGTTCAAAATGGTCAACCAAGGGTGCATTACTCACTTTGCACCGAATGCGGCTTCTGTGCTGACAGATTCGTATACGTACTTTTTGTGTGGTTTGTCCGCAAGGGCAGGTAATGGCATATACAACATTCACAATATTACAGTTTGAAAATGGATTCAAGGGGGGGCGTGGCTAGCGCCCGAAGAAGATGGCGGAACTCCCGTGACTCGCCTGAGGCGGCGGGATTATTCGAGGGATTCTCTGGCACCATCCGAGTCCTGACAGCCGGCAAATTGTAGGAATGAAGGTCGGAATGTAAGCGCTTCCTGACGGAGGTCTTTTCGTCTTTCTGAAGATAAGCCTTGACCTTTTCCCAAGCATTTTTCCTCACGGCTGAGTCAGTGGCAACGGCTGCCTTATTGTTATGCGCGCGATGAGGGAGCCGTTTTACTATCGCGTGTGGCATTCTGACTGACTGCATAAATTTATGGTTGGAGACGGAGTACACCAGTGTTAAATGTTTTGGGCGGATGAGCTCTGCAGTGTTTTCTCACCTCATTTCGTCGTGCACTGCCCTTTCTTTAACCTCTGTCACGCCTGACTAAACACACCAAGGCTGCCTGCAGGCTGAGGGGATCGTCTTTCACCACGCGCTGTGTCTCTTCAAGGAAGGCAATAATTCACTTGCTAAATGTTGAAGTTTGACACTAAAAGTATTGCAGAGTGGTGAAATAAGGCCTTTTTCTAAACGTGCTTGTCATCTGTATTAATGCACGTTAAATAGACATCTCAGTAAACTCATTCCTTTACTTTTAGTCGGTGTATGTGAAACCATATGCATTTTTCAACTGACTTTTTCTTCAGAGCCTGTAATGTTATATGAATGTACCACACAGTTATTTATTTAATATGGCTCTCCTGCCTGAAGCATTAAGTTTAGCATGCTGCTTGGCTCGCTCTGTTCTGGTCAAGTTTTTGTGAAAAGAAAAAAAAAAAAAAGAAAATGTGGTAATTTACTCTTCACACACACTTTCTTCTCATTAAGCATACAATTACCACTTTTATATCCTGTTTCATGCTTATTGGTCAATGTATGTTCTGATAACCTGTCATGCGCCTAGTGCTCGTAATTTTCATCACAGTTTATCATCTATATTATTATTAGATGGAATTGCGCATTTAAGCTTTGTTTTGCAGGTATTCAAGACCTCTTCTGTATAGGTTTTAATTCTTCCCATTGTATGGGTAGGTTAAAAAGTGTATCTTCAGTGCAAACATCCTCACAGCGCAGATTCATTATTCGTTCAAAGCCACGTGCAAACTTTATTCAAATGGAAGACTCCCAAGCACCAACATCCAAAATAGCTGCTTCTTCAGCTACGGCTAATGGCTCCTCTTCCTTTAAAGCAACAACTAAGCGCCTTAAAAAAGATCCACCTTCTCCACCAAAGCCATCTTCATCTGTCTCCATGGATCTTCTTCTGGAGGAAATCCGGGCTTTGCGACCATTTGTTGAAGAGACAAACTCTAAAATACAAATTCTAACTGACGGATGGGAAAAACTGGAAGAAAGAGTCACCAAGGTTGAACACACAGTTGAATCTCTCAGTGCATCTTCTACCAAAGTAGAAATTCTTCAGTCCCAGATTACATCCTTGCACAAACAGGTGGAAAACCTTGAAAACAGGAATAGGCGTAATAACTTACGCATTTATGGACTATCGGAAGGCGTGGAAGGGTCAGATCCCATCTCCTTCTTTCAAAAATTTCTACCGTCAATACTAAATCTACCGGAGGACACTACTCTCAACATACAACGTGCTCATAGACTGGGCCCATTACATTCCTCATCCTCAAGTACGAAGAGACCGAGAGGAGTCATATTGTATTTCCTTGAGTATACTGACCTCCTCAAAGTATTGTCAGCAGTCAGACTCCTGAAGCGTATTTCATTTTCAGGGCACCAATTGTTCTTTTCACAGGACTATGCCAAATCCACAGCGGATAGACGTAAAGAATTCCTGGCTATGCGTCCAGCGCTACGTTCAATTGGGGCACATTTCGGATTATTTCATCCTTGCCTGTTTAAAGTCACCTTTAACAACAACACCGTGACATACGAAGATCCAATAAGATTGAAGAGTTTCCTTCATACACAATGCCCAGAAAAGATGGACATCTCCAGCACTCGTTTTAAATAACTCTTCTTCCGTTATACACCTGCATAAGGTTTAGATTTTCACTATGTTGTTCTACTTACGAATATTAGAGTAGATGCTACCATGCTGCAGTGGTTTGTTTGTTCTCATTAATTTTTTCTATTTCAGGTTATCACCTTATAGTGTCTAATATTACAATATGTCATGTCATATTTCATTCTGTTTGTATTGACCATTTGTGTCCTTTGTCTCCTCTGTCCCCTGTCGCACAGGACCTGACCCCATGTGCCTGATCTACTAGCTTTGCATATTGTTTACATCCCGAGGTCTTCCCTGCCTCACCTCTTGGAGTCCGGGTGCGTCATCGTTCCATGTGGTCTCTCCCCCCCCCACCCTTCCATTGTTTTGACTTTTATGTAGGCATGTTCCTTTATCTTATCTTCTATTTTACAGCCTTCACTCCTCCTCCTTTATTCCCTCTTCTTTCCTTTTATCACACATGTTTCGATCATATGTCTCTTTTTCAATCTTCCTTTTTCCCTTCTCCACTTCTCATATCTTTTCAGCTTCTCTCAATTGGTTTTAATTTTCAATATCTTCGTACTGAATATAAGGTTTACTTCAAGGTTCCTTTTTGCTTTCATTGTTGAAGTGTGCATAAGTATTGCTACCTATAGTATACCTTCTCTTCTTCTTTATATATTCTATTCTTTCTTTTTTCTTCAATTGGTTTCCATATTCAATATCTTCGTACTTAAGATAAGTTTTCTTCCCATACTTTATTTTCTTATTGTTGCTAAATTTATTGGAAATACTATTGTCCACAATGTACAAAGTTTTCTTGGTTCACTTATGTCTAAATCACTCCTAACTCATACATGTTCTTAAAAATTATCTCATGGAATGTCAGAGGCTTGAACTCCCCCATTAAAAGACAGAGGGTTTTATCCCACTTATCAAAGTTAGATGCTAATATTGTATTATTACAAGAAACTCATCTCACTGAAAGTGAATCACTAAAACTCAAAAGAAATTGGGTTGGCGAAGTTTTCTTCTCGCCAGGAGATGGCAAAAGGAATGGGGTTATAACTCTCTGCCACAAAACACTGAAGGCCCAGCTTGTCTCTCAAGAATCTGACAGAGGGAAGGTGGGTTTTCACAAATCTCTTGTTAGGACGGACTTCATTATCACTGCTCAATGTTTATGCCCCTACCAATGGAGACGTTAGTTTCTGGTCACGCATCTCCCAACTGCTCCTCAAATATCCGTCAGAGAACTTCATCCTTGCAGGCGATTGCAATCAAGTGATGGATCCATTCATAGACAGAAATTCTAACTCCCATTTTACCTCAAATGCAGCGCACAAAGCTTTCATACAAACCATTGAACAAAGAAATTTATTAGACTCATGGCGCCTTTGTAATCCATCTACAAGAGAATACTCTTTTTTTCTCATCCTCACCAAACACAATCCCGAATCGACCATATTTTTATTTCACGGAACATTTCCCAATCCCTGCGCTCTGCTGATATAGGCCCTATACTTATTTCAGATCATGCTCCTGTTTCGATTCAATTGGACCTTCCAAGCCACTCCACATCTCCCAAAAATGGCGTTTCAATAACTCTTTACTCCTGGATCCTAAATTTAATTCGTCTTTTGTATCCTTCTCTCAAGAGTTTTTCTCTATTAACCTAACGACAGATGTTTCCTTTCACACAGTATGGGATGCCTTCAAAGCTACTGCTAGAGACTTTATTATTAGATTTGTATCAAACAAACGCAAAGCTTTCCGCATAACACACTTCTTGATAAAATTAAAAAGCTCGAACACTCTTTTCATACCTCCAAATCAAAAGAATCTCTCAAGGATCTCATTAATGCAAAGATCGCCTTTAATGAATCAACCACTAAACAGGCCTCCTTATATTTACTTAAATCTTCAGCTAAGTACTATGGGGGCCAAAACAAGTCAGGCAAACTTCTGGCCAATTATTTGAAAATTAAACAACAAAAACTTCACATTGATTCCATTATAGATGACAATCAGATGCCGAGACTTGGGGACCCTGAAATCCTCCAGGAATTTGTACACTTCTATAAGTCCCTTTACACACCAGAAAGCACACCTTCAGATACAGATCTTTCTCATTACTTTTCCACAATTCAAAAACACATCAATCCCCAGATGGATTTAACAATTTTGGAATCTGACCTTACACAAGCAGAACTTCTCAACGCTCTGAGAACCCTTAAAAAGACAAAGCCCCCGGCCCTGATGGCTTTACAGTGGAATTTTACCTACACTTTGCTCATTTATTACTCCCACACTTATATTCTCTTATTTCTTCCTTCATCACTTCACATAAATCCATTGGCTCTTTTTCTGAAGCCTTGATTTGTCTAATACCAAAAGCTGAAAAGGACTTACGCTTTTGCAAAAATTATAGACCCATCTCCTTAGTAAACGTAGATTATAAAATCTTTTCCAAAGCTCTAGCTCTAAGACTAGAACCCCATCTTCCACTATTACTTGGTAAGGAACAATCAGGTTTCGTCAAAGGTCGCAGTATCACGGATAATACACGTCTGTTTTTTGACATTATATCCAAATCATCACATTATTCGGATTCTCTGGCAGCAATTGCGTTAGACGCGGAAAAAGCCTTTGATCGGGTTTATTGGCCATTTATCTTCCATGCTCTCAAATGGTTCGGTTTTGGACCAAAAATCACATCCTTAATTGCCCTACTTTACTCTGATCCCAAAGCTGCAATATCAACTAATGGTCTTATCTCTCCTTACTTCAGTCTCAAACGAGGTGTTCGTCAGGGTTGCCCCTTATCACCTTTTCTTTTTAATTTAGCCTTAGAACCCTTTCTGTCAAAAATTCGCCAAAATCATTCCATCACGGGCTTTGTCTCGGACCCTCAACAAATTAAATTAGCAGCATACGCTGACGATATTCTAGTCTTTCTCTCCCAACCGCAGTCTTCCCTCACAGCCTTTCTAGGAGAAGTGGAAGATTATGGGCTGGTGTCAGGTTATAAATTGAACAAAGGGAAATGTGAGATTTTACCCTTAACTAAATACACCTTCAGGGAGGATTTTAGGATTTCTGATTTCGCCTGGAACTCTAAACATATAAAATATCTCGGCGTCTGGTTCTCTTCCTCCATTAAAACATCCATTTCTCTAAACATTGATAAATGCTCTGCCAAACTTAAATTACTAACTGCAAGATGGCACCCCTCTATTTATCTTGGTGGGGACGCTTAGACACTATCAAAATGATGCTCACGCCTATAGTCCTATACATCCTTTCTAACATACCAACATCCATTCCATCTAACTTCTTTCAAAAAATTAATTCCATTCTAACTTCCTTTTTATGGAATGCTAAAAAATCACGAATGGCGCTACAGAAATTAACTAGACCAAAATCCGAAGGAGGGGTTAACTTTCCCCATTTCTCTAATTATCATAAAGCCTTCCAACTAAGACAACTGTCAAATTGGATTACTACTCAATCTGAAACTAGACCTCTTTGGGTGGATCTTGAACTCTCATTTTTAACCCCTTTCTCATTCCAGGAATACCTCTCCTTTACCCGGAAGCCACAAAAACTCTCTACTCCCATAATTAAGCAATCAAGTAAACTATTATCTATTGCACCTCACTTAGCTACACATAACTCAGAAACTTTTCTCAACTCCACAATTTGGCATAATAAATTGATCCTTCTTAAAGGGAAACCCATATACTGGAAGGTATGGAGGAATAAAGGTCTACTTTGGGTGCACCAATTTTTTGACCAAGGCATACCCATCCAATTTACACAAATGCAATCTCTTTATCACTTACCCCCTTCCTTTAAACCCAAATTCATGACTTTGCAGAGTGTAGTGATTGAGGCACGTGCGAAACTCACCGCTCCACCCCCTTCACAATCACATCCCATATTCCCATGGCACAATCTCCTGCTCATAAACCCCAAAGCCTCCAATATTTATTCTCGTCTAATGACACCTCCTGATAATAGACAGAAAACTAAAGTAGAACTTACATGGGAATCTGATCTGGAAACGAATTGGCCCATTACTCTATGGAATAGAATTTGGATGAAACTCAGGAAATCTTCTAGAGCGGCCAGTACAACACAAACACTTTTCTTCATCTACAATCGTTTGTTTTTCACCCCAGTTTACCTAAACAAGATACACAACACAAATCCTAACACATGTTGGACATGCTCCCGAGGTGACGCTGACCTCAAACACATGATATTTACATGCACACATGTTTTTAAATTTTGGAAACAAGTTTGGCACCAGATCAACGTTATTTTTCATACCACAACACCCCTCTCCCTTACCAACATTTTCCTAGGTAGTTTAGCACCGGAATGGGGGAGCATCAGCCCCAACTAAGACTTATTGACTTGCTACTGGCTGTAGCGTTTCAACAGATTTCAAAAAATTGGAAAGACTCTTCTAAATTATCCTATTTAGCATGGTGGTATGCGGTATGCCATAACCATCGTTTAGATACAGCCCTTGTCCACCCTATCTCTTTAGCTACAAAAAGATTACACCTCTGGTCTCCTCTCACGCACTTTCTGAATACAACAGCAAAGAACACTTCTTCACCAGCTCCTTCAATGCAAGAAGTTGCCAAGCCTCCCTGACTTCCTACTGTTTGTTTTTACATAATTATGCTCAATTTATCACTTCCTATTACACCCTTTCAATTGTATATTTTTTGACCTGTACTAATATTTACAATATCTATGAACCTTTGAATGTATTCATATCATTCCTTAAGTTATATTATTATTACCTTGAAGATTTTTGTATATCAATAGTATTCTTAAATATCTTTTTCTGTTTATTATGCATCGGTAAATGATTGCCTGTATGAAGTATTGTTTTTTTGTTTTTTTTTGTAATTACTTTAATCTCTAAATAAACCTTTACTTGAACTTAAAAAAAAGAAAAAAAGAAAATGGATTCAATACAATGTTCACATTATTATGTGCAAAGTTTTTTATTTCAATGGTGAACTGGCAGTTCCCGCATTTAGAGTGTCCCACCAGGGAACTCAACCCCCAAAGTTCCGGCAAAGTTGGGGTTGCTAGGACACTGAGGAGGTTGGCCCTGACCAAGTGATCTTTGATTCTTTTATTCTTGTGGAATGCAAATAATGGTCTTTCCAAGTGAAGGTCTCCTGAATTTAACACTGGCCAGTGTTTTAGGATGCATTTCTTAACCAAAATTGGTCACAGGAGAAAAAGTGGTTACACAGACGATACGGTCATTGTTTTTCCTCGGACTTAGGAGTCAGAAGTTCCTCTCTAGGGCAGTACCAAGCCCGCTTGATGGATTGCCTCACCAGTCTGCTGGGGTAACCCCTGGATTGCAATTTAGTGCACAGAAATTTGGCTTCAGAGAAGAAATCCAGTTTAAATGAGCAGTTGCGCCAAAGTCTGAGGAAATGTGAAAACGGTAGGGAATTCACATAGGGCCCGTGGGTGATGGCTACTGTAAGCAAGAAGGGTGTTTCTTTCTGTATGTTTGTGAAATAGGGATGTGAACAGTCACTCAGGTGATGATCTGATGTTAAGCTCAAGAAAGGCGATCTCGGATCTACTAAAACTCAGTGAGAATGTAAGACCCCAGCAATGAACATTTACCCATTCGACAAAATCTTTAAGAGTGTTCTCACATCCATGCCAGATCAAAACAATGTTGTCTATGTAACGTCCCCAATGGCAAATTTGGAGATGAAATGGATTAACGGGGGGGACATAATGATCTCTGTTTCTAGATGGTCCAGGAAGAGTATGGCAAAGTTAGGCGCAAATATTGCTCCCATGGATGTCCCTTTTGTCTGCTGGGAAAAGTCCCCATCAAATTGGAAGAAATTGCGTATTCAGCAAAGTTCCAATAACGTAAGAATGAAAGTAGTAGGGACTCCATGTGGGCGAGCCCTAAATTCAAGGATTTTTTTCAATGATTTTCAGGCCTTCTTTTTGGGGAATGTTGGTGTGTAAGGACTCAACGTACAATGTACATAAGATACTCAATTGGGGGGGGGTCAAAGGGACAGTGTTCAACTTTGTTAAACATGTCCATTGTGTCTTTAATGTAGTAGGGTGCTATCAGTACAATATCCTTAATAAAAAAATCCACATATTGCCCAAGGGGTTCCAGAATGGAGCCGCAACCTGAGACAATGGGATGTCCTAGGGGTACAGTCATATTCTTATGCACTTTGGGGAGTGTGTAAATAATAGGTGTTCTAGGTGATTTCTGGTTCAAAAATGTGAACTAATTCTTAGATAAGAAACGGCACATTCCCAGAGGCTCACCCAACATTGCATGTGCTCGACGTATTGATTACCAACCCATCCTTGAAAACACTAATCTCCTGCTTGTATATAACAATGCATAAGAAAGCCCTAGTCCGTAACCCAAAAGCTCAGGCCACCTAAGGGGAATAAAGCTCCTCTCAATCCCTACAACAGTGGCACTACTGTTGCGTTCAGACTAGCGCCCCGAGTTTGAAAATAAATCTTGGCACTTGAATGAAAATGGTGCGTTTCTGGGCAAATCAATTAATATTGTGTCTACAAATGCACATATGTGAAACGCAATTTTAAGTATGTGAAATCTAATGTAGATGTGCAATTTAAAGATGTACATCACTGCTTGATGTGCTTGGCATTGTACTGTCTTCCATTACCCTTCCCCCTAATATACAGCACTTCGCTGCTCTTTAGCAGGGATTGTCCTGTATAAAGACCAATACACACATTTCCTGCAGGGTCAGGGTGGTGCTGGAAACCTTGGCTGAAATTTCAGTTGACAAGCTGCAAATGGTTTGCCCAGGACCTAGCTGCAGCATGTGGGCTTTTAGACATTGAAAAATATACATCCTGTCGATAAAACAGGGTATTTTCAACCTATGAATAAAAATACCAAGAAAGTAGGATATAAATAACCAGTTCCAATAAGCAAAAGACATGGGATTCACTGACCGTATACTTCAGAGGTTCGCTTACACACCAGATTGTTCAGACAAACTGCTCCACATCTCAGCAGCTACAAGTTATATGGACAGTACCTGAAAAGGTTCATCCTCTTCACAGTCATCAACCTCCACCTGAAAACACTGACACTAGGACCTCATCTAAGACTAGATGTCAAGAGCATGCCTTCAACCAAACCCATCTAAAATGTAATTCCTTATCATCTTCAACAGCACCTTAAAAGGTCAGACTCAAGAATAAGTCCTGACAAAGTTATTTGCACTTACTATCTGTTCTCAATTCTCCACACACAGATAGTAACATCCTGCTGGCTAATATTCAACAAACTACAGTGGCCCGACTCAAACAGATGAGGTGCACAATCCTATCACCCACGCTCGAATGGACCTATAGCATCTTCATACTTGCTGCAGCAATAGTAAATAACTGGTGTCACAGACTATCTGGCCAAAAAAGCAAATCAGGTTAGGTTGCAAGCACATTATAAACACTGATGACATTGCCAGAATGAAAATCAATAAATATTAAATAATAATCATAAAAAACATGGAGGCAAATCTTTAAAATATATGCTTCCAGAAACAAGCATTTATGGCTCACTCCATCTCTCCAGAGTTCAGAATGCAGATAAAAACTCTGAACTTCTGTGAAAAAACTCGAATAATCATTGATATGTGCTCATTCAAGAAGTTGCCAGGGGTGATCAAGTAATGAATCCAGTCTTCAACTGGCTCTGCTGGCCCTATGAGAATGTCAGGAATATCTGTGCTACCTTGTTATGGTCTACAGAGGGATCACTGTACTTTAATAAACAATTTTAAGATTGGAAATGGTGCAGTGCTGATAAAGCGGGTATTGATGTATAGTCGCTACCTTCTCTAAAATAAGATTTTGAATATTTTTCCTTATGGGGCCCAACACTGTAATATGACTGAGGGCTCGGGCTCCTGATGTTTTTCTACCCGCTCCTGATGTTTGCCCTCGATGGGGTGTCCTCAGTTTTTTAAAACTCTCTCCAAACATAACTAACTTCTGTGGAAGATCACAGATCACTGTAGTAGGCAAGGGTTTGGTGCTTGTTAACCCCCTCTGACAAATTCTGGGGGTAAAAGTGCACTGTGAGAATCCTTGCTAGGCCCGGTTAGGAGAGGTTGTATATTGTGTACCAACCATAAGTTTGTACATATTTGTAATTTTAAGACTGTATGCCTAATTGCTGCTTTGGAGGAAATCTTATGTTTAGTTCAGTAGGCCTGGGTCAGTTATGGAGACAATCCAAAGATAAAAGGCATAGACCTCATTAGGTCACTGGGAAAAGTTATGCTAGGTTTCATCAGTCTGATCTGTTTCTTATGAAAAGGTCCAACAATGGTAGTAAACATATTTCATATTTTTGGGAAAAGCATATTCTAAAACAATATGCTTTTAAGCACGAACTATTATTACTGTTTTAAAGCTTGTAGACAGCTATTGGTGCATTGAATGTCACAGGGTACCATAGCTGTTACCCCCCTCTAGCAAACCCTGGGTGTAGAAGACTTGCACTGTGGTAATAAGTGCGAGACTCTCTCAGGAGGGGATGCATATTGTTTTGCCAAGTGCAGTAGTGTACATATTTGTAATTTTATGCATAGTTGGCTGTGAGTAGGTGTGTATTAAAGTACTTTTTAGGTCTGGCTGGACAGTTTCAGCTGTCTGACAAGCTCTTGTAATTAAAAATAAATAAATAAAAACAATATAATAAACCGTAAATACACAGAGCGGCATTAGGCCAGTTTTCTTTCGCCATAGACTAATAAAGTGTCATTCACATTTTTCTTTTGCCCACGACAGCATAAAACAGAACAATGGGCCAGCCCACTTCAATGCCATGCGAGTGATGGCTTTTTGCAGCTCATGTGCACATTTGATAAAAACTTAGCACCACGACTGGTGCGAAAGACCGGTGGTTCTCCATTTTTCCTTTAATTAGTTCCCTTTAATTTATTTCCTTATCTTAGGACACAGCAGCTCCCAAACAGTGCTACCGAACAACTCATGTCATCACCAATGCATCACATGCTACTCGGCCTCTGTTTCTCAAACAAGCATTTGCAATGCAATAGGTCTCGCAGTTGTGAGAGTTTGAGCTATTGGCATTGTAAATGGCAATGCCTTTTATTTACGTGTTGGTTTTTAAAACATAAATAAAAGGCATTGTCATTTACAATGCCAATAGCTTAAGCTCTCGCAAATGCGAGACCTATTGCATTGCAAATGCTTGTTTGGAGGGGGAAGTGCTGGGAACAGGCGCCCTCGGAATGCCTGTGCGCCATGGCTCGTCTGCCTCATGGCTGTTGTGAAGACTTTTCTTATCGGCTTGTTTATTTAACAAGCAGATAAGAAAATTCTTCACGAGGGCTGAGAAGCACAAAGAGAAAAAAAAACGCTCGCGATATGTTTTCATTCAGCCACTTGTTAGAATTGGCTTAGGTCGTGATTAATGTTTTTCCGTGCTTTTGGTTTGCAGGCTGTCACATGGGCTGAGTGAAAACAGATGTGCTTGTCACGATGGGCGGCATCACAAAACTGCAAGGGCGTCAACAAAAGTGACAGCCAGCAAACCAAAAGCACGGAAAAAACATTAATCATTCATGACTTAAGCCAATTGCAAACGGTCGAGACACAGGGGCGTGGATTAAAGTCCCCTTCTTCATACTCTTTACTATAGCTCTCGCAGGCGAGGAGCGCATGCGTGCTCCAAACGCCAGGCCGAGACCTAAAAAGGGGTGTACTGCTTCAAAAGGGGTAAAGGCACAGCCAAGAATAGGCGAGAAGAAAATGTACCTTCAATTGGGCACCGCTATGGGTGGCACAATGGTAAGAGTGTTCATGCCATATTAGTCTCCTTCAGCCACGTCTCGAAGTTAACTTTGCGCAGGAGCGGTATTGGATCTCCCTGCTGGACTCCCAGGCTGGAAATGATGGCAGTAGCTGTACAAGACCTGAACCCTTTGCCACAATATGTTATATCCCAAAAACGAGGACTAAGGTAAATAATGTGAGGAACAACTTTTATTATGTCCTCTTGTTATGTGTCTGGCACTTGTTTGGTTGCTTACCCAAATGAAGTCTGAAAACAGTCATCAAATTGGACCTTCTACACCTCCGTTCTCAATGGATTTAGTCATCTATCCTTTTTTCCATCCTTCCTTTGTTTCATTCATCCATATTTTCTCTATCATCCCTTCTTTCCTTTCATGTTCTTTTGTGCTGCTTGATCTCCCACCTTACAACGTCATCATACTAAGCTCTTGGAGCACTATGTTTGAATACCATTGTTCCCAGTCGGGGTCAAAGGAGCCATGAACAACTTGTTAAAGGTTTTATGTTGCATGTCTTGCCCATTGGCACCCACCCCATGCGCCAGCTGCTAAAGTGGGGTTTAATGATGCTTCTGCCTGAAAGTGAGGAGCATATTAATTATTTCTTACCCAGTCTGTAATATACTCGACGTGCTGAGTTTTAATACAATTTACAGCTTTAGCATCATTTCATTGGGATGGATAAAACTCCATTATAGCAGTGATCGCTGAGCAGTCTCACCCATGGCATCCTAATTAGCGCCACTCCTTCATAGCCTGTTCAGCATACCTTCAGGCATATTTCTTCATTGATTTCTCTAAAATAGCAGATTCTGAGCAGCCTGTTGCTCTGATTTATATGAAGATTTATGGCGCAGTCCATTGTGTATTTATGGCACAGCTTGATTAGAATATATGGAGCTGGGAGTTGGAGGCAGAGGAGAAATACCTTTTATCTCCAGCATACTGTAATCTGTGTGGCAAGAATATCTAGTTTACGTTAGCCCTGTTTACAGACCAGCATGATTGTTCCCTATTTATTCTGGAAATGGATGACCAGCATAGCACATCCACTTATTTTTTAATAATTCAGAATAAAAAACGACTTTGAATGTTTGTGATTCTGATACGCTTTAATGAATTGAATCATTTACTTAGGGGTTTAAGTTATGATTTTTATTTATGAAAACTAATTCCAGCAATTACATTTCATACATATACTTCATTCACTTGTAAAGCGCTCTAATAACAGCGAAGGTCACGCTTTATAAAACTTTTCTAAAAAATAAAAGATATTTAATGATAACTTAAACAATTAGATCAGTGTAAGATAGAAAGAGGGGAAAAGAACTTTATCTAAAAAATAAAATGATATAACCCCTCCGGTGACGAACAATAAAGAAGAAATGGGCCCAAGAGTACAATCCGCATAGCTGCTAGTAACTACAGTACGCTATAAGAAGTCGGTCTAAGACTCGTCGCCCTCTGCTTAGGGCTACTCATTTATGGTCTCCAAGGGAAATGGAAGAGCATGATGAGGCTCAGGGTAATTAACAGCAGTCAATGACCATCAGTTTGTGGCTAGTAAGGCTTTTAGCACCCGTCCCTGTAATCCCAGCTAACACAGGGCAGACATGTAGAACGATCGCCGTTGTTTGTTTTCGTCCCCTTACCAGAACGTAGAAAAGGGACAAATGGCAGTCGTTAATCGCCGCGTTCTGCTTTGCTTCACACATCTCTCAGCATTCTATACTGATGCTGACCTGCAATATTTAAAATGTTTTGTGAAATATTTCCTAAACATATTGTGAATTTAAAAAAAATTAGGAGCGTAAACAAACAAAAAAAAAAAGTCCTTGAATGAACCATGTTCATTGTCTGCCTTGCTGACTTAAATTCTTCAGGGTTCTGTTTTCGAAGCGAGAGCCCCCTGAGAAAGATCCTTGCCATCATGAGAGGGCCCTGCCACCCAGAGATGACCCTCCGTAGGCATTGCCCTCTGAAAATTAATACATTTCCTGAAACTCATCACGTTTCATTACGGATGATTGGTGGCTGCATTTCACCTCAGGCTGGTTTGCGCAGTAAGCGGCGCACATTCATTTGTAGTTGCACAGGCAATCTTGACAAGTGCCATCACATGGAGCTGTGCTAATCTTTTGTACACGTGTGTGTGACGCAGCTTGTGACTCTTACTAATGCCCTGTCAAGCAGCTCACATTTTACTTGCTTGATCTTTAACCTTAAACGCACTTTACTACTTAAACAAGTGGTGCGCGTGCCCGTGTCTGGGCACGATAATTGAAACCACGCGGCCTATTGGTGTCTATTACGCGGACCAAGCGCGTAATAGACACCAATAGGCCATGGGCGGAGCAATGCGCCCGCCTCTGGCCAATTGCGTGCAGTCATATATAAAGACGCACGCAAAGGCCAATCGCATAGCACAAAAGGAATTGCACACGCACAAGCGTGTGCGATTCCTAGGTCAGCCTCAATACCCCGTTTTTCACCCACTAAATGTCTCGCACTGCGCGAGCACTGCTACGCAGTGCACCGCTAGGCGCGAGACCTAAAAAGCAGCCATCTTGGAATGGTATTGTTCATAGTACATCGTTTTATTGTTCCAAAATGGTCATCAGATTTACACTATGCTTAATACCATGCAAAATGGCGGCCCAGTAGGATGTTTACTGGGCAGCCATTTGGAATATTACTGTGTATAGCATATCACGGTTTTACTTTTCCAAGATGGCCGACTCTGCCTCTAAATATGTTAGATGTGTTAGAAATGTAAAACGATGGATGGATACATAAGTACAAGGCTGGGTGAAAGAGCATGCTAGCAGCTAAGCTCACCAGGAACTAGACCCTTTTTAGGTCGAGCCTCGAGTAGCGCGCAAGCGCTGCTTAGAGGCGAAGACTTTTAGTAAGCGAGTTTGAAAAGCAGTCCCAAAACGCTCGTGCGTCGTGGCTGGCCTTTTTGGGATGGGTACGCGCGGCAAACATGTGTTTCCAATTATCGTGCCCAGACGCGGGCGCAATAATTGTAAACACATGCCGGCAAAAGGCCATGACGCACGAGCGTCTGGTCAGCTGAGCAGGCTGCCGCGCTCCCTCCTCCCCCCCCTTCGCTCCTCTGTGGTGCGCGCGCACCACTGTTTATTTATTTTTTTTACCGCGCGCGCGACGGACCCAGAGTTGAAGGAAGCTGGCGCGCACCTCACAGGAGCCCCAGCCCTACCAGCCTCTCTCAAGCAGCTGCAGCCGCCCCAACGCCGTATCACACAGGAACCCCAGCCCGGTCGGCCTCTCTTTTTTATTTCGTCACTAGTTTCTGAAAGCGCTGGTAGCAGTTTGGCTGGAGCCTGAAGAACCGCCCCAGCAGCACTGCGCCTCGGTGCTGCCGTGCCAAAGCTGCCCGCTGGTCCCTCTGGCACAGAGGGCACTGCTGCTACCTTTACCCCTCTCTGCTGCTCGGGGCTCTAACTGCATAAGGCTCACCGGGTACCCTTCAGAAGTAGCCAAGGAATCCGAGCTGCTCCAGGGTGCCCCTTGGGCAGAGAGAGGGCACGGGCGCCTTTCGTCCTCTTGAAGTACCGGCCGAACTGAACCCACCACGTGCCTCCAAGAACTGCCACTGCACAGACCTGCACTGGTGCCGCCGGCTCGGAGCTGCCCCCGGGTGCTTCTTGGAAAGAGGGCTCTGGTGCCCCGCAGAACTCGTTCCGCCTGGCTCTCCACAAAGCTGCCACTGGTGGCCCCTGCCCAGAGCTGTGCGCGAGGGCAGTCTACACACAGCTGTGCTCGGATGTCCCCCAGAGCGGAGTTCTGTTGACCCCCACAGCTGAATCCTGGTGGCCCGTACCTCAGGGCCGCTCCTGTGCCCGCGCCCGGAGCCCCCGCTTGGCATGCGCTGAGCCGCCCACTAGGGCCATGTATTGGAAGAGCGAGCAGATGTTTGCATGTAAACTGGAGAAGGACGTCCCGCGCTGCCGGCCCCCATGGACAAGGTAAGGGCTGCGCCCTCGCCCCATAGAGGGCTACGGGAGGCAGGAGAAGCTAGCCCGTGCTTTGGGCATGCCTTGGGACATTCAGAACAAACAGGGAACTTTAGCAATATAGCCAATCAGGGGCTCCACCCAATGGCCAACGCTCGTATTTAAGACAATCAAAACATTTTATTAAACTATTCCACTTATCTTAGAATGTATATTCTTAAGATTATTTTTTACACGTAGCCTGCTTTTGCCGCTTATTTGATTTTGTTTAATATTTTATATTACGTTTAGCCTCTTTGCGTAGACTTGTATACAACACGTTCTCGTGTGGCTCAGTATAAAGGACACCCGATACATTGTCGCCGACACTAGATGAATTTCAATAGTGTCTGTCGTGTTTGAAAAGGTGTCATGTGAACATGTATCCCCTACGTGCATCTCTCCTTACATGTAATTAGGGGAGTGCGGTAAATACATCGATACAGTGCGAATAAACGATACCGGGAATACGCTTGATTCTTAAAACTCGTTACAAAATACAGTTGTTTTTTTTAAATATCGCTTAAACAAAAAGTCTTGTAAAAACTGTTTGTGGGCGCACCTTTTTTTTATTAAAAAGCGTGCATTTTCTAAGGAGACATTTGACAAATTTTACAAGCGCTGGTCTGAATGTTTATAATTTAATAACTTGTTTAAATAGTTCTTCCTACAACAGCTTTGCCAGCATTGCAAGAACAAAAGAAAACTGAGAATTTTTTATTGTAAATACTTTTTTTAATATGGTCGTTCAGTTTTACATAATGCCTTCTTGGTCATATATAAAGTAACAAAAATGCTTCTGACACTTTCTTTTATTATAACTTTTCAGCATGCCTGCACAGCAGCCACACTTCTCTACAGCACAGCTTGAAGACATTGGCAAAGTCAATAGCTCTGGCTAAACACTTATAAGGCCCCAAAGGCGAGACCTATTGGCTATGCCAATGCTTGTTTAACTATGAGAATGACCTAGTGGCATTTCAAATACTTGTTATTTAGTTAACTCCTCTCCTTATACTGTAACACTGTCACTGACTCGAATCCTTGTATACTTATATATGCTGACTTTCATCAATATACACTAGCTCAAAATATGTTTTAAGCTCACTTCAGCCACTTTGTTCCTCCTATCGGGTCTTGTATTCACCAAGGTTCTGTCTTGTCCCCTTGATTCAGGCACTAAATCTTTTTATGATTTTAATACTTGCACATTATAATGAGCGTAATGTTATGTATGTTTTTAATAGTTGCCCCTAATAATGTATCGACTGGCCTCATTCTCTAAGTCTATTTCTCCTACTACCTTTCCAATTTTATTTTTATATATTACATTCTACCGTTTTGCGCAATAGTGTGTTCCCCTATGTAACTTGTACATTCTATACGATGTGTGCTTTCGGCGAACACGTGGAAAGAAGTAGTGACCTGATATTTACTGAGTTTCGTGCGCACTGCACAGAACCACAACGTATATAATTAAGAAGATTGAAACACCTTTAAATCAATTAGGAAGCTCTCCCCCATCCGACGTGGACAAAACACTGAATTGTGCCACACTACCTAGAATTAATTCCACACCGCAGAATGTGGTAACAATCCTTCTAGTATTTACGGACCTTTAGGATGACCCCTCTCTTGAACTCAAGTAATCCTTTCTTACTTTTGCACAATTGAAACCACTAGTGTATGTGTGGGAGTGCAAGTGCAACCTTTGCCCAGAGGGCTCTCTAAGAGCCAAAAATACCTTACCTGATGCAGGCGGAGGTGCGACACTAGGTGAGGCGGAAGGTGCAAGAAGCAGTTTTTGCTGTTTGTGAACCGTAGACATAAGGCCGATACCCCCCCTAGAACCCCGCCACCCAGCATCCTTCAACGGCCGACTAGAGGCGGAGGTATCCCAAATACAGCAAGGTACAGCCATTCACTGACGACTGACTCCAGCATGATCCGAATCCTGCGGGTTGGAGGCGTGACCCAAGTTGCCCCCCCCCCACCACGTGACAGGTAGAGGCTAGTACCTGCCATCTCAAGCTGGGAATCTAGCGCATGATGCTGTACCGCGCACCATCAGCTTCCCGGGTAGTGCGGAGAAACTGCTGTTTTTATTTTAATCCAATATGGCCGCCAAAATATTATTGTCCGTTTTCTGTTTCCAATTGGTTGGTTTGTAAACATCGGCAATTTTGAGATCAGTGTGCAACTGAACCTGTGTGAGTTCTGACTTTGTCAGGTTATTTGGTTCTGCCAATTAGGCTTCATAGCCAAAGGCAGTCTCCAGTGCTCTAGCATGAAACTTCGAAGACAGCCTACCCTCGATACCAATGTGAGTTATAAAGCATCAATGTAGTTAGTTTGGTAATTTTACAGGAACACGAGCGACAAAATAAATCATTACTAGTAGACAATACTATTCACTATTGGTTTAACAGGGGTAATCAGGGCCGCATCTCACGCCCATCTTGCCTGTTGGTTAAGCTCCAAATCTACCTATATACCAAAACTGATGGGACGGACCTTTTCCAGCAGGAGGACCCTATGCTGCATTACTGACGTTGAACAAACACACTTCCAAGATGGCCGCGTGGTGTGCGAGCCTAACGTTCACATCTTTCGAGCTAATGCTCTACTTGTCCTACTTGAGTTTCTAGTGGGTGAAGGAACGAAATGGAATCACAGACAAGTGGGCATCATCAACAGGTTTTGAAGGTGTGCGGGCACCATGCGCAGCGGGCTGCCTGTCACTCCAGAGCCAAGTACAGAGAAGGGCGCAGGCCAAAGGCGGTGCGGGTACGTACTTCTACTTGTTAGCACAGACAGGATTGTGCATTTAATGCCACATACCCCCATACCATTCGTGACATTTTTTTTTTAACTAACAATTTACATTCTAGGAATTGTATGTGCTTGCTTAAACCGATCAAAGTGAATACACAAGTCCTACGAGTACCAGAATGCAGAGAAAAAATAATAATTTCCAAACGGGCTAGATCAATGGAGAGCTTCTCAAAGTTCAAGGTTTGAGCAATCTTGGTTTACTACCTGGGGGACAGGGTACCACGAGGGCACACCCTCTCATCTCTAGTTTAATATCTTAGATGCATGTGCAGCAATTACTAGGTTAGTGTTTTCTCCGACTTCCGGGTTTTACTGATTTTAGGTCTGCAGTGGCTTTCCATTAACCCTTTGAGGAACCCTTTGATCACGTGCAAATACATCAGATGTTCGTTGGTGAGCAGGGGCTATATATGGGATAAAGTACCTCATGCCGTACATTATTATAAGGATATCGAAAGTAACAGAGGAGTTCCATTTCTGCATAGAGCAGCGCTGTTCAAACTGTGGTGGGCACTCCCCTGTGGGTCCTTGTATGGTTTCCCAGGGTTGCGCTAATGCCTCTGCAAGTACATGTAGAAATGAAGGTGGTCTGTGCGTTGCTCCTGGCTAAACTCAAAATTGCCATTCACTGGGGTAGCAAACACTCACCCACTGCCAAAGCCTGCTGGAATAGTCTAATACACAGCGGCACGGAAAGTGAAATGTAGGCCACCCTCCAAACCTCGACTTTGAGGCCAAAAGATATCTGGAAACCACTCAGGAACTACCTGCGGATATTGGAGACCACGGAGCAGGATGCTTGACCCCTAGGTTTTGTAGGTGTGCTTTTTAGGTCGAGCCTAGACAGCGCTTGCGCTGTCTGGAAGATCTGTTGTATGTACTTTGTGGGATCTGGAGATCAGCCCTAGGACTTGTCTGCTTCCGCCTTTGCTTAGGGACTTTTTTTTTCTGTTCGACTGTCTCTATTTAACTGTCTTGATACAAAACGACCAGTAGAGGTCAGCAAAATACCAGAATTGCTTTCTACTTAGGGACTTTTTTTTGTATTTTTCTGGCAACTGCCTATATTTAACTTTTTTGATAGAAAACGAACAGCAGAGGTCAGTAAAATACCAGAATCACTTTAGCATTCCCTAGATTCCAGGCCATAGAAACTTGTATTCAACGAGCACCCAAAGACAATAATATTTTTTTTAAATCTTGTATTTTCAGTGATATGACCTCGAATGGGCTGATTTTATATTAAAAACAGAGCTTTGGGGGGGCGTGGCCGGGCAAGATGGCCGACCGGACGTAGACCGTCTCGGCTCCCGGTCCGCGCTCTGCTCTGGCCCTGCACCTAGCAACTGGAGGACTCCTGTGCCGTTCTGGATGACCCTCACCTGCAGCGGAGAGCCGGTGGAGTCGGCGGAGCAGCCCTGATCCCTCCTGGGGCCGCGGAATCGACGGAGACTTGCGGGTGCCGCGAGGTATTGCTGGGCTCCACAAGATGGTGGACGGAGCTTTCCCGGAGGTGGTGACTGGACCGGGCCCACAGCAGTAGAGGTACGGGCGAGGAGCTGCCGCGGATAGTCGAGCAGCCTACGTTAGCGCGATCCAGCTCCCCCAGCGGCGCCGCGCGGAGCAGGGCCCCCGCGAAGAGGATCTTACGATGTTTGCCTGACCCTGCAATGGCGTAGAAGAACGCCTTTACTCCCGCGTGGGCGGCTGGGGGGATACTGCTCCCTGCTGACGTCTGGGCCCTGTGGCCGCCACTGAAGAGGCCCCTACCACTGCCGGTGCTGCGGACGAGCTCACTGCAGCAGACTCCTTTGCGCCCGCCTGACCCTGACGGGGCGGCCGAGGTAGGCCTGCATCTCCGGGAGGGGGGGTTATTGAAGATTGGCAGCTACCGGTTGCGAGAGAGGGGGTGTGCTGCTGGAGGACCCCTGACTCTACCGCCATCCAGCCTCTGAGGCACGCACTGCCTCCATAGACAGGGGACCCTGTTTGCCCTGTGTTGATCAGTGGATCCCGGATGGCACCCGGCCATGGGATACACCACCCGCCAGCGTTGACCTTAAGATACAGCCTGCAGACCCTCCGCGGCCTTTGGACCTCTCGGGACAACACCAGCACCCGCCGCCTCCAACCTCGTGCCGACGCCAGCCCTGGACTGTACACTGGGTCTAACCCCCACCTACCACAACCTACTAACCTCGGGTGGCCGTGGTCCCACGTGATGAAGCCGGCACCGTAAACAGAGGAAGCCTATACCTAGCCCGGGCCACCCCTTGCCATCACTGAGACTGTTGGGTGCCCGGCCATCCCCTACCTCCGCTGAATCGGCTGTGGTCTCTGCCGGCCCTCGGCCATTCTGTCATTCCCGGGCCTGCTAAGCACGATCTTTACCCGGCCTTGCCAAACCACCTGGGTCCCCGGGTTCGTGCTGGGGGGCTCTCTATGCCGCCAAAGAAGGTGCCGAGTAGACCGTCGAGTACAGTCCCAGACTTTTTTGCGCCCTCTGACAAAGCCCCGGCGCAGAAAAGCGATACAGCAGTCACAGCCATGGCCCTAACGAAGTCAGACCTACTTACCTTGCTGCAGGATTTCAAAGGCGAACTGCGCAAAGAACTGGGACAAGACATCCAATCATCTATCGACCAACTGCGGTCAGATTTAACGGGGCGCCTAACCTCTCTCCAGCAAGACATGGACTCGATCGGTACCAGAGTCTTGGACTTAGAGACGCAACACCAAGAGCAAGAACAGCGCTCTGCTGAGGTGAGAGGGGATGTGCAATCTCTGCGGGACCAACTACACCAGGCGCAGCTCAAGACAGAGGATCTTGAAAACAGAACCCGGAGGGAGAACATTCGAATTCGGAATCTTGAGGAGAATGCGGAGGGCCCGGACCTGGTGGCTTTTATGGAAGGACTGTTTGCGGAGATCCTAGCTCCCCAGACCCCCAAAATCAAATTGGACAGGGTCCACCGGGTGGGGGTCTTGCAGGCGGGCGAGAGGAGGAGACCACGAGACGTCTTGGTGAAGTTTCACTCCTTCACGGTCAAGGAGGCAGTCCTTAAAGCGGCCAGAACAAAAGGAGCCATCTCTTTCCAGGGCTTCTCATGCGATGTGTACCAGGATCTGGCGCCCTCCACTCTGATGCGACGACAAACGTTTCGGCCCCTCACAACCAAGCTCCAAGACGAACACATAAGATACAGGTGGACCTACCCCTTCGGTCTTAGCTTCGAGTACAAAAACAAACGTCGCCTCATCACGGACCTAAGGGAGGGTCTGGATCTGCTGGGCCTACCGGTCGAGGAGCCCGGGCCTTCACGGGTTGCGACCGGGGGATCCCCCCGCGGATCTTTGAAGCCTTCGGCGTGGGCAGTGGTCTCCCGAGGGGGCCGTCGATGAAATGCAGATGAGCCCTTGAGGAATTCTCCAGAGACGCCCTGACGGTGTTGCTCCCTGTTGCAGCAGAGAGGGAGGGGGACCACGAATCACCCTCTCCTGGCGACGGAGCCTGGGGGAGCACGCATACGACAGAGGGGGAGCCCCGATCCTTCACCTCGTCTCTAGCCCTGGGGACACATTGACACTGGTACTTTGGATTTCCGGTTGCTATGCGGCGGAGATATGCACTCTCCCCTTCCCAAATGTACGAGCAGCATTCCCTTTGACCTTTTTGTTGCTTACTGGACTTGGCTGTTACACGAAGTATTACAAGGGGTTCTTCAAGATGAGTGCTCGACACGTTGGGGCTTACATCTACAGCTAGAGTCCCATGAACTATCCACATGCTGGCTGCGGGACTGTACCGCTTGATAACCTTCAGTCACATTCTGGTGATAGCCTATTTGATATTCCCTTTGGTGCATGTTGCCGGACCGGGCGTGGACGGGGTCCTCGGACCCGTAGTCCCCCCCCTAGCCCCGGAGGGGGCACTAACCCCTCCTGCGGGGACCTACGTAATGGTTTTTGACTATGTTTTTTTATGTTTGGGTGTTCTTTTTTTGTTGTGGGTATTGGGGGGGAGATGGGTGGGACATGGTGGCGGCTTTCTATTATATAGCCCTGACGGCAATATGACCAACTCGACTTGTACTAGTCTTGCGAGGCAGCGGCATTTGAAATGTAACACGTGGGATGAAACGGGAGGTACGGGGAGACAAGGAGACACTACCGGAGGGATGAGGTTCCTACTCCTATTGCCATGACGATTACTATAGCGACCTGGAACGTCAAAGGCCTTCCCCTCAAAAACGCCAAAAGGTGTGGAAATATGTCATTGACCACCATTTGGATGTTATAGCCTTGCAGGAGACTCATCTAACTAGGGCTGAGGACACTCGCCTTAAACATAAGCAGTACCCCTTAATTTATAGGTCTTCAGCACTCACGAAGCATAGAGGGGTGGCGTTGATGTTCCGAGCAGCACTCCAATTCCAGCCCATAGAGGTCCTTGGTGATAAGGATGGCAGGTGGTTAATGGTTAAGGGTCGCCTGCGAGGGAAAACTTGCACCTTCGTAGTGGTATACGCCCCTAATTCTGGTCAGACTTCCTTTATACACACTCTTCTAGGTAGGTTACTAGATTTTGTAGAGGGGGCATTGCTCCTTATGGGAGATTTTAACCTGACGTGGCAAGGGGACCTTGACAGCTCACACCCATCCCGCTCAGCTATAGACTCGTTTTCCTCTGATACCCAGCAGCGTATTTCCGATATGGGCCTCCTGGATGCTTGGCGTACCCTCTATCCACATACCCGGGATTACACTTTTTACTCCCACGTCCATCATTCATATTCCCGGTTAGACTATGTCTTTATTAGCCAGTCGTTGTTGGGCTCCCTCCGGGAGTCCAAAATCTTTCCGCTCTCAGTTTCAGATCATAGCCTCCTCGCCATTAACCTTTCCTGGGAGGCCAATGTTCCGGCGACCTATAGATGGTACTTCCCTGCGGCGCTGACCCGCGATAAGGAATCCTGCACTCAGCTTAGAAGGGGCATTGCAGAGTTTTTTTACATTAATCTTCCTGGGGACACGTCTGAACTCAACACTTGGGATGCATTTAAAGCGGTCTTTCGGGGGCAATGCATCGCCCTTAACTCGGCACTTAATGCCCAGCGCGCTAGGGATAGGGAGCGCTTAGAGCAAGAACTGGCAGTTGTCGAACGCGATCACAAACTTAATCCCTCTCGTCAAACTCTCCGTAACCTTACAGCCCTCCGCGGTAAGCTGCGAGCCATCTATGACAATAGAGCGGAGTATACACTCCTTAAACTGCGTCAGCTTTCCTACTCTCAGGGTAACAAGATTGGGAAACATCTCGCGAGACAGCTACGCGATAAAAGAGAGAGGGAATACATCGGAGGAATTCGGGGACCCATGGGCGAGGCCACGCACAACGATGCGGATAAAGCTGGAATATTCGGTGATTTTTACAGGAATCTATACTCGAGGGAAATGTTAGATACGGAAGCCCAGCAGGACTTCCTTCGGACTCTGACTTTCCCCCAGGTGTCTGACGAGTGGAATGCAACACTCACCGCTCCGATCACCCACGAGGAAGTCACCCTAGCCATCAACGCCCTCAAACCCCATAAAGCCCCGGGCCCCGATGGATACACTTCCCTCTTTTACAAAACTTTTGCTCCCGATATCAGCCCTTACCTTACGCTTCTGTTTAATAAGATGGCGACAGAGGGGGAGCCTGCTGTCTCTATGACAGAGGCTACGATTTCTGTGATACCTAAGCCTGGGAAGGACCCCCACCATTGTGCCTCATACCGACCCATCGCGCTCTTAAACTTAGACGCTAAACTCTACTCTTCTATCATCGCCAAGAGAATGAACGACTTACTTCCTGATCTCATACACCCTGACCAATCGGGATTTATTAAGGGTCGGCAGACCCACGATAATACCCGGAGGATTATCCACCTTATCGAAAAGGCCGAAAGGCGACAACTCCCTGCCGTTCTGGTGGGTCTCGACGCTGAGAAAGCGTTCGATAGGGTGGATTGGGCATTCCTTTTCCAGACCCTCACGGCATTTGGCTTTTCTTCCAAGTTTTTAACCATGATACAAGCCAACTACCAGCAACCCCGTTCTAAGGTAATGGTCAACGGGCTACAATCCTCCTCCTTTATCCACTCTCGAGGAACTAGACAGGGCTGCCCGCTGTCTCCCCTCCTCTTTGCCCTCAGCATTGAACCATTGGCAATGGCAATTAGAAATAATCCCGCGATTCAGGGGATTCCTTTTACAGGCGATAATCACAAAATTTCCCTTTTCGCAGACGATGTTCTCCTGTCCCTCTCCGACCCGTCAGCATCTCTTCCGCCTTTACAAGCGGAACTCGAACGATTTGAGAGGGTGGCCGGTTTTAAAATCAACTACAATAAATCATACATTCTCAACCTTACTTTACCACCAACGGAGGTCGGTAGACTCCAATCCGTTACCTCACTTTCGTGGTCTCACACCTCTATACAATACTTGGGGGTGCACCTCACCCCCTCAATCGCCGGCTTATACGCAGCCAACTTCCCGCCTGCTCTCACACGTATCCAATCAGACTTAACCAAGTGGAAGCCTCTCTTCTTGTCCTGGCTCGGTCGTATTCACGCGGTGAAGATGACCCTGCTCCCAGCTCCTCTACCTGTTTCAAGCCTTACCAATTGAGATGCCTGGAGACTTCTTCCGCCGCATTAAAACAATGATTCTGCACTTTATTTGGCAAGGTGGTCGTGCGCGCTTCTCTTTTTCTATTCTTCGCCGTCCCAGGGCGAGGGGGGGAGTGGGACTCCCAGACGTTCAATTGTACTACAAAGCCGCACAACTAAGAGTCCTGGTTGAATGGTCTAAAGGGGAATCCGACAAACACTGGCTCCACATGGATCGTAGTGTAACGGGGAGGACTATTTGGGACCTGATATGGCACCCCAAACAAGACAGACCTAGGAATGCTTATCTTGCCACTCCCACCCGCTCCACCCTTAGAGTCTGGGATACAGTGTCGGGGGATGAGCGATGGACCTCCTTTCCCTCTCCCTTTACACCACTCCATTTTAATCCAGCGTTCCCGCCGGGACTGCAGGAGGGTCCCTTTGATGCTTGGCGGGAGGGTGGTTGCCTTGCACTGACCCATCTTTTTCACAACTTCGATCCCCTCTCCTTCGACAACTGCCAGCGGGACTATGGCGTAGGGACCTTAGAGCGGTATCATTATACTCAGTTAATGCATTGGGCCTTGTCACCGCAGGTGCGCGACGCTGCCACCCGCCCCCTTACGAAGTTTGTCCTTTCTCACTAAAGCACCAGTCATGAGGGGGACGATCTCCTTTTTATATAAATTACTTCTCACCACCACCATCTCCCCGCGTCCGCGCTACATGTCTATGTGGGAGGGTATGATACAACGTGATATCACTGAAGAGGAGTGGGGCCACCTATGGACCGATACAGCCAGATTCAATCATTCCTCTGCACTTAGGGAAGCCCATCTTAAAACAATGATGGACTGGTACCTCCACCCCTCCCGGCTTAAACAAATTTTCCCGAAGACTTCTGACAGATGCTGGAGGGGATGTGGGTTACTGGGGGATTTCCAGCATATCTGGTGGGACTGCCCGACTATTCGCCCCTACTGGGAAGAGATCCTAGCGCATATAAAGGACATACTTGGGTACCCTGTCCCGACTACCATGGCGGAAGTCCTTCTGGGGCTGCGCGATCCCTCCCTAGAGCACCAAACACGAGCTGACAAGAAAATCATGTGGCTCTGCATAGGAGCAGCGAAGATCACTCTAGCGGCTGCCTGGAAGCGTAAGGCGGCTCCGGCAATCTCACTCTGGCACTCTAGGCTTTGGCGTCTTTTAAGTTTAGAACGCATGTCGGAGATCTTTAAGGAGGATTTTAAGAATTTTGAATTCCAGTGGGGCCCGTTGGTTTCCTTCCTCTCCAGAGGTTTACCTTCCACGGTTTGCCCCTCGTCCAACAGAGCTTTGCATCTCTTTCAATTTTGAGCTGCTGTCACTGCTGCCAGTATTGTACAAGGTACAGCTAATGCCGCCACCATGGTAGGGGAGGGGGGAGGGGGGGAGGGAATTGCTTTTTATTTTTTCGGTTTGTGACCCCCCGGTTGGGGGTTGCTTCTATGCACTGTTTCCTAGTTAAGCACAGACCTTTTTGCCAGGGGGTGAGGGGGATGCTAACCGTCATAAAAGAAAGATGGGAAGCATGCCGGCTTTATATCAAAATGAGTTTAGAGTTTTATGCTTTGTCCTGGTCTCTGAGAATAAGCACACTGTATCCTTCCTATAACCTGTTAGGAACGAGACCAGGCTATCATTGACCGCGATATATCGTTAGCATCTTACCTAGACTTGGTAAATTTCGCGCCACCCCCTGCGAGCGGTGACAATTCCTGTGGCTATGTACTGTAAGTTGGATAAAACATAATAAACAGATGTTTGAGAAAAAACAGAGCTTTGGACAATACAAATTCCCGCTGATAGGCAGTATTTCTCTCCATGTGTTCCAATACGTGGTGTGTTCCGCAGTTTGGTGCTTACTTTCCCTCCATGTTAAAGAACAGTAGATGTTTCAGCACCCAGGCTAATGTGCTGCATAGATAAATACATATAAGGTCTCAAAGGCGAGACCGATTGCATTGCAAATGCTTGTTTTTCTGTAGACTTTGTGACTTTATCACCCTGAGACTCCCCCAAACACAACAAGATGATGAACGGAGTGCTGAAACTTTTCAACCACTCACCCCCAGTCACAGATCTGGGTTTAATCCATCGTTCTTTTGCTCACTATGCCACCCCAGTTTGGCCCCTGCCATATGCAAATTAGTCTTGACCCCGTTCCTCATGGGAACAATCCAGCTTGAACTGCCAGGCCAGATCCTCCCTGGATCGGAAACAAGCATCCTGGGGCCAGTTTCGGGGTATTACCCCTCATCAACCAGGCTAGCTTGAATCCAGTGGCTCAGCGAGCAAGGGACCCACGTCTGGGCATATCCCGTTGCCACTTAGGGCGAACATAGCAAACACAACAAGATGATGGACGGAGTGCTGAAACTTTTCAACCAATGGGTTTAATCAATCGTTCTTTTGCTCACTATGCCAGCCCAGTTTGGACCCAGCCATATGCAAATCAGTCATGACCCCGTTCCTCATGGGAACAATCCAGCTCGAACTGCCAGGCCCTCCCCTCATCAGCCAGAACGATGATGGATTCAACCCAGATCTGTGACTGGGGGTAAGTGTTTATTCCTGAATTCAGCTGGTACCACCCCTACGTTACCTCTCAAAAAAGAATAAATCTTAATCACTATGCAGCTTTAAGCAGGGCCGCTGGAATTATGCGTCAGGAGAGGACTAAATTATGCGGCAGAGTTGACTAAATTATGCTGCCAGAAAAGGTAAATTACACGGCATAATGCAGCACCCTTTGTGGTAAGTATTACTTCACTATTTTGTCCTTTTAGGTCGAGCCTACACTGTGCATGCGCTGTCGCAAGACCTGAAGTAAACAGTATAGCGAGACTAATCCCGCCTGCTGCTTGCAATTGGGTTATTTATGCGTCACTCTGATTTCCGGCCTCCCTATTGGTTGCTGCTCCGATTCATCACTTCCGTTTTTATCGGAAGCAGCACCGACCAACTACAGTTTTATTGCGCTGCAACTGTACGTATGTCATGTTTAGGGACTACTTGTTCATCATGGCACGTAGCATGGCGCCTGGTCTCGTGATTCTTTTTCACCATGGCGCCCGCTTCACGGGACGCAATGCACATACGCCCGTAGCTTCTGGTTTCCTTTGTGTTTTTTTAATCTCAGCAACTGCACGCCGCCCACGCTTGTTTCCGCTGTAGCTAAACACCATTACGCAACTAGACTGAAGATCACTAACGCGCAGGTACGTTGAACCTAAGGGTGACACGAACGCCATGGAAATGCTGCCGCTCTAGCCACTTTCGCCTCTATGGGCATGGCTGACAGCGGTGGGCGGGCCTGAGGTGCTAGCGTCACTAGGAAGATGGCGACGTCCTTGGTTGTGGTGCGGACAGGAGCAGTGCGATGTTGGCTGAAGGCTACGTGGGGCGCCGAGTGTCGGGTAATTTGGGGGTACCTTTAGGAGACCCGTACATGGAGAAACATAGACTTCGAAAGGTCTTTACCGTTTGCTGTAACCTTTCACTAGTTATGTCATTGCGGCATGGCTTTCTAGTAACTTCCTATTGAGTGGATTCCGAACTCCGTGTTCTTATTTGTACAAAACACCTAAAAGTTGCTTTCGCTCTTTTTGTTCCACCCCTTCCCCGGCCTCTCTCCCGCCTTGCTTTCACACTGAGCTCAGCCAGAACAGTACGTGCCTCATAATTACTTAAATACCTTGTTATTGATCACAGACATTGCCAGAGCTAGGGGGACTCGTGGGGACTGTATGGGGTTGGGGGTTAATCTTCCACAGACATCAAGGACGGGAATCCGAGCCCCAGCTACCTGCACCACCCCCTCTGCTGCTGCTTCGGGTTTGTTGCTGTTAAAGTTTTCACATGTCACTTTCAGCCCCACACACTTCCTGCAGCAGCTGAGCAAGAAAGTAAGGGGAGGCAGAGCCTCCCTGCATCCATCCCTGCTCCAGGCTCCGAAGCCCCCTCCTAGAAGCGGATCCTCCCATGTCCTATGCTGCGTCTGCCCCTAGGGATGCTAAATTTCTATTGCTGCGACCCTCCCTACCATAGTCCTTCTCTCCACACTGCTTATGTTTCATACAGGGGTTATTACTTACACGCTGTGGGCTCCTGCTAGCACTGCTTTGCCCACAACTACTCCAAACCCTGCACATGTTATCTATTTACTCTACCCCTCCCCTTAGCACATCCTTCGCTCGTCTTTTACAAATAAAACAGGTGTGAATGCTATTTATTCTGCTTGCTAGCCCTCCTTCGAACTTTTTTCTCGGGTTACAAAATGCTTTACTCCCATTTAGGAAACAGCGTAAAGAGGGGGCTATTTTGTCCTCGGCAGAGCTATGGAACTGTCCCCTGTAGATGTGAGGACGTCTTTTCCTTCCCTTTCGGCCACTCTTTCCTGCATTCATAATGGGAAAAAATGCAAGTATCAGTATGTAAGAAAGTGAACTGGGGTGGATGAGATGCTCTGCGTGTATTTTATGTAGCGCTAAAGCCAGCCGTGCAAATGCAGCGAGGCGCTATATGGTCTCTGTAAATTCATCTGTGTCAAAATCTGACCATACCTTCTCAATCCGCTCATTTGCAAAGAGTGCCTTCCTGAAAAACTGTTGTGGTCTAGTGCAGTTTGCCAAAGCACGAAAGTGCTTCTCTGATGCCCTCTAAGCACTATAAGATTGGGAAGCTGTTGTATCTCTGTTTTCCGAAACTGAAAGCGAAGCATCTCTGTTACAATTACTCCAGCTAGGCTTTGCCTGGGATTGGAGGCTGAAGCAGCCAGTTAACCACGACACGTGTTAAGTTGACATATCGGAAGAGACATTAAAAATTTATGTGTGCGCTGGGTAAACAGATGACACACTCTGTTCAAACCCCACACATAGATTCCTTCAACCAGAGGAGCTCGGTTCACCACAGCTATGGAGCAAATGTTTAAGCCGCCCATCATGGAACCGGTTCTAAATCAAACTTTCGCACTTGTCCAAAGTGTGTGATCCTGGGCAAATCACTTTATCCCGAGGGTCCCAAACCCCTTATCTGCGAACATGGAGAGAGCAGGAGACAGGTATGACTGAAGACAGCCAATCCGACTTCATTAAGCACAATATATAGTCATCCGGACATCTCAGTAGACATTTGGCACCTTTCTTTTTCTGAAAATGGTTGTCTGATCTCCGAGAAAACACATGTTGGGCCCTGCTGTAACAGGACGCACGGAAACAATAAAATAAAAGAAAGAAGCATTTGCAATGCAATATGTCTCGCATTTACGCGAGTTTGAGCTATTGACATTGCAAATGGCAATGCCTTTTAGGTTTGTATTCGTTTTTAAAACACAAATAAAAGGCATTGTCATTTACAATGCCAATAGCTTAAACTCGCGTAAATGCGAGACCTATTGCATTGCAAATGCTTGTTTACTTATAGTAACACTGTCAGGAGAAATATTTCACCTCTTTAACACCCAAATACAGCAATAAGCAACTGAAAGATGACTATTCAACCTTTGTGATGAGCCTTCCACTGCTCCAGAACTTCGCCACGTTTTTAGTAACTTTTTATCAGTTTGAGCTAGAATACATTTTTTTGTAAAAATCTGAAGATTGTGCAGCAGATGATGGATTAAGTAGCAAATGCGGTAAACCCATAATTATGTGGAAAATTCTTCTGCCGCAAAATCTTATAATTCCAGTGGCCCTGGCTTTAGGTGACTCAATCAATTAACGGCTGGTGAGAAGGCTTGTGTTTTTTCTTTAACTCTCTACACCGCCACCCTGCCCTACGCTTTCAGACGGAGGCACCAGAAAGTTAGCATTAGCCATTCAGGGGCAGTAGTTTTTGTAAAACTTGATTCCAGGGGTTGGCAGGGAGGAGACCGGCAGGGTTGTATTCAAATGCAGAGTCTTGATCCTCTCAAACACTAGGGCATCAGAGTAATGGTCCAGGAGAAAGACGAAAGGAGCGAGATTCTTGTATATTGTCAAAGGGATGGCCCAGAAGAGGGAGCACTGTGTGGTGGCTCATTTTTTCACTTACAAATGGCCAGAGACAGCTTCCTCAGAGAGATACCACAAGGAAGGAGACAATATATCTATATTTTTTAAAGGACTCTATTAGTGCAGCAGGTACTACTGCCAGGTGTGTAAGTGGCTACTGCTGCTCAACTATGCTTTACCATGAAAAAGTGGAGTGGAGGCCCATTTTCCTTGCTAGCATTAGAGCCCAGGTCACCCTTGCTGCTTTTTAACACAAAGGGGCAGAAAGTATCATTGGTGCTGCAGGTACAGTGGCAGCAGGGCCCAGCGGTACGAAGAGCCAACGAAATCCCAATTATAGCTGTTTTACCATCCTTCCTTGCTTGCATTTGGGCTCATTACACTCTTGCTGTTCCAGTGCTGTTTTGGGCTTCGGAGCAGTGGCCCATGGAGGGGGAACATTGAAGCAGAGTAGACACCTTCGTTTGCACTCAGAGAGATGGCAAGGAGGAGGCTGTGGCTAGATGAGAGTCTATGTTTTTAACACAGGGCAGAAGAGACTGCTCTCTTTGCAGTCTGTAGCTATCATTAGTGAAGCAGGTGCAGCAGCATTGGTGCCCAGGGCTGTCTGAGGGACCCACTGCATCACATTTATGACTGTCTCACTTTAAAAGGGGCATGAGAGCTTATTTCCCTTTCTAGCATTAAGACTAAGGCTCCCTGTTTTCCGTTTTTACAGATTCTTACAGATAAATACAGACAGAAAACATTCATTTTCTTGTCTGTATTTATTTTAAAATGTGGATAAAAATGGAAATTGGGTTGCTTTTTGAGTAATTCTAAATACTGTCTGCCATGACGGCCAGGCCAATAGATGTGTGGATTGATAGATAAGGGGGTTAAAAAAGAAAGGAATTTTAGTAAAGAGGCTTTAACAGCAGTAGATATGTACAAGGTTGATACTGAAATTTGCATATTTTCATATAAGTGCACTGATTTATCTTCTGCGGGTATTCACAGCACTGAAATCTGGCAGACATTCAAGCATGAGCGCATATTTATAGGCTAAATAAATGTGGAAATATACTAATTTCAGCTTAATTTTTCCACAAAACCCAAAATAAATATGGATAAATACAGATAAAATTAGCAAAAAATAAATATGGATAAATACAGACGCAAATGGCAAAAAAATAAATACCATAAAACCGGGAGCCCTAATTAAGACCGAGGGCACCCTTGTAGAAAAAAGAGAGACAACGTGTTGGAGCTCATTTCTTTTCTAAAAGATACAGAGAGCCTGTTTCAAGATTGGAGTGATGTTCAGGCAAAGTGGAGAAGGAGTGTAAGAAGCAATGGAGATAGCCCGGTTCTTAGGGCTGCAGTTATTATCATTAGTTCACCAGGGGCAGTTGCACGGGTGTCCAGGAGTGCGAGGGGCTCACAACACTCCAAATAAATTATGTCGAGCAGTATTTTTGGGTATATACCTGTTTTTGTTCTATGCATTTGCTGTTTTATAAGTCCCATATTTATTGTGGTTTATGAGCTATAAAAAAGTACCCCTGAAATGATCATATAAGCCCTTCTCTCTGTACTCAGTCCAGCCCTGTTCCTCTCACTCCCTCAATCCATTCCATAAAGTTTTGAAGGGGGCACGATTTCAAAACATTTAGGGGGGCTCAAAGCAAAATAGTTTGAAGACCTCTTATATAGAGGAATGAGGCTAAAGGCTAGGTTCCTGTGTAGGGTCATGGACCGCCAAGATGACTTGCAATATTATTATAATGTATGACAGGGGATATTTTGTTCCTTATAATACATGGTCCCACTATTACCCAACCCACAAACTACTCAAATTCATGGTTTGGTGCTTATTTTCATATGAAAGAGCTAGGGTGTTTTTAAACATGAAGAATACAATGACAATCTTTAGTGCAAATCTAAGCTCTGCAAAAAGCAGTTACATATTTGTTGCAAAAAGATATTGTAATCAGTTAATTACAAGCTGGATTTAAAACAAACATTGTAGCTCGGAATGTGTAGAAACATGCAGAGATATCCTATATTAACCTAAAGCTTGGAAAAAATAAACATGTTGCCATAAAGGCCTCTTTTCTGCTTGTCACTGTTCAGCTAGAAAAAAATTGAGCAGAAGGAAAAACCATGTTTCATTAATTTTTTTAATATGCAGCCTTTATTGTGCTCTGTGACCTGCCTTTCCCCTCAACTGCTGACTCTGGCAGCAGGCATTGTGGCATCAGAACTCAACTGTAATAAGCTATTACAGTTGAGTGGCTATGTAATTAATTGTTTGATTACAGGCGACTAGGGACGTCACAAGTCGCCTTTAATAAAGAAACTAGAGAAAAGCTTTTATGCAGGGATTATATGTAATGTTATATATCCATCCATCCATCCATCTCAGTGGCGGTCGCTACTGGGTAGTTATAGTTAGGTCAGCGTTTCCCTAGGAAGAGCAGTGTTTCAGTTTGCTGATAACTTTGGGGCTGCTTCATAAATCTTCACGAAACGTACCCAAAAAATCAAGATGGAAAAAAAATAAGGCCGAGCCAATGGTCAAGCTCTATGGGCCGCCAACCTCAGTGGGTTTAGGACCTGCCCGGAGGCAAGACCTTGCAACCTAGGGCTTGGCTGTCCATAGAGGGTTGGGTGCAGGGCCCAGCTGCATGCCAGGCCCTGCGGCCTACGCCCTTTGCGCATGGCCATAGCCCGTGCGTAGTGGCAGTTGACCGCCCATGGCCGGCTGAGGACCAGGCTCTGCTGTCAACCCCCACCGTGTTTCTCCAAAGGCTGTGCAGAAGGGGTTGGCAGCCTTGTGGTGAATTGGGTGCAGGGCCTGTCCACAGGCTGTGGACCATTTTCGCAGCCAGTTGTGAGCAGGGCTTGGTTGCTGCACACAGCCACCGACCATGCATAGAAGGTTGGCCACCCTCAGACCAGGCTCTGTGGCCAAATGCCACAATGCTTAGAAACGAGATTTTAAATTAATAAGAACATCATGAGAAAATGAGTCACTGGAAAAAAAACACAGTAAAAAACGTATTTGTGGTTACCAGTTTCTGCTTATCAACTCTTACAACACACGCCATAATTCAAGCATTCCACTGATAGTTTTTTGTTTTTGTAACAAATCGGGTTATTAGTTCAGGTGGGTGGAAGTTCCACTTAGGCAACAACCAGCCCAGCCCAGCACCTTGATCTCTCTCACAGTGTGTTTCACTGCACTGCATGCAACCTGCGAGGAATGCAGCAAAGAAAATTGAAGCAGAAGTCAGCGGGTCCAATCTTCTGACCTCACTCACTGGACTCCAAACAGACGATCCTGCTGTGCCCCGGGGACTCTCTGAGGCTTTGTACTCCTCTGCCGCCCACTACTCGGGACCCGAGCGCGGTGGTGAATCCAGGCACTAACGGTGAACCTCCCCTTTCTCCTCACCTCTGCTGTTGGGACTTCCCGACGCTCCGTTCCCTGGCTGGGCTGTTGCTGACCGGAACTGTGTCCGGCGAGGAGACATCTTTGTTGTTCCTCCTCTGTCGCAGCATGGAGGATGGGCGGCCCGACTGCCAGAATCGGTAATTCTAGCTCACTTATTTCAACTTCTTTGAAGTTGATTTTCGCCTCCTCTGGTCTTGCTCTCATCGCGCCTCCTCCGCTCCAGATTCCCCGCCACCTGGTTCTCAGGCACGTCTATGACACCATTGCCTTCCCATCCACTGCTCTGGACGCGGTGTGTAGAGCAATGGTGGTTTCTGCAGCATCTGGAGACTCTTTGGCTTTGTCCGTCTGAGACTTGGGGACTGACTCTGTGCTCGGCTTCATGTTGGGGGCAGTCAGTCTGTTCTTTAACGCTTTGGGTGTGTTTTTTTTGGTTGCTTATTATTTTGTTTGTTTGGGGTTTTTTTTGTAGCCAAACTTATCGAGTGCACCCTGGAATTATTCATATTTTTCTCCGAGCAAGTTGTAAAAGTGCTTCACTTTTTCAAAGGATAACAGTTTTGATTTTTGAGATTTCAGCGCCACCTACCGGCCTCTTCCAATACATCTACCAGATAACAATTCACATTCATGCCACATCATTCTATAGGAAAGTTCCTACCTATACTTTGTTATCCTAAACACATCTTCAGATTCCTTGCCTATTTTGCTCATCTCTCTCTGGTTCTTTGGTGCTAGACATATCCTTCCCCCTCCTCCTCTCACCTACCTGATTCCTCGCAAGATAGCTTAATGGCCCTTCTCTCTCCCTAAATTTTCCCTCACTTTCCACTTTGTGTTAACAACATAAGGCCTTCTTCCACCACACCAGCTTTACATTTGAAATAGGACCCCTTTTAATTTTTTCCCACACTCCTGCTTGCGTCTCGTCAGCCAGCTGTTTGGTTCCAGTCTCCTGCTCCCATTCTCGTCCATTCTCTCCCGGTGTGGTATCTGACTATTATTCCCATACTCAGCCTTCTCTCCCTTGCTCCTCCTCATTTTCCTCCTTTTTTTCTGATAAAACTAAGTCAATTGACAATGAGCTCCGCATTGCTGTGAATTGTTTACCGCCTGAAACCCAGTCACAATGCACCTCCACCTCGCAGGAAATTTGTCCTAGCCACCTTCTCTTTAAACCTAAAAACAATGCCTCGTGGTCCATCTTTCAGACATTTGAGGACACTGACATCTCAAAACTACTGTCTTCCACTAAACTTTCCAACCACTTTAATGACCCTCTCCCCTCCAAATTCCTCAAGGAAACTTCACACCTCCTGATACCCCTATGGACCAGAATTATCAACGCCTCTCTTACGCAAGGCACCATGCCGGAATGTCTAAAAAGTGGACAAGTCACACCTATACTAAAAAAGCCAGACGCGAACCTCTCTGATCCCAACAATTTTCGCCCTATTTCGAGCATCCCAACCTTAGCCAAGCTCCTGGAAAAATGTGTTCATCAACAACTCTGCAATCACATTGACCAGCACCAACTCCTCGACCACTGCCAATCTGGTTTCAGACCAGGTCACAGTACTGAAACCGCCATGGTCCACATTGTCGACGATGCTTTACGCTTTCTCGATCATAATGAATCCTGTCTTTTAATCCTTCTTGACCTATCATCAGCGTTTGACACAGTCAAACATGAAACCCTCCTGAACCTCTTAGAACTTAGGATGGGTCTCTCTGGCACTGTCTTAAAATGGTTCTGCTCATTCCTACAAAACAGATCTCAACGAGTCCTAATCAATCATGACTTATCCGATCAGACACCGGTCACTATCGGCGTTCCCCAAGGTTCTTCACTTTCGCCCACCCTGTTTAATCTTTACATGGAACCCCTAACTGAAATCCTCAAACACTCCAACATCTCCTACCATATGTACGCTGATGATACGCAATTGTACATGAAGATTACCTCTCCTAACGACATCAGCACTCTCAATAACATCTTGAACAAAACTCAACACTGGTTAACACTTAACCACCTCAAACTTAACGCCCTCAAAACTGAATTACTATTAATCTCGCCTCCCAACACCACCTCTAACATCAAAGACTGGCTCCCACTACTCACCGCCTTGAACTGTACCCCACATATTGTTGATTCAGCAAAATCCCTAGGAATAACGCTGGACAACAGCCTCTCATGATGAATCACATCAGCTCCACAACCAGAGCGGCCAATTTCCATCTCCACATCTTAAGAAAACTAAAGCCTTTCCTGCCCAATGCAGATCTCAAGATGGCGGTTCAGGCTCTTGTGATCTCCAAACTTGACTATGGGAATGCTACCCTTGTTGGCCTACCGAAAATAAAACTAGCACCGTTGAGGGCTACCCTCCATGCTGCTGCACGGCTCATCACAGGCGTAAAGAAAAATGATCACATCACCCCAGCCCTCCACTCTCTGAACTGGCTACCTTATGAATCTAGAATCTACCTAAAAGTAGCATGCATGACATACAAAGCCATCCACCACAACACTCCTCGCTACCTGGCTCAGAAACTGGTGCTATCCGGAAGGAATAGAGCTTCTCGTAGTACATGCTCCCTACTGCTGAAACCCCCAAAATTTCACAAAAAGAAAACCTATAAGAGATCTTTCTCTGCAATTGCCCCAAGAATTTGGAACTCTCTTCCCCCAGAGATCAGGACCATCCCTTCATTCGTTCTTTTAAAAAACAAAGTAAAAATGAGACTGCTGAATAATGTCCTTCCTATCTGAGGCGACTATCCATGCCAATTTGATTTCTTTGCTGGTGTTTTCACTATGTCTCTTTGTATTATCTTTTCATGCTGTATTGTCTATATTTTGCTCCTTGTATATTTAATGCTATTTATTAGGTTGTACAGCGCTCTGACACCAACATTTTGGTCATGTTCGCGCTTTATAAATAAAAAATAAATAAATAAAACCACAATCCTTGTCAGGGTGAACCACAAAAGTCACTATATTACCCTGAGCTTAACCCTCTGGTAGATGGCACAAAGCAGTCAGGCTTAACTTAGAGGCAAAGTGTTACTTTATGCAGCACACAAACAGTAATATAGTGAAAACACAACAAAACAGGAGGCTTGGTGCCTAAGAATGCCTTTTTTAGCCTGGCAAAGGTGTCTGGGTCCATCCCCGTGGATTGTGGGCGCTTTCGCGGGTTCTCGGAGGGGGAGGCAGAGGCCGACCCTGGAGGTTTTGGGGCCAAAGTCCCAGCAGGTTTTTCCCTCGGTTCGAGGGGTTGTAGGCAGTGTTGTGCCATGTCCATGGGCCTCTTCTCCAGGAGGGGCATTGCGTCCGAGGCCGCTTTTATGATGGAGGCGTCCACCGTGTCGCAGATCTCATCGGTGACGGGGGAAGTATGAGACGTCTTCCTCCTCCGCTTAATAGTCCTCTTAATCCTCCATGAGGGCGGTGGGGGGAGGGGGGACCTTGTAAGGCCTATAATATGTGAGGACTAGGGAAAAGCCCTTGCAGACAACTCACCCTTATTCTTAAACGGGCACTTATTGGGGGGGTGGAATGGCAGCCTGGGCAGTGTCTGCACTTATGTAGGAGTCGCTGCTCCTAAAATAACCCTAACCCGCAGGGTGTTCTGGCTCCAGGCTGACGGGACCACCTAGCTCGTTGCCACCGCGGACGGAGGTGCTCAGCAATGCAGGGAAACTGGTGTGCACTCCACAGTAGAACGAAAACAAGCGCCTGAAATTGACATGTGAGGGGTGTGTGCCCTCTAGCGGTTGGTGGACTCCAGCCCCGAAGCCCTCATGGTGAGGGAAATAAATTGGTGAGCAGCTGCAAAGGAGCATAGAGGCTTTCCCATAGCCGCTTATGGGCTCGAGGCCTAAACGCTTCACTACAAAGACAAAATCAAGCTGAATAGCACAAAATAAAACCACAATAAACCTGAAAGGGGACGGGAGTGTCAGCATTTAACTGACACGGGCTGCGAGCGGCGAAGAAAGAGGGCAATAGAAGAGGGACCACACCTTTTACAGATACTCGCAACACCTGATTGGTTTTGGACTTGTTTCTTTGCAACTTCATTTTCCCTGGGGTTATGGGAAATTAAGTTTCTGTTGACATGTTAATATGGCAGCTGTATTAATAAACACAGAAAGTATAGCATAATCCTCGACTCGGGTCCTGCCATAGAATCCCTTCTCTACATGCTTGAAGGAGCAGGGTTACTAATTCCCACATTTATATTGATGCTGTGATTAGGTCTGGGTGGTTAAATTCCAATCCCTGCAGAAATAAAAGTTTACACAGGTTCTGCAGTATTTATCTCACCATGCTGTTTCATTCCGACAGATTGCGCCAGGTAAAATCTGCTGAAAATTATAGGGAAAAAGCTAGGTAAAACTAAGGATTTCAGTTCAATAAATAGCTGAATCAATAAGTTATGCCTCAGTTCAATGGCCAAACTCGGAGTATGATGTATTTACTGCACTGGGTAAATACCTCTCTCTACGGTATTGGTATTTACTGGGTGTGTTATATACCACCTAATCGGGTCTGAGTGTCTCACTATCTCCCCAGAGCTGTCTTTTTTTCTGTAAGATTGCTTGAGTCATCATTAACACTTTTGTGTTGAAATTGGGTGCCTGAAGCATAATTCCAATCTAAACAAGTAAGTACCTACCTATCACCCCAGCTTCTTCACAAGTGATAAGGGAAGCATTTCTCCAATCAATGGCATATGATTTAAGAGCGAAGAGTGGCCCTTGCCCACTAATTGGGAAATGTGCGTCCGGGAAATGCAACAAAGGGTGCCTCTGGTGGACACCTTCACCTCTACATTCTGGGCTTAATCCCCAGAGAGCTCGGGGCTCTGTGACCTTACAGCACCTTCTCCTCATTCTTCTCTCAACTCACTGGGATCACCATCTTTCGCGCAAACATTATAAAATGGTTTAGGTTAGGCCAGAACAATGGAGCAGCAACAGACTGCATTCAGAACATTGAAACATTAACTGCGGACAAGCTAATGGCACATTTGATTTTCATAGTGAAACATCCATTTTGAATATGTGACATAACAGACAATCCTACAACAGAACAGCTGCATTGCGACAATGCAGGGTAAAGCTACAGAGTCACTGTTCAGTGTGAGCTCCCCAAGGTACCTCCATTATACCTGAAAACATACCATTGCTGTATGAACATGTGGATGGATATATTTACCACAGGAAGATTAATTTGCCACAATGAGGGATTTGGGATAGAAAACTGGCTGTGATCGAAGCCAGGGAATCATCAGAGCTCCTAAAGTGCAAAGGAGTATCAGGGCTGGAACCCCAGAGCCATATTTATTGGGTCTGCCTTTGCCACTAGCTTGGGCTTGCTCCCCAGTAACTCCCCATTTGGCACTAGATATTCCTTCTGGGGGCCATATTGCTCTTAGTTAAGAGGATTGTTGGACATGGCAATGCATGTTATTTGGCTACTGTTTTTAGAGCAAGGAACCAGTGACTGTCCTTTGAAGTCAAGGAAGCCAGCATGGCACTTAAGTCTCTTCTGGAAGCAAAATTACAGTGGGCTGAGGAGTGCTTGCAAGAGTCCTTTGTGATTTATTATTGTAATAGGAGCCTCAAAGCAACTATTTTATGTAACAAATCTATATGAAATATTTGTAAGGATGGCATCAAAGGGAATGTTTGTTACAGTGGGTACATTGGGCAAGGATTTGCAACTCATCACATTCCTCTTGAAAGAACAAGGCTCCATAAAATATTGTGTAATTTCATAAACATTTAGATTTTATTGACTTTATTAACTGTGAGCAAAGTTTCTTAGTTTATGGCACACAGTTTCCAAATAAAGTTACATTGAAGTAAGTTAATAAAATAGATGAATGAGACGCAGCAATGCATGTTTTCAATCATTTATTGTTCTTAAATTTCATCTTCTGTGGTGCATATTTAAATGCCAATTGAAAAAATCATGAAATTTAAATACGTTATTTATACTTTTGCAGGTTTATACAATTAACTTGGAGTCCCGTTATTTGATGGTGCAAGGCGTACCCGCAATTGGTGTCATGAATGAGTTGATAGAACATTTTGCATTATTTGGTACCATAGAGGAGTACCATGCCCTGGATGAGTATCCTGCAGAAGAATTTACTGAAGTTTACCTAATCAAGTTTCATAGATTGCACAGTGCCAGGTACCATCATTATGCACATTCTTTCCCACAACCCCTGCAAGTGCTCACAGCAGAAGATTATAATGAAGTCTTTCGAACTATGTTTGTTTAGCTTGTTTCTCCAAATAAATTGAGCAGTAAATGAATAATTTTTGCAAAGGGCAAAGTTTTTGATAACACCTATAAAAATCTGTGTAAACAACTGAATCCTGCAGTAATGTTAATTTGCTTTGTTTCTACCACTTCAGGAGATTTGCGCTGTGCCCTTCCTTGTTTCTGTTTATTTCATGTTAGTTACCTTAGTTTTGCGTCTCATTTCATGCAGACAATTAAGTTGCTTCAGGGTACCAACTATCTGATGATATAAAGCAAAAGAGGCTTTTCATTTGCTGCAGTGTAAAAATTATAATGCTATACAAATGGACATCAGACAACTGTCTATAACTTTGTCAATGATTTTGCTAGATTTATGATACTATCTGTCCAAACGCTGCACCTCAAAACATCAACTGATTTTCATTGCCAGTCCCATTCTTTGCAGAGGAGGGGACGTTGTAACTCCAGCATCCACTCAGTTTAGTTGATCTAAAGCCAACTTGCAAAGTATAGAGATCAGCTTTACCAGTTTTGTCAGATATTTGGATCATGATGCCGCTTGGTCACACTTAGTAATTAAGAACAACAAAAGTCTTTCTAGGTATCATTTGTCAAATTATTAAAAAACAATTGGTGATTGTCAAAGAATCCAATCAAACGAGCAAATAAATGTAAACATGTTAGGAGATCTATATTTGGTGCAACAATATATACAAAAGGATCTATAACAATCCACAATTGCTCTGTGAATGACTGAATCCAGCTGACAGCTCGTCTGTGTAAGAATTCAGCAGGATTCAGTCCACTGCAATAGCCTAGGAGCCCGACTTGCTGTAATAGCATTAACTCTAGAAGCTGGTCTAATCATCGGGCATTGCCCCAGTGAGAATTGGCAGGTTCCTGGTTTCTTTCTCCAGCTTGGTTAAATTCATGTCATTCAATCCTGAATCCATCTAGTGTTAACACTTTACGTGCTGCCCTGAATTCAGGACCGGGAAGGTTTCTTCACCTGGACACCACCTGTCAAGTCAATTGGTATCTACTTATAAGCTCTGCAAAATGATTTTTGACCTGATGAGGAGACTCTAAAAAAAATTCTGAGGGTCGAAACATCGGTCACAGTATTGGGCATAAAGACAGTTTATTAATAAGTTGCTGCTAATCCACAACAATTAATTAATTCATTACTATGATTAGTTATTGATTAGCCTTACAACAGCCCATTTTATTGTCTACTGTCTTATTCATGATCATGTTATTATCTTTTATCGGTGCACCCACTTGCTCAGTGTGTTCACTTATTTCACTGAGCATCACTGTGACTTGTTGTAGATCCTTTTGTATATACTTTGTATATAAAGGATTGTTGCACAGAATCTGAACAATTTGACAAATGACACATAAAGGACCTTTGTTGTTCTTAATTATTACATACTTCTGTCCTTTTTAGGTCCAAGGGAAGCTTCTGCAGTTTTTATAGCTTGGTCACTCTTGGCATGTATTGTTGTTCACTATTTCTTTTATAGATGCTCATTTGTGGTTAGTGAATTATCGACTGAGAGTCTCAAAAAAACTGCTGTTGTCTGTTCATAGCCTTAACAGAGGCAGCACAAAATATTTTTTCCTTTTGAGTTCCAAGACTGCAGTCTAGTTAAAATCACACAATCGAAGCCCTGCACATAATTCTGTTTTACTTGATTGCAGTTGTATATTTTAGACGTTGTGATGCTATCTTAGCATCCTTGTCATTTACAGCCTCGGGAGAGAGACTGGTATCATCCACAAATATACCTCACAAGTCCTTGCTATCTTCAATTAATGTTGGAATGAGTGCTCTCTTCTCAATCCATATGGCATGGCCGAAATGCCTTGTTACTCGGACAGAATTTATATTTAAAGCTAGTACACGTGTTCAAAATTCTGGGTTTCTCATCTTTAAGTCAGTTTATGTGAAGGTTTGTTCACTAAAGGTATCTTACCACATCAGTAACTGCTCTCATATCTCATTACCTAATCATGCTAAAATACTGTCATAGTTTACTAGTGAATATTACATTTAACCTATAAGTCCCAGTAATCTACAAAACACCCATCACCCAGAAACGCCTCACTGGTTTCCCTCATGGGTGAATCCAGTGAAGATGTGCCTATAAACAGTTGCATGTATTTTTGTTGTCTGCAGATAATATTCTGGGAATGTATATGTAAATAAATGTTGATATAATTGAACATTTTTGTAGTATATATTATCCTGAACAAATTAAAATTATAAATATAAACACAATCTGTCTATCTGAGAGGTAGAGCATATTGCATCTCGAAAGGGAAAAGAGAAAGAAAAGATAATTTTTTTTTTTTTTTGTAGGGTGGCAAAAAGAAAACTGGATGAGCGCAGTTTTTTCGGAGGTGTTCTTCATGTGTGTTACGCTCCAGAATTTGAAACTGTTCAGGAAACACGAGAGAAACTACAAGACAGAAGAAAATATATAGCCAGAGCAACGTCCAATAAAGGTCGGGTTCAGAAATTATTGCTCGAAGTTGTATTTTGATCAATTTAGAGATATGCTGAGAACGATTTAGTCATCAATATGTTGTGGCACTAGGGTTACCAAATTTGAGCCATCTGTAACTTTTTTAGCCCTTCAGGGTCCCGCAGTCATACAAGATTTCTTCCAGCTGTGTGATTTCAACTTTGATAGAACATTATGTTTTGATTATTTGCGTTAGGGCGACTTCCTCCCTTCAGGTCATTACGGCAATGTTTCCGGTGCTGAACTTTTGTGTGATAGCTTAATGCAGTCGGTGTGCTCTAATCTTGTTTTTGCTTCCATTGAACTAATGCGGTAACACACCAGAAATCAATGATTTGCAGGTGAAAAGTTCATGACTAGAGACAGTGTCTGTAATGACCTAGAGTTAGGTGGTCATCCTAGATTACATTCTGCATATAAGCAAATACATTATGATTGCCGTTAGTGTTTAGATTCATGCGCAGTGAATAAGAAACATAGGTAATGATTTAACTTCCGTGTAACATTGGGTAGAGAATAGCAGGTTCTTGTATATATTATACAGATGTGTTACGTTATTTGGTACAATATGAGTAATTATGCATTGCTACATAAAGAAGATTGCATGGGGGTGAGGTACTCTTAAGAACAAAAGAAAAGTGAACAAACAGCTGAGCAGGCTCTAAGGTAAGGGGGTGTCCTTGACGAGGCAAGCACCAGGCAATATCCGTAGTGATGGCAGTAAGTAGGGTTTTTGAACATCATTTCTTTGGATTAGATTGTGTGTGGTGTTCGACACGTAGCTTTCAGAGTGAGGTGAGCTGGGTAAATCGAGTAAGAAGGGTTAATCAGCTGGAGGGCAGATCTAAAGGGGGAGGTCGTCAGTGGTTGTGGTGATCACAGGGGGCATCTTGTCGGGGAGCATTGCAGAATTATGTGTGCAACAACAGTATGTGAGTTCAGCTTTACAGCGGGTGACTGTCCTCTTCGACAATAGTTTGAAAAAGAGTTTTCAGCTCGTCCCATTCCAAACAAAGACAAGGGGTGTTTTCGAAGGCGTCTCTCTTTCCAAGTCAGAGAGATGCACTCTCTGAACTGGTGCATGGAATTACTGCTTGTTGCCATCCTAGTGTTGAAGGGGGCGTGTGGGCTTTCCAAAGACACAGCTGCCTCACACTTTACACTCTATTCCGAAGAGAGTATATAAGAAGGTCATTTTCTTTTCAGTTTTTTTTGTTTGTAAAAGCACCATGTTCAACTTTTTGCTACGTTAAAATGCTTCAGATGAGTCAGAGAGTTACGCTTGTGTAGAAAAGTAGGACATTTGAAAACTGGACCAGATTGGGGTTGCCAGGTGTTCATTCATTCGAAGGTCCTCTTTGTATGATGGTGTTCGTATTGTAAAGCTGCAAATGAAAGGGACTGGGCTTTGGGCATCTGATCACCCTGGCTCAGTCCATCAGCAGTATGCTAATTTACAGCATCCCTATAGACAGGACCATTTGTGTCAGGACATACTTTGTCTGCTGGTGACTTAATACTAATTCTTCTCCAATATGAAGGCCACATTTCTGAAATGTTAGGTGGAGGTAACAGTAGAGATGAAAACATATCCTACTCCAGACCATATTGTCCATTACCGCTATGAATTATGTACAGGATCTATTCAAACAAAAAGAGAGCATCTTCCTCAACTGTCCTGAATGAATCCGCTTTCATTCAGCACTCAGACTCCTTTTGCCAATGATAACTGTTGGCGCGGCAGTGTACCTTGCATGGTGTACAGTTGTGTTCCCCTGCCCTTAGTGCACGACTGCATGTGTCTGGTATCCTGCTTTTTGATTGTTGGCTCTAGCCTGACACTAATCTAGTGTGTGCACAGAGGCCTAGGCCTGTTCCTTGAAATGAGTGAGGTCCTGGACATGCTTAGCATCCCTGTCATGGGTTTAGTACATTGAGCAGTGGTGGCAGCAGACAATGTTTTGTGAATCCATAGTTGCCAGACCCTTTTAACTGTGCTATTTTTATATTCAGCGCTTGACTTAAAACGATCGGCAGCACGATGCAGTATCGGTGCACTAAGAACATTCATATTTAGATTTATGAGTGCATCAGCACTCGAATGAGCGAGAGAGAGAACCCTTTAACAGCAGTTATTCTGAATTTTCAGATATGTTATGAACAGTTTAAATTGATTGGATGTCTTTGGAGTTAACTGTGCTGTAATACAAGCATCATTTGGACTGCACAGGCTGTTGAACAATGCCAAAGTTTACATTTGTATTATTTCCATGTGATAGGTGGTTTTACAAACTGTAATTTGACAAATATTTGAAGTATTTTGTCTATGTTGACTTAATTGGTATCACATGAAGAGTATATAATCTGTTTGAAACATGGTGCTAGTTAGTTGACAGAGGCTGATTTAGCAGCCGAAACGCGTTCTGTGTCGAGCGCTGTTTGAAATAAACAGTGATTTCTTGCATGCCTGAGTGCAGATTTTTCTTATGATGGAGGAAAAGTGTTGTTCATATTTTAAAAGCACTTGCGGTAGCGCTCTTTACTTGCACCACCAGTGGTTAGGAGCACGTCAGCAGACCGCAAACTTTGGAAATAAACAAACATATATTTATTTCTTCTTGTGGGGGGAAGCCCCCTTTACCCTACCCTAAAATTACCCTTACCGCTCTTTAGCACTACCCACCCCTAAACCATATATGTAAATTATTTATATTTACCTTACCAATACTTACCAAGCATGGCAAAGGCACAAAAACTTACCTGTGTGGTAAAGGCACTGTTATAAAGGCTGGTACCCCTGATTATATTTGTTGGTGATGTCCCAGCCAGTGTAAGTTGTAATCTCATTTGTTAGGAAAGGCTAAAAAAAAAAATATTACAACAACAGTATGCGAACTTTTTAAAGTTAACAACGCTGGAAGACCAGTTTGAGACAAGTAACCAAATAATTGCCAATATGCAATTTTCCTCTTCATTCTAATATGTGTTACTGTCAAAAGACAATTTAATGTAACAGGTTCTTTGTTAAGAAATGAATAAAACATGCAAGGCTTGCTTAAGATTAACAACTGAATTCAGAAATACTATAATTACTCTTGTTAGGTGAAGAGGATGTTTTGTGTTTTTGACTGAGGCCAGGTAATCTTTTGTGTCACAATTTGAACATAAAAAGTTGAGCATCCAATATTAGTTTTCAGTAGAACATTTTTTGAGCCATAGCCATTTTAATTAATCACTGCAAAAGAAACTAAATGGATAATTTTGTTTTAAACTTGTTTTCTTTAAAGATTGCTTTGTGGAAAAGAAACATGATCCTAAACTTGTGGTGTCAAGGGAATTTGGGCCCCAGTATCAAAGAGGACCATCCGTTTCCAGCACAACCGAGGCAGATCCTTGGGCAAGCCTGTATCAGCAAACCAGTTATCCTTTTGATTCATCACTTTCTCAGGTTGTGTCCACAAATACCACAGTTGCTTTTTCTCATGATCATTTACAGACTGCTCTACGCTTACCTCAGTGCACCAGTGACAACAGTAATACAAGTTGTGACCAGACTCATTTCATGCAAGACGTGCAACAAATAGTCAATCCTTCAAATAATGCAATCAATAGGTTTATGCCAAGAACAACCCAATTGCAAGAGCGTAAGAGAAAAAGAGATGAAGGAAGTACGCATTCTTTATTTGGAACAGACACAGAAGGAGAAATGATTATCGGACCAAAGCTACCAGAAATTCCCAAGGTTGACATGGAAGATGATTCTTTAAATTTTTCAGCAAACACAATTCGAAGTAAACTTAAAAAGGTATGTAATCAAACAAAGTATAGTTATCTTGATTGTGCATTGTCACTAACTGTAGGATTTTAACACAAAATCTTTTCTATTGCTATTTTATTTATTTTGACACCCATTTATATGTAGTTCTCCATTCAATCAATCAATCAGGGTTGTTAAAGCACATCTACTCACCCACGAGGGTCTCAAGGCGGCAGGGGGGAGGAGAGGGTGGCGGCTCCATTGAGTGCTGGGGTCATCCGAAGAGCCAGGTCTTGAGGTCCTTCCTGAACTGGAGCAGTGTAGGGACTTGCCGGAGGTGGAGGAGGAGGTTGTTCCAGGCCTTGGCTGCGAGGTAGGAGAGGGACTTTCCTCCTGTTCTAGTCTTGTAGATTTGTAGATGCATGGAATGGTGGCCAGAGAGAGGTCAGCTGATTGGAGGTGTCTCTTGGCTGCGTGGAAGGAGAGGCGGTTGTTTAGGTTTGCTGGTCCGATGTTGTGGAGGGCCTTGTATGCGTGAGTGAGGAGCTTGAAGGTTATTCTTCTTTCGAAGGGGAGCCAGTGACCATGGAGATCGCGGACGTGTTGGGGGATGTGGTTGTGATGAGAGATGTCTAGGATCGGTCTGGCGCTTGCGAAGTAGTTTCTTGATGATTCCGGCGTAGCGAGCGTTGCCGTAGTCCAGTCTGCTACTGATGAGGGCGTGCATGACCGTTTTTCTGGATTCGGATGGGATCTATCTGAACTTTTTTTGCGGAGGGTGTTGAAGCAGGCTGAGGATACGGTGTTGATCTGGCGGTTCATCGTGAGCAATGAGCCTAGAACATAGGTCTTCAAACTTTTTGATGCTGAGACCCCCTTGTCAAACTTTTTTAGGCATAAGGACCCCCTTCTGACAAAAATTTCTAGAACCTGGTACTCCTCATCATTGACAACCATAAACGCCCCAAATTCCCACAGCAAATCATTTTTATGGTGGGGAAATAATATTAAACAGTGTTTAGCAAATCAAAGGTCAGTGAGCGTGTGGGTGTAGTCAAAGGTGTAGCTAAAAACAAAGGGCCTCATTTATGAGGAATTGGTGTATGGCAGCGCTGCAATTCTTCTTACTGCGCTATGCCAATGTGAAAGGGCAGGAATGCACCGTATTTATGAAATACGGTGTATTCCTGTACTTTTCCCTTGCGTTGGCGCACAAATGGCTGCGTAGCACCAACGTAGGCAGGATTGTTCTTGTACAGGAAGGGGCACCTTCCTTCACAAAAACAATCAGGAGAGGCGTTTTCCTCTTTCTATGTGAGCTGCAGAATGCAGCACACATGGAAAGAGGAAAAAATGAGGAGAAATGAAAAATTTCTCCTCATTACGCCTCCGCTGAGGAGGCGTCCGTTTTTGGAGCTGCCCCAGGTTTACTTGATTTTGTAAATATGTGGCAGCATCAAAATCCATGGGTGTTGGGTGGGAACCCCACACAAAGCCCATGGAACACCTCCTTGATGCAGAGTAAGGCAATGCAGTGACTCGTGCTGCTATGTCTTACTCCATATCTATGAGGCAATGCAAAGCCATGCAGGGATACTTTGCACCGCCTCATAGGTATGGTTGAGAAGCTTGCACCGCGGGAGCGTAAAAAAAATTTGATGCTCTGGCGATGCAAGCCTCTCATAAATAAACACCAAAATATTGAGTATGTTTTTTAGGTCTTTCACCATCTGGTATCTACATATAAAATAATGGGCATTATAATGAAAAATAAAAGTAAAAAGTTGTTACTCAGTGGGAAATGCACTGTAGTACATTATGAAACCTCTATTAGTTAATGCATTGGTGAGGTCTGTGTGTAACCTGAGAGCCACAGAATTAAATCTTGATTGGTGCAGTGGAGAATAGTGACGTGTATTTTTAGTGCTACGAGGTCACAGCCTATGACAGAAAGCACTGTGAATATGCAAGTCATTATTTTATACTTGCATTACACACAGTGTAAGATAGATTGCTGCAAAACTTGCAAATAGTTTTACAATAAAATTGGGCTTCCAAAACGTCGATTTTAGTAATACCATAGCGTATGTAATGCAATTTGTTTTTACATAACTGTCCCTTCAACACCACTTTAGGGGTACAAAGTGCTGTGTAAATGCAGTTAAAATTAAAAGCAAGCACTTCATGGCCCAGTTGTTAACTCTGCACGACCACTCAAAAAAACAAATCTTTGTCATCACAAAGCTTGGAGTGATTTGAACAATTAAAGCCAGAACGGGCTCCCAATCCCCCTTTACACTTGCAGATTAACTGATAGGCACATATGCATTTCATTCAGGTAAGCAGGCACCCTGGCAAGAAAGATTTTCACAGCACTAGAGACTCAACTGATGAAACTTCAGCTGATGACGATCTAAATTAGACGTCTCAGGACAGTTGTCTTTTTCCAAAACAAAAGCAAACCTTTTGGATTGCATGCACAAGTGAAGCTGGGGATTTCGGGACCCCCTTCCCAGGACTCCACAGCCCCCCTGGGGGACGCGCCCCACAGATTGAAGACCTCTGGTCTAGAATGATGCCGAGGTTGCGTGCATGGCCCGTCGGGGTGGGGAGATTTCCGGGGGTGGGGAGATTTCCGAGGGCGGGGGGCCACCAGGTGTCGTCCCATGCGGAGGGGGTGGAGACAAGGAGGAGGGCTTCTGTTTTCTCTGAGTTGAGTTTCAGGCAGCTCTTCTTCATTCAGGTGGCGACTGCTTTCATCCCTTCTTGGAAGTTGTGTCTGGTGATGTTGAGTTCTTCGGTGAGTGAGAGGATGAGCTGGGTGTCGTCGGTTTAGGAGACTATGTTGAGCCCGTGGCTTCTGACGATGGTTGCGAGGGGGGTCACGTACATGTTGAAGAGGGTGGGGCTGAGGGAGGATCCCTGGGGCACTCCACATCTGGTCTCTGTTGGTTCTGAGAGGTAGGGCGGGAGTCTGACTCGCTGAGTTCTGCCTGTGAGAAATGAGCATATCCAGTCAAGGGCCTTTCCGCAGATGCCGGCGTCATGGAGTCTGGTGGCTAGTGTGCGGTGGGAGACGGTGTCGAAGGCAGCTTAAAGGTCCAGGAGGGTGAGGGCTGCTGTTTGGCCCTGGTCGAGGAGGGAGCGGATGTCTTCGGTGGCGGCGAGTAGGGCGGTCTTGGTGCTGTAGTTGCTGTGGAATCCAGATTGGGAGATGTCCAGGACTTTGTTGGCTTAGATGAAGTTTGCTACCTGGGTGTTAGCGGTCTTTTCAATGACCTTGGCTGCGAATGGAAGCAGGGAGATGGGCCTGAAGTTCTTGAAGTCCGTCGGGTCTGCGGATGGTTTCTTCAGGAGAGGTTGACTTCGGCGTGCTTCCAGTCGTTGGGGGAATGTGGAGGTTTCGAGGGAGCAGTTAATTGTCCGGCGTAGTTCGGGTGTGCAATGGCCGTGGCGGTTCTGTGGAAGATGTGGGGGTGCAGGGGTTTGAGGGTGCGCCGGAGTGGATGCTCTTCATGGTCTTTATGGTGTCTTCTGTCGTCAGCGGGGTCCAAGTGAGCAGGGTCTGTTGGGTGGTGTCGCTGAGGGTGGGAGCTGGAGCAGTGCAGAGGTCTTGGTTGTCGAAGTTGTCGTAGATAATCTTAATCTTGAGGTGAAAAAAGGTGCTGAGTCTCTTGCAGAGAGGTCTTGGGAGGGGGGGACATCTGTTTTCTCAGTGGCGCTTAACAAAGATAGTCCTTCTGATCCTTAGACAAGAGAGTAGAGGTGGAAGTCAAGACAATGTTTTCTGTTGTCTTTAAACTTCATACATTTCTTTTTTCTGCAGATAATGCTCAGTCATTGCTCAGTAACCTTTAGGACTTTGACGTTTTCCTACAAGGTGCTGATTGTTTCCGGCTGTTGGGTGATGTGAAATAGTAGTTGCAATTCCTTTTTGACCTCACCATTGATGGAATTTTCTTCTTTAATAGTAGCATCTTCTTCTTCTGCCAGCTAAGTGGGCAGGTTTCACTGTAAAGAAAATGGCGCCTCTTCGTCCTGATTTTTTTAGGCATGATTATACTAGGCTCTGGCAGATGTCGGTAGGGATCTGCTTAATTTTTCGTTTGACCATTCGAAGACCGTGGTCTCAGACAGATGGGACCCCTAAGAGGTTACTCTATTGAGCAACCATACCTTTGGTCAGTGTCTTTCAGCATACTCCTCTTCCACAACAACCCAAAGAGTGTGTGGATCTTTTTGCAAGCTTCAAGAAATCGAGAATGTTCCCTTTAGAGAGTTCATTGGCTAATATTCCATCTGCTTTTTTGTGTGAAAAACCTTGGAGGTTTTCAGAACTGTACTGATCAATGATCCATCAACAATTTTGTGCTCATCAGCACATTCAAGATGGTGATATTGTAGTTGACTCTGCTGCTCATCCAGTCTTGCAGTTTCCTGACGGAATTGGATCTGATGAACGCATAGTTGCACATTCCAATTTTGTCAACCTACTGTCTTTTACCAAGGTTCACGGTGCTTGCTTTCAGCCCTGTGTCCATTTCATACGGATCGGATTCACAAGGTAATAGCACCAGTGATGGCATGTTTCACAAACTGGGTTTGTAGGTGTTTTGTACAATTGGCTTCTATTTTCTTCTTATTCCAAGGAGCAAACCAATAATCTGTTGGTGTGCTTCTCCTTAGAAAGCTATAACCTCCTCATGACCAGAACAAATTCTTCCTGCAGACTTCTTAAGAGCTACTATTCACTAGAACACATTTTCAGACATGGATAGGTATGTATTTCTACGCAACAGGGCATCATGTCTTTAGCAGTAATTGGTGGCTCTTCTGGATAACAAACAGACGTGATAATGTGAGTGGCTTTTTCTCTAGGGGTTCATGGTGGCCCGGCCGTAGTTCATTGTGGCACTTGAATATACTGCCATACTACCTGTTGTCTCAAGCAGAAACTGGCTTGGTGTTTGGATAGTCACCATCCGACAGTAAGGACTAATTTGGCTTTGGCCGCAGATTGGTACTGATGGCAGTTACTTGGGTTAGGGGCAACTTCGATGGGCCAGGGTTTCAGAATAGTTGAATTGCATGGAAGGTATCATGGTTCTCCAATTGACTGGAGCTGTAGGCGATCCACAAGGTTTTCCTGTGCAGCTAAAGCGTACTGCTACACAACATTTCTGAGATCCAGGTGAACTGGCAGCAGAGGGACGTGTATCCATCACTGAACATTATTGCCTGCAAGATGTTGGCGAAATGCCACCTATATGCTCTGAATGCTACCTATCTAAGGAAGGATACTATGCATGTGGCTCTGTTGAATTGTGTTCTCTGATTTTAGTCTACTTCTGGTTGGAACATATATTCTCCAGTATTGGATCTTTCATAGATTCACATGCTTGAATCATTCCCTATCGTCGAAGTGGGAGTCCCACGGTACATATAAAGCAATAAGTAAAACTTTTTACATTGCAGTTAATGGAAAAGACATTCACTTTAATAGCTCGTCAGAGTCATTAGAAATGGCCCAAAGTCCAACCAGTCAGGCGACCGCATCCTTTAGAACCCGCACCACAGAGGCTCCAGACTCTCAAATTTTCTACTGCACGTCTTGTAATGGGAGTCTCCCTGAGCTCTGCTCAGTATTTCTAATTTCTGGCCTTCTGACAGAATTTATTTCTCAGAAACAGCGCTTTTGCTTTTCTCAAACAGCTTCTCATCACTGGACAGCATGTCTACAGCTAAGAGAACCTTATTTTGACATTGCGATTCCTGTGGTAAAATGAGGCTTCATTTTTATGACCCTCGTAAGAAATGCATTTACTGCCTTCACCCTGACCATCAGGTAAGAGACTAAAATTTGCCACACATTTTCACAAAAAACCTTGAAGGATAGAGAGGCTAGACTTCTTCTGTGGCTAAGGAAGCTTAAGACCAGAGAATGCTGTCTATCCGATGAGGACCGTGATAATTCTCTGAAAACTGTCTCCTCAAAAAAGAGAGAAAAATCTGTGGAGCTTCTGTCTCCAAAGGCAAGTAAGGCAGCGAAAAAACAACACCTCTCTTCTTCTTCTAAGGCAGACGACCAGCCTTCAACTTCAAAGAAGGTACTAACCTTAGAAAAGCGCCATTCTCAGCCTTCTACGCCTCCTGCCTCCACTGCTATTATTAAAACATTGTCTAAATATCTAAGACGACGAGTTTCTCTCCTGATAAGGTGAAAAGTTATTTCTTGTCGTCGAAGTCGTCATCGACCCCCCTCGGCGGTAGTCTTCGTCGTCACAACAACCACGACAACATCGACCTTCTCTTCACTGCCATCCAAACTAGTGAGGTCATCGTCAAAACGACAACAGTCAACTATCGTATCGGTCAAGGTAAAGCCTTCCGTACCGATGACAACGGTGCTTAAAAAGTGGTCAACAAAGGTCTCCAAACAAGGCCTATCAGAGCACTCATTATCGTCGGCACCGTCAATAGCACATCCCTCATTGTCGGAGCCAACAAAGTCGTCGTCGACCCCCCCTCGGCAGTAGTCTTCGTCGTCACTACAACCACGACGATATCGCCCTTCTCTTCACCACCATCCAAACTAGTGAGGTCATCGTCAAAACAACAACCGTCAATTATCGTATCGGTCAAGGTAAAGCCTTCTGTACCGATGACGGCGCTGCTTAAAAAGTGGTCGACAAAGGTCTCCAAGCAAGGCCTATCGGCTCACTCCTCATCGTCGGCACCGTCGACAGCACATCTCTTGTTGTCGGAGCCGTCCACGACACTGCTACCCACCGTCGATGGCACCTCCTTCGACGGTGCCAAGATCGACATTGTCATCATTAAGGACGAACCCACAGAAGGCAAAACCACCGTCAACGGTGCAAATGTCGACAATGTCCAAGCCGACGACGCACCCTCCGTCGACGGTTCCACCGTTGACGACACATCCATCAAAGTTAGCTCCACAGCAGTTTGCAGATCCGTCGACGAGGACATTATCTTCACCGTTGACGAAATTTAAAAAAACACAGATATTTCTTTAATTTCGCCTATATTACAAGAAAAATGCAAATCTTCTCAGGAGAGGCTCTTACCTGCACAAACTTCACCCAGCAAGGTGCCGCCTGATCCTCCAGAGGACCCATTTGATAATGAGGACAATGATGAGGAATATTCGGAGGATGGAGGAATGTTTGGAGTGGCACACAGCCCTTTGGATTTCCATCTTAAATGTCAAGAGGATGACGATGACCACCATTATTACCCTCAACAGGACACACCCCATCAGTTTATGCAACAACAGGAACCTGCAATTCAAATGCCTGCATCATTAGTCTCCAACTTGCAATATACGTTGCAGTACTATTACCGCAGATTCCCACTTTCAGAATCTGCTGCTTTTGTTCCTCAAACACTTATTTAGAGACTACTGTCTCTGCTAACCTCTCCCAGACATCCGTCTCCACTTCTTGTGTTATCTCTGGCGCCATTGTTACCTATGCCGATACCTCAACCCCCAGTGGAAGATCACCCTTACACGGATGAAGACGGGGAAGAAAGGGGACTTGATGACGTATCCCTTCCCAATGGATGGGATGAGTACCAAATTCAGATGCCATCTCCTACTGCTCCACCGCCAGTAGATTCCCCACCAGAGGACATAGAGGGGTTCATACAGTCAAGGAAAGAGTGGCTAAAAGGTTTCAGCTTCCCATGAACATTAACCATTCTGCTTGCTTTTTATATGGTTTTAAGAAGCAAAGCAAGAAACAATTCTGTGCAATACCTATCGTAGATTTCATATGGGAGGAAGAGGAAGACGTTAAGTTCCTGAAAACTCCAGCTTCTATACCAGCTGAGCTCCATAAACTGGAAAAGAAATACAAGGCACCTGATAATTCTCTGGCCTGCCTCATCGGACAACCAAAGCCAGATTCAGTTATATCACAGCCGGCGCAGCATCATTCAAGGAACCCCTCCTTGTCACTAACCGCTCCTCCAGAGAGAGACGGAAGACGCCTCAATTCCATAGGGAAAAAGTTCACTACCAATGTGGCTACTACAGCCCGAGCGGCAAACTCCCTCACAATCCTAGGAAGGTATGACCACCAAATGTTGTCAGATATATCACCATTTATTGACCTCTTACCGGAGGATTCTAAATTGGAGGCGAGAAAGATTCTGCAGGAGGGAGAAAGGATTTCAGCTGAGATGATTGACTTTGCAATAGATGTCTCATCCACAGGTTTTCGGCAGCTAGCAGGGGCTGCAGTTCTGAGATGCCAGGGCTGGCTAAGGGCTACTTCCTTCCTTCAGGAAGTGCAAACAAAGATTATTGATATGCCTTACAATGGGGAATCAATTTGGTGAGCACATGGATGACACGCTTCAAACCATTAAAATGGATATGGATACAGCCAGATCCCTAGGCACCCGCAGTTTAGAAAGCAGCCCTTTCGTGGAGCATGAGCCTGCAGAGTCTCCTCTTTTCTAGGAGGTTACCAGCAGTATAAACAATATCAATCCTATCGGGGGCAAAATCGCTATTCCAACGGCCAGCAACATCAGCAGTCCTACAAGCAGCCGCCATCTGTTTCCAATAGACATCCCACCAGAGTAAAACCTTCTTACAGGGGTAGAGACAGGTCCAAGAAACAGTGACACCTTTCTAGTACCGGCCACAACTCTCACCTCGACTACTCAGATAGGGCGCACAATTTCCAACTTTCTTCACCAATGGTCAGAAATCACTTCAGACAGGTGGGTCCTCAATATAATCACCAAAGGGCATACCCTAGAGTTTCAACAAACCTTACCAAACTTACCACCTCCAGGACCACCTCCTTCACATTTACAGGAGCTATTGTCTCAGATCGACATCCCGATACGCAAGGGTGCATTCAAAGATGTACCAAAGGCTCAGAGGGGAATCTGTTTCTATACACAATTCTTCCTAATCCGGAAGAAATCGGGAGAGTGGCACCCCATTTTGGACCTTCATCAACTCAACAATTTCCTAAAGAAGCAATCATTTTGTATGATATCTCTTCACAATGTGCTGCACCTCTTAATCAAGGAGATCATATGACAACCTTGGATCTCCAAGACGCCTATTTCCATATGCCCATACACCCCAAACACAGGAAATTCTTACGCTTCAGGGTGACCGGTGCACACTATCAATTCACGGTCCTACCTTTCGGCCTAAGATCAGCGCCTGAGTTTTTACCAAGGTATTAGTTCCAGTGGCAGCACATCTAAGGCACTCAGGAATCCAAGTATTCCCGTATTTGGATGATTGGCTACTAAAGGCAAGCACATCAACGCAAGCAAACAGACATACAAAGACATGTCTATCTATTTTCCGTGCCTTGGGCCTGTCACTCAACTGCCAAAAATCACATATGACTCCTACAACCCCCATTACATTTCTGGGAGTGACAATCGATACGCTGCATTCGAAAGCCTTCACCTCGCTAGAGAGGCAGGAAAGTATTCACAACCTAGCACAGCTCCTCATTACAAGAAAGTCCACTTCTGTTCTAATCTACAAGTCTCTTCTGGGGATGCTTTCCTCTTGCATTCCCCTCATACCAAATTGCTATCTGCAGATGAGACCACTACAGGAGGAATTGGACCGCCAGTGGCTGTAAACCACTGGCTCATCCTTCGACAATATCATTCAGATCACACCCAAAATAAAACAAGCCTTGCGGTGGTGGTCACCTACACCCAACATCTCCAATGGCCTCTCCTTCCTGACAGACATTCCAGAATATGTGATAACCACAGATGCCTCTCTCGAGGATTGGGGGCTCATCTTCAGGACTTGACGGTCAGAGGCAGATGGAACGCCCACCAAACAAGTCTCCATATCCACCTTCTAGAGCTAAAAGCCATTTTGCTCGCCCTAAAATCCTTCCTCTCAAAGATCACAGGAGCATCAGTTCTCATCCGAACTGACAACACAACAAGTATGCACTATTTAAACAAACAGGGCGGAACACGATCAACGGCACTATCCCTCCAAGCTCAACAAATATGGACCTGGCCCATTCAACACAACATAACTTTCAGAGCAGAACATGAACCTGGCATACAGACTCACTAAGCGGGACCAGCTCAGCATGCCACGAGTGGGAGTTACATCAACCAACTCTGGGCCACCTTTTCCATCTCTTGGCCAAACCAAAATTGGAAGTGTTTGCAACCAGCGAGAGCTGCAAATGCCAGTACTTAGCCAGTTGGCAACCCCAAAACGGGTCGTGGGGGAATGCATTTTTGATCAAATGGTCAAGAATGTATGCATACGCTTTTCCCCCAATTCCATTAAGCTCAAGAGTGCTCAGAAAAATGAAGAAAAAGCCCTGTCAAATTCTTCTCAGAGCTCCCAGATCGCCCCACTGGTTCCGGTTTACGGAATTCCTCCTCCTCTCAGAGCAGAAACCCATTCCATTGCAACCAATACCGAACCTTTTAACAATGAAGCAAGGGCAGGTTCGCCATCCCAACCAGAAATCTCTTCAATTGTTGGCCTGGCTCCTGGGTTCCACGAGTTTGCCACTTAGATATCTCATCCGACTGTCGAGAGGTCCTTGCCAATGCTAGAGCACAGACCACAAAACGTACAAACTTTAAGTGGAAGAGGTTTTGTATGTGGTGTACCAACTCAGAAATCCATCCTTTCAATTCATCACCAGAACAGTTACTGCCATATCTACTTCGCCTAGCAAAATCTGGTCTTTCTCACTCTTCCATCAAGGTCCATCTGGCCGCAATCTCCAGGTTTAGTCGAACCAGTAACACCATCTTTATGGTTCTCAAGACTAATAAAACAGTTCATTAAAGGATTGTTCCGACACTACCTCCTCATGCTTGGCATCTCAACATTGTACTGTCACAATTAATGAGACACTCGTTTGAGCCCATTCCTAAGGCAGAAGTAAAATATATTTCTTGGAAAACAGCACTTCTCCTAGCGCTTACTTTGGCTAAGCGAGTAAGCGACATACAAGCATTCACAATCAGACAGCCTTTCCTTCAGTTCAAGACTGACTGCGCAATTCTCTGGACGAATCCAAAATTGATCCCAAAAGTCCCCTCTGACTTTCATTTAAACAAACCTGTCATTATAAAGACATTTTTTCCCTATCCACAAATGCCAGTGGAAAAATCCCTACATTCATTAGATGTCAAGAGATGTCTGGAATTCTATAGGTACAGAAATAGCAGCATACGCATAGCAGACCAGCTATTTGTAGCCTATAAAGACCTCAGGAAAGGATTCCCTGTTTTGAAGCATACTATAGCAAGATGGATTGCTTTAGCCATACAATTTTGCCATAGACAAGCAGGAAAACCGTTATCTGCTACAGTTAATGCCCACTCTACCAGAGCTGTCTCCACATCAACAGCTCTCTTTGCTGGTGTGCCCAGTCAACAATTTGCTGAGCAGCAACCAGGTCCAACAGGCACACTTTTACTGTGCATTATTGCCTTGATGCTGCAGAAACCTCAGATGCAGCTGTAGGACAAGCAGTTCTACGTAATCTTTTCCAATAAGGTGAGCTTCTTTTCTTCCCACCTTCCATTATACTATGATTATGTATATGGGATATGCATGTATTGTTACTATACTGTTCACTGCTAACTATTCTGATTCAAGCATGCTAGTCTATGAAAGATCCAATACTGGAGAAGAAAATAAGTTACTTACCTGTAACTGTGGTTCTCTAGTATTGGTATCTTTCATGGATTCACATGTGACCCACCCTCCTCCCCATCGAGGCTCCCCAGTTTTTTCTCATGTGTATACTTATGTATATATAGGTATATCTTACTTGTGCTAGAAAATCTGAGAGTCTGGAGCCTCTCTCGTGAGGGTTCTAAAGGGTGCTGTCGCCTGATTGGTTGGACTTGGGGCCATTTCTAATGACTGACTTGAAATTAAAGTGAATGTCTTTTCCATTAACTTCAATGTAAAAAGATTACTTACTGCTTTATACGTAACGTGGGACTTCCACTGCGACGACGGGAAATGATTTAAGCATGTGGATCTATGAAAGATGTCAATATTAGAAAACCACAGTTACACGTAAGTAACCTATTTTCTTGTTCCACAACATTGGGACTTGATGAGGTCATCCAGAAGTGGATTTGTTTGTAAGCAACAACAACTTTCAGCTTTTTTTTCTGCTCAGCCTCACCCTCCTGGCTAGAGTGGAGAAGCAATGCCCAGTCAATGCTCCTATTTATCCAAACAACACAAGTCTGGTCATATGGCCATATTTGAATCCTTGAAGATCCCTATCACCTGCATAGTCCTACAGGGTTCCATCTTGTCCCTTGTCATCTTCAGCCTTTCCATGGAACCCCTTTGGGGTCTACTCACTAATAACAGTATCACAATTCATCAGTACACAGATGACAAACAACTGTACTCGAAAGCCTCCTCCACTCCAGATATCCAATTCCTCAAACACTGTCTGCTTGTCATCCAGACGTGGTGTCCAGCACTTACCTGCAGCTCACCACCAATAAGAGAGATTCCTACTATTCACCAAGAACAACAAACAACAACTAGTGAAAAGCTGGCTCTGCATACCTAAACTTGGACTAATTCGAACTCCAACTTTCATCTAGTGGTAAGTCACTCATATTCATCTTAAACACTGACCTTATCTTCTAGGAACACTTCCCCAAGAAAACCAAGATAACCCTATACTAGCTCTCTCTGTTGAAGAAAGTGAAACAAATACTTCTATGTAGTGACTTCAGAATTTCAAGCCCTCGTACTTTTGCATCTGGATGGTGGCAACACCCATCCACTGCTCCACGGCCTCCCAGATTCTACACTGGCTGCCATTTTGGGCATCCTACATGCTACAGCATGCCTTATCAAGGGCCTGAAGAAATATGTCCAAATCATTGCCACCCGTTACATAAGAGAGGAGCTTGCCCTGCATCTGCGCAAGATGCCACCCCGGACGGTCACCACCGTCGGTGTTTCTACACACCACACTTGCCCCTCTAATTATAAGTTTGTGCCACCATAACAGGGAAGATGGATTTGTTTGTTTATCATGGACAATGTGAGTGCGGACAGGGATGGTGGGTGGGGTAGTTAGGAGGTGTTTCTTAAGATTTGTTGAGGAGCAGAGATTATGGGACTGGGGGACCACTTGGGATGTTATTAAAAGCATTACTGTAGTACAGTAGGATCTGCTTTTATGGTTACCCCCACTTTTTGCCTGGTGCTATGCTGTTTCTGGCTAGTCTGACTGGGATCCTGCTAAACAGGACCCCAGTCTCTGTGCTTTCTCCCCTAAATTGGTATGGTAAGTACTTAGGTACATTCCAGATTGGACACTGGTGTACCCTTATCAGTCCCTAGTATATGGTACTAAGGTACCCAGGGCATGGGTACACCAGGAAGCCCCCATGGGCTGAAGCATGTATTATGCCACCCATGGGAGACTACTTAAACTGTAACTACAGGCCTGCTATTGCAACCTGTGTAAGCTGGTGCTAGCACCACTCAGGAAAGATATAGGTGTCCCTATATCTAAGGTCACCTTCACTTAAAACCTATAAGTGACCCCTAAAGCAGGCCTTTCAATCCTGAAGGCAGGGTGTTTGGTTCTAAGTGTGAGGGTGCCCCTGCATGAGCAGGACACCCCTACAACATTCGGAGTGCATTCTCCCTGATTGTAAGTGCATCAGCCATTACGATATATAGAGTGGCCATGCATCATTACGCGATGACCATTCTGGAGACTCGTTCTCCAGCCGGAACACTCACTTCCTGTTGGGGCCGTTAGACTGACGCCATTACTGGAGATAGACGGTCTAGTGGTTCGCTTTGGCACCCCCAGGTCAGCACTTAAAAACGGGATGGCGGGATGGCGCCGACACGCACCTAAACAGGTACAGGCAACGAACTGCACGAGTACTAGCCTGACATCTTTAACGTTTTAACTTTTTTATTGCTGTTACTTTTAAAGCGTCATTTTAGCCTATTGTCATTTGCACTTTGCACTGTTTGCACTGTTTTTTCTGCTACGTTTTTAAATGTTTTCAAAGTGACACCGACTTACTCTTTTCAGTCGGGTGTCCGTGGGGGAATTCTTAGCTTGATTTACTGCCATTCTGCCCGAGTCTCCAGCCGGAACACTCACTTCCGGTTGGGGTCGTTAGACCGCCGCCATTACTGGAGATAGACAGTCTAGTGGTTCGCTTTGGCACCCTCGGGTCAGCACTTAAAACCGGGATGGCGCCAACGCGCAGCGGAGGCGCGCAGCGGGCGCGCCTAAGGCAAGCCCATCTGCGCCTGGCCGGGACCAGGGGCCAGTCATCCTGCCCAAATTGCACGAGCTCCCACTAATAGGATTGAATACTCTAAAAGGGATTTAGAAGCCCTAAAGGGGGCGGTTCATCCTTCTTGTCTGCACTCACTGGCCGCTAATCAACCCCTGAACTGCCACATTTGTGGCTTTGCTTCGCAGATCTCGCACCGGCAATCAAAGTACACTGGGTTGGAGAAAGACCACTCCAAACATTGGAAGATGGGACTAATTAATTGTAGGTCCCTCCCAAAACACTACACGGAGATCAAACTATTGAACTCTCGGGCTGCCTAGACTCCTCTCAGTCAGGTTTTAGGCCCAAATATAGCACCGAATCAGCCCTGCTAGTAGTCACGGACAACATCAGAATGACTCTAGACAAGGGCCATTCTATGATTCTGGTGCTATTGGACCTATCTGCCGCGTTCGACACGGTTTCTCATCAAATTTTGCTCAGAAGGTTGAGAGAAATGGGACTAAGAGACTCCGCCTTTCAGTGGATGTCAAGTTTTCTATCTGGTAGATCTCAGACGGTTAACCTAGGCTCATATCGGTCGGCACCCATGGAACTGTCCAAGGGAGTCCCACAGGGCTCTTGTTTGAGTCCTACTTTATTCAACATCTATGTGGCTCCCTTGGCCAATGTCCTAAGAAAATATGGGTTTATTCCAATATCATATGCCGACGATACGCAGTTACTCTTTCCTTTCGATGAACTTACTCCCACTGTTCAAGAGACCTTTTCCTTGGGTATGAGTGCCATTTCCCAATGGATGAAAAATAATTTTCTCCAATGTAATGTTGGGAAAACTGAGCTATTACTTTTTGGAGAGGCTCCTTTTATTATGGTCACCAAATTGGTGGCCTATTAATCTTGGAAAACCTCCCATTCCTAAAACTTCTGTTAAGAACTTAGGAGTCCGTTTAGATCGTGCCCTTACATTTAACCCCTTCGCTGCGTTCGTCGGCCAACGGCCGTCGCGAGCACTACCTCCGTAGTGCTGCGCACGTCCGTTGGCCGCCGCGGCCCCGCCCACTCCGCTAAACGGCCGCACCGCCGCGGTTAAGCGGTTAAGGAACATATTGGCCAGACCGTAGGCACATGTTTCCATACTTTGGGCCTACTCCGACGAGTCTTTCCTTTGCTCCCAGACTCTGTTCGAAGGACTCTGACCCAGGCACTCATACTAAGTCGCCTAGACTATTGTAATGGTCTACTACTCTCTGCCAATGAAACTTCTATTAATAAACTTCAGGTGGTTCAGAATACGACGGCACGACTGGTTTTGAACATGCCTCCCAGATCAGCCTCCCGCCCTCTTCTTTTAAAACTTCACTGGTTACCCATACGTCAACGGATAACATTTAAAGTCTGTTGTATCATCCATAAGGCATTGTTTAATCTCGGCCCCAGCTATTTATCTGAAAAGTTCACTTTTTATCATCCTCCAAGATCCCTACGTTCTAGTACTAAACATCTGCTGAAGGTCCCCCGAATCAGGAGAGCAAGATTAGGAGGAAGAGCTCTCTCTCATCTTGGTCCGAAATACTGGAATGAACTCCCCCTACATTTAAGAGAATGTTCGAACCATCTTCACTTTAGAAAGTTACTTAAAACCACTGTGTTTTGCTTTTAAGTTCGACAGTACAGTCCAAAGCGCAGAGATACTCCTTGGAGTCGATTCTGGCGCTACATAAAACCATATACAAATACAAATAGAGGATGAAGAGCTGGAGGTACTGTTCCTCACGGAGACCTGGCTACGAGAATGCTCGATCTCCGAGATCGTAAGCACCCTCCCCCATGGTTATGAGATATACCGACTAGACAGAGTAGGTAAAATTGGAGGTGGCATTGCCATCATTTGTAAAGCGCTTCTGGCTTGCGCTATCACCCCCCTTAATATTGATAACTGCGAAGCCTTTGTATTTAGATTGTCCCTTACCCCGACCACCTCTTTCTCGGGCAGTCTCATCTACAGGCCGCCAGGGGCCTGCACACCTTTCTTGGAGGTGACTCCGCACATTCTGGCTGGCCTCTTGATTGAGAAAAGCGCCATCACTGTATTAGGCGATTTCAATATTCACTTGGACGATCAGACTAATCCATCAACGAAAAGATGTGTAGCCGATCTTGAGGCTCTACAACTCGTGCAACTTATGCATCAGGCCACTCATGAAAGGGGTCACATTTTGGACCCTATTTTTTCCAACGACCCTAGTTTGGAGGTGCTCGCTCCCATCCGGATGCCCTGGACAGATAATTTCTTTGTTCCCATGCGGTATCTTAAACCCCCTATAGTAAAGGTCAAGGGTAGTTGCCCAGTGCTAGGTCGTAAATGGCCAAGGCAGGCCCCTGAAGCCTGGCTTACAGACCTTGAAGCAACCGCCCCACCAGAAACAGGGGACCTGGAGCAAGCGCAAAAAAACTGGTCAACCTGGTTGAATGGAACGGTGGCTAGGAATTTTAGGAAACCAGGGCCAATAAAGCCTAACAAATCCAAAGGTCGTCATGGTTTAGCCCTGAGCTGGTAGCCCAAAAGAAAAGCTGTAAGAAAGTAGAGAGAAGCTGGAGGAAGACGTACGCCCCCGAGCTCAAGCTAGCATACAAGGCAGCCATCCGGCTATACCATAAGAACATCAGGAAAACACAAGCAGTCTTCTATGAAGAAAACATAGAGAGGGCCTCAAACTCCTCGAAGGAGCTGTTTAAGATTGTAAAATCACTTACAACAGTTGATTCAGGTGCCCACATCTCTCAACACTCAATAGAAAGGTGTAATGAACTGGCCTCGTTTTTCAAGAATAAGGTTGAAATGATTTATAATTCACTTCACTCGAACACGAGTCAAACCTCAGTTGTAACTAATGACCAGAAAAACAGCCAGGTACTCCCTATTAGCACCAAGCAGGCAACAACTCTTTCTCCCCCTGCTATGTTTTCATTTCCTATGCTAGGAGAGGAACAGGCAGGTTCCCTTCTACGGAACATCAAATCAGGGTCCCCTATAGACCCTGTCCCGCCCCACATTCTCGTTCAAGGTGGGGACTGTGTCTTAACTCAACTCACCAGCCTCATCTCCCTCTCTCTTGAAAAGGGGATAGTGCCTAAAGAGTGGAAGCACGCCATCGTAAAACCATTGCTGTAAAAACCTCAACTAGACCCCATGGTCATGGCAAATTATCGCCCAATTTCACTATTGCCCATTTTGGGAAAGATCGCAGAGAAACATGTGAACAGTGCGATCTCACAGTTTCTGGAAGAGCACTGTTTTTTACATCAGACCCAGATGGGTTTGCGGCCAGAGCATAATACGGAGTCAGCTCTACTCATCGTTACCGAAAAATTAAAAAGCATATTAGATCAGGGAAGGACCGCTGCTATTGTGTTATTAGATCTAAGCGTGGCTTTTGACACGGTAGACCACAAAATCCTTGTCAATAGACTCGAAAATATCGGAATCAAAGGCACAGCCAACCAATGGGTGGCCTCGTTTTTGAGCGACAGGTCCTTTCAGTGCATGGAGTCCGGCATCCTGTCAGATACCCTCTCAGCTCCATGGGCAGTACCTCAGGGCTCCTCCCTGAGTCCGACTCTCTTTAATGTATATCTGAGCCCATTAGCTCACATAGTCCAGGAGTTTGGACTCTCCATTGTGTCATATGCCGATGACACCCAATTAGTGGTGTCAATAGCCGACTCCCTGAACTCCGACCATAAGCAACTTACCCCGTGTCTGGAGAGGATAGGAACATGGATGGCGGACTGCAGCCTTAAACTGAACGGGGACAAAACTGAGCTTATGATCCTGGGCGGCAATTCTAACCCTCGCTTAGAGATTCCTTGGCCAGTCACCTGAGGCCTTCCCCCAACCCCTAAAAGCGCCATAAAAAATCTGGGTGTGTGGCTCGATCAGAATTTAACGATGGACACGCAAGCCAAAAAACTGGCGGGTACATGCTTTGGCATCCTTCGGATGCTCAGGAAATTTCTTGGTCTACTCCCAGAGAAATCGAGAAGGACGGTGGTGCAAGCCTTGGTTGTATTAAGACTCGATTATGGAAACTCACTATACCTTGGATCACCGAAATATGTCACCAATAGGCTACAGGTTGTACAGAATGCGGCAGCTAGACTGCTTCTTAATATACCCAGGAATCAGTCAGTTAGAGCATCCCTGATAGAGCTACACTGGCTTCCCGTCCAGACCAGGATCAAATTTAAGTCTCTATGCCTGGCACATAGAGCCATGTATGGGAGAGGTTCGACCATGCTGCGAACCTTGATCTCCCACTACTCACCTCGCCGCTGTCTTAGATCAGGGTCAAATTTTCTGATGAACACCACCAGAATTAAGAGGTCAATGTGGGGTGGAAGATCGTTCTCACATCTGGCGCCCAAACTTTGGAACAGTATGGACCCAGAGCTGCGATTGATCGAAAACGAACAGTCCTTTCAAAAGAAACTTAAAACTTGGCTGTTCCCTTAACTCTCGTTCCAGATAGCTTCCCTTACCTGTTATAGTGCTGGGATGCCTGCGGGTAGCCATGCGCTTTATAAATACCTAAACCTAAACCAAACCTAAACAGGCTGTAACAAACCCGGTCAGGTTTGGTATCAAACATGTTGGAATCATACCCCCACACCGTAAATGGTGTGGGAGGTATGATTGCATGCACTGTAAAGCTCCTCCGGGAGGCCCTCAGTGCTCCCGGTACCAGTCTTCTAGACCTGGACGGCACAACATTGCTGCTGCCGACCAGAGACACGATTCTGCCCTCCTGCTGCTGAGCCAAGCTCGAGCAGGGGAAGGCAGAACAATAGGTATCCTGTCACAGGGAGGTGTGACCACCTCCCAGACAGGGTTTAGTGTATTGGGGCTGGGTGGGAGCGCTTGCCGGCGCCACTAAGTCTGCTTGAAGGGCACATTTGGTGCCCTCCTTGCATAGTCCAGTTCAAACCAGCTCAGGGAGACGTTGGCTCCCGCTCTGGCACGAAACTGGACAAAGGACATGGGAGTATTCTCCCCACTGTCCGACCCCTCCCCTGGGAGGGAACAGTGAATCGTCCCAACCCTTTCCTTAGGGTACTTAAGGGCTTACCTGTATGTGGGTCACTAGATTCTTCTTTGGACAAGATTCATTTCAAGACACCACTTCTTCGACCGTCTGAGCGCTCTGGGCATCAAGACTGCAACTAGGAAGACTCCTGCTGCTCCTGGTCTCGTCGCCCGGGTCCTCTGCTGCAGCGTCCGTGCCTGTGCTCCATACAGGAACCTTCCAAGGCTTGTGGACATCCAAGACACCTGAAGGAATCTCCCTTGAAGTGAAGGAGTCCCTTCCCTGCATCTGCAGGCACCGCAATGAAGCTGACCGATCTGCTGATCCTTAGCTCCCACAGACTCCGAAAGGCTCAGCAAAACAGGTGGTGGTTCTTCACATCCCTCGAGGCCTGCCCTGTCCTCTCACCAAGTTTGAGGCCAGTATCCCTCGTCGGAGCCGCCGTAACCGAACCCCTGTGCACCGCTTCGACTTGCTGCTGCAAAGGCTTGTTGGCTTCCTTCCTCCAAGAATTTTCATGGTACTAGTAGCCCCAACCTCAAGCATCTCCTGTGACCAAGATCTTTGTCCTCACCACATCATTTGCACCGTGGGCCTGCATCTTTGGTGAGCTGCTCGAGGTCCTCTTGCGATTCCAGTGCCTCCGGCCTGTGGGTCCTCTTGAGAGTCTTCTTTGATTTCTGCGGGCTCCCCTGATTGCTCGGGCCTGCCCTGACTTCCGTGCTTGTGGCGAGTCACCTGGACCTTGCTGTTCCCGACACTACACCTTCTTTGCTTTCCACGTTGTTTGCAGTAGCCATGGCTTGTTGCTGCTACCAACGTATACCGACCCTCAACTCTCTATATCCGGCGTGGGACAGCTCGAGAACGGCTCCTGGTCTTCCACAGCGTCGCCTGGTCCTCACAGCTGCAGCTCCAAGGTCACCATCAGCTCTCCTGCAACACTCGACATCGGTGGGCATTCGTCTTCCGTGCCTCCTGGTCACTCCTGAGTGGCATAGACTCTGTCCCCTCTGCTTGCAGGTACTTCTTATCCTGAATCGACCTTTGGGTACCACCGGACACTTTCACCTTCTCCAGCAGCGGCATCTTCCTGAAGTCCTCCATTGAGTTCGACAGCGGTTTCCTACGCCACTTCACACCTGTGCACCGGCTTCCCTGGTGTAGGTATCCTGGTTCCTAGGGTATCCACGGGTGGGTGGCTCTCCAACCTTCTGTCTTCCACAGGGTTTCTTCAGGGTCCACTGGGAAGGGTCCTTCTTTAAAAATTGCAACCGCGATTTACCCATTGACTAGTATTGAGCACGCAGTTGTGTTCCCACTCTGCACACGGCCTCCGTGGGGTTCCTGGTTACTTACTTTGGGTGGTTCCTTGGGTCCCCGGCACTTCTACGTCTTCTGGGTATAGTCTTGGCTCCAGTTGTGGTTCGCATACCACTATTTTAGTATATGGTTTGGTCTCCCCCTGTTGACCACTGTGTATTCGTGCTACTTACCTGTTTCTATTGAGAAGTATTGTGTGCATTGTGTACATCTCCGGCTAGGAGATATCTGTATGTGTTAGTGAGTGTTTTATAATAAATACTTTTTCACTTAATCTATACCTATAAGATTATGTTCTGGTAAAACAAGTTGCTTTACACTCCTTCTGGACTAAGCCTGCTCTCCACAGCTACCACTTGGAGATCTTTCCAAGGTTGTCTAAGACAACTAAAATCACCATACGGGTTGTCTGGATTAGTGCAGGGTGCCCACTTACATAAGTGTGCACCATATACTAAGTCAGCTTCTCACAATTACTCATTGCACATGTATGAGTGGTATGCCTGCATTGCTTTTTCAATTTGTCTTACATTATAAGGTCGATGTACTTGTAATTTGATGCTTTTTTTGTTGTTGAATGCTGCACTAAATGCAATAAAATATGTTTACAGAAAAAAATAGTTACCACCCTGATGGAACTCTACTGTTTCCCCATGCTAACCCACATCATCTTCAAAAACAACTCCATCATCTACTACGACAAAGCTATCATGACCTGCATCTCTTCCTATTAAGTTGAGAAGCTCCCCGCCTTTGGTGTATTTTGGCACAACTGGAGGCAGGGCACCATCAAACCAGAGATGAAGTACAAAAAACATGGCAATACGCTTTCTCCATTTGGCCCAGGATCTGGAACCGTGTTCCTGTATCTTTCGGGTCTGCCAAAACCCTGCCTCAATTAGGATAGAGCTGAAGATTTCAAGACAAAGTAAGAGTCCACTTCCACTCTCAGAAACTAGCTTTCCCTCCAATCACTCTTTGTCTTTGAACCTGTAATACAATACACTCTCTCTAACTTTAGGCTGGGTGCTAAACAAATACCACATGCATATGTATGCATTCCCTTGTTCTTCCAGGTCTTAATGAAGATGAGGAAGCGAAGGCGATTCTCATTGCACCATGATCATTTTAGGGGCCCTGGTTCCCATCACAGCAATCGCTGTCTTTGACACATCGTTGGGTCCTCCTGAAATGCCCATATACACTTTGTGGCCCTCCATCTCTGCCAGCCAGTGTCGAAGATAGGGTTGGAAAAGAGTGACTGTTCTCATGTAGAATGAATGGCATCCTACCTTCTTGGGCCTTGCACATATAGGGATGTTATGACATGTTTTATCCGATTAATGAATCAAGGTGGCAGCTGATGAGCTGAGGCTTCTAGCCAAGGTGTAACCTGGAGCAAGATTCTGAATGTGCTTGGTATCTTTTTCAAAGAACCTTTGTGAAAAGTGCAGATAACCTTGAACTTGATTTGACCTCAACAGGTTTCAGAGTAAGCTAAATGTTGGTACGTTTACAAATGTTAAGGCATATTCTGGACTTGTAGTCTGTCAGGCAATGAATGTTACCGGGAGGCATGTGTAGATGATGTTGCTGTAGCCTAGTCGAGACTTGATGAGGACTCCAATTGTTTTCAAACCCTGTGACCAGTGTAGAGCAGCGGGAGGATTTCACAGACTAGGGAAAGCTGAAGGTTTAACCTTTTGACCGCTGCATTGTGGAGTGAAAGCCAGTTCTGAGTCAAATATAATTCCCATGTTCCTGGCTTTTAGAGTGGTGGATGCAGTGGTGCCAATTCCTAAGTATTATTCAAAGGGTAGTGAAATAGGTTCACTCTCTCCCATCATGAACTCACTCATGATTCTGTTATCTGTTCATAGAGAGGAAGCTGTCCTTCACCCAGTGGATGGTGTGAATCAAGCACATGTGATATTGGTAGCATCGTTAGATTTGCTGTCGGATCATCTTCATGGGTGGTTTTCTAGGGTGATAGTCTACCTTTTCCTTTGCTTCATTTGGATTCTTTCTGGCTGTAGTAAAGCAAGAACTGTAAAGCCCAATGGTTGCTTTCAGTATTACCATAAAATCTCCTCTCTAATTTTGTTTCCTAGTATTCATTTTAGGTATGCTACTTTAGTGGCCCTCTGAAAGGTCCTTATGCATTATGTCAATTTTATGAGTGTGACGACATTAGATTTAAGTACCACTGCTGCTAAGCTAAAGTAATTAATTTATCATGGTGAATTACATCAGCTAAGTTTGTCATTTGTAGTAACATGGTTTAACCTGTTGGATGCCTTAGACAAAACCTTCAAAAGTCCACAGCACTTTCTATCAAACGCTGTGGCGGGCATGTCACAACCAAGCACCGAAGGCTGGGAATCCCTATAGTACCCACACCAGAGGGATTTCACTTTGAGGCTCTCCGCTTGGGCTGCAAGGGAAGAGATTTACCTGCAGTCTGGGGATCTTTTTTGATGATCAGTGCACATGGCGCGCTGACTTCATCAACTGTAAAACTGAAAGGAGCTGGAGTTTAAATCTCTGCCTTCTTTTTAGTTTGATCGGTGTTCAGGGTACAGATCAGCACGAACACTGATTTGGGTGGGAGAGGTTCCATTGGGAAGGTGAGGTCCTCCCCTTTTAAATCGTAGCATTTCCAGGTGGATCTCTGCTTGGGTATCACTGCAAAGCAGGGATCTACCCCCTAGACACAATAGATTTTTGTAAGGGGTGAGCTTCCTTTCAGGCATGGCAAAATGCTCCCCTCCACCAAAGGCCCAACAGTCTACCTGCCCCTCCCAGGGCATGCACATTGGGGCGTTTACCCCAACCCCAGATTGGTAGGTAGAAAGCACCTCTAGACAGCAAGGACTATATGTCTGGGGAGGAAAAGGGGTGGGGCGCGGCAGCCTGTATTGGCATTAGGCTGCCTCCCTCCCCACCCTCACCCGGGCCCCATACAGTCTTTCTGTTGGAGTGGGAAGCAGATTGGGGAGTTTACCACACTAGACATCCGGGATTCTTTTTTTTGCATTATGAATGGGATAGTGGGTTGGCCCGTAGTGGCATCAGGTTGCACTACTCCACCCAGTAGTCTACAAGGTCTGCCAACCGAGGATGGCAGAAAGCATTAGTAGACACTACTGATTACTCATATTGATATCAGACTACACTCCTCCAACCATAGGGACCCACACAGTCTTTCTGCGATTTCAAGAGGCAGACTGTAGAGTTTACCCTACGGGGACAGAAAGCCCACTCGACGCCTGTGAGAAAAGGGGGCAGAAAGCACACCAGACACCTGAGAAAATAATTTAAACAACCATTGGCAACGCCGGTCTCAACTCAAAAAAGCTGAGATATTGGTTTTGCCAAAGCTTTTTTGCAAATGAAATGCACACACTTATATCAAGATGCATGGCTGGAAATCTTGCAACATGCGTTCTATTTACAAAAACTCATTCCAAGAGGTGCACACAAGTTGGCTATTTTTAATTCACAATTATAACATGGCAGGTAGTCATGTTGGAATGGAAAATTTAAAATATTAAAAAAGTGAAAACAAGTCTGCATGAAGCTCAAAAAAGGAGGCGAGCAGTCCAGCAGCACATTATGAATGGGACAGAAAGCATCAGGGAGCAAAACAAATGGGTAGGGTAAAAGATAGCGTAGGCAAAGGAAAAGCATGGGAGGAGCAATTAAACACATGCACCCCATCAAGTGCTGAATAGCAAAATAAAATCTACCCCCTTTAAGTATGCAGTGAAAGGACACAGCGCCTCTAATCAGAACTCGAGACCAAAATGCTTCTGAGTGGGACAAACAAAAACGGGGATTAAATCCATTGACTAAAGAGCAGACACCTGAGATAATCTAGGCCATTCTGTCAGAAGCAAGGGGCTGACTAAAAGCAAACTCTTAAGTATATGTTTTGGAACCAATAAGTCTGCCTACAGACAGCTAATGCTGTGTTTAGACACCTAAAAATGAATTTGATGGGTGAGGGTGCCGCCCCTGGGTCTAAGACAGTCCTTCTGTCAAGGGGCGCAGATTAGAGGCTTTATCCCGAATAAGTCCCCTTGCCCCAGGGGTTGGAGAAAGCCTATTGGAAACCAGGGATTTTTTTTCTTTCTTTCTAAGGAATGGGTGCCTGTCCTAGTATTGGGGTGCCTGCTGCAACACAGGGACAAGACAGTTTTTCTGCCCCTCCCTAGGATGATCAATTGAGTGGTTTACTCCTATCTTGCCAACCCACGGAGGTAGAACCCCCACTAGATCCAGGTCATCAGATAAAAGGGACAAGTGTTGTTTCACCTGGGACAGTGTTGAGGTTTTTAGCGAGTCAAGGCACAACTTCCCAACACTGTAAGTTGTCACCACCCTCGAGTGTTCAGACTGCACGTACCTCATATCAGGCCTACTTGTTTTAAAACTCTCAGTGTTGTCGTGGAAGCGTGCCTGACATCTGTTCGGGCTAGTGGGCAAACTAACCATCCCCTCCAATTGGGTTCAGAATAATTGTATGTGCCATTATGCCAGCATGGTATCTAATGTATCCTCACTGTAGTGTGTAAATTGTTACCAGTTTTCAAAATGTGGGAATCCGTGGTTTGTTCAAATCTTTCATCTTGGCTATTCCAAGACATGTTGTTTGTTGCACAGTTTTGTTCAGTAAAATCATTTGTTGTGGTATCAGGTGTGCTCTACACAAAGCCTCAGTTCCCTGAACCTTCCAGTCTTTTGTCCCCCAAATAGACTTTACATCTATAGTGTCCCTCCAACAAAAGTCAAAACCCTGTACAGCCAGCTGGGAAAGACCAGAAGCGGAATATATCAGCTTGGTGTCAGTTAGCATATTTTTCTTTGCAGGTGATCGTGCAAGCCTATAAAAATATGAGGCATGGTCAGATGTATCATAACCAGAAAGATAAGCAAATGTCTGTGCAAATGTTTTTGAACTACCCATGGTGGTGTAGGGCAATGTTCCCATTGAGTGTAATTGTAAACAGCATGTGGAATACTTGCTTTATGCAGAAAATGCTGAAAACAGAACATGTCATAATTAATGTACCATCATTCAATTCATCGGAGGAAAACCCAGTTGAATGCTCTAGATCTACTAGCAGTTCATGCACTGTGTCAGTGTCCCAATCGTCGAAACAGTACTAGGAGTAATGACAACGTTCAAAGAAATTTTGAACAACTATGGAATTTGTAAAAGCTCAGTGGGGCCATACACATGATACGAAACCTTATCCTAGCGAATCCCCTCGGGAAGTGGAACAGCTGTAATGTTCACCAGGAAAAGGTCTTTTCGTTCTCGTGTGATGACGAATGTGGTTTAAGAACCAAGTTTACCAGTTGTACCACGGAGTGTTCTGGGAGGAAATGCTCATTCAGAAGCAGGAGAAAGAGTGTCACAAAACCAATCCAAAGGACTAGGAAAAGTAACGCAATTGTAATCCAAAGATGTATCCATGGAGAAGCAAAATATGTGCTTTTCAGCCAAAGATGAAAAACACACACTTTCAGCCTGAAAGGAAGAGGCGGTGGTTGTGGTGGCGGTGGATCAGTTGAATCCGATGAGAAGTCATCAAAGTCGATGAAGAAGCCAGAGTCTGTCTGATCTATTTTTGGCAGCTCAGCAGGTTCTATAGAACTGGGAGATGACTCAATCTGTGGTACATTGATGTAGACCGTGTTCTTGTCAGGTTTCCGAATTGAGATCTGTTTCTGTACTAGTTAACTGTACAGTTGTCATAGTTGTAACAGGTAGAAGACATACTTTGTTGTTGTTGATTGTTGTCTCTCGTTGGAGAGAGGATGCTTCTTCAGTTATCAAAGCCACCATCTGAACTTCCTGTATGGTAGCGAGAGGAGGCAGGTAGCTACCCAGGAGCCTGCATGGCTTACTGTTGAGAATCAGCCACATAGTGTGGTTTAATCAGATCAATGGAGACAAATCTTTTGTCTTTGAGACCAGCAAGGGGCGGAATAAGTACAGTTCTGGTACCTTCAACCGCCAGGACAGGTACAGTCGCTCTGTAGGATGGGCCAAACTTTTTTTGTCCTCAAATTTTCTCCCTGACCGGATCCCCAACATTCGGGATCCAGCCAGGCCTCGCCCGGGACTACCTTCACTTCTACAGTGGAGGTGCATTTTACTTGGACGTTGCTTTGTTCGTCCCAGAAGTTGTTCAGTTTCTGTAAAACAGCCAAACATTCATTGATGTCAAATGGGGTTTCCATTGCCACTGTCCTGGGATTGTCAAGGTCTGGAAACCACATCTTTACCCCAAACAGGATTTCACAGGGAGTCCGACCACTCAGGGATTTTCTCTGCATGTTATTGAGTGCCCTCTGGACCCCATATAGGTGATGGACCCAACTGCGACCTGAGCCTAGTACATTCGCTGTAAAAGACTGCTCTAAGTCTCGGTTTTTCCTCCCCACAAGCCTATTTCCCTCTGGATGGTATGGAGATGCGAAACAAAGGGTCACACCCAAACTTCCCATGGCCTCTTTGTAAGCCCTAGAGCTAAATGCCGGACCGTGGTCGGAATGTAGTGTGCCAACTGCGCAAGTCCCGATAAAGACTCACAGATCCTTTATAACAGTTCGCGCGTCAGCCGACCGCTGTGGCCATACCCACAGGAATCGAGAGCAGGAATCCACTGCTACCAAAATGTACTTGTAAGCCCCATCTGATGACAGAGGGCCGCGATGGTCCAGATGGATACAAAAGAAACAATTGATGGACGGAATGCTGGACAATGCAAACATTCACCCCCAGTCACAAAGATCTGGGTTAAATCCATCATTCTTTTGCTCACCACACCACCCCACCCCAGTTTGCACCCAGCCTTATGCAAATCAGTCTTGACCCTGTACCTTGTGGGAACAGTCCAGCCCGAACTGCCAAGCCAGGTCCTCCCTGGACCGGAAAAAAGCATCCTGGGACCGGTTTCAGGGCATCACCCTTCATCAGCCAGGCTAGCTTGAATCCAGTGGTGTAGTGAGCACGGGACCCACGTCTGGGCGTACCCTTCCCACTTAGGGCAACATATGCAAAAGAAATAATTGATGGACGGAATGCTGGACAATGCAAACATTCACCCCCAGTCACAAAGATCTGGGTTAAATCCATCATTCTTTTGCTCACCACACCACCCCAGTTTGGACCCAGCCATATGCAAATCAGTCTTGACCCTGTACCTTGTGGGAACAGTCCAGCCCGAACTGCCAAGCCAGGTCCTCCCTGGACCGGAAAAAAGCCAGTGACTTGTTTGAAATCAGTAGAGCTGTCTGGGAGGGATGGGCTATTGCGGAACCCTTCATCTGCTGGTAGATGTCGCATTTAAGGACAAAGTCCTTGGTCTGTTTGTAAAGACCTAGCCACCAATAGCGCTGCTGCAATAATTAAATTGTAGCAGTCACCCCGCATGTGCCGAAGCCAGACCCTCATGTGCAACTAGTATTAACCTCAATCTGCAATCGGTGTTTGGTATTACTCTATCCCCCACTCCATGAATGTGAGCATATGGTATGTTCTGTGTATCTAACTTGTAGGAGTACTTGAGTGGAAAATCTTTAGGCAGGTGGGTGCAGTCGCGTGCAGCGTTAACAGCCACCATTATGTCTCTGTCTGTCTTCGTGCTAGAACGAGTAAGTGCAGCAAACGCAGCAGTGCAAACTGTTGCTTTTGCGGCTTCATCAGCCATGGAATTCCCTGCAATGTGAACGCCAACACGTTGATGACTCAATGTGTGTATTACATGAGTCCGTGCCAAGCAGACTTTCAGCTTTGCCACTTGTTCCCAAAGCATCTTGTGCTTTATTGTGCAATCCTTTGAATCTCTGAATCCATTCTGGCTCCAATAGTGTAGGTGTTCATTATAGGACTGGACACAGTAATACGAATCACACACTATAAGTGTGGGGAATCAGGGATCCATATTTCCTAGTGCCAGAATTAGAGCTTTAGTTCTGCCAGCTGCGCTGTGCAGTCACCGAGTGACTACGTGTAGGTTTTCTCAGGATGGAATTCTCCATCGTGCATGCGCCTTTTCACAATTGCGCATGCAACTGAGCATTGGTGCTTAGTCCTTACCTCAGGCTAGGCAGACCCATCAGTATATATGATGTAAGCATTGCAATCTAGAGGCATTATTTCATTATGCAGAGAATATACTTGTTCGTACTGCAGAAAAGCTGTGTAGACTCAAACCTGTAGTCTACATCTGTTGCAGTGAGTGAGTTAGCCCATTGTATTCATCGTGTATGTGGCATTTGGAACGCTTTCTTTGGTGACAGCCTCTAAGGTCGGCACCGGGGTCAAGACAATTATGCGTTTACCCTGAGCCAGGGATCACTCTCTCACTATAGCACTCTGTACTGCTATTAGGATTTTTTCAGTAGGTGCAAAACGCATTTCAGCATTAGAGTATAAATGCGATTTGTATGCAATTGGTACTATGTCACCTTCATTGAACGTGGTGTAAGTGTACTCTGATGTTCCTGCAATGACGTGGATCACCAGGTTCGTTGTGTTCACATGTGTGTGTTAATGTTTGAAAGCTATCATGTCCGCTTGGACGGAAGATAAAATGTGTGTGTTCCTGTGTCCAATGTGTGCTTGAGAAGTCTAGACATATCAAGCCGTAGAATGGTTTAACTAATTTTGTGTAATCTGGAATGTATGTTCTGCCAAAATGTAGGAATACCATTATGGATTGTAGTCTTTTCAATGTTGTTGGAGTTTGAAGCAGCGCACATTTCTCTAAGAAGTGTGTCAGCTCAAATCCTAGAAAAAGGACATTGAGGTGGGCAATTTTTGATTTTTTTAAATTGTATTTGTGGCCCATGTTAGCAAACCCTAAAATTATACGATCTACTCGCCAAGGTTTCCATGAGATCATCCGTCAAATATATCTCATCAACATAGGACAATGGGGGGGGGGCGTGGCCAAACCGGCTATGAGAGCGGACGTGCTCTGCTGAGGCTCCACGATCGGGCCAGCAAGTCGCCCGTTTTCCAGCGCCGTTTTGGACGGCAAAAACAACAGACAGGAATCGGAGGGTGAGCTGCGTCTGAAGGTTCCCCCAAGACCCCACATCCGAGGGTTTTACTGTGGGAAAACCGAAGAAAACGGCACTCGGGCTGATGACGGCAACCCACCCGCTACTAACTACAGGCTCTAAGCGGCGCAGCCCAAAGCGGACATTATCAGCGGCGACGGGAATCAGCGTGCTACCGCACCCGCTCCCACCGCTGATATACCACAATACGGACCTGCGGCGTGAGCTCCAAACTGCGGTGTCGGAGACCCACCGAAGCTCAAGGGAGCCCTCCTTTCTTGGCGATGCCTGGACTTAAGATGGCGTCTAGGTCCCGAAATCACCAGCGCTACTGAGACCCAGGCTCAGCGGCCTTACACGGACACCCTACCTCAACGAGTCGGCGGTGAGTGACCGGACTCCCTGCAACGGGGGGGAAGGGAGAAGCCGATAAACCACCCCCCCCCCTTTTTTTTTTTTTTCTTCGTCAGCTTTACAAAGTGCGGGACTGCTCTCTCCTCGAGGCTGCCTGGACCTAAGATGGTGCCCGCGACTCACAACGAGCAGCGCTGTTAAGGCCACGACCCGGGAGCCTCTGTGAACATTTCGCATTCACAGACTTAAGGTGAGCCACTGGATTCCTAGACACGAGCGAGACCACTACAGCGAAACCCCTCCCTCCCCTCCTCAATACAGCGAGTCCCAGACACGCCTAAAAATGGACGCTGCCTGACTCTGACATGGAGGTGCCATAACCACTATCGCTCCCGCCTCAGCCCACACACTTCGCCAAGGGTGCAACATACGGACAGGCTGTCGCCTCGCCAAGGATCCCCGCAGCACCCTGCCCACCGGCACCTACACACGCAGATCCACACGCCCTCCCAAAACCTGTAGGGAGGCGAACTGGACACGGTGACAACCGGAGCAGGGGCTCCCCTCCTCTCAAAGGTCAACTGACCCAGTACCATCCAGTATCCTGCCAGTCGGGCACCAATCGTCTACCGGGTCCCCCGGTCCAACGCCGAGACGCTTCAACTGTAGGCTGTACGCCCCACTGTCCTCAAAGACGATTGCGACATAACGGACCCTCATAGACGCCACAATGGGGAAACCAAGGACATCCCAGCACACCACGGTGCCCGAAACCGCCCCCGAAAACATGCCCAACGCCAGGGCGTGGAATGCATCTACTGCGCCACAGACCGACCCATCAATCTCAGACAAGCTGGATCAAGTATTGACAGCCATCGAACATTCCAGGATCTCCGTGGAAAAGCGCCTGGGCACCCTCGCGACGGATATCAGCCTTCTACGGGACGATCACCGCAAACTCGCCGACAAAGTGAAGGAGGGGGAGAAGGATCTAGCCGCGCTGCAACCCACTATCAAAATACACCAAACGACACTGCAAGATGTCCTGAGCCGCCTGTCCACCATAGAGGAACGTACGGACGACTTGGAAGTGCGTTCGCGACGCTGCAACATTCGCGTGCTGGGCCTTCCGGAGGGAATTGAAGGCATGGACCCATTGGGGTATATGGAAACATGGGTGAAATCGTTCACCCCCGCAACGGACAGGACAGCATTCTTCTCCATTGAACGTGCCCACAGAGTACCAGCTCGCAAACCTCCACCAGGAGCACCCCCCAGACCGATGCTGGCGAAATTCTTACATTTTCGAGACCGGGATGCGGTGCTTCGAGCAGCCAGACAAGCAGGCCCCCTACACGTGGAAAACAAGCAGATAATGATATTTCCAGACTATGCACGAGCGGTGCAACAGCAAAGATCCTCGTTCCTGGAAGTAAAACATCGGCTGCGTGCGAACAAAATACAGTACTCCCTCCTTTTCCCAGCCCGCCTCAAAATACTCTATAATGGCACGGCTACCTTCTTCACGAGTGCAGAAGAGGCACACGACTGGACGGACCATCACTGCACGCAACAATCTAGAACGGAATTCACACGAGACCCGACCTTCAAAGCACCTCGCACCAGGAGACGCACCCCAAAACGGCAACACAGCGGGGCAAAGACCATGACCCGGACCGACACCCAAGACTCCCCGGATCTAGAACAAATCATGAAAGAGAGACGGGAGGCCCTACAAGCGGTAATTGACCTACAAGCCTCCTCCCAGGCGGAGGCCATCGATCGAGCTCCACACCTTTTCTCTTCAGAAGGGGAAGACGATAGTGATGGAACAATCTCCGGAGTGGACTCAGTTACACCTCCCATGGTCACCCCCCAGACAGCTGATTCTATGATGGATGGGCAAATGAACTCCCTTCCAGCATGAAAGGATCTCACCGCCCACTCCAAACGACCTACGTAGCCTGCCCTTCCTTCTTGAACACTTGTGACATAGACATGATTTGACATGCTCCAAACGTCGCTTCGAGATCCTACAACGGCCCGATCGGCGAGACGTCTCGCCTAGCACGTACTGCCACCCCCATTGTTTATCGTTGCGCTCTCCTGTTTAGAGAGAGTAGGTTTGGATGTATCGCAGACTGCGATGGGTCCTCAGTATTGGGAACGTTTCCCGACCCTAGTTTCTATTTGTAGTTTCCTACCCTCCTCCAGCATCACCCCCCCCCCATGGAAACACACGCAACAGGGTACCCGAGACATGTCTACTGGAGACAGATGGCAGTGTATGTGCCCCCCACACCAAAAGAGATTCATTGGTCACTAGGCTCCGGCAGGTACAGCCCACCCACACGAGCACCAACGATATCACATGGCTGTAAAGACACAGAATGCTGACATCAGCATCCTAACGCTTAACGCCCGAGGTCTTCATACACCACGCAAGCGCTACGCCATATACTCATACACGAAGCGCCAAATCGCTCGGATCGCGTTTCTACAAGAGACGCATCTTACTAACACTGAGATAATCAAGCTGCAGTCCAAATGGCGCGGTACCATATGTGCCACATCATACTCCGCTTACGCACGGGGAGCGCTGATCTGGGTCAGACCAGGGACCCCCTTTCAGGAACTTAGACGGGTGGTAGACAAGGAAGGTAGATACGCCCTTTTAGAGGGCCTCTTCGATGGACACTCTGTACTACTGGGCAGTATATACGCCCCGAACGTAGAACAGGACAAGTTTTGGGACCGCCTCACAGGGGTACTCGCCCAATTTGCCTCCATACCATGGATTTTAGGGGGCGACTTCAATTGCACACTGGACCTCACTCTAGACCGCTCCCACCCCCGCCCACACACTCAGCCGCCCAGAAACAAACAGAACGATTCAGAGCCTGGGTCACACAATGGGCACTCACTGACGCATGGAGAATGCAACATCCGCAGACTAGGCTATATTCGTTCCATTCCATCCCACATAACCTTAGAGTCCGCCTAGACAGATTCTTATGTTCAGCGGCGATTCTGCCCAAAGTGCAACACACTGATTACATGGGTAGGATAATTTCTGACCACGATGCTCACATTCTGCAATTAAACTGGAGACCCCCACATCCCCCAGTCCCCACATGGCGCCTCCCACGGGACTGCCTAGCAGACCCAGTCTTCAAACACGACCAGGGGCAAAGTATACAGGACTACTTCACAAACAATGTAGGGACAGCATCCTCCACATTGATAGAATGGGACACATTTAAAGTGGTAGCCTGGGGAGAATGTATTAAGCAAATAGCTGGAGTTAAACGGACCCTAGAGCAAACACTCACCAAAGCCGAAAAACACCTCGCCACCGTTACTAAACAGGATGACCTATCGGAAGAGGTAGCGACACAGATCGCCAAGGCCAGGACAGAATATATGGCGGCTTGCGTCGACCTCCGACGCTACAACTTTAGGGCGTATGCAACCCGAATGCACAAGGAACGCGATAAAACGGGTACCTTGCTAGCATGGTTAGCCAAACAAGACAGTGACATGAAACCCATAACCGAGGTAATAGACCCCCACGGTAATTTAGTACGATCCCAAGATCAGATCCTTTCAGCATTCCATCAGTACTACTCGAAAGTTTACTGGCACCCAATCCCGATTGAGCAGGACATAATAGATCACTTTCTCGACCCCCTAACGATCCCTGCGATTACAAGTGAGGACAGTACGTCATTAGAGGCGAGGATACAACCTGTAGACATTACCCATGCCCTACGCACCTTAGCTTGCAACAAAGCACCGGGATTAGACGGACTCCCTGTAGAATATTACAAGACCTTCTCCCCCCTATTGGTCCCTCGATTGGCGGCGATGTACACCACGGCATTAGATACAGGGGAGTTACCGAAATCCCTCCGGGAATCGGTTATCGTGACTTTCCTGAAGCCCAACCGCGATCCACAATTGATGGCGTCCTATCGCCCCATCACGCTCCTATCCACCGATTGCAAGATCCTAGGAAAGATATTAGCGGACAGATACACGCAAATTATACGGCCCCTGGTACATCCCGATCAATGTGGTTTTGTCCCGGGCAGAAACACATCCCAGAATATAAGCCGACTATTCCACGTCCATCTCTTCTCGGTTCTACAACGAATAGAACTCGGCCCCACCCTCTTGGCGTATACACAGCTCTTATACACCAAACTCACCTCGCGCGTTCGTATAGGGCGATACATCTCACCAGAATTCGCGGTGCAACGAGGCACGAGGCAGGGCTGCCCGCTCTCGCCTCTGCTTTTTGCCCTCGCGGTAGAACCGCTGGCCATACGGCTGCGACAGGAGGGAGAACAATGGGGCATTCCCATAGCCAATGCTGTGCACAGTGTTTCTATGTATGCCGATGACCTTCTAATATATATTAGGGACATCACCGAGGATTTAACGCCCATTTGGGTCACGCTGACAGAATTTGCAGAAGTCTCTGGGCTAAGAGTAAACTAGGAGAAATCTACGGTGTACCCGTTGCACCCGAACCTTCCCCCCCGGGTTGTCAGACTAGGTGATCAGAACATCGCCTGGAGCGCAGAGGCCCCCGATACCTCGGGGTTCGTCTCTACCACACCCCGACTGATATTTATGAAGGTAACCACCGTAAGGCGCTGGCTGGCATCAGATCCTCTGTAGGGTTCTGGAAAAATCTCCTGTTAGCTCCGATTGGCCGAGTGGCCATTGCCAAAATGATAATGGTTCCGCGGCTACTATACCACTTCACGAATCTGCCAATAATCCCACCCAGAACCTTCTTCCGCGACTTAGACACACTCCTCAGTTCGCTGATATGGGGAACAAGCAGACATAGGATAGCACTAGCGAAGCTACAACTACCCACCACGCAAGGGGGATTGGCCGCCCCATCCTTCGAATCCTATTTCCTAGCCGCACAATTACAGTGCCTGTCCTACTGGACGGCAGGCAGACACGTAGGGGAGACGTACACCACGAATGGCCCAGTGCCCATTCCAGAACTCCGTCGACTACTATTACCTGGCACCAAACCTAGACGTACATATCCCCTACAGGTAACAATTGCACGCCAGTGCATGCAAAGGATACACCGTATGTCGTCAGGGAGGCCCCCATACTCCCCCCTTCTTCCACTGGTCGGATGGCCCAAACATGAACACTACTATACACCTAACATGCTACATGCCTGGACAGACTGCGGCGTCACCGAAGTTGAGTCGCTATTCGAAGACGGCCAGCTTAGGCCCTTCCAGCGACTGATAGAGGAACATGACCTCCCCGCCGGCCAATTCTTACTCCACCGTCAACTCCTCGCAAACTATCGACAGTATCATGATCTCTCGACAGGGGAACCAAATACACACCCGGTCATACACGCAATTTTGCATATGGGAACGGGACGACACCTGGTCACATGGCTCTATAAAGCCATCAGAGAACTCAGGAACAAACCGCTAGAGACCCTACGAACCACCTGGGAAGACGAACTAGGCCGCTCACTACATGAGAAAGAATGGGAAAGGGCTCTCGAACACCCCAAGACGGTGTCTCGAAACGCGCGTTTTAAAAATATACAATTCTACATCCTACACAGAGCGTACTTGACACCAGCGCGCCTCCAACGCCTTTACCCCGACACCCAGTTCCTATGCCCCAGGTGCAACTCACAAGCGGCAGATTTTCATCATATGTTCTGGAGCTGCCCCACACTACACTCATACTGGCAACACATTCATAAGTCACTCGGGGATCTTACTGGACTCACATCTCTGGATACATGGGAAGCCTGTGCACTAGGTATTTATCAGAAGAGAAAACACAAAGTACCCCTCAGATTTGTCTCCCTGGCCATTTTATTAGCCAAGCGACACATAGCCATGCACTGGCGGTCTCCCACAGGCCCTCCAGTCGCTGCATGGGTGGGGGCGGTACACAAATGGGCACTGGCGGAGGAAGAGACATTACGGGAAGAAGAGGTGAAAGGGATGCGCAAGCACCCCATATCCCTGGACTGGGCTATCCTACTGAATCAATTCAAACAACCACTGACCCCTGACGACCTGGAGGGAGACCCTCGTACACCACAAGACACACAATCGCAGACACAGGCCACGAACGCCGGATCCCCTCCCGCAGCACACATTGAAAGTCGTTAGTTCTAAGTGCTATGCTATACGATTTAACTGACAGCCGGACCCCGGAGCTCGACCGACCACTGGTCCCCCCCCCCCCTTGCCCCTAGAAACACGCAGAACCATCATTCACCGGGGCATATGCTGCCCTGAGATCTCATTCGACACCTGTACCCAAGACTCCATGTACACCCCCGTTTTTTCCACCCCAGTTATGTTCAGAAATTCTCTGTAGAAAGACCTCAATAGTGACAGGAAACTTAACTAATAACTGTGCGAATAACAATGCATTATGATATAACTGCAAGGAAATGTGATCCGATGAATCGCTACATGATGCAAAACGTCACTGTAAATGCAAAATGTCAATAAAAATATGTAAAAAAAAAAAAATCAACATAGGACAATGCCTGGCCATTACAATTTTGTAGTCGCTCTGTTGCTCTGGCTGAAAACAGCCAGGGGCTACTCATATACCCCTGGGTCAATCAACAGAATTGCCTCTGAGAGCCTAGCGCCGAAAATGCGGTCAGATGGCTGCATCCAGACTTAATTTGGCATGGCGGTTTTAGCCCACCCAAGTTATTTGATGTTTCTTTTGGGGAGACAGGCCCTCTGCAAGTTTGGGCGGTGGGTGGTTTTAAACTCGCAGAGCAGTGTAGCAGGGAGGGGAAATTACTGTGGTTAGATCAACTGTTAATCACTATGTTGACTCCTTTGAGTAGTTACTCATCTACAGAAAGGTCAGGAAGAGCAGGGCTACAGCATAGGATACGGGGGGAGACGCAGATAGGAAATCCCCTTACAATGCGGAGCCCCCACATACACAGCATCGTCACATCAATGGACACTGGACACACACAGCGGGAGCTAAACATATGGACTTGGAACGTAAATGGTCTGAGCAGTAAGATTAAGCGTACACTAGTTCTTCAGCATCTATGTCAGCATCCCCAGGTAGTAGTATTACTCCAAGAAACACATCTCCATGGGAACCATTATAAGGCCCTGACAGATTCGGCTACACATTATTGACACATGAAAGCTATACCACCGACTCGTGAGGTACAGGCATGCAACTCAAAATTTGTACCATTTGTCCTCCACCGCACCTGGCACGAACCCTGTGGTCGTTACGTAGCCCTGTCGGGGACTTGGGAGGGCATTACACTCAACGTCTGTTCCCTGTACATCCCACCAGGACTGCATGCAGCGACCCTTACGGACATTAGTGCCCTACTCTTAGAAATGCTAACCGGGATCCTTATACTGGGAGGCAACATGAATGCGGTATTAGAACCTGGGATTGACAGAATGAGTAAGGCTACCACTCAGGGTGAAATGGGACCACTACAGCCCTTCTTGGAGGCCCTGGGACTGATAGACCACTGGCGGGTGCACAACCCACAACAATGACAATACACATACTTCTCACCAATGCACGGTAGTTTCTACCATCTTGATCACATCTTTACACAGCATATGTACGCAGGCAACTTCTGGGCCACGATGCATTATGCGCAGGGTATCTCCAATCATTCCACGGTTGGGGTCATGCTGAGCAGACCGGCCCGAGACTATGTAAAGGCCCCCAGGGTAGACGCATGTTTTCTGAAGGACAGGCACTTCAAGGAGACAGTTAGGAAGGGTGCAGACACATATTTTAGTGAAAATCAGGGAACGTAAATTTCACTTCAGTCCTTTGGGGAGCGTTCAAGACTGTCATGAAAGGCCAGGCTCTGATAGGGGGCAAGAAAAGGGAACACCGGCTCAGATGTGAAGCTTTTGAGCGTGATATCACAGTACTAGAAACCAGAGTATTGACGGAGGGAATGGCGAGCCTCAGTCACCAGTTGCACCTCAGACAACAAGATCTGCGGATGCTAGCGGAAATCAGGGCATGGAGCCACGCGCTGGCAATGCAACGTGGTTGTACGATGTAGAGGATAAGGCCAGCAAATTGCTGGCCTGGCTTTAAAAAAGGGACAAAGAGTGTTCTTGGGTGCTGAAGATTGCCGATGGGGGCAGTGTGCTCCAAACGACCAGTGTAACTATAGCCAACACCTTTGCTAACTATTATGAGGGTCTCTACACCCCTGCAACGTCTAGGACTGATGCAGTCTGTGCTAACTTTCCGAAGGATATAGCCCTCTAGACGCTCACAGGGGAGGCAAGAGAAACTCTAGAGGCCGATCTGACAGAGGAGCTTGTAGTGGCAATATGAGACCTACAGTCTGGGAAGGCAGTGGGGTCCAGTGGCCTGCCAGTAGAACTCTACAAAGGGGGTTGCAGATACACTGGCCAAGCACATGCTAGCTATGTTCCATGAGGCGCGTGAAGAGGGTTGTCTGCCAATAGATCAGCGTATTGCCACCATTGTTGTTATACTCAAGAAGGGCAAGCCGCTGACGGGCTGTGGCTCCTTTAGACCTATATCCTTAATAAATTTAGAGGCTAAGGTACTGGCAAAGATCCTGGCAACCAGGCTGTGCGCTGTTATCACCTCAATTGTACATCCTGACCAGTCAGGCTTCAAGCCACATAGAAGCACCCACGTCAATTTGAGACACCTGTATGGGGTACTACATGGGACTAATCCACTTCGAGCAGAGCAGGCGGTGCTGATGTCTCGATGCCAAAATGGTATTTGATAGCACTGAATGGAACTACATCTTCACCACCGTGGCCAGGTTGGGCTTTGGGCCGAAATTCTGTGGCTGGGTTAAACTCCTATATCAGGGCCCACTGGCTAGGGGAGGGTTAATGGGGCAGTGTCTCGTGTCTTTGCCCTACAAAAGGGCACTAGGTAGGGATGCCCCCTCTTCCCTATGATTTTCACACTGGCACTTGAGTCGCTTGCAGCCTGAATTTGTTAGGACCCACTTATATAGGGGGTGAGGGCTGGCGGAGATTGGGCGAAGCAAATCTCATTATATGCCGACGATATATTACTTAACCTTACCCAGCCGTCTCTTTCCATAGCCAGAATTCTGCATCTCTTTGACTTCTTTAGGAGCTATTTGGGCTATCACATTAACTGGGCTAAATCACTGGTCTTTCCTCTGTCGGGTGGTACCCCGAAGCTCCCCTCCTCATGCACAGCACCGTTGGCATTGGAGGAATTTCAGTACCTTGGGATCTATATTACCCAAGACCTACAGGAGTTCCTGTACAGGAACCTCCTCTCGCAGATAGATCGGCTGCGTGGGGATGTAACACTGGAGGAACCTGCAGCTAACCTTGTTGGGCAGAGCAGCCCTATACAAAATGATGACCCTCCCATGCCTCCTCTTTGTGCTCCAAAACACGCTCTTCAGGGTCCCACCGAAGTTCTTTCGGGAAATCGACCATGAAGCCTGCTCACTGCTATGGAAGGGAGGCACCTCGTGCATAGCGCTGTGTAAACTTCAGAGGTGGGTGTATGACGGCAGAATGGCGGTCCCGGATATTGTAAAATAGTACTGGGCGACGCAGCTATTAGTGGTCAAAGACTGGGTCTTCGCGGACCATCAAAAACCGACCTATCGAGTAGATAGGGAGGCTATGGGTCATAGAGGTCACGAGACGATCCTTTATCACAGGATGCGTGAACAGGACTTGCCACCACATATCCACACAGTGGTTAAGATATGGAGGGAGGTCACAAACTATTTGGGCTGGAGAAGTAAACTCACCAATATGACCCCGCTATGGAACAGTAACTTATTGCACGAGGTGGGTGGTTTGACTGGTTTCTCGAGGTGGGAATTAATAGGTATAGATCACCTGGGCGATATCTGGAGGGACCAAGCCTTGGTACAGTTTGAGGTCTTGTGCCAGGAATACGAGCTGGTGGATTCGGAGAAATATACTAGAGGGAGAGCCACTACCATAGAAGGCAATCTCTATAATCTGCAGCAAATTGGTCAACATCTCACCTGATTCGTTAGTGGTGCTTAGAGATGGCTGGGCCGAAGACCTAGGTGACATAGAAAACGATGACTGGGTAGAAGCCATTCAGAGCCTGCAGGAATTTGCAATCTGTGCTCGGTTTTGACTAGTCAAACTCAGGATTACGCATAGATCTTATTACCCCAGGACCCTGCTAGCTAGAATAGGAGGGGCGGATGCATCATCCTGCCTCTGGGGGTGCGGCCAGGAGAGCACATTCTTTCATATCCTATGGTACTGCCTGGGGATACAAGAGTACTGACGACAGATTACTGAGGTAATGTCCCAAGTCTTAGCATAGGAGGTTCCCATGGATGCAAAGTGGCTTCTCCTGGCAATATAGGGAGAGGAGTCCGGACCCATGTATCAGAAAATCTGGTTGGTGGCTGCTGCCGTTGTGGCCAAGTGCTGCGTTGCATGGGTCTGGGGCAGTGCTGTTCCACCCCATGGCTTGAAGATTGGGAGTCTGATCTGGACTGGTGTCAGAGAGCAGCACAAGTAGTTGACCAGAGTCTGCCCTAAGAAATGAGAGATGGTATGGGGGGCCTGGCGAGACTTTAGGGTTTACCGACAGGGAGAGCCATTGTTGGAAGAGAAGGGTAGAACACTGCTGTTGAGTCGATACTGGTGTAGGCCGCACGAAATGCAACAGGCCGTAAAAGCGCCATTCAAGCTAAATGTCCATGCTCTGCCTTTTAATATTGTAACTCTTTATTACTATGTATTAAGTACATGCTGTGTGATGAGCAATGTTTGAAAAATAAAGATTTAAAAAAAAAAAATTCTGCTTCTGTCACGCAAAACCACCAACAGTCGATCCATCACTAATCTCACTACTGATAAACTATGGGTTCCTGCCTCCATGATCAAGTCCCTGTGTTTCCTCGTAAACGGCAAACTCTCTCTCAAGCCTCACATGCGAAAACTATCCCAAATAGCAAACTTCCACATAAGACAACTAAAAGGAATAAAACATCTCCTGTCCATTGATCAACTCAGAACGGCGGCCCAAGCCTTAGTGATCTCCAGAATTGACAGTGGGAATCTTACTTTGTGGTGTTCCCACAACCACTCTCCGTCCACTGAAAATGACTCTCCATTCCACTGCGCGCCTTATCTCAGACAAAAAAAAGGTTGTCCACATCTTACCTATACTGAAAGACCCACATTGGCTTCTGCTAGAGGCCCGGATGAAATTCAGAAATGGTTGCATTACCCTCAAAGCACTTCAGATGGGCCAGCCCAGTTACCTCTCAGATCTAATGAAAATATTGGGTGGAATCAGGCCGTCTGCAGCAAATCCTTCCTCCTGCTAAATCCTCTGATATTCAAATCATCCTTGGCTCAAAAACAGTCTTTCTCCATTGCAGCTCCCACATTTTTAGAACTCCTTGTCCAACAAACTAAGAATGGCACCCTACATCCTTGCCTTCATGAAGCAACTTAAGACTTTTCTATTCAAAAACCACTTCACATCAAACACTTAACAGATCAAACCAATGCTCTCTACTCTTCCCCCTTCTCTCAGCAGAGTCATCTACCCTACCTTTATTGTTCCTCTCTTCACCCCCGCCTCTGGTTTCTAACGTTCAATATACCGATAAAATCTGTTACTTGTACACATTATGCTCCAGTAAAATGTAAATCTTGCTAAATTGCAAAGCGCTATAATACCACTTGGTGAAGTAGCGCTATAGAAAAACACGCTAAATAAAATTTATGTATAAACAACATAAATTACTTTAGGAGACATAACCTGGACTGAATCTTGGAGGAATATAGTGTAGGTATGGGACTCACCCAAACTCCCTGCTTGGAAAGGCAGGTACAAAATGATTTCACTTTCCAAATTCTTATACATGCTCCAAAACACGCCGCATGTAAAAAAAGGTAAACAATGTAACAAGATCTCTGTTGTGGAAGGGGGTGCCCCCATGGTTGCATTAAAGACTTTGACCAGAAGGCCAGATGAGGGCAGAATTGCCTTTCCAGATTTAAAATTGTATTTTTGGTTGACTCAGTTGTTGATAATTAATTACTCTGTACATGCCTAACAACAGGAACTGGGGGTTCGGGCTCATAGGAGAGTGATGGATCCAAGGGGCTACCCGGCGGCTTTGTACGGTGGGAGAAGACGAGGGCATGGTCCATGCCGACAGTGACGGTTATCAAAATGTGGCAGAGTGCAACTTTGAAAACTTAATCTCACCTTGGAACCACCACTATTGGACTGAAAGATAGTAGCAGATTTGAACAGCCTGAAGGGATTTAAGAAGCAGGATATAATAGCCATCTTCAAGTTAGGAGACATATGGGGAACGCAAGGGCTCTTGTCATTCAAGGAGCTACAAAGATAATTTGGATTATCGGATAGTTGGAGGTATAATTATCTTCAGCTCAAACACATTCAATAAATATAATGATGCACTTCAAGAAGTTCAGGAGAAAAACTCCCTACAGTACAGGGTGTTAGTGGCCCCTCTACATAGACACACAGTCTCACTAGTACATACTATACTCGTAAACAAATATCTGGGGCCACTCGATGCCTTCAAAAGCAGATTAGAGAGGAACTTCTGGAGGATGAGGACTCGAGGGAGGAGGCGTGCAGGTGATCCAGAGAGGTGGCGTTCAGCTCATGCAACACAAGATATTGAATTGAGCATACCATACCAGAACCCGGTTGATAAAAATGGTCCGAATCGAAGATAATAGGTGCCTGAGAGAGTGTGTTTATGCCGGTACAATATTTCATACACTAGGGGCTGCCCACAGCTGCAAGATTTCTGGATTAGGAGAAAGTGGACTTAAAGGTTTAATTGGCGTTATTGGAGATATGGCGGGACTATATACCACCAATATATGTACAGTTATTTTGTAACTAACATAGCGTTAATAGAAGGGACATCATACGACTTTGGGGAAACTCACCCCTTTCCCCCACCAGCACTGGAACATTGGGCTGTGACTATGGACTGGTGTATTGGTGTATGCAGGCTGTAGTGTCTGTGTCCACAGCGCCAGGATGCCCATGGAAATTCTAAAGAATATGGGGCCTGTGGAGAGCTTCTGTGAAGACAAATGATCAGCCCTGTCTTCGGCAGAAGGCTGGATAGGAAACCATAACAAATCCCACCAGGACATGGAGGTTGGGGATCTGGTGAAGGAAAGGGCAGGGGGGTGGGATACTTATGCCGGTACCTAATATATACTGGCCAGACGGGGAAGGCATTTGTGGAGAGCAAATTATTACTGTAGCTGTGAGTGGAATGATGTGCCTGGGATCTACTGCCTTTTGTTGTTTGTTCTTTGAAAATCAAAACAAAAAAATGCCCTGCTAATGTCAAAACTATGGCCAATCACCTAATTTCCACACGTTTAAGTGACAAATTTTGTTAACATCCAGCCAATGCCAAAATTGTTTACATACAGCAATCCTACCTTTCTTTAGAGAAAAGTGTTATCCTACATTGTGGGTGTAACAAACGTTACAGGGATTGAACGAAAACTGGAACCATATGAAAACCACATTGACACTACATTTACAGTTGTGGCAGTTTTGACTGGTTCCTGTCTGGTACAATAGGCCAACCACCAAATGTGATGCACTGTTTTCTTCAGGAGAAGTGCGTGAATGCAGAATGGAAGGGCCTTTACTGTTGCAAGTTCTGGATTTTCTGTCACATAAAGATGAGCAAATTGAATCACCCACACTTTTACATTCACTTGGCATTAGGGGTAGGTGATAGGACCCTTGCAAGCCACACAACCCTAAATCCCCATGGGTCAGAGTTTTCAGAAATGTTAGTTTGTGGATTTTCTGGGTGTTGACCAACCACGGGCCAAATACTGCAGTCATTCCTAATGGAAAGTCTGAGGAAATTGTTTTTTAGGATCAATAAGACATTTGTAGAGCATTCTGGATAAGAAAATGTAACGTGATCCACATAAGCCACACCATCCTAGATAACCTTTGGTTTCTAGTTTACAGAAAGGGCCCACAATTCATAGGGCTCTGTGGATGCTGGCCTACCAAAGGCTGAATACTGCAGCTTCCCCCGTGGAAAGTGAGAAGAAATGTGGTGTTTTTAGCTATAGTTCTGCTGTTTACAGTTCATTCTGTGTAAGAAATCTTACTGGAATCCAGGCAGGTAAGACCACTCTTTACTCTCATCGATGTAAAGTTTTCAGAAACGGCTGGAGTCACTACACTTTCCTATGTGCTTGCCGACCTAGACCCAAATACCATATCCCATGTGATAGGCATACCCACTCTTGTGGGGTACTGTTTTCAGGGGGAGAAGTGTTGGAGTGCAGCATGGCATGACATTCAGTTTTATATATTGAATTTATCTATGTTAGCCTTCCTATTGTAAGCCATTGTCCAAAGTCCAGAATTAGGCGTGGTATGAATAACGTATATCCCTAAACTCAGGTTCTTGGGTATATTTAGAAAGTGTCCTGCTTTTTTCATACCCATGTTTTATTTGCTAGATTTTTCTTCATGAAGTGATGCATTGTCGGAACACAATGAAATCATTTTAAGTTGCAGTTCGATTGATGGCTCTTGGTTTTGTAGGTGTAATGTCATGGACAACCAACAAAAACTATGTATCTCTGCAACTGTAAAAGTCTAACACGCAATGATCTACTGCTTTTGTAAAATGCCATTTATGTAGTACAACGACGTAAATCTTGTCAACTATTTCTCTCTTTTTTGTGCTAAACTTCCACTATTTCTTTAGTTAAACTTTGAGCTATCTGATCAAATGACACCTTGTAGAATCCAGAATTTTGTCTAGTTTTTAGAAATGCATAGGTCCTGGGTTCAACACCTCTTTCCCCTAATACCTGCAAGTAGGTGGTAAGTGTAAATATAGGCAATAATGACCAACTCTTAGGAAAGTGCAAAAATGGTGGTGAAGAAAAAAAATGCCCCACTCTGCCCGTCTCTGAAAACTGGTTAAAGAGTGATCTTAGCACAGCAAATCGTTTGTTGATACTATTTTTAGACAAGCATCTGCAATGCAATAGGTCTTTGAGCTATTGGCATTGTAAATGACAATGCCTTTTATTTATGTTTTGGTATTTAAAACATAAATAAAAGGCATTGTCATTTACAATGCCAATAGCTTAAACTCTCCCAAATGCGAGACCTATTGCATTCCAAATGCTTGAAGGCATTGCTGAGTTGTCCCCTTCTGTCTCCCATGGCCCCTGAAGAGCTCCCTGTTTGCTACGAGTTAAATAAACAAGCCGGTGGTCACAACTACGCACAAGAGACCCTCCTACCCTCCTGCAGTAAGAGAAACTAATTAAAGAAAATAGTGCTTACAGACTAAAGAAGACGTACTGTGTAACGACCGAATTAAAAGGGTAAGTCTTCATGGGAGGTTACAAATGAAGACAAGGCGGCACTAAGGAGGGACTAACAAGCCTAATAACGAATCAGAAGCCAGCATTCAGGAAGGACAATGACACAAGCCAATGACCAATATGGGTGGAGAGTGGCCGGGGCTTCAAGTACATATTCCAATACAGCATGGCTCGCAGCGCTTGCGCTGCCCAGGCTCGACCTAAAAAACGAAACACACTTTCATGCACCACACTCTTTCCCTATATTTAAAAGAAATTAAAAATGATGACTATTTTCTTCTTTGGCTCCTCCAGCGTAAATCACAAACTTTGATGACTGGATATCTTTGTAGGGAAACATTTTTGAAGGCTTATTTGCAGACTTCCCCACACACCAAACAAGCATTGGCATAGCCAATAGGTCTCGCTTTTGGGACCTTATAAGTATTTAGTTATGCAGCACAATATCCTTGGTGCAACAACATCAACTGTTGCATGGCTAAACACTTATAAGGTCCCAAAGGCGAGACCTATTGGCTATGCCAATGCTTGTAATGGTATGTAGAGAGAGATAACGTTGTTTTATAATTTGGTGTCCTCATACATACTAATTTGCCTTTAAGCAAATTTTCAAAATGGCCCAAATTCCAGAATTGCTTGTCTTTCTCTAATTTTCCTTATATACATGCGAGTTTACCACACGGCTGCTGCAAAAAAAATGTTGAAAAGTTGACTTGCTAATGCTGTGTGTGTTTCGCCGCATCTCTTGTCTGAGTTTGTATTATTATAATTAGTATGCTTTAAACCGGTATTGATTGAAAGACTCAATTGGGAAATGGGGTTAGAACACATCGTTCCGCAGTAATCACCGGAGTCAGTGGGAAGACAAGAAAACTGTATTGTAAGAAATTGCGTATATTTGTTTTGTGTATCAGCATAGATTATCGCCGTCAAAATAATAGCGGCCATTTTGTGTTATATGCGTTAATGGCCTGCAACATACCCCCACCCTTGTGATATATATATTTGTTTCCCGTGTCCGTTTGGTTTGGGGGGGGCTCGCCAGTGTGTGTGTGTGTAGGGGGCGGTACGTAGGTGTGAGACTGCGGAGGTTTGCCTCTTTAATGTGATTGAAGCTGTGGATTGCATGATCTATTGTATCCCTTCCCTGCCACAAACTCTTGCCAGCCCACAACATTCAATGTCTTTGAAACTTGAGTCTAGCTTCTGCTTTTCGTTGCATGGCCATTATGGGGAGAGGAAGATGGAAAATATACACGCCCGAGCCTATAGGACTTCCCGCGGTGCCGATTAATCCTTTATGGATCATTTGAGACGTTTTTCGTTTATTTCAGCTTTTCTGCTTGCATCAGAGTGTTCCTGCGAAAGAGGAACGAATGAGCGCGTGATCATGCCTTGAATTTTTAAAAACGATCTCACTTTCAAGCGAAAAGCACTTTTATGCTCCATTAGTTTTGAATTTGCCCAAACACTCGTATGGCATTAAAACAAGCCTTACTGGTTGTATAAATGTGTTGTTTCAAAAGACGGACTTGAACTTTAAAAAATATAATAACTCAACCGCCTAGTCTGTTTCATGCCTTTACATAATTAAGGCTCGGAATTTATTTCCCTTGCACTATGTTAACGCAACCCAACCCTCGTTCTCTCTCTCCCCCAGTCTTTCTACAAACGTTAATTTGCTTTCTTTATACTAAAGCAACAGCTGCAGAATTGCCTTTTGTTGAGGCTGTAAATTGGCAAATGGTACGTTGTTCGGTCTTTTGCGTAAAGATTTGTATTAATTAGACGCAAATGAAGTAAATAACTCAATAGGAACAGACACTGAACCTGCCAAATCCTGATAATTAACAGTAACAAGCACGGAGGAGCGGGGGCGAGCGAGCGCGGCAGCCTGCAAAGCAGTCCCAAAAACGCTCGTGCGTCGTGGCTGGCCTTTGGATGAGTACGCGCGACAGACGTGTGTTTCCACTTATCGCGCCCGCGACTTAATACATTAAGTCTTCGCCTCTAAGCAGCGCTTGCGCGCTACTCGAGGCTCGACCTAAAAAAGGGCTCTGTGCTGGGGGAGAGACACCTCAAGCTTCTAGCAGTCAAGTGGTTATGGGAACCCAAGTGGTCAAGCTACCACAAAAAATGTAGTTTATAAAGTCGATTGAGGAATTGTAACACTATCAGTGGTGAAGTATGTCCAATTTCACCACAATCCCTGGAGATAGTTCAATTCACAAATGCTAGTTATAGTGTAAAAAGCAAAACTATCTAATTTTCTTGCTCACCAGAAAACAAGAATGACAGTAAAATGTGGGATAATTACAACCAAGCCATATTTTGACTGAATTTCCTTAAACTCTTCGGAATGCAGACTCAAGGACCATTGTTGCAGCCAAGCCTGTTAGAAAACATATATATATAATGTAGAATCACAGCAAATTCAGAGATTCCTCTTTCCTATTTGAACGTGTGGAAGAAAAAGATATCAGTCAGTGTATGTGTTTGGAGAACACTTGCGGACATTTAGCATATGTTGTATTTTTTTTGTTTAGGTTTCATCTATGGCCGTTCTGAACACAGAGGAAAAACAAAAAGAAGACCATCCAGTGAAACCAAGAAGAAGAATATAAGTACATTGTCCAGCCTTTACACAAACATAAAACAGACTTGTAATACAATGTAGTGAGCCATTTATTTGAAACTCGTTTTTTCATATTGTGCATGATTGTATAAACGGCATACTGTACACATGATCCATTATTGATTAAATGAAAGGCAAAACGATCCAATTTAACTTCTTAAGGCAATAAATTATGTTCTTTTTTCACTTTTGCATTACATTTTTTCTGTTAAAGATATATACACGCATGTATGTGCAAATCTGTGTTTTACAGTATAAGTATGAATGGGCATTTTGTGACCTCTACAAAACATCAAATCTGGCTTCAAAAAGCAACTGTTATTGTCATCACAAATTAACATTAAAAACATTTCGTATTTGATTATTCTACTGAATCATAGTATCTAGGAACTATCCAAAACTTAATGAACAGTCAGAGATATGTTTGCACAGATGCTTGAGGTATTTACTACAACGCCAAATCCTGCAGAAACCTGATTTCCTACAGTGATTAGCATATTCTCCTACACTTCGTTTGCGTCTGCAAAGGCTTGCCTTTCAAATGCCATGATGTTCTGAAAGAGAAGGGAGATCATGGTTATTTCAGAAGTCTTACAAACATGCATCAACTGTTAAAAAGATGCAAAGGGAGCATGGTAAATAATGTTGAAACAGAAACTGCCAAACACATTTGAAAACTAGAATACAGTCATAGTCAATTTTATTGAATGGTTAATAAAAACCCTTAACAAAAACCTGTGCAAACCTGCAGGTTAACCTCCCAACCTCCCCCCCCCCCAAGGCGCCTTGAGACCCTCACGAGTGAGTGGTCGCGCTTAACAAATACTGATTGATTGATTGATTGATTGATTGGAACAGTAAAAAAGCTTAGGAATGTACAGCATTGAGATAAAACCGTATAATAAAAAACATCACTAAGTACCAATGGAGGCGATTTAGATGGGTCTTGCTTTCCTAGTAAGAAGAAAACAAATAGAGCACAGCGAGGTGGACCTTTATGGATAGGGTTAGAGCAGTAGGCCTAAGGCACAAGACACAGAACACAGACCCTATGGAGAACCGGTCTGAAAGGGTGGACAGAAGGGTTAGCTGATCTATATTAAAAGTGATTGAACCAGCAAACAGTGCATAAAATGAGACCAGCTTTGCGCAAAAGTGTTACAAGCAGTGTGCAAATTTCGTGGGGCACAGGCCTAAGTATAGAACAGTCAGCTACACAAGAATGGATAGCAAAAGTTCTCTTGCTTGGAGCCTGGCCTGATGGAGTCTGACAGTATATTTTGGAGCGGATCAGTGCAAGGAGTAGAGGTAAATGTTCTAAAAACAGGGCGATGGCCAGGCTAGGAAAGTCAGCAGCAGCTTAGGTCATTATAAAATTCTTATAGGCAGTGATGTGCATACGATAGAGAACAGTGTTTGTGAGAGACTGAAGATGTGGCTAGACCCGCCCCTTGTGCAAACCGCTGTGCGATTAGTCTCTGGCTCGGCATGCTGAACATTTCATTGTTATGGCGGTTCTGCCAACAGATCAGTTCTGCTTACCTCATTCTTCATAGTTGGTTACATCCTCACTGACACGTTGCCTCACTGAGTGATATTTAGCACCATGTTCCTTAACAATTAGGTAGCCTGCATATTTCATATGGGCAACTTCTTGACTTAAAATGCAATATTGCCAACTCCTTTCCCACACATTGTGCTTATCTAGCCCATGAAGTACAAGTATGTTTTTAGCTAGCAGACCTTCTGGTTGGACTTTTTTTCACCTCCATATTCTAGAGAATTGATAATGTTTTCCAATTATTAATTATTCCTTAACCTGGAACTCCCTTTTGACGGTAACTTGATCATGTTGCAATCATTCCAGTACCTCTTCTACTCCCTCCATGCGTCAGTGGCCCACTCCACTAATGCCTCTTCCTTGGGTTGTTTATGGTTTATATCTGTGCAGTGATGGTGCATTTTTCCCCAGATAGGATGTTGTATCTAAAATGTGTTAAAATTGGCAGTCATTAAGTGAGAATGGATTGCTGCGGCAATGCTTGAGCGGCAGGCCTATGAATTCAGGGAAAGCCTGAAGAAACCCTAACATATCTGGGGTGAATGCGTAGAGCAGTATGAAGCATTGCATGACAACTCGGATAGGTAGGATGAGTTTGGGGATCACCAATGTAAACTTGTGTGATTGCCCCTTGACAGTACTCATACTTGTGGGATTTGGGTCCTATGGAACCTGCTGCACTGAATTGTAATTGTTATATCTGAAATGCTTAATATTCTTTTTTTTTAATGTGGCAGTTACTATCCATCTTCTCCTACTGCCTTATTGAGAGTGGGGGAGGCCTGATACCTTGGCAGATGGCTGCCATTATAAGAGATCTCCACCTTCCTAGTGGAGAGCTCTGTAACTTAGGAGAAGCCGTGTGAAGGCACTGTAACTTTGCTGAGTGGCAGTCATGTTTTATGTGGCCATTCAGCAAAGGTGTTTTTTTGTTTTTTTTTTTTTGTAAAACACTCAAAAACTAGTGGCCCTGACAGTTTTCTCCCAGTTTGAGGGTCATTTAAATTTTTTCCTGTGGGACCGCCAAGCTGCCAGACCACTTGTGCCTCCTGTCACCCCTGCTGTTTGCTAGTTAGATGCAACCATTAGCCATCCATTTCCGCAAAGGAGGGAGACAACCCTGGGAATTGGCATCAATGGTCCTGGTCACATCATATTATTATATGCAGACGATGTCCTGATTTATCTGAGCGGAGGGAACAGGACACTGCCCTATGCCGTCAGGAAGCTCGAAGAATTTGGTAAGCTTTAAAGCCTCATGCCAAAGCCGAGTAAAATGTGTTCCCTATCAATCGGGCATGACAGAGGAGGTTGAGCTGCCAACAAATGTGCACCTGCTCTAGGAGACATGCTTTTTCAAATACGTGGGTGTATGAATATTTCATGATCCTAAAGATCTGATGGAAGCTAACGTTGGTGGAGTAATTAACTACAGTACTCTGCAGTCATATGGGATTTTGGTCAAAACTACTGATAGGGTTGATGGGGAGAGAGCACTCACAAAGACGGTGTTGTTACCAAAATTGCTATATTTCTTTGCTAATCTTTCATTTAAACTACCTATATATTACTCTAGTAAATATGACTCTTTATACGGAGAGACGCAGGGTTGCACTCTCTAAAATAAAGCTACCCACAGCCAAGAGAGGCTTGGGAGTTCCTAACTTCATTTATTATCAGATGGCAGCCCAACTCCAGTGAATTGCCAGAGGCTTAGTGGAGGTGCCACCGCCCGAATCACGGTGGGGCTAGAATGGGTGCATGGTAGATGACCCCCCCCCCCCTTGGGTGCCCTACTTCCAGGATACCTATAGGGCAGGGGGGAGCTGCCAGTACTCTTAGCAAGATTAGCACAAACTTGGGTGAATGCAAGTGTTAACACAGCGAACTCTACTCACCAAATCTACCGGTTCGAATACTGATAAACGAAAAAGTGAGAAATACTGAACTGGAAGTGACAGCCAGAGAATGGGAGTTAGTGCTTGAGTACCTTTCTAAGGTCTCTGGAGGTGCATGTTTCAAATTACAGCAATATATCTTTCTACATAGGGCATACCTTTTTTTTTTTTTTCAGAAGAAGTTTATGAACAGAGGTGAGTTAAAACAAAAAATAATCATACAATATTTAAGTTGTGTAGGTACATTATACATAGTAGATAAATCTACAAAATGTTCCATAATTGTTGGCTCGTGTTACGTTAAGAGAAGAAGAAAGCAGAAGAGAAGTAATAAGTCATCTTTCGTACAAACAGGGTAGCGTAAATGTTATTAATCATAATGTATGGACATTCAAGAGTCGACCATATAGATGATATGACACATATGAGCTATCAGGAGAAGAAATAAGCGAGAGGAGACAGATGTACCATCATTGAGAAGCACCTGGAGAGGGACTCAAAGGAAAAAGAGAAGGAGACACAGCCAAAAGAGTATGGGAAAGCGGTGAGGTTGGGGAGGGGGAGAGGAGAGAGGAGAGGATAGTGGTGTGTCTTAGAAGAAATGGGGAGAGGTGAAAAGAAATATTAGGGATGTTTTGCAGTAGAGGTAGTTGGGTTGTGGCCTTGAAGGAACATATCTGTGGTATTCCAGATTTTCATTGAGAAGATAGGGTGACCTTGGTGGTTATAAAGGGAAGACAAGCATTTGCAATGCAAAAGGTCTCCCATTTGGGAGAGTTTGAGCAATTGGCATTGTAAATGACAATGTCTTTTACCCATGTGTTTTTCTTTGGAGTTGTTAGAAATGGGGTTTCTGGTTATCAGTCAGAATGCACTCTGTACAAGCAGGAACCCTCACTCTAGTCTCAATGAGTAAAGTACACACCTACGTTTACCTGTGCTCACCCTCTGGTAGCTAGGCACAGAGCAGTCAGGCTAAACTACAGAGGCAATGTGTAAAACATGTGTGCAGACACCAGGTTAGAAAAATAGCCTATATTCACTTGTGCAGTGTACTTGTGCTTACCACAAGTTTGCGCTATATAAATTATGATAGTGAATGCATCCATGCAAACATACACATGTACATAGGCCCATATGTAGCTATAGATGCATACATGAGTACATACATGTATATTTACAGATATGCATACGTATATGGGCATATAGTAATACATACATTTATACATACACGAGACATTAATACATGGATACATATACATTCATACATGGATATACATTCATACATGGATATACATATACTTGCACGTGTACATACATGCATGCAATCCTATATGCATGCATGAACACACAAACATATACGCATGATTGCATGCATACGTATTGTACACATGTACCCATGTTGTATGTTTCTTTGACATCAATATAAAATACAGGGAAAACTACACAATGTATTGTATTGTAATTATATAGCGCTTACAACCCCTGACGAGGCGTCAAAGCACTTTTAGGCGAGTAGCACGCTACTCTGGAACCCATAAAGGATTAGTGGTGAATTAGTATAGTGAAATATAAAAGAAATTTGAATGGTGGACATGTTAGTCAGTTATTTGGATTGAGAAGGATAGTGGAGGGATAGAAGAGGGAAAAAGGTTTGCATTTATATAGCGCTTGCTACCCCTGATGAGGTGTTGAAGTGCTTTTTCGGAGACTAGCACACTACTCTGGCACCCATAAAGGATTAGTGGTGAATTAGTATAGTGAAATATGAAAGAAATTTGAGTGGTGGATATGTTAGTCAGTTGTTTGGATTGAGAAGGATAGTGGAGGGATAGAAGAGGGAAAAAGGTTTGCAGTATCGGCTCAATATAGCACTGAAAAAAGCAGCACTTGTTGACAGTGTCATGGCATGGTGCCCACTCTATGAAACCTAATGCCACCACCGCAGTGACGCGAGAGCGGCAATTGTCATTCATAGCCAAAGGCTTCTCATTGCACTGCGTGGAAGAAGATAAAGTGTCGCAAGAGGCAGAGGCATTCCTGTTAGGAGACCCACATGGACAAAAGCGCAATTAGCCACCACTTTCAGTCTGAGTCCATGGTAAGAGGATGCCCTTGCGGGCTGCGCCTTTCCTGGAGTCAGCTCTGGTTACAACTCTGCTGGACCAGACTGGAGCAATGAGGTGAGGGGGCTAGGCACCGAGCAGCTCTCGCAGCTGCTGGAATCTGTGCCTAAGATTCAACCGGAGCATCATGCCCAGTTTGTGAAGCTACCACAATGGGCAACTTCTAAAAACAAGATTGAGTGCAAAGTTAAACACTTTGATTGAAGAAGAGATTACCTCAGGAGTTGGGAGAAAACAAAGTCATCTTTTGAAGAAGAAACCAGCATTAAAGCGGCAGGATTTGGGCAGAAGAAATGTGACTATCTGCAAAGAGAGTTCTGCAGCCACACCAAAGTGAAAGTGTCTCTTTCGGCTTCTTATGCATTAACAACAGCATTTCCCCGTGCTTTTCTGTAGCCTCCTACCTGCTTGCCTTGGCGCTCGCTCTCCGTTCCGGTGTTGTGGAATACGGCTGCACAGGAGCCCCGCCCACTTCAGGAGAGTTGAACCTCTACTTTAGCAGGCAGAAGCAGCAGTAGTTTCCGTGTTTGCTAACTCTGTAAGCACTCACAAACTAGCTAAAATGCCTGTATTGGGCTCTATAAAGTTATCTGGGCAGGTGCACTGATTTACATACCTGTATTTTCATGGCTGGGTGCACTATCCCTTTCTATAAGTCGTAATTGAGCAATCTGGGGTGTCGCCCTTCTCCCACTATTAGCCTTCTCCCACTATTAGCTTAGCAGATGCTAATGGGAGCCTGTGCCATCTGTGCCTAACGACTTCTTGGATGCAGTTTATAGAGGCCACTTTACCTGGACCTTGTCAACAAACCCGGCCCTATATTTGTAATTGATGTTTCAAAGCTGCACTTTTTGCATTAACGAGGTTTTGCTTTCTTTCCAGTTGCATCTGGTTTTCCTATGGTTTCGGTTTGAACCTCGTGAAACGGTCCAAAGGTGTTCCACCCGCTTAGCAATTCTTGCGAAGAGGGACACGGGCATGAGGCACATGGTGCATTTTTCCCCGAATTATGATATTTTCAAGACTTACCCATTGTGTGCGCGCTCACAAGGACGGGGCATGTATGGGACTGAGCAGGTGGTGTTCATGAAAACAAAGGCAGCAGTAGACTGGTTTCGAATTGCAAAGCTAACTGTGTACACAGCGTCACTTCTACAGTTCAGGTGTCGCCCTGTTTATCCACCTAATACATCAGCGTTGTGTGCCATCACATCTCTCCATAGAGTAAAGATAAATATTCCAATAGTGCGGAAAATGCACCTCCTTGTTTAAGGGCTATGCAAACAAGATGAACTGCCTCCTGTGGAGCTCAGGATACAAAGTGACGGTTCTCCGATGCTGGTACCACAGGTCGCCCTCCAGAGGCAGGGGCACATAGAGTGCATGTGGGGGCTCATGGAGAGGCTCTGAAGGGGAAGCAGCAGACACCAGCTGGGAAGGAAAGTGGTCTTTACCATCTCCCCACCTTCGAGGTGCTTGTTTCTTTAACAGTAAAGGGGGTGAAATGGGGGCAGCAGGGGTGGGTGGTCATGTCATGAGAGTGGCATGGGACAGCGACATAATATTCATTTTCGCAGCTTCCGACTCCCCTGCACGAGTGGAGTAGAGTTGGGCTCAGTCTCCTCCCAGCTCCAAAGCAGGGAGCCAGCCTCTCCCAGCCACAGCCCAGGCAGAGGAAGGAATACCGGCCAAGCACTAGACTGCTGAGGATGTCCGAGCTGTTTGGTGGAACGACACAAAAAGGTGGCCATCTTACGTGTGAGTCTCAACGAGTTATAGACATGCTGCAGGTGTTCGAGCCATACAGTTCATCAACACATGCAAACGTGGGCAACACAAATAACTCCACTTTTGCAAAAATGAGCCAGAAACACTTGATATACGTGTTTTAAACTGTGTACGATTGCAGTGTGAATGCTTGCCCTAAGCTAAAATCGTGCGCAAAAATAAATTGCTCAAAACTAAATTTCTAAGTTGTCAGAGTTTTAACAAGTAGTTAAAGCGCAGCACTCGTGAAACGGGCGCCGCAAGAGCCTAAAAAGCCCGGCGTGCCAGGCCGCCATTTTTCAGGAAAACCAGCTGTAATTAAAAAATGAAAAACAAGTAGTTAAAGCACAGCACTTGTAAAACGGGCACCGCATGAGCCTCAAAAGCGTGGCATGCCACACTGGAAGTGCTCGTGTGAGTGGAAAATAAGTATTTAACCATGCAGTACATTGTTATGTGCACAGGATCGGGTGAACGGGCATACACAAACAAAAGCCCACATTTAATATTTAGCCATGAAGCACATTATCATGCGTACAGGATCAGGTGAACGCGCGTACACAAACAAAAGCTCACATTTTAACAAAATGCAAATGCCATGGGAAACATGAGGGTGCCGTGCTGATACAAGTGCTGAGGCAAATAATAAAAAGAGTGTGTCCAAAGGAACCGAAAATAAAGAGTAAGCTCCCATGTAACAGGGGCAGTCTCATGGGAGGGTCGGAAAGACCAAAAGGCGGGAATAATGAAGCATACTGACCAAACAAAAGCAGGCATTATGAAGGGCAGGAACAGGAGCCAATGGAAAAGATGGGAGGTGCTTGAAGCCCCTATTCTACAAACAGCGCCTTGAGACCCTTACGGGTGAGTAGTCGCGCTTAACAAACGCCTGATTGATTGATCACAGAGCAGCACATGCGCTGCCTAATTTAACCTAAAAGAGAGCTTCAAAGATAGGTAACCCAGACCCACCAGTTGTGGAAGGAAATTAGGTTGAATGATTTCCAGTTCAGTAGAATGACTTTAATGGCAATAGATAGAAGGAGATCTAGGAGGGCCATGGCTAGTTCCGGGAGGTCGAGATGCGGTGAGGCCACATGAGGGCCTAAAATTATGGTGGGGAAATCTAGAGTGAGGTTAGTTTTAAAAATGGAGTTTAATAGAGTTGTGATGTGTTTCCAGTATGGGGTTAGTAGTCTACATTTATAGAACATATACTCAAGGTCTCCTCTGGAACAGAGGTTCGAATTGGATAACTTCAGTTTATGAAGCTTATCAGGCGACCAATGTCTATGGTGGATAGCAAACAGTTTGGTTTGGTAGAGCAGGGTAGAGAGTTTATTCAAGAGAGCCAGGGAGCATATATTGTTCCATGTTTTCTCAGATAGGGGGGGATCTCCCAGTTTCAACTAAGTAAGAGTTCCATTTTAACTGTAGAGGAGAGGGCCGTTCGATGGTTTTATTTTATAAGAATTTATAGATCATAGAGGCCACATGGCCTTTAGTGTGCCACAATGTTAGAATAGGAGGGAGAGAGGTTGGTTCCAGTTGACCAAATTTGATTTTGACTTTAATTTTTAAGAAATCAATATTTGGTAGGTCAAAGTTGTGTTGGAGGGTAGAAAATGGTAAAAGGTCCCTCCCAAAAAAGAGGTTGCGAATGAAGCAAATATCCTTTTCTGCTCAAGATGAAGCTATATGTCCAGTTGAAACCTCCAGTTTTTTGCAGTACCAAAGCAATTCCAAATTTGATTTGAGAATGGTGCTCAGGAGTTTTTTTTATTAATGGCTCAAAGGGTGAAGATGGTGGCACGCATTATTCAAGAGGAGTGTATAACAGGTAGATGATCCATTGAAAGGAGTGAATACACAGTACAAGAAGAACTGCTCTGCGTCTTCGCCACAGTGCGATAAGAACAACACTTTATTATATAAACAGCTTCTGTGTTGGAGCTCAGCGAGAGGAGCACTTGCATGCAGGGATTATCACAGAACCCCGTACACGCTGTGACTGAGATGCTGCTAAGGAGGATAATCTGTACAGACTTCCAGAAACCTAATATCTGTATGGGGGCTCAACTATTCCAACTGATCTGGCAGACACCCGCTCTGTTCTCGCTAGTGTAGTGCTAGCTACAGATAGAAGTATGAAAACTTTAGCAACAATTAACATGTTTGAATTGTTCAAACTGCTTACCATTCTAACAATGCCGATTACCATAACATGTCCCATCTTTCTAATAATCGCAGCTCATGCTTTTTGTACAAGAATACGCTCATTTCAATAAATGTTTGAAAATGTCTTGTATTTTTCTTGTGTTACCTTGGGCATTCCAGAGTGACTAACAAAAGGCTAAGATATGTTTCCACTGATTCCTTGGAAATCAGAGTGTCATGCTCGAGGTTGCCAACAACACCTTTAGCCTAGTTTAGGGGTTAAATGTGGCACTGTGAGCTAGTCGGAAATCCACCAACACTTACTGATGGTATATATGGACGAATACACAATCCTGCTATATTTATAGGGACCGTATAACAGGAGTGCTTGAATAATGAAGTTGAACAATGGTTTATCTCAATTGTGAGCCAGGGGGTGTCATTGGAAAGACTAAATGAAAAGCACTTTGCTCCCTGAGAGGCAAGATATGCAGTTTGGTAGTTGTACCAGCTAGGGAAATTACAGCCACCATTTATATTAGATAGGCACAGTTTCTTGAGGGAAATTCTCGCACTTTTTTTGTGACCATAGAAATTCGGAAGACATTTTTCTATATTAGAAAACAAATTATGGTGAAGTCTGACTGGAATCATGCTGGAGAGGAAGTTAACTAAGGGAGGGGGGTCACCATCATTTTAATAGTTTCTAATTTTATGGCATGACACGGAGGGCAATATTATGCAATCTCCTTTTAGTGCCAGCTCACAGTAGCAACAATTAGAAAGAATTTAGAACTTTTAAAAATTCTAATCATCTATAAGGCATAGCAACAAGCAGCTATCTTCCTTCTTTTGTTGCTGCTGCTCACAAGATAAGTAACCTTCATTTACTCTTCTAAAATTATTTGTTTAGTTATTATTACTGCGACCTACGGGTTGACTGTATTTCTATTATATTATAATATTATATTATAAATTACTACTTCAACATCTGTAGCCCCTTATGGCTCCCAGATGAAAATTGTTAGATTTTTAGCGTGTTAATAGCTTTGCCCTTTATCTATTGGTTTGCCTTTGCGTTATTTTTTAACGCGTTTATTCGATTCATTTGGCTTTGATCTAAATTGTAGTACTAATTCCTAAGGTCTCTCCTAGACCGCAAACCCTTTTAATGTCACCGCCAGCGGGCCCGGCCCCGTATTCAAATAATGCGCTGGGGCCTCGCTCTCACCAACGCGACCCCGCGTGCACTGCCCTCAGCTTCCCACAATGAGGCTCACGCGACCGGCAGAAATGCTGCCAGCGCGTACGTGAGCCTCTCCGCATTAAAAGTTACACTTACCGGGGACCGGAGGCTGATCTGCACGTCTCTCCTCGGAGATTAACTCGGGAAGGGGGGCACCATATTCCTCATCTATATCCTGGTGCTGCAGCAACTGCAAACGCGACCGCACCGGGAGAGCTCCACGATAACGAGGAAGTGAAGCCTCGTTCCCAAATAAAAGTAAAGTACCTTACACACACACAAGGTACATTCAGAAACGTCGTTTTTTTCCCCTCCAAAACGACAGTTGTAAGGACTTTCAACTCGACGGATCACCGAGACTGCCCCCTGCGGTCCAAATATTTACTTAGAGCCTGAAATTAATCAGTTTACACGCCCACCTGCATTTTTAACCCCTCATCTACTATTCTTTTAATATTTTATTTATAGTTATTTAAAAAAAAATGTCTGATGAACAATTTGACTCTGTAGTTGAGGGAATATTAGAGGAGATAGTGAACAGGGCTATAGGGAAATTGATGGGGTCGTTGGATGAAACCATCAATAAGAAATTAGAAAACCTTTCACAAAACCAAGTAAGTGATCAACCAGGGTGCTCTTCTTGGTCTAACAAGCCCCAGAGAAAAAGATCATCAGGCGACGACCCTCACAAAAAAACTAAAAAAATCAAAAGGAATAATTGAGGGTTTACCGGAGGAAGCCGGTGATGGAGTCAGTGTGTATGACACTGTGGATGGGCATGAAAGAGGCCCGGTTGTCCCAATATCTAGCGAGTCTGATAATGACGAGACATATGAGCCAGAGCTGGAATTGTCCTGCTCTTCAGAGTTTGACTCTGACTATGAAGACTCTCCCACGACAAAAAAAGGGACATCTGATGAGGCATCAAAGGCCTCTGGGTCTAAGATGGGGATTCTAGACCCACTAGGGGACAATATGTTCGATCCCCTCCTTATAAAGCATCCCCTGTCACCTGAATGGACCCCTTCTCAGCACGTTGCTGAATATATTACCTTCTGGCTAAGAAGGGAAATTCCTAAAGAAGTGAGGTCTCGCCTATGCTCCGAATGCCCTCGGCCATCCCTCCCTGATAAAATAACTGTTACACCTGAACTAGACCCAAAGGTTGTAACCTTCATTAACAAAGGGGGAAAAGACCCCAGAAGAGGCCTAGATAGAGGTTTAAAGTCCTGCCAGGACCGGCTGCTAGACATCATTGGCCCTCTTACCAAGATCTTTGAGATGGCCGAGACCGCTTACCTGAGAAAAACACAGGTCGACCCCAAGGAATTGCGTGATTGGGCGCAGAGAGCAGTTTGCCTTTTAGGAAACGCAAACACTGCTCTTTCAAATGAAAGAAGGAAAAGTATCCTTCTGAAGCTCGACCCCAAACTAATGGAGCTTGCCAATAAGGAAGGAGGACCATCCTCCCAGGGCAAACATTTTCTGGCGACGATTTTATAAAAGAGATGGCAAAGTATGTGGGCATTTTCAGTTCAATCCAGAAATCTCAAAAAGAGATAAGGAAGTTTTTCCACGACAGAGTTTTTGGAAGGGCTGGGCGAACAAGGGGTCGGTTCCCCGGCCGAGGTATACCTTCCTCAAGACCCTTCATGGCACGAGCCAACATATTTTTTCAACCGGCCTATGGTTCATACTCAAATTTCTACCCCCAAAGACAAAGAGGTCGTTTCAGAAGCACCAGAGGTGACAGAAGACAAAAAAGCTTGTCATCAGGTAGGTCATATGAAAGACCTTTTAGATTCCCCTATAAAGGTGGGAGGGAGACTGGCCCAGTTCTGTGGGAACTGGAACTTAGTGACACAAGACCCTTGGGTGTTACAAACGGTCAGGGGATACAAAATAGAATTCATAGACATACCTATTCAAACCAAAACTCCAAGGGAAATCACCTTATCCCAAGAGCACTCAAAGTTGGTAACAAAGGAAGTAGAGGACCTACTAGCCAAAGGCACTCAATCCAGGGGATGACTTTATCAGCAACATCTTCTTGGTAGAGAAAAAGAACAAAGGGATGAGACCGGTCATAAACCTCAAAGACTTAAACGAATGGGTGGTATACCGACATTTCAAAATGGAGGGAATATATCTGCTAAGAGACATCCTAAGAAAAGGGGACTGGTTAACAAGATTAGATCTCAAGGATGCTTACCTTACTATTCCGATCTGGCCCCCTCATCAAAAATACCTCCGCTTCACATGGCAAAACAAACTTTGGGAGTTCTCGAATCTCCCCTTCGGACTATCCTCAGCACCTTGGTGCTTCACAAAGGTACTCCGCCCAGTAGCAGCCTGGCACAGAGCAAAGGGGGTAAGGTTAATAATATACCCAGACGACATCCTGAAAATGGGTCAGTCCAAGGACCTTGTATCCCTGCATACTCAGTGGACAATAGAGATTTTAGAGAAACTAGGATTTGTAATAAACCTAAAAAAATCATGCTTAACTCCAGCACAAGACACTCAGGGGCAGATTTACAAGCCCCTTGCGCCACTTTTGCGTCACTTTTAACATGGGAAAAGTGACGCAAAAGTGGCGCAAGGGGCTTGTAAATCTGCCCCTCAGTTCCTGGGGTTCATCGTAGACACTCTTCACACAGAACTACGCTTACCCAAAGAAAAGCTAAAAAAATTACGCAAAGAATTAAAAAAGGTCTTATCAGAAAAGAGTATTACTCTAAAGACTCTCGCAAGAATCCTGGGTCTTCTATCCTCAACCATCCAAGCTATATTCCCGGGTCCCCTCTATCGAGCCCTCCAAAGACTAAAAAGGAAATGCCTTCGCAAAAATCATTCATACTCACAAACTTTGTCCCTAGATCAGGAATCAAGGGAGGAACTAGAATGGTGGCCCAAGAATGCACAAGCTTGGAACGGGAGGGGGGCGTGGCCAACTGCACAGGGAAATGGGCGCACGGTAGCTTCGCTCCGTCGCGCCACTCCCGATACATCCGCCAAACTAAGACTTGCCCCGGCCACAACTGCAGGCTGAGAAGCTCGATTGCCCCTGGAGCTGTTCTCCTTCATCGGACCGAAAATCGGCCTGATTGGCGGCGCTGGGACGGCTGTGGGAGAGAGGTGCGGAGCTGCGGGGCTCGGAGACGCTGGGCGCGCCACCTTTCGTTTCGGCCGCGCACGCCCAATTGATGCCGCGGCGGCAACAAGGATCAGAGGCCCAACTGGATGCCTGGGGGGCTGGGCGGTGATTGTTCCCAGCAGTGTTTGCCCTGGTGAGTGTGCTGCCCCCCCGCCTGCCCCGCGAAGCCCGGTCGCATTGGTGAAGAGCACAGCGGGCTGTCCGAGGCCCCCCCGCGCCAGCATATCCTTAGCCGCAGACTCGCGACTTCTGGGCGAGGCGCGTTGACGTGTGGCGCACCCTCCGGCCCTGTATACCGGCCGGCCCCGCAGCACACCTGGGATACATCTGACGACCTGAGCGGCCCAGCCTGGGGTGGCGGTCCCTGCTCCTTCAGCCCCCTTGGGCCCTGCTGATTCGGCGCTGTACACCGCGGCCGCGGTGGACCTAAGTGCGCCATTTTCGCTAGCGCCGGACTGTTGACCCAACTGGGCCCTGCTCATATTATTAGAGGCCATCCCTGGAAGCCCCAGTCCTGGGGAGCTGTGCTGCTGAGGCGTGGGGTGGACTGTGCCCCTATCACATTAACAACCAGGGCCTGCGTCACCGGCTACAGCAGACTGCGGGGGCAACTGCCGTGGCGGGCCCTGAGTGGCCTCCTGGAATTGACTGTTTGGGCTGCGGGCGCACCACCTTATTGCGAGCGAAGGGGAATCCGACCCCGATAATCCTGTATTGAGGCCACCACTCATTGGATACTTCAGTGCGCGCATAACATCAAGCGATTGACCGGCTGGTGCGGCCCCAGGCGACATAGCCGTACTCTCTTCCCCCCTCCTCCCCCGCCGGCGTGGGTGTCTCCTGGAACTGCGGCACCCTTGGGTCTGGGGCCAGCTGGTGGAAACCGACAGGCCGTTGTGGGCTGGTCCCACAAGCAGGCGGCTGCGAGTAGCCGGTATAGCCCAAGCCCCCAACCTCGACGCACTACTACCTACTGTGCCACTATGTGAGCGGCCGCAGCGGACGTGGAGCACTCCAGACTAAACTCGAAAAATACACGTGGCAGAAGGGCCAGGATGAGAAGCAACCAGGGCCCGACGCTGGCGGAAACCAACCGGACCCCACGCTGCAGGACATACTTGCCTCTATAACGTCGGTGCGTACCTCTTTGGAAAGCCGTATAGACACTGTTGCCTCGGAGGTCTCGTTGATCAGAGCGGACATGAAGAAAATGGCGGAAAGAGTACGCGAAGTTGAAAATGCGACCAAGGACCTATCCACAGACACTGACCTCCTCAAGCGCCAGGTGGCCGATCTTCAGACTACCCAGGAAGCTATGGCGCTGCAACTCGATGACTATGAAGGCCGCATGCGGCGCAATAACATCCATATTTTGGGCGTACCGGAACGGGCCGAAGGGCCTGCAGCGGATCTCTTTGTCGAAGACATAATCCTCAAACGTCTGCAACCGAAGGGACTCTCCCAACATTTCTCCATTGAACGCGCACACCGAGTGCCGGGGGGAAGAGCCAGGCCTGGCGCGCCGCCCCGACCGCTTTTGGCAAGAGTCTTCAACTTTCGCGATAGAGATGTTATCCTGCAAACAGCAAGAGCGGCCCGCCACTGACTATCGACAATAGTAAGGTCACCATCTTTCCGGACTTTACCCTAAGGGTCCAGAAACAACGTCGTAGCTTCCAGGACGTGAAGCGGGCGCTGTGGGACCAAAGCATTAAATACGCCATGCTCTTCCCAGCCAAACTACGAGTGGAATCGAAGGGGAAGGTGTGGTTTTTTGCCAGGCCCGAGGACGCTTGGGACTGGCTTGAGGGCTGGAGGACTGTTGACAAACGCCATCGTAAACCAGCTGGTGACAGGAGCGGTGGCGACAGGTTGAGCCCGCAGACTGAGTCACCGCCGGGTGGCAATTCCGCAACGCAGAGCCCAACGGGGTAGGGTTTGGGGGTTTGATATTCAAGTGGCTGGTCTTTGATCATTGGGACTTGCCGTGTTGAGGCTCAGTGGACGCTCTGTGCCCCATTGGCAATCTGGCACGTAATACATATCCTGTGCCGTACAAGGTCTTCTATACTCCAATTTGGCATTTACATCACCCTCAGATGGGGGTCAGGCAATTGCTCGTTGTTTGGCGAAAAGCCTTTTATTGGTTCCATTAAAGAGAGAGGTGGTTTGAATATGTAATAAGCTGTACCTTGGTAATAGGGACTCCTTGAGCAAAGGACTGTTGGGCGCAGACTGTTCTGGCGTCAACCGCCCCTCACTTGACCTTTAACATAGTGAAAATTCTAAATGTCTAGCTTGACGCTGTTGTTTGTTTCAATGGTGTTGACATCGCTGCCCTTAGTATTGTTTTTTTTTTCCTAAGGTTCACCATGTCTGATTCACATATTGTGGGTTCGAATGCTGGGGATGTAAGTACTCTTACGAATTTCTGCTTCAGGGAGTGGGGTTGGATCACGTTCCCAATACTGTTGAGGGTGGGCGACAGGCACTCTGCAAGTTTGGGGTGGCGGGTGGTTTTGTAGCCGCTGTGCAGGGAGGCAGGGTGGGTGTTGGGTGTTGGGGGAACAGGGGGATTGGGTTCAGTTGCTTTGACTTTTGTTTTTCTAGGATGATTCCGTTTGGTTTTCCTTTTGTTGTTGGGTCTTGTTATTTTTTGCAGCAAATTTTTGTATTCATTGTTTTCTATGTCCACAGTCATGCTCCTACCACAGTCATGCTCCTACCATGTCACCACGGGGAGCTCAGGGGGTCTGTGGGGCTGCAAGCGCTAGATCATCCACACAGATTATTCACATGTGGTTCGCCTCGCGGCCACATTGTGGGCCCCCCTCCGTTTCTCACCCTCGATGTCCGCAAACTGACACTGCCTCTGCTTCTCAGCTCTACATTGTTCATCTATCTATTCCTACATGGGGCCACACTTAGCACTCAAGTTCCTTACGTGGAACGTTAATGGCTTGGGAGATAAAATCAAGCGGGGTATAGTCCTCCAGTACCTGAAGCGACAGGCGCCAGACATTGCTCTTCTCCAAGAGACACATTTAATTGGTAATTCCTGCGGTGCATTGAATAGATGGGGATACCGCTTAGCAGCTCACTCGGGCTTTACAACGGGTTCTCGTGGTGCTGGGGTGCTCATACACAGAGGCTGTCCATACTTAATAAACAGGGTCTGGTCGGATGAGCAGGGTCGCTACGTGGCGCTCTCTGGTACCTGGGAGGGACAGACTCTGAATGTTATATCCCTGTATATCCCTCCTGGGCTGCAACGTACTACACTGCGTGACCTTGGAGCACTCTTGCTTGACTTGCCCCTGGGGCTGCTGGTGCTGGGGGGGGGACTTTATTCTGGCTGTAGACGGTGCCAAAGATCGCCTCCCGCCTCGTAGAGACCCCCCAGGGGGGTCCCCATTGGCAGAGTTCCTGTCAGCTATGGGCCTAGTAGATATCTGGCGGCGACTTAACCCGACCGCCGTACAGTTCACATTTCATTCTGGAGCCCATCATAGTCAATTGCGTTCTTGACTCACATGTTTACTCACGCTCAGGATATACATATGTTTACTGAATCCCGGTGTCTGGCACGCGGAGTATCTGATCATTCCCCCTCCTCACAACGCTCACGCTCGACCTGCCCAGGCGACGCACCGCCCTTTCTATAAATCCCTCGGCGCTCAAGGTGCCTCACATCAAGGACACACTACTTAAGGAAGCGGACTGCTATTTTAAGGAAAATGTGGGGTCAGTCACCTCAGCCCAAGTCCTGTGGGGAGCGTTCGGTGCTGTTATGAAAGGCAGAGCCCTATCATTGATGGTTGGTCATAAAAGAGAGCTCACCAAGCGCGTCACTGAACTCGAGGAGGATATCCTAGCTAGGGAAAAAGCCCTGGCACTCACCCCTGACCTGAGAAACTACACTCGCTCTCGATGGTGCGACTCGATTACCGACAGCTTTTGACGGAAGCAGCCAAAGCACGATATACATCTACATGCCATAAGATATACGAACATGGTGAACGAATGGGTAAACTTCTTGCCTGGCTGGAGAAAAAAGAACAATTAGCACGGTGGGTCCACTCGGTGCGTGGGGTCAATGGGGAGGTACTCACTGATCCCCAGCAGATAGCCGATACGTTAGCTTCCTACTTCTCGTCGGTTTACACTCCCTCTGAGACGTCCCAGTCGTACGCGGCTGTGGACCTCTCGACCATGAAAGTTGCATGTCTGTCTGCGCAGGACCGAGATAACCTAGAGGGCGCGATTACAGAGGCTGAAATCCAAAAAGCGATACAGGCTGTCCGCTCGGGTAAAGCCATGGGCCCTAATCGGCTCCCGATCGAATTCCTGAAGCCACTGGCTTCTAAGCTCTCCCCCCACTTGCTGCAAATGTATATGGAAAGTCTTGATAAAGGGGCACTCCCTGCTGATGTCCGAACGGCCTCCATCGTGGTCATCCACAAACAGGGCAAACCGCCAGATGAATGTAGGGCCTATCGCCCTATATCACTCCTTACCGTCGAGGCGAAAATATTAGCTAAACTGTTGGCCAACAGACTTATCCCCTACATTACAGAATTAGTACACCCTGATCAATCCGGGTTTATGCCAGGGAGGAATACAGCTTTAAACCTAAGGCGATTGCATGGGGTCCTGGGTAGACGTGAAACGATCAGGGAAGACGCTGCGTTACTATCACTGGATGCCTCCATGGCATTCGATACTGTCGAGTGGGACTTTCTGTTTGCAGTCTTGGATAAGATGGGTTTTGGCACAAACTTTATAAGGTGGATCCGTTTGCTCTATGCCCACCCTACCGCGCAGGTGGTAGTCAACAACCATGTCTCGATACAATTCCGGCTGGGGAGGGGTACTAGACAGGGGTGCCCCCTGTCACCCTTGTTATTTGCCCTAGTTCTCGAGCCACTTGCAATCTGGATCAGGGACGACCCATGGATTAGGGGACTGAAGTGGACGGAGGACCACGAAGACCGTATCTCCCTATATGCGGATGATATTCTCCTGTATTTGGCCTCGCCCTCGCGGTCTCTCCGCCGGGTTCTCCATATTTTCCATATCTTTGGCGCACACTCGGGGTATACCATGAACTGGACTAAGTCCCAACTCTAAGTGTTGTGGGGTGCACCGCCATACACCCCGAGGGGGTATGACATACCGGTGGCAACAGAGGGCTTTAAGTATCTCGGTATCTATATTACACCGGATCCGAATTTATTCTATGAGTCCAACCTGCTTGCACCCCTGACGCGTCTTCGGTCTGACGCCAAACACTGGCGATCCCTCCCCCTTACACTTCTGGGGCGCGCAGCCCTCTTTAGGATGCTAGCACTGCCGCATTTTCTCTAGGCACTGCAGAACACCCCTTATAAGATTCCTGACAACTACTTCGCTAGCATCGACGGCGTTGTACGTCGACTACTGTGGGACGGACGGGCCCCACGCATAGCTATGACAAAGTTGACAATGGGGTGGTATGACGGGGGTATTGCACTGCCCGACATGAGACTCTACTACCAAGCGTCCCAACTGGCTCCAATCAACAAATGGGTACATGGGGAGTATGATGACCCAAATTTCCGCACGGACCGGTGGCTCCTGGGACGGGGGGTTACGCCAGGGCACTCTACGCTAACCCTCACAAGCTCAATCTCACGGGACCCACAGCACGGACAGTGGAGGTTTGGCACGGAGTGAATAGAAAGTGGGGTTGGCACAATAAACTCACAAAGGCCACACCACTCTGGGAGCCGGATTTCTTGGGGCAGCTCAGCAAATGCCCTGGCTTCGACAAGTGGGATATGATAGGTATCACGACGGTGGGTGACATGTGGGTGGGGGGAAAATTGGCCACATTCTCAGACCTGCAGATCAAATACAAGCTAGCACAGACCGAGGCATTCCGATATTTGCAAATTAGCCACGCAGTTAGGGCAGTCTTACCCAAGGACGCCCCTCTACCTGAGGCCTCTCCATTGGAGGACCGACTGATACTTGACCCCATGCACAAAAAGGCCATATCTCTCACATACAAAAAGCTGGTGAACAATCGCCCAGACCCTTTAATGCGCTTGCGACAATACTGGAAAGTAGACCTGGGAGACTTGGAGGATGACGAATGGCGCGATGCCCTGGCCTCCCCAGAGAGGTGGCTATCCCAATGAGGTTGCGCCTGGTCCAATTGAAGATCCTTCATCGCGTGTATCTCGACGCAGGGCTCTTGGTCAAGATAGGAAGGAGGGATGACCCTATGTGCCTACGGCAATGCCACCAAACGGGAACCTTCTTTCATATCCTTTGGGATTGCCCTATGGTACAACAATATTGGAATAAAGTCTCAAAACAATTGGAAAGGGCAGGTGGTAAGACACTGAAGGCCTCCCCCCAATTATGCCTTCTAAATATCTGGGAAGCCACTGACCTAACGCAAACAGAGCAAAAGTGGGCCTCACTCGGGTGGGCCATTGCCAAACGTAATATTGCCCAAAAATGGAGGGTGGGGGCGGTCCCGGCCCTGCGCGATTGGGCAATTGACATGGATAGGGAAATGATTGCCGAGAAAGATGTCTTCAAACACAGGGGCTGCCCCAGGAAATGGGACTCTAAATGGGGGAGGTGGAATAGATATAGGGGAACCATTTGCTTGTCCCCTACAATAGAGCTGCAACGTGAACGAAATAGACTACTGGATATCCCTGGTCTTGATGACGTGTCCTTACATGGTACTGAATAAGGGAGCTGTTTGCACGCCAAGTGCTAAATGCTGTACATTTTTGTCTCATGATCTGGTCCTCCTATGTGTGAATGGTTTGGTGTGTATGCCGGAAAGTATTACTATGACTAAGTGGAAGGGTTTGCACTGTGTCTCCCAGATTCCAACTGTATTGCAAAGTGTCCATTCATGCTGTGGACTCCTATGTTGTCTTATTGCTGCTTTATGTTTTTCCTTTTCTTTTATCAATAAAAAATGTTTAAAAAAAAAAAAAGAAAGGCTTGGAACGGGAGGGCAATCTTCAGGGAGGAACCCGAACTAGTGATAGATTCAGATGCAAGCCTAGAGGGCTGGGGAGCGAAATGCGGAAGTTCTTCCACAGGGGGACATTGGTCAAACCAAGAGAAGAAAATGCACATCAATTGCTTGGAACTCTTAGCAGGCTCCTTTGCAGTCCGCAGTTTCACACAAGAGAGGATGAAATGTTGTGTAATGCTTCGCATGGACAACGTTTCAGCAGTGCAATATGTCAGCAAGATGGGGGAACCACACTCCAAAGACCTAGCGGTTTTAGCGAAAGACTTTTGGGGTTATTGTTTAAGCAAAGGAATTTCAGTTGTAGCACAACACATTCCTGGTTTGAGCAATGGAGTAGCAGACTGGTTCTCGAGGAACTTCAGAGACTCCAGCAATTGGAGACTGAACAGGGAGATATTCCTAAATATCCAACACATATGGGGTCCTTTCAACATAGATCTTTTTGCAGACAGATTGAATACTCAACTGACAGTTTTTCAGCTGGAAACCAGACCCTCAAGCTGCTGGGGTAGATGCCTTCCTTTGAGAACTGGAGAGGTCTAAGGCCATATGTTTTCCCGCCTCTTGCCAAGCTACCCAGATTCCTTCTGCAAACACGCAGATTCAGGGAAACAGTAGTAGTGGTAACCCCACTTTGGAGATCCCAAGCATGGTTCCCAATAATTCTGGAAATGTCAATAGACTTCCCCTTACTAATACCCAATTTCGAGACCCTATTTCTAGGCCCGCGAGGAGAAATTCATCCTCTAATGGAAGAAGGCTCCCTCACACTGATGGCATGGAAGATTTCCGGAGACAATGGGAAATCCCTGGCCTTTCGCCAGATGCTTTCAGACTCTTATCTGAGTCGTGGGCATCTGGTACTCGAAAAGCATATAGACTGGCGTGGAATAAATGGATTCGTTGGTGTGTTCAATGGGGTATCAATCCCATTTCAACTGATCTAGTTCATATAATTAATTATCTAACAGAACTATTTGAGTCGGGTTTATCATACAGGATGGTAAATGTCTATAGATCAGCCATTTCTGCTGGTCACTGTTTGATTGATGGACTACCTGTTGGCCAAAATGCATCAACAAGGAAGATAATGAGAAGCATTAGGGTCCTGAAACCACCCATACCAAAGTACACCTCTCTTTGTGATGTTAAACTGATCCTACAAGTATTAGAGAACTGGGGTGATAACCAGTCTTTATCGCTAAAATAACTCTCTTACAAACTCACAACCCTCTTATGTCTGGTTTCATTTAGACGTACATCTGATATTAGAGCTTAAGATGTCACCAGTAAAGCATATCAACCTGAGGGAGTATGTTTCTATATTAAAAGAACTAAGACTCTTTCCTCAACAATTTTCTACCCTTATTTCTCAGGAAACCCAAGGCTGTGTGTGGTGCAATGCTTGAAAGAATATGAAAGGAGAACTCATAATCTGAGAAACGGTGTTGCTCAACTATTAATCTCTCACAAAAGGCCTCATAAAGCCTTTCCCCCCCCTACCTTAGCTAGATGGGTGAAAGATGTGATGAATGAAGGGGGTGTGGACATCTCTATTTTTGGAGCACATTCACTTAGGAGGTGCCTCAGCCTCTAAAGCTTTCATCTTGGGAGGAGGTTTACAAGACATTTTAAGAGCGGCCGATTGGTCCAACGAGAGCATGTTCAAAAGTTTTACTTTAAACCAATGTCTAATGTAATTGATAACGTATTGAATGCACTTTGAACTTGCATAATATTGGCCTCCGTGTCATGCCATAAAATGTAGATTTTCTACAGCCTGAATGAGCAGAAAATCTGGATTTTATTAAGGACACGGAGGCTAAGATTATCCCACCACTGATACCCGCCCGGGTAAATTAACTTCTTTTTATACTTTCTTTCAGAGTAACACGGTTTGGATTTGGATTTCCGCTTACGTTTATTCTTCTGGATACATTCAACTGGAATTTTATTGGACTTAAAGTTTATCTTGTTCACAGCGCAGAAAGAAGGAAGATGGCTGCTTGTTGCTGAGCCTTATAGATGATTAGAATGTTTTATAAATTCTAAATTCTTTCTAATTGTTGCTGCTGTGAGCTGGCAATAAAAGGAGTTTGCATAATCTTAGCCTCCGTGTCCTTAATAAAATCCAGATTTTCTGCTCATCCGGCTGTGGAAAATCTACATTTTCCCCACCATGATATATTTTTTGAGGGACCAAGATGAAAGAAGGTTTTTGATTTTGAGAATAGTTTGTACACAGAGAGTAAGAGAGATCGTTATAGAACTAAATGCCCAATTACCTGATATATTTGGATTGCCATTGAAGACATGTGTCAGTGATAAGATAAAGAGTGCGATCAGAGTTGAGGCGAGAGGATGTCCGTTTTGTCTTTATGCAGTGAGTATCCAGAGAAAGACTAATACGTTTTGACGATATCCATAATTGCCGGGAGCACTAGATGATCCTCTTCCAAGAAGATCAGAACATCTTCAGCATAAGCTGTGGTCTTGAAGCAGTCGTTCCAAAAGGAAAATCCTTTAATGTCTGTTGAATCACTGAGAAGGTGATAAGAGGATTTATAGCAATAAGAAACAACAGAGGAGACAACGGACATCCTTGGTGTGTACTTTGTTGTGAAAAAGGGGACGAAAGGGAACCATTAATTTTAATGCATGCACAAGAATCAGCATACAATGACATGGCCATTTTTAATGAACGTTTCACCCAGGTCACGCCAGTATAGAGATGTTTTCGGGAAGAGCCAAGTAACTTTGTCAAATGCCTTCTCAGCATCCAGGGCTATTGCCATTGCTGGTCCCCTCTCTCAATTATGTGGCAGAAGGTATATGTGTTGTCACTGGCTAGCCTACCTTTAGTAAAGCCAGCTTGTGAAGTTTGAAGGATTTTTGTGATAACCAATTCCAGACCAGAAGCCATGCCTTTATCGTAAATTTTAGCTTCCATAATAATGAGAGGTTGGATGAAAAGTTTTAGGGTCCAAGGGATCCTTGCCCTCTTATGAAATTACCACAATGTGGCAGCTGCTGCCGTGCCAGTAAATGCCCCGAGGAAGCAAAGTGGTTTAAAGTCGACTCTAGGGGGGAGATTATCGAGGATGGTAGGGCCTTGTAAAAACTGATAGGGAGTTCATCCAGCCCAGGGGACTTACCTGCGGGGATCAATCTAATAGCATCAAGTATTTCTATCCTCCCTATGGGTCTGTTTAGTTTTAATCTATAATTTTCTGAGATGTAAGAATGGGGGTAGAGTTTATGAATTTCAGGCAAGTTTCTTTAGTTGTTTGGACGAATGGCGTATATAATTAAGCATACAAGTCATGGAAGACATTCAGAATGTTGCTATTCTTAAATCTTTAGTAGGCCGCTAAGGATTTACCAGCTCTTTAAGACGTTTTTTCCCTTTCACCTCATTTACCAGAGGTGTGCTCTATAAATGCATTATATTCATACTTCAGTTTCTTGAGATCTCCACGATCAAAGCGTTTTTAGAATTCCTAAACAATATTTCTTGGGTTTTAAAGAGGGACTCAGCGGAGCATGAGATCTTTGCTTTTCCATGTCATACATTTCATAATATATCAATTTATTGTGCACTTGGTGGCATCCCACAGAGTGATTGGGGAGGAGACTCAACCAATATTTTCTCATAAGAACAGGTCAATTTCATTAGCTGAATTCTGACATTCTACCGGGTCTTCAATAATCTCATTGTTCATTCGCCATGATTGTCGTGGAGTATAAGTTCAATAAGAAGGAGGGTTCTGCCAAGAGGTAATCTATTCTTGAGATGCTCTGGTGAGGATGAGAGAAAAAAGTGAAATCTCTGCCTAGGGATTGTGAAGTCTCGAGTTGTCTTCCAGGGATAGGGCCAAGCAGAACTCATGCATGGCTTTGTGACTTTGGGGAACAGAACTTGAAGATAGAATAGCTATCAAGAATTGGGTCCATTGGCAAATTGAAATCACCACCACAGATGATACGTGTCGAAGAGGGAAAGGGCTGCCAATTTGGAAGTAAGTGATGGCCAAAATTGAGGTACATCACCATTTGGAGCATATATATTGACCGCATAAACTTCGGACTCACCGCATTGAAGTCTAGTAATTAACCACCTTCCCTCATTACCCTGTTCGGCAGATATTATGGACAGGCCAGAGTTTCCTGAGATAAGTGTGATTACCCCATTTTTTTTGGAAGCAGCCTCTGATTACACCAGGTCATTTATCCACCCATCTTTCATTCTGGGAGAGCTTATTTATAACATATTTTAGTTTCTTAAAGAAAATTCATATCACCAGCTAGCTTATGACAGTAACCTGATATTTGCGGCATTTAACTGGGTGATTGTGGCTCTTAGTGTTTAAGGAGATAACTTTAAGGGAGCCATTTGTAAGTAAGGATGGAAGGGCTGGGAATTTATATGCATATATAGGCTGTGAAAGTTGGCTTGTTGAAATAATGGTGATTGCAGGATATGAGTTAATATCTGAAAGAGATCAGTGTTAATAGTTGAAATGAGGCTAGCCAAAATCTGTGAGAAGACCATGTAAAGGCTGTGCGACACACTACAAGTACCTTGTGCTTTAAGATGTATTGCAAGAAGCTGGGCTAAGAAAAGAGACACATAGAAAGACAAAATGCATTAAAGGTTAGAGAGTGGGTCTCCGATAGACCAGGAGATAAATGCAGAGCTGTGTGGAGACACAAGCGCTGAGGAAGCCTACAGAAAAAGAAGTGTAACCAGCGATATTGGAGCCAGGCAACGTGGTAGGAACAGGGGTGGTTAAACACATACATTCTGAAAGAGAGAACACTGCATACAGAGTAAGTAACAACATATGAGGTAACAACATTAGGGAAGCTGTAATCTGCAGAGCAACTGATAGGAATAGGGGAAGGTTAAAAAAGATCAAGAAGGTATTACATCAGACCTAACATGAGTGTAAGCTCGAGACAAGTTGGGGTAAACTTGTAAACTGTATTAGGGTCAACAATGAGTGAATGGTTACTTGGCAGAAGATAGAGGTTAACTCCGTAAGCAGCAGTGATGTAGGGGTGCAACTGCTGGAGTAGAATACCATAATATGACAGTGTGATTGTAGATTGAGGTATGGAAGCCCAAAGGGGGACAAAAACCTGCAAACATGAAGTTTTGGCAAGTAGATCATGCTCAATTGAGGGATTTTAGCGACTTTCAAAAAGACATTGGTATTAATAAAATCGGCACTACATTTGTATCAACATATGAGTTAACAAATATCATCAGTAGTAAGCTGCAGAGCCAACTGCTCAAAATATGAGAAGATCCATAAAGGTCAAGGAGGTATTACATCTTACCTAACATGAGTGTAAGATCAAGCAACAAAAACTTGTAAGCTGTGTTAGGATCAACAGTGAGTGATTGGTAACTCTACAGAAGACAGAGGCAACTCCGTAACAGGCAGTTATGTAGGGGTGCAACTGCTGAAGTAGAATTCCATAATATGATAATTTGGTGTGAATGTAGGTTGAGGTATTGAAGCCCCATGGGGGAACAACAACCTGCAAACAAGAAGTTGGGTATATAGAACATTAATTGCTTGAATTTGGAGATGTTAAAAAAAGACATTGGTGGTATTAAAAATGGCAATACATTTGTAACAGTGACAATTGTGAATATAATGGCGATATAGATGTTAGTAGTAAATAGTGTTACATGCACACTCCATTCTGAAAAAGGAGCATGGGGATGGAATACTCGGACGCTGATAGGGTAAAGAACAACAAGTGAGTAACCACAGGGTATGTCATGGGGTATAAAGAGAGGAAGACAGGTCTTCTTCCACATGTGACTCAGCTTTGTTATCAAGGGATGTTTCCAGCTCTGAAGGATTGGGAAAAACAATTATTTTCCCTTTAAAGGTAATCAGGGCTCGAAAAATCATTTAATTTTTACTAGACCTGCAGGTCTAGTAACCTACAAAATCTACTCAACCTAACTGAAATGCACTTGACCTCTGTCTGTGAAAGCAAGCAAATGTGACAAGTTAACAAGATTTAAAGGCATTTATATTGCTCATTTACTTTGTGAGCAATAAAGATGCCTTTAAATCTTGCTCTCTTGTCACATTTCCTCTGCTTTCAGAGACAGAGGTCAAAAGTCAGTTTATTTTCCTACTTGCCAGAAAGGGCGAGTAGGACCTAAAAATAGCTTGCCCTAATTAAATCTGGCTCGCAAATACGATGGAAATTTTGGCCCCTCTCCAAGAGAGTGCTTGATCTTACACATATGGGCTAAAATCTGCTCAGAGTGTTGATGTCTCAAGTTTAACAAGCATTTACAATGCAATGGTCTCGCATTTTAGAAACTTTAACCTATTGGTATTGTAAATGACAATGCCTTTTATTATTGCAGGTTTTTTAAACACATAAATAAAAGGCACTGTCATTTACAATGCCAATAGCTCAAAATATCGCAATTGCGAGACCTATTGCATTGCAAATGCTTGTTAATTTGTCTTCCACTGTGATGTCTCTATTGTGTATCCAGACTTGACTCCATTTTGTAGTCTTCATTTGTCTTCCATTGTGATATCGCTTTTGGGTATGCCTAGTTTGACTAATTTTCACATTTGTAATGTGTCTTCCTTTGTACTCACCTCTTGAGTGTGCCCCAAACAGACTCCTTTCACGCTCTGCATCTGTCTTTCATTGTAATGCCTCAGAGATGTTTGCACTTTTGTAGATACAAACATGGCTAGAGAGCAGCGGACCACGCGTGAGCCCTAATTCTCCTACATGGTGATCAGATACATTTGGGGCAACTGGTCAGGCCCATTTTTCTCCTCACAAACTTGTCATAATTTCAATACTATCCTTGTGTGACAGAAGAAAGTTCGGGCAAGCAGAGTAGAAAACAAGAAACATCTGAGTGACGTGGGGGATGGAGAAGAGGATATGACGTAACCCTCCGGCCACTATCCCCGCCCCTTGAGAATCGGATACTGATTAAAGCTCCTCAGAAACCCTGAAGCCTGGATTTTTTTCCTGCCGTCCTGAGGGCGCCGCTGACTAAAACACACTTGAAAAGAATTAAAATGTCGGAACATGAGGCCGTTAATCGCCTTCTTTAATGGCGCTGATTATGAGCTTATGTTGGCAGCGGCACATTTTTGAAATTCGGCTTTTTAGGATATTAAAGGCCAGAGCTAATTGATAAAAAAAAAAGGAAAAATAAAATAGGAAAAGAGTGAGTCAGACGCAGGGCGTCAACATCGACTCGTCGTTGGTACGCGTATTATGTGAGGTTTTAAGGGGTGTTAAGCGAGCAATTTATGTTAATGCGCGATAAATGTCGTTTCCAGCTGGAGCATGAACAGGGATAACAGAAGCGCTTGCTCACCTTTTACGAGGCGCTGTGAAATACAAAACAGTAGGACTTGTTCGTCTTGAAATCGCTCACTGCAGATGTTGTGAACTTCTGATTAATTCGGGTATGTTGGGTTCCCCGAGAAAAAGAGGCTTCATGACGACCTGTCAAACGAGCACTAGGACTTGAACCCGCATGGCAAGCTGAGACGAGGCGGAATGTGGTGGCGCGAGCAGGAAACAAAGAATAGTGTGAGTTAAAACAGTAGCGCACGTGAAAAGTGCTCTTGCAGAAATAACAAGAGAGGAGCGGGGACGAGAGGGGCGGGGGCGAGGGCGAGCGAGCGCGGCAGCCTGCTCAGCTGACCAGACGCCGTGCGTCATGGCTTTTGCCGGCATGTGTTTACAATTATCGCGCACGCGTCTGGGCACGATAATTGGAAACACATGTCTGCCGCGCTGCACCCATCCCAAAAAGGCCAGCCACGACGCACGAGCGTTTGGACTGCTTCTAAAAGTCACTTACTAAAAGTCTTCGCCTCTAGCAGCGCTTGCGCGCTACTCGAGGCTCGACCTAAAAAGGAAGGGTCGTGGAGCTGTAGCATTTTTGGGTTTCAAAGAAGGAACCCTGGGGTGTGGCTTGACTGCCGAACATGGCGGCTGCAGCTTAATCCGGCTCTACACGGTCACTGCAAATCCTTCAGGATCCTGGCCCGCATCGGGACCCTGGTGCTCTCCACTTACCGCTACTGGTGTCTGCAGCGTTGCTGTGGCATCAGAGGACTTCGTGCCCCACCAGCTGAGCCGTGGCCGCTAGAGAGGCGCGGGCTGGTGCGGAGGCGTCACACCCTGCTCCGTTGGGGGCCCTGCCTGCCTTGCCACGCAGCCGGGGAGCTGACGGGGAGTGCACTACCCCCTTCCCAGGATCAAGGCAGCGTCCTCAGCCCCCTATGCCTGGGGGAGCTTTGCTGGGCCTGATGTAAAAGTTACTTACCTACAGTAACGTAATATCTGGTAGAGACACAGTCTAGCCGCAGATTCATTAACTTTTGAATTCTCCCCAGGCGCCAGTCTGGATCCGGAAATATTTCAGCAGTACCTCTGCGTGCCAGGGGACGGCGTCGTATGGCTCCGCGATGACGTCGACTCCGGCCATGACGTCAGTGGAGCCATATAAGTCCCCCTCCTTCGCGCATCAAATGGTATGTTAATACCAGACCTGGTTTTCAAAGAAAACCCCAAAAGAATCAATAAAACACAGGGCAACGTGAAACCCTGTGCCTTGGTGAATAACCCTCATGTAAGGGAAGAAAACCTTACACTCTACAATGGTAATGAATGGCATGGTAATAGCAAAAGAAAACCTACAAAAAACAACACCAAGCTGTTTGTTGAATCACAACAATACGTGACATATTAAAAGTGCCAATACAATGTATGAAGATACCAAACAAATATTTTCAAAGAAAGAACAAATAGATCATTATAGCCCATTGGTGTAAAATCCAGTGTGACAGAGGAAACACCCCCCACCCCACCGACCACACACATTCGGAAATGGATGGTATAGCAACTTCTCAACAAAACCTATATGGCCAGGCTAAGTGGTTTGTTGAGTCCCAACAAAAGTTGAGATAGTGATCACCAGTATATAAAACCAGTACTGAAAAAGGGTATAACCCTTACCTCGTAGGTCATTTGCAGAGTGGGGAGGAGGGGCAGGGAGTTAATGAATTTGCAGCTAGACTGTGTCTCTACCAGATACTACGTTACCGAAGGTAAGTAACTTTTACATCTGATAGAGACATCTAGTTGCAGATTCCTTAACCTTTGAATTAAATACCACAGCTATACCCCCCTGGAGGAGGGTCTGCAAACTAATCCTACAAATGTTCTCAAAGAGAGCCAGCCGGTCATAACTAACAACCGAACAAATGTACGTAGGAATAGCAGAACAAGAGCTTGGCTTTTGATGGAATCCATGATCACTGTCACAGAACATATACATGAAAAGCACCCCTACAGGCCCGAGAGAATCGGCCCTTCAAGGAAAAGTGGAAAAAACTCTTAAAGAACCATCTGTCGGTTATCAGACTTTATCCTCTATCCCAAAAAAGAAAGAGAACTCGATGGCCAAAAGGCCCGAGTGTCAAACAAAAGTCATGAAATCCGCCTTCTTTACAACAATAAAGAGATATTGGAGAAAATAAATTCCTGATAAAATTCACAGAAGGACTCTCAGAACTCATTCCAAGATGAGTGAAATCAAAAGAAAGATAAACAATAATACCTCCATGGCATAAAGAATTTTGTTTGAACAAAATGACCACTCGAAGGTTATGTAATACACTGTGAAGAGACTAAAATGACACTAATAGGTTTGAATTTAATATTGATATTCATTAATTTTGCCAGTAGTAAAAAGTTTGGCCACAAAGGTGTATCGCCTGGCATGTACATAATATATATAAAATTGTGTCACAATAGACTCCGAGTGCTCTGACAACTCAGCTTCGTTGGCCCACATTTACTGCAGGACCGCAGGTATCTACAAAGCCTGGCCCTGCATGGCCTTCAGTGTCATGGTCCCAAAGTCTGAACATGACTCCGAGCCGTGGGCATGCTCAGAATGCCAAGGCAAGTGAAAGAAGAAAAGGGAACACACCTATTAGTGCAGTATCAAAACATTAAATAAGGAAAAAACGAAACATTAAAAGGAAATAATATATAAAATGAATCCTTGTTAGCAGCAAGGGCATGCAACAACACTTGTGATACGAAACACAATTTGATCACAAGTCCGCCTCAAGAAGTAACAGCCATGATTTCCCAAGGACTTGTAAAATACAGAGAAAATAGATACATACCCAAAAAGACAGGTAATATATAACCTCCAGACAGATGCAAAAAGCATTGTGGGAGAATAACAAGAAGAGCTTCCGATAAAGCCTAAAAACTCCAACCATAAATAGTATGACCGAAAACAGCTAAGGAAACTGCAGCTAGAAGTCTCCATCAGATTGTTTCCGACACTACCTATAACACAGCATAAGATACAGAGTTCACTCCCATCATGTTCTATGAATGAGAGAGAGGATGTGATAGGGGAGAGGATGTGGTCTGACGGCTAGATTGCCGACTTTGGAGCTGGGAAACCAAGGTTCGAGCCTCGGGGTCGCGTCCCCATCCTGTGATTCTGGGCAAATCACTTAATCTCCCCGTGCCTACCAAAAAAAAAATGAATTTGTCCTTGTGTAACGTAACCGGTGCTCATGTAAAGCGCTCCAATACCTTCGGGTCGAGTTTGCGCTATATAAATCTGCATTAAAAAAAAAAAAATGAACAAGTGAATTACCTATCCCCTCCCACAGAGGAGAAGGCCACTAACTCGTGTCTTCCAAAGAATACACCATAAACTCTGAGTTTACTTGCACAATTTTTCAAAACGTGAAGCACATATAATAAAAATGCAGATATGCAGTTCACTTAGAAAGAGAAAACAACCTGCACCAAAAAACACATAGGGGCATATTATCAAGAAACGGCGTTAAAATTATCGCCGCTTTAGCGGCAGAAAACTGCCGCTAAAGCGGCGATAATGGGCTTGATAATATGCCCTTGAGAATTCCAATAGAAGCCCATGTTCTGGTGTCAACATGGGCTTCTATTGGAATTCTCAAGGGCATATTATCAAGCCCATTATCGCCGCTTTAGCGCAGTTTTCTGCCGCTAAAGCGGCGATAATTTTAACGCCGTTCTTGATAATATGCCCCGTAGTCCAAGAGGACTTTAATGAAGGATGAACCACAAGAACATGTATTCAAAAGAATACAAAACGTAGGCCTTGAATCCATCAGCGCCATAATAAATATGTACACCAGAAGTGTTTTGAGGACGTACTACGCTGATTACTCTAATGAGTAAAGACCAGAGTGTCCCTATATACCAGACTTACCACTGGCATACCAACATGTTCCTACGAGAGACAATAAAAGGTTGAAACCACGCACATTTTAGCATACTGAACTGCTTCAAAGAAGCTTGCATCAGAAAATCTTCCATATAAGAAGACACGTCTCTTGACAATAACCTCTTGAGCACAAAGCTCATCCTCAGAGGCCAAGGGACAAAGGGAATCCTTTCTTCCATTGAGCGTGCTTGCTGGGCCCTTCCTTGAACTGGTGCCTGGCTGACGGGCTGTCTTCTGCTGGTGATTCCCTCAGGGGAGGAGGGGCAGCAGGAAGTGCTGCCTCTCTGGGTGATCTGCTCTTCTGGGATCCCTGCGAGAGACTAGTGCTTGAGGTAAGGTTGGGCTCAGAGACTGCCTTGTGCATTCTTCCTCCCTCCCTCCTGTGGCCTTGGGAGTTGCTGCATGATCCTGCTGCTGGGGTCTGACTGTTCGTGCCGCCCACTTATCGGACTGTGATGGGGGTCAGGCATGTCGGAGGTGGTGACGCATTCTGGAGCGGCCCGGCTTCCACCACCCATGCCACAGCCATAACTATGGCTAAAGATAAGCCTTCTCCGGGGGGTAAGCAGAGCACTCTAGATAAGTTTGCATACTCAGGGAGTGCTATTCAGACCACCGGGATGGATGGGCAGGGTGGTCTCAACCCAGTAAATACATCTTCAAGCCTGCCATGATATGATATGTCTAATTGTAATCAATTGTTTGATTATAATTTATGAATTAACATTTTTTAGTCACAAATAATATCAGGATTAATGGAGAACCTGTGCAATTGACTCTATTTATATCAAAGTACTCTACTGTATGCTTATAATATGCATTTCTGTTTGATCCATTACAAAAGACGATTTCTGAACAGCTGTATGGAGAAGTCTCATAAGAATATTTTAGCTTTCTTATCAATGGTACATCTAATAAATATTTTTGATACCTTGAATATAAAACATACTGGATCTTGTCCATGTTTGTATCAACATATGCCCGTAATTTATATATAATAGTTCTTGCTTAAGACATCTTTTCTAGCTATAATGCTTTTTCCTTGCTCTTGGCAAGCCACCCTTATGCAGGGGACCCCCTTTTTCTAATGAACTCACCCCAGATAATGCCACACTTCTGGCCCCTATCACTCAATCCAGAGACATGCTGGATGCCAAGATTGGCGCTGTGGGAACCGATGTCACTGCTGCGTCAGGACCTACGGAAGGCCGATGAGCGGATCACAGAGGTAGAAACCAGGGCGTCAGGAGTCGAGGACTCTGTCCATACGCTTCAACAGATGATGACCAGGCTCACAACTTTGACCTCTGAATTGGCAGCGAGGGTTGGGAACATGGACGGCAGGGCCTGCCGTAAAAATGTATGATTTGTGGGCATCCCAGAGGGGTGTGATGGCACATACCCAGAGGGCTTCTTGGACCAATGGCTCAGATCCCTGATGCCTCCGGGCTTTGTCTCTTTGTTTTGTTGTTGAGCACGCTCACAGGGCTCTGGTGTGATGCCTGGAGCTCAGCCCTGGCCCGTCATCGCAAAACATTTGAAATACATGGACAGGGATTCAATCCTTAAACACGCCCGGCTCCACAGTAAAGTCATGTTCCATTCCCAAACCATCATGATCGTTCGAGACTATACTAAGATGGTGCAGCAACAATGACAATCCCCTTTGGCAGCTAAAACAGCTTTGTGACGTACATATTCTGTACATGTTGATATATCCGGCTAAACCAAAGGTGATTGATCGCTTCCAAACCGTCTTTTTTGAGATTCCAGAGGAGGTTTTCCAATAGACTGATGAGAAAGTTCACCCTAAACCGCATACTCCTCCACGAATGGACTCGTCTCAGGGGGAGAGACCCATCCGACCCATCCGACCCTCCAGAACCCCGGCGAAACAACACAACAGGTCTTGCTCCTCCCGGGGGACCTCTCAGCGGGATCAGGCCCCCGGCGCCCTGATCGGGTGGACCCGGCCGGGTAGGCAGATCTCCTAGTGCCTCCAACGCCTGCTGCCATGCCTACAACCTTATGTCATGGGAGATAGAGGGCTCCTGATATTGCCTCCAGTTGAGCCCTGATGCGGAACAAGGTTTTAATGACAGTGCAACATTGGGAACAGTATACTTGGTCCCCCCTTGTTGTGTACACTCCTGTTGAGGGGACATCGTATTGACTTTTGAGGGTTGGGGACCACTGTGGCTTAGAGAGTGGTGGTGGCTCTCTGGTGTTATGGGGGATCATTGGAACAGGCTTTGCATGGTTCCCAGTTGGGACCCGGCAGTGGCCTGCCCAGCGACAGATACTTCCTGTTCAGGGTGTTGGGGAGATGTTCTTGTTTATATTTTGTAGATCTACTCTGCGTCATCCCTGTCCTGGCTGCTGACCACCTGCCTTATCTATTTTTTCACCCTAATGTACCATTAGCGGGCCTCCAGTCAGAGACACAGCTGATCAACTCCATGTGGTGTGTAATGGTTTGCTTGATAAAATCAAGAGGGGTGCGATCCTGAAATAAGCTCAGAGGGTTAAGGGTTGATATCCTGTTCCTACAGGAGACAAATCATATGGGTAACAAGGTCTCTTGTCTGGTTACGTTTGGCTATGCACAACTATTTCACTCCAGGTTTATGAAGGGATCAAGGGGGACGGGTATCCTGATCAAACATTTTGTTCCCTTCCAGCATGCTAAGTCCTGGGTGGATCTGCAGGGCAGGTACACAGCTGTGACGGGCACGCTATATGGGGAACCCCTCACATTTCTCAGTGTCTACGCCCCTCCTCCTCTGAGCCAGTTGTTCGTGGACTTAATAACAGGACTGTGGGGGGAACTCCCTGAGGGACTCACAGTGATAGTGGGCGACTCGGATGGCGTCATGGATAGCACCATTGACCGGTGGCATCCGCAGGGATTGCCCCTGGGGACTGGAGGCGCTTACCTGCCTCCCTTTTTTGCGGCTTTAGGCCTTGTGGATGTGTTACTGAAATGTGAATTTACCTTGAAAAACAAAAGACAAGGGGCGCCTGGCAAAACAGGAACAGTTGGTTTAATTAAACGCTGCGGCCGGGAAACAGTCATAGAAACAGGTCTGAGGGCTGTCTCAACATACATTCGTTCTGAGTGCCATTATAAATTGTCTTTGGAGCATCATAAAACAATTTAGATCTTATTTTAGAAAAAGGAATGTGGGCCTAGTCATGGAGCTGTAAATCAGGCCACCTGATAGCGAATGCAGGTGGGTCTCAACCTTGTGTGGACATAATGAGGGCCAGTGGGTGAAGTGTCCAGATGTCCGGCATGAGGAGCTCGTGATCCCTGCGTGTACTGTGTGTGCTGTGTTCTGATTGGCTGAGTGTTCCTAACTTCATGTGGCATCTAACTTTATGGTGTAACGTGTGCACCCATCCGGCCATATGTGTGTTTTATTGGGGCCAGTCTCCTGGGACAATTGTGGTGTTGCTCCCCATCTGTGGGACTAATTTGGGTTTTTCCTGTTCGGACGTTTGTCCGGCTGGTTACGTGCCACCCCACCAGTGATCTGTCAATCAGTAGCCTCAGGCCTAGGTCGCAGGGCCTGCCTGACCACATATTTCTCACTTGGGGTTGATGGAGAGGTCATCTCGGGAGATTGACAATAGCAACTCGATCTCGTTTTTTAACATACACATATTGTTGCGCATATCGACATCAATATTAACAGATATTTGGAGAGTCTATCACCCCTCCAAGTGTGGTTACACCTTCTTTTCTGCGGAGCATGGCTCCTTCTCACGCTTAAACTACTTCCTTGTGCCAGGCTGATATATGTATAGAATTACTGATGTCGCCATGCTAGCACGGGGGCTTTCAAACTATTCCCCGGTCACTCTCTGCCTTTGAGTGGGCCGCTAGCTCCCTGCTTTTAGGTGGCGCCTCTCGCCCTGCAATCTCCAAAACCCGAATTATAGGCAGCACATGGAGCAGTTCATTGACAATTATTTCACCCATATCGCAGGCTCCTTAGACTCCCCGGCAATACTTTGGGAGGTCTTAAAGGCCACGCTGCGGGGTGAGGACATTAGCTGTACCACTGTGGAACAACGGCGTCAGTTTCAAGTTTTTCAATTTTAAGTTTAAGTTTATTTGATTTAGTTCTCAGCTGAGAACCACAAATATTTAATACATGATATAAAAGTTTAAACAGTAAGATGATAAAAGTTTTCATTCTAATACAAAGTTAAAAAGGATTAAAAAAATGTAAATAAATTATAACATACAAATTCATTTGGCGGAACCTTGCAGAGCGAGATCAAGTCCTGAACAGAGGTAATTCTACATTTTATATAAATTGGTTGTAGAAATCTTTTTCTTGCTTCTACGACTGTCGCATTTGGGCAAATAAACAACAAATGTTGCAAGTCTTGCTCCCCACCATTACATAAGTTACAGAGACTACTAGATTTTTCTTTTGGTAGCCACTTGTAAGTAAAAGATTTTAGGGGAAGTATCTCAAATCGGAGCAATACAATCGATCTCCTAACTCCATGCTTTAGGTTAAAATAAATATACTGCTGTGGTTTCCTGTAGACCAAAGTTTCAGCATATTTTTTATATAGTGACAGTTTGGCACAGTGCTGAAAGTCAAGGTCAAAGCTCAGTCTTGGGGTGAAGTTTTTAAGAAAAGCTTCAGCTGGGCTGGAGTCCATAATTGTAACAAATCAATATTAACTTTAGATAATTTAAAAGCAGTTGAGACATTCCTACAGAATACATATTTCGAAGTTCCTTGGTCAAATGTCTCTGTTTTGAGTAGGGATCGTACCGTTCCTTCTACCGCGTGGAGGAGGTTATATGCCCATCTGATGATATTGCTGATTCCTCTGGCATAGGAACTGACTAGTGAAAATTCGAGGCGAAGAGCTTGTACCGGGACTGCTTGGGACATCTTTGTGAGTTTCCGTAGGATCTTCCCTTCTTTTAGATCTAGGCGTTTCCATTGACTTAGTGGGATGTGTCCAAGAGCATATGAAAGCACTGGCGGAATCTTGGCACTATATACCTGGAGTAGCGAATAGAAATGTCTTTGACCGGTCGAGGCATATAAACGTGATAGTGCCCCCGCGTGAACGTCGGCTTTCCGGTTTAGATTCTGAATATGGAGCACATTTTGTAGGGACTTTGTAAAGATTCGACCTAGATAGGTGTACTCGTTTGTCACTCCCACCGATTTTCCCCCTAGAGTCCAGTTGAATTTGGCACTACGTTTCCTTCCCGAGAATGGAACTATTTTTGTGATATTCGGTATTAGATAATTTTCCTCCGTGTAGTTGTGGAGTGCTTGCAGGCTTCTTTGCAGGCCAAATGGTGTTAGGTCTAAAATGATTACATCATCTGCATACATCATGGTGTGAATTTTGTGGAGAGCAATTTTAGGTGGAAAGTTGCAGATCTGTTTAAAACATTCAGGTAGATCGCTGAGATATAGGGAAAACAATAAGGGAGCAAGAAGGCATCCTTGTCTAAGGCCGTTTGGGGTCAGAATTGGGCTTGTGAGACCCTTCTCCCTCCCCATTTGGACCTGACACCAGGTCCCGGAATGTAGTGATGTTATTACGTGGAGTAGGTGATCTGGGATACCCATTTTGCTGAGTTTTCTCCAAAGCGTTCCTCAATCTACCCTATCGAATGCGGTGGTAAAGTCGACAAAAGCAGCATACACAACCTGAGATTTTGAGGACACATATTTGTCTAGTATGGTTTGCAATACAGCGATGTTATCAATGACCGAGTGCTTTGGTCTGAATCCAGCTTGATATAAAGGAATTAGACCTGATGAGAAAGCCCAGTCTTTAAGGTGGTCTAATACTGTTGCTGCAAAGATCTTTCCTGTTGCGTCCGGGAGAGCTATCTGCCTGTAGTTGCCGGGAAGCAGCCTTGAACCCTTCTTGTGTATTGGGATTACAATGCTCCCCTTCCAAGATTTAGGGATTTCCCCTGTTGTGAAAATGTGGCTAAAGAGGGAAGATAAGAACTTGCTCCATGCTTTAGGATTGCTTTGGAGGAGTTTAATCGGAATTTGGTCCGGACCCGTTGCTCCCGTCGTTCTTGCCTTTTTTATGTGTAACTCGATTGAAAAGGGACTTGGTGCTCCGATATCCGATGTATTTACTCCAAGAGTTCTAACCGGGCTGCTAGTCCATTCTGAGGTGGTATTTAATTTGTATAGATTGGCTAGGTATGATTCCCATTCTGCCGGGGGGACCGGGATAGCTTGTAATGCTTTTTTTGTGCCTATTTCTTTGGCAATTATATTCCAGTATGCACGTTGGTTATTCTGTTTTGCTGCTATCTGGAAGTCAACCCAGTTTTTATCCTGGGTTTTTTCCTTGTTTATTGTCTCCAGTGCTGGTTTTTCAATTTGTTAATTTCTAGTTGTTTAGATGCAGAGTATTCAAGAAACTGTGACCTTATCAGTTTATTTAATTGCTTTGTATTACTGACTAAGTTCGTTTTTTTGTTTTGGTTCTTTGTTGGGCCCCGTTGTTTTAGTTTTTCCTGTAATTTTTGTATCAGCTTTTTGGTGACTATTTCAAAGTTTTTTATCGGATTTGTCGAGTGAACTGTCAGTAATGGTTGTGTCAATTACGTTAATCATTTTGTTGAGTGTCAATGAATTCCACTGGATCCGTCCTTGGGCTTGATTCACCATAACTGTACTATGAGTATACATAATGTGACCTGGTAATGCACGTTGTGTTTTCCACTCTGTATCTGCTTGCAGGATTGCATGGTCGCTTCCCCGTGCAAAGTTAGTCTTGAGTTGTGAAACAGTGCCGAACAGATCCGAGCTACAGATCATGTAGTCCAGGATTGAGGAGCTGCAGTTCCCTTGTCTTGTAGGTGATGCAGGAATATCTCCTTCTACATTGCCGTTTAATATTACTCCGTTTAACGTCGGGAGTGAGGCTAATAGGATTTTTCCTCTTTTGTCGGCTTTATATTCTTTGGGAAATAGAGGAGTGGAGATTGCCAGAGCTTCTTCTTTGTCCCAGTTTGCCCATTTTTCAAGTAACTCGTTTGATATTTTTCCATTGAAGTCGCCTGTGATGAAGAGTGACGGATAACCTTGTCCCTCTGCTACCTTTTCGATGTCCTCGAGAATTTCTATTGCAAGTGCATCCATTTTTGCTCCGGGTGGATATAAACATTAAAGATAAGAAGATCTTTTAGGGTTTCTAGTGGGTCGATCCCCAATTTAATCTTGATGCATTGAAAATTCTTTGAATCAGTTGGGATTATTTCTTGGGCCCACTTGTAGTCTTCGATAAGAAGAATTGCTATCCCACCTTTCGCGTGTCCCCGGTCGACCTGCTCTGCGGGGATATCGTATATGTAGTATTCTTCTTGGTCAAAATTTGTTGTAGACCAGGTTTCTTGTAAGGCCACAATCCCTGGACGGTCTTTTGTTATTACAGCTAATTTTTCTTGTGTTTTTCCTGCAATATTCCAGGAAGAGATGGTCAAACCTGTGTTAAACAGGGCGTTTCTTTTCTTTGTCCTGTTTATTGCTATTCAGATTCTCCGTGATCGAGGCCCATGAGTGGTCCCTCGTTGTTGTTTCCCTCTTTGGAGTATTTTTACTCCAGCTTCTCCTTTCTCCATTCTTTATAGAAACAAATATGTTTTCCCCATAGGGATTTGGAGGATTAATCGTGGCGTTGAGCTTTTGATTCGATTGCTGAGTTTGGAGAAATTCTTCTGATAGTTCCGACTTTTGGAATTCGCGATTTTGCACTGGCGTTAAATCATAGCCGTATTTGTGGAGAGTCTCACTTTCCTTTAATATTATTCCTGGTATTACTGGCGACCAGAATTCAACAATCGCTGTCGTGGTTTTAAATTTTTCAGGGAACGTTACTAGTTTTATTTCATTTCTAGCTAAGGAATGTAACGGCAGTATCTTTTGTAGCAAATTAATGATTCGATCACGATTAAGCGGAGCGTCGCCTGTAGGGAATAGGTCTGTGATTTCCAGATGGCTTGACGTGATCTTCTCGGCTTGTATGTTCATCTTCCCGATGGTGTAAGTTCTTTGTGGGATATCTTTTAGTGCCGGCATCTTTGTTCCATGATCTACTACTGAGAAACTTGTCGCCATTGGGTTAAGTTGGTTAGAGTTTACCCTTTGTATTTTGGCTGGTGATTTCTGGTCTTTTACCTTCGGGTTCTGCGCCATTTCTAATCTTTCCTCTTTTTCTGATGGTCAAGTCGGGGTGGGGAGAATGTTCCGGAACCTTGTTTTCCGGGCTTTCTTTTTCTCAATCCTTCTTAGTGCCCTTCTCTTTGTCCTTTTCTGTTTGGTCTTTTTTTGTTTACTTTCGTTGTTTGGAGTTTCTGGGCTCGGTGAGACATTGGTAGATAATCCAGCGGTATCTATTGCTTTACGATGTGGCGTTACTGGGATACTCAAGTTTAATTGTAATTTGGCTTTTGTTTTGGTGAAAATTGGGTAATATGGTATGGGCGGTTGATGAGTGTCCGGCTTGTTATTCTCCTTGAAAAGTTTTCTAAGGGAATAGATCTGATTGAGATCTTGTTTATCCTTTTTTTTTCTTAGGTGGAATCCGACCAGTTTGAGTTGCGATTTCTTTCTTCAGTGGAGAAAGCTCTTTTGTAATTTCACCTTTTGGTTTAAGGAGGTTTTCCACATTACGTTTTTCACAGACTTCTGCTGTTGATGTTGTTTTTAATTGGTCTTTCTTCCTTTTTTTCTCCACTAGGTATTTTAGCATTCCTAATTGAGTATCGAGCATCTGATCGGAGTTTTCCAATATGTTCCCTAAATGAGTAAGAACTGATTCCAAAATTCTTTGCAAGGTGAGCAAAGATTTGGATACCGGGTTATATTCATTAGAGAGTCCAGTAATCTTTAGAAGTGAAAAATCTGGTGATTGTTTGAGAGATCCATCTTGGTCAGTTAATTTTTGTGGAGTGCCTGTTCTGAATATTCTGTGACTCCTTTTGAGTTCCCTTATAAAAGATCAGATCCTTGATGTTAATGTCAGGGCAAGTGATGTCGTTATCTTAGGTTTGCTGTAATTGGAGTGATTCCGGTATTGTTGATTCCGATATTGTGAGGTTAATGGTTGGCTCGTCCAGGGTTCTTGAGGTACTTTTTTTGGGTGCCTCTGGTGTTTTTTTAATTTGATTTTGGGTTTGGTCGTTGGTTTGTGCTCCTTTCTTTTCAACTTCGTTATTCCCCTTATTTTGATTGTCTTTTTGTTGATCTTTTTGTGTTTGCCCCTGTTGTCTGTACCTGGTTTTATGAAGTATATTGCAATTCCGGGGATCGATGAAGACTTTCCTAATCGTATCGACTTCCCAGCGCTCTTTCTAGTTGCCTGTTCCGTTCCCATTCTTTTCATAAAGATAGTTCTTGATCTTAATTTTTTGTAAGCCATTAGATTGTGCGGGAGATGACTTTATATGTTTTAATCAGTAGCGCTGGCTCTGGCTCCTGCCTCTCTCACTGCCAGAGCCGCTATGCTGCGCTAAGTTGGATCTTGCTATGGATTTGCTCAAATTGCTCAAGTTGCTGTAATTACATGGGTTGGTGAAGTTGCTGGAAGGTTAAATTATAACTTTCCCACGTATTTCGAGTACTGGAGGGCACTTCAAGGCAATATAGAGCAATGTTGGCAATGCTGGCGATTTACTCAATTGCTGTGGCTGCTGGAGTTGCTGGAGTTGCTGGGTTGCTGGGGGTGGCAATATGGGGCAATGCTGGCGATTTACTCAATTGCTATGGCTGCTGGGGTTGATAGGGTCGCTGGTTTGCTGGGGGTAGCTGCAAGGCAAGGCTGATCAAATCCACGCGCTCTCTCCCACAGCTCCCACCGCTCACTGCTCCCACTGCTCACCTCTGCTCATCGTTGCTCTGTTCACTCAGGGGTCGCGGCCCGCGGGTCACACGGCTTTCGCAGCTCTCGTGACTCTCTCCCCCAGGCTGAGACCACTATCTCTGGGTCTCTGGGTCACCGAGCCACCACCGCCGCCGTATTTCGAGCCTGTTTCCGGCCGCCGAGCCGCTGATCCGCCGCTGCTCCGCTGAGCCGGCCTCCCGCCGATTCTGAGAATCACGGTGCCCCCCCCCCCTGCTTTGATTCTCCTGGCCCGTGAGGGCCTGCAGTGGCTTTTTACTGGGCTTACTGGGCTTTTTCCGGCTTTTCTGGGCTTTTTTTCGGAGCTGCGCTGCTGCTGCTGCACTCCTCTGCCTCCGTCGTCTGCTGCGAAATCTGCTACGAAAACCCGGACCGCAGATTATTATTATTATTATTATTAAATTAAATTTATAAGGCGCACAGCTACCCGGAGGTTTCCCGGCGCACAGGACAGATTGCAGACAAATCGGACAAGCTTTTTATTGGTTGAAAAGCCAGGTCTTCAGGCCTTTGCGGAAGCTTTTATGGCTAATTTCGTGGCGAAGTGGGGAAGGTAGTGAGTTCCACAACATTGGGGCCAGGTACGAGAAGGAGCGTCCGCCCATACGTGAAAGTTTAAATCTAGGAACTATAAAGTTAGCTTGGGATGCGGAGCGAAGTAGACGGGGCGGAAGATATATCTGGGCTAGGGAGCATAGGTAATGGGGTGCTGTACCTAGCTTAATCTTATGCATATAGCATAAGGCCTTAAATTTCGTCCGTTGCTCAACCCTGAGCCAATGGAGATCACGCAAAGAGCCTGTGATGGAGGATGTTGTCGATACCTGACGAAGTAGCCTGGCCGCAGAATTCTGCACCACCTGCAGCTTGCGTACTAATTCCCTATTTGCTCCTAGATAAAGGACGTTGCCATAATCAAGCCTCGACATGATTAGGGCCTGGATGACTGTTCTTTGAGTAGATTCAGGCATCATCCATAATATCTTACGGAGCCATTTGAGAATAGTGAAGCAAATAGAAGTGGTCTTCGCTACTTGCTGTTTCATAGTCAGCTGATCGTCAATCACTATGCCCAAATTACGTACAGTTTGTACAGGTTTAGGAAGTTCACCCATTTCAGGCGGCCAGTGATGCGGGCACCAAAGATCTTTATCCTTCCCCATGATCAAAACCTCAGTTTTTCCTCCATTTAGCTTTAACCAGTTAGTGTGCATCCAGTTGGCAATTTTATACAGCCCTAACTGTAGGGATGAAACACTGGATTTGTCATTGGCGGATAGTGAAAAGAGAAGCTGGGTGTCATCCGCATAAGAGAAGATTGACAACCCAGCCTCTTCCGCGATGGTAGCTAAAGGGCTGACCTAAAGATTGAATAGCATAGGACTAAGTATCGATCCCTGAGGCACTCCATGAGGAGATGCATAGGTCTTGGAGCAAGCCGATGGAGAGAAAACCTGAAAAGTCCTGTTGGTGAGGAAGTTTTTAATCCACTCCAAAGCTGATCCAACAATTCCCAGGAACTGGAGAGCTTTTAGAAGGGTAGAATGAGGTACCGTGTCAAAGGCGGCACTCAGATCTAATAGAATGAGTGCCACCGTTTCCCCTTTATCCAGAAGCAGGCGTATTGTTTCGGTAACTCCTAAGAGAGTAGACTCTGTGGAGTAACCGGCTCTAAAGCCTGATTGGGACCCGTGTAAGATGTTATTGGATTCCACAAACCGTGTAAGCTGTTGATTCACGTGTTTTTCTAGGATCTTAGAAAAAACAGGGAGTAGGGAAATTGGGCGGAAGTTGGAAGGCTCAGCTGGATCCGCATTTGGTTTCTTCAAAAGAGGAAGAACCATTGCGTGTTTCCATTCTGCAGGTAAAGTGGCTTCCCTCAGTGAGGCATTAAGTAGATCCATGATGATCCTCAATGAAGAGGAATTAAGTTTTTGAAGAATATTGACTGGAAGTGGGTCATTAGGGGAGCCTGATTTAAGACTATTTAAAATGGAACTGAAAGATAAAGGGTCTAAGGGTTGCCAGTTTGTTACTTTCATGGTAGACGCCGAGTCCGAGAACCCGACTAGGCTGTTACAGTCAGAAGTGGGGGATGGATTCATTAAATGCTGTACCATTTTAGTAGTTGCCGACTCAAGCTCTGCATGGATCTTTTCTACTTTTTCGATGAAGAACTTCGCCACAATTTCACAGTGTGCTTCATCAAGTGTCGGGGGTACCGGTTGACAGGTTGCTCCCGAGAGATCGCCGACTAATTTAAACAAGACTTTTGCATTATTTTGTGCTGATGTGATAGTTTTGTTCACATATTTCGCACGCGCTGCTTTACATAGGGCATTATATTCTCTCTTAGCAGTTTTATAACACTGCTTGGATTCTAAGGCATAATCCTTCCTCCAACATCTTTCTAAAGCCTTACATTTTGTTTTTTCAATTTTTAATTTTTCGGTGAACCATGGGGCAGGAGGACGGTGATTATTTAATTTCTTAAGTGAAATGGGAAGGCAGGGGTTCACAGATGCCGTTATCCAAGTGTGGATGGTAGCTGTGTCCGAGATTTGAATGGGAGACAAATCAGGAGTATTGCTCACCAGGTGTTGATTTAATGAGTCAATATCTAGTTTCTTCCAATTTCTGCTCCTAACTTTAGGTGGGGAGATGGCCGAACTATTAAACTGTGAATCAAACACCAACCTAAAATTTACTAAAAAATGGTCAGACCAGAGTAAAGGCAGAGCTTTTTGGCTATGAATGTGATGGAGGGTCCCGAAAGTCCTGTATTACCATTTAACAAGAAACTCATTACTGGTTTGGCACTACCCACCAAACATGATACTCCTAGATAGGCCCTACCAGGCAGGCTCAGATAGAATGTCTTAAATTGTCCACTTTCCCTTGTCCTGGTAGCACATCTCACATAGGCCCAAGCCCAGCTCCCTAGATAAACTATATCTTACATAGGACCAAGCATACCTTCTTAGATACAAAAGTGTAGGCCCAAATGCAAGTGACTCTTACTCTCATTTTTTAAATAATAATAAAACAGACCTCGTAGGCCTCACTGATCTGCTAGCAGAAATCTGTCCCATCCACCCAGATACAACATTAGCCCTTTCTTGTAACTTTCCACAGTTACAAGAATAAGGGTGGCCCCCACCCACATGACAACCTGATGGAACATCTAGCAGTGTCACATGCAAGATTTGTGATATTCTTAGCTATGGGACTTTCCGCGCTGGCATTAAACTGGAACTCAAGGCAGGAACATGACCAGGAATTAATATATTAAATATTAATTCTGAGCATTTTTATGGTAAAAGTTATCCTTTGTTTACTTTCTGCGGTCAAGAACACTGACCATCTGCTAAACGCCCTGTTCCATCATGATACCACTTCTCGGTTTTATATCAAACTTCCCAGTTACTGTAAGCGGGCGGTTAAGTGCCTGCGTCAGACCTCGTGCCAGGCGTAGGAGTAAGTTCTGCATTAAGTTCTGCCTTTTTCCATATAAAAGGTCTTCACCCAGGTCCAGGCCCTGAACTCCTCCTATAGTGCTCAGCACTTGAGTTCCCAGTCGACTGATCTCTTCTCTAGGGCCTAGAAGCCTATTCTGAGGTGGTAATGCTCTTCTTTGATTGCCAGCCTTTTGGCTTTGTCAGCCCCTCTTATTTAGCTCATCAAAGCCCAAGCCATTGCATTTAACTTAGTTTAAACTGCGTAGTCTTGAATGGTGTTGCTTTCTTAAGAAAAGATTTGCCTTCTAGGCACTATCCTATTCATCACCTTTAAATTCAGGGTTGCCCCTTGGGCAGCTGCTCATAGAAAGATAGATAGATATACATTTCTGCTTTGTTTGAACATTTGATTTATAACATTGTCGATGCATTTATTATTTTCATCCTGCTCATGTGTTGTTGGGCAACATTTAAATTGAACTGTTTTCTGTGGTTTTGAATTGCTTAATAAAGTGCTACTGTGTTTTACATCGTTGTTCCTTCCTTTCAAGTGAACGAGCGGAGTGCGGGTCAGGCTCTCAGGAGCCGGTAGGCAGAAGGGTGTGACCATCCATTTACCCTCAAACAGTGGCGACCACGAACATGATGGACTCGTTGACAGGTCATCTGCAGTGCGGATATGGGACACACGCCGGGGTCGCGCCTGTGGCTGCCCCCGGACCCCTCTCCTCACGTCCGCCTGGGTGAGTCAGGGATAGTTTTGTTTTTTCGTCCTTGCCTTTACCTCAGGGTGTGGCGTGTGTGAGTGGTGGGTCTGGCTGCATTTGCCATCCGGGGTCTCCTTTGTCTGTGCTCCTTTGCCCGCCTGTGGTTGACTGACATGCCACGACGTCCTCTTTCTGGCTGGTCACATCTCCCCGAGGCTCTTTGGTGCTCTGCTCTTTAGTTTTGTCGTGGTTTCCTTTAGTTGCGTTCTCTTTGCCCACTCTTTCTTTGGCCTCTTTGCCTTTGCCTTTTCTGAAAAATAGTGTGCTCTCGCTTTCATTGCCGTTTTCACTTCCTCGTTCTTATCTTTGCCCTTTCCCTTGCATATGCTTCTGGTTGATGCTTACGGTTTGAGTCCGGATCACGTGGTGGTTGATCGAATTCTGGCATTGTGCACAAGTGCTTCTGCAGGGTTTTATGTTTTCGTATTTATTATATGTGGTTTTTGTTTGGTTTGCTCCGTAATGCTTGAGGTTTGAGTTCTGGAAAACACTTCTGTGAGATTTTTCGAATTCTGGCATTGTGCACATGCATTTGCGGCTTTCCCATGTTTTGATATTTGGCGCACATTTTTTGTATATCTTTATTGAAGGTCTTTTGACGTTGTTTTTCAATTGACTATTTGGATTTAGCTGTGGGCTGTTGCGCCCCTGACACGGTGCTCAAGTGGCACGCGTATCTGTAGTGTTGTCGCACTTTTCTATTACGGGTGTATCCCGCCGCCATTTTGTATGCTCTTGCCGCCATTTTATATTCTTCTTTACAGATTCTCTAAATTACTTTCCCCTTTATATTTTCACCTTTCTGTTCTTTCACTCACTGCCTTCCTTCTCATTCAGTTGCTATTTATATATTGTTCTTCTTGCAAGACCATTCTCTTGTTTTCGGCGTCAATGCGCCCCTCCTTCCTCGGGATACTTTCCTGTGTATTCACACACTCATTCTTCGCACTCTATAGTGCGTCCCTCTCTGATTCACTTTTGCATGGCTTGGGTGCTTTTCTCTTTTTATCTCTTAAATTCATATCACTCTCTCAACGGCGCCTTTCTCCTTTGTTAGCTGCGCCACTACAAAAACAGGAACAAACCACTTCGAAGTCTGTGGCCCACTCTGACATCCCTCGTGAGCCTCGCAGCTTCACTGTAGACCCCATCGCCCCTCCTTTTCTCTGTCCTTCCAGGCTGCTTTCTCAGCAACCACTGTTACATTAATACGTGTTCATTTTTGAAATGCATTTCATTTATTTAATTATTGTTTATTTGTTGTCCGTTATGTCTGTTTCTTGTGCTTCGTTTTGTTAAACATTTATTAGCCCTGCTGTCCCACCAGCAGTTCTCTCCGCCACCGCCCCCATCTGTTGCTGTTCTGCCAGCTTTACACTCACTTAGCCGAGCGGCAGATCTGCTAGTTATTATTGTTGACTCAGTTGCCCCCACTTTTCCTCACTATTACGGGCAGTTGCGCTAGGTAGCTGTTGTCTGGATTGTCTTGCCTTTAATACGTAGCCGCAATCCCGCTAAGTAGTTGCACTTGTCTTCATTGCGCATTATCCATACATTGCGCCTCTTTTCTTCTGTCTCTCACATGTTTTGCCTACCATTTGTCCAGGCCAATTGGTAGCCACAGTGGGGGTGGAGTTGTATCTCCGTTCCTCCTGTTAGCTCCCTTAAGCCCCTTCCTCTCAGGTATGTCCCTTGACCCCCCCCCATATTATGCTTTGGCCTGATCATCTAACAGTATTTGATCTGTTTTAGCGAGACAGGAATACCTGGGCCTGCTAATGTATTTTTAAACATGTGAGGTGAGAGTGCTTGAGTTCACCGTGAATATTATTGTTATATTAGTATATCCTGTTTTCAAAGCATTACGTGTTGCTGAAGTCTCATCATCATTCGATGGCGATGAGACCCTGCTAGTTAGAATACCAAAACAAAAAGAAATTAAATAAATACAGTGGCGCAGTATCACAGTTAATATTACGTTTACATTTACGTTCCCATAAGTAGCTAAACTTTCTGATTCGCTAAAGCACACAAAGACACCCCCTGCTCCATGTCATGAGGGTAGGTTATAAATGCTTTGAAATACATTGTTACATTTAACTGGAAACACAGGCCTACAATTCTTGTTAATAAAATTTAGGCATTACTATAATAAGCTCACGAGTGGAAGGAAGTACTTATGAGGAGAACATTGGAGCGCAGCCAGAGGGCTACCACTCGGTTTACATTGTTGATGAGCACTGGGAAGGCTCACACACGTAATGATTGATAACGATCATGAAAAACAGACATATAGATGCAGTTACACTACAAGTACCATGATGTGCCTTAGTAGGCAACATGCAAGGTGTTGCACCCCACATACAGCCGCAACACAAGGCAATTAAGACCCAAATAATTTACTCCTACCTGCGTCCAATTCAACAGCCCAGGCAGTGACAAGTGCCACCTCTTCAGGCACGGGCAGGTAGCCCAAGTACAAGCATAGATCTAGGAAGTACAGCTACAGAACACACACAGTTGGAGTTAGCTAGTAGCAAAGATTTTGAAATTGTGTCTCGTGGCCAAGGAAGTTAGTGACATTGGACTAAGAGCAACATACATCTCGGACCAGATGGTAATTATTAGAGAGAAAAGGGGAGACAAGGAGACAAATGATGGAATGGAATGCACACTAACTACACCCATTTTTTAATAAGTGATAAAGTAAAAATAAGTTTATGAAAGGGATGTAATCTTTGTGCAGGACTAATGGGGGGAGTAGAGAAGATGAAGTGCCAAGGAACAGGAGTGCGGTACCGTGAGAGAGGAGGGAGAGGTAGTGCACATTGGAGTCCACCTCTGAAACTGGACAAATTAGGAGAATAATTTGCAAGCACCAAATGAGACACCACTTGTACTTGTCTGATGGGAAATGTTTTGTGGCTCTCAGTGAATAGAAAAGACTGAAATTGCATTTCACCTAATGGTATGTTAACAGCCCTGTCCTTCTCAAAGAAAATGTACTGCTACCCAAAGAAGGTTAAAGGTCAGTTATTGCCTGGACATTAGAAAGTGTAGAAACAAATTAATGAAGGCCACACCACCAACTTCCATAGGAAAGTAGAGTTATTATACCTTTGATACAAATACACAGATTAATTCAGCTATATACAACAATAATATGATTAAAAGTATAGGTTCAATACAATTATTATAGGCCTTTAGGAGAAAAGACTAGAATATACGGCGTTTACACAACATGCATGACACACAGAGAACGTGCTTGAGCCTGTGTTTGACTTCATGGTCATAAGTTCAGATGCTACCAGGTCTACTTAGCATTTTATCATTCTGAAGTGAATAGATGCGGGGTTTGATCAACACTTCATCATTCTGAGGTGGATGAAATGAGTACCATTGAGTTGAGGGAACGATAAGGATCTGCTGTTTAGCGTCAAAATACCATTCTGAGTAAACGTGCACTTTACAAAAACGCCATATTATTTTATAATAAGCTATATTTTACGTACAATTAAAGACAACACGTGTCTGGATATTACGAGGTACTGAAGGGTTAAAGGATTTCTCTTGGGCTGCCGTTATATTAACGCTGGCCGCAGAGTCTGGGCGTTGAGCCAGGCCAGAAAGACACAATGCAATAGCTTCCTGTGGGTACGAACGAACAGGAAATTAAAATATATGTATATATCTGTATACAGTTAGCAGAACATGGAGAGCTGTGTGAATGGAATAACAGTTTTGATAAAAGAAAATAATAATTTTAGTGTATAAGTTTCCAGTTTCGTTCAACAGATTATGTCAAGTGCGTTGTGAACACTTTTTAAGTTTTAAAGAATGAATTAGGAGAGACTGAGTCTCTTCCCCACCATGGCAGACATGCCTATATTGAACAAAGCTAGAAAAGAGGAACATGAGAAATAAATGTCTAAGATCACACAATTTGGTGAAGGGGGGAGCCGAGATTAGATACAGGGTTTCAGGTCTCGCAGTATGAAGTTTAGTAACTGGGTATGTATGTATGTATACAAAGGCTTCTGCGAAGCCGAAACGCCGAAACGCGTCTCCTTGAGCTCGGGGTCGAGGGAGACCCAGGAAAATAAAGGTGCCATATTCCAGCAGCCTTGTGTACGTGCCTTCTTCTATGGGAGCAGGACTGGTTGTTCATATATATATATATATATATATGCTTCGTTCCTCTATGACCACTGTACTGAAGACACGCTACTGACTGGCAACATCTTTGCCTGGCATCAGTTTAAAGGGTTGTGCTGGGTTGAAGTGGTGGTGAAGAAAATAGTGTTTTTTTTTTTGCGGCACCAGGAAAGCAAAATAGTTTTTTTCACTACGTGCATCACCACTGCTTGAGGTAAAGTCAGCTGAGTGTGCAGGGATATATGGATATACGCATGTCCTTAGGTGACACTTTTTTCAGAGAGTGTTGTTTGACCACTAAAAGTAGCTGGGGTATCACCAACAGGGGACGGTGTGTATGATGCAACTGATCCCAGCTTATTTGTTCAGTTGCGGCAACAAGAGCAGACTGTTGGTAAAGAATGAGCCTATACAGATATTGTCCGCTTTTGGCATAAAGTACATGTAACTCAGGGTTTCCATCACTGTTTAGCAGGTCATTTAGCAGGTCTAGTGGCTCAGGATCTGTGTCCACAGCCAGCCATCATGCTATAAATATCATCTGTAGTGCCAAGTTGTGTATATTTCAAAGGTGGGGACCACATTCCCCAGGCATGTATTGGGTGCATTACCTTTTCTATGGTGAGAGTGAGACATCACTTGTGCTGGGGGTTGATCAGCACTGACAAGATAGGCCTTAGATTTTGGTAGTAATAGCACGGGGTGGACAAACAGGCGTGCTGTGAAAAATAAAAGAGTATAAGTAACACAATTGTTTTAATGCTTGGTACTCTGCCCAAAGGGGACAGCAGTAGCATTGTCCAGAATATGGTCCACCATCGAATTCCAGACACACATCTATCTAGATTGCCACCCTTCAACTTTTCCTCTATGAAGTAAATTTGGATTCCTCGATATTTAAAAGTTTCCAGCCACATGATGGGTGGTGATCAGTATCAGGATTTATCACAATTGCCTTTGAGGCCAGGCCCTACTACCAAATTCCGGCAATAACAATATTAGTGGGGATACGCGTGTTATTGGGTCCCTAGGAATAGGCAAGGCATCATCTGTACCTTATCATGCATGTTTTTAGCACGCTAATTTCTCTAGTACTTAGTATGGGTGACAGCAGACACCTCTGTCTGGAGGTCCCACTGGGGCCCCTGAAAAAAAAATGTCATCCAGTTGAATACACCCTACCAGGTACGAACACTGGCCATCCATGGTGTATATAACAACTAGATCTAGAGCAATAAGAGGTCAGGAAGCCCTGTCCGTGTCAGTACCACAAAAAGATAGGGCCACACCAATGTGTTGAACGTTTTTTATAGGTGTTAAATTCAGTGTATTTGTATATTTTATTTCTGAATGTTGTGCCTGCACAAGGGCACGGCTACTGTTGCGCACCTAGCCACAGGTCATAGACGGAGAATGTTTGGTGAAGAGTAGACAATATATTGGGTATGACAGGTGGGTTAGGTGTGAACAAAAAAAAAAAAGAGAGAACGCTCTTGGATAGATATAGAAAAACGACGCTGATTAAATATAAATACACAATTAAAAAGGAAATTATAAAGGTGCCACCTTCATCAGGACATATATAATACCTGTCTCTCTCTCAACAGATTACATTTTTGATGTACCTAATAAAAAAATTTTTTTCCAATAAACATAATCCTATAAATGATTTTACATATTCATTAAGTCTATTGTTTTTACCATTAAATACGCTCACATCCATTTAGTATCATTATTTAAAGGTCCATTATCAAAGTGTCCACTCAGTTGTTAAATGGATTCCAGCATTACCACACAGACTTACATAACCCATTACATCACATAAAAGTTCATTTCACAACAGTTGTATATCTGCACAAATGCAAAAACATGGGTGCACTTTATTTAATAATTGGGCCCCTAATTAGGTCTGGCGTTAACAATGACCTTTTATGTTTTATAGAATGTTGTCTCTCTCTCTTGGCCAGCTTCACTGTGAGTGACTTCATTCTGTTCTTTCACAAGGAGCATATCGACACACAGTTGTTTTATTCTGTGCCAGTAACGACTGTGCAATGTGTGATGTTTGACACTAAAACAATTTTTATTTTTTGCTAATGTTTGTTATAATGGTGAGGGCCCAGCAGCTCCCACAGAAATATTGTAAGAAAAGGATGGGTTGCGCATTGACAGAGCCAAAGGGCTGACCAACAATTTCGGACCTACTGGCTTTGCCAATGCTTGCTTATTTATATGTTGCAAAGAAATGGTACCTACCATTTTCCAGTAGTTTACTGAGCATTCTGAGAGCAGTATACATAGCCTCACATTGCTAAATATTGAACATATGTGTACACATTTTTATATTCTAATGACTGTCAGTAGTACAGTCTGAGCTTACAACATTTACTTAGAGCGCTCACTCTAATAATAGAGGCTTTCAATTAATGAACAGTAAATACAAGTTTGAACAGCATTATAACATGGACACAAATATTACCTTCACTGCAGCCAGTGCCCTTACATGATCCATAATGTGGTACTGCAAACTAACAGCCAAAGGGTTTGAGCTGTAGGGGTTGGGCCTACTTGTCCCAAGAGAGAAAAAAGATTTTCATCTGTGTTTGCTGTTGGGACAAGCTATAGTACAATGTTTTAAGTCTTCTTTTGCTTCTGGAGATAATGAATTTCTTTTTAAAGTCTTGTACAGGGATTGCAATATAATTTTTAGGTTCTTTCCTTCATTTGGAGTTCCCTCCTTACCTCAGCTGGCCAACAAATGCAGCGTGCACCATTGATAGCTCACCTATTGCTAGACATGTTGCTATCAAAGTTTCAATTGTAGAATGTGCTGCACACACCTCCTCCAAGGACTATGTATCAATTGGTAAATAATTTATTGATGCAGATGTACAAAAAGGAATAGCATTAACTGGTTGTGAGTACACAATGGTTCAGATTGCTTCTACCACACATGATATCATGACATAAATATAAAGGATGATGATATGTACTATGACCCTAAGTATATTATTGGAAGGGCTGGGTGGGAGAAAAGGAAGAAGGGAACAAGGGAGGATGTATGCAAAAAGAAAAGGAATACGGTTAGGCCCAAATGGAAAAATATGTTTACCAACGATAATGCTTGGTCCCATGTGTAGGAGAGTAGGATCTGCTTCACAGGGGTACCCCCACTTTTTGCTGATACTTCACTGGTTTTCGACATTAGTCTGGCTGGGGCCCTGCTATTCAGAACCCCAGCCTAGCTGTTTCCTCTTTAAAAGGGTCTCCATGTGCCTTAGGCACATCTCTGATTGGGATCTGGAGTGCCCTTGTAAGTCCCTAGTATATGGTATACTATGTACCAAGGGCATAGGTACCTCAGAGGCCTGCCAGGGGCTGCAGCATATATTATGCCACCCCTGGTAGGCCATCCAAACTGACACCACAGGTCTGCTACTGCAGCCTGGGTAAGGTGGTGCATGCACCCCTTGCTGTGGTATAGGTTACCTATATCACTAAATGCATACACACATATAAACCTATAAGTCACTCCTAAGGCAGGCCTTATCAATCCTAAAGGCAGAGTGCATGGTTTCTATGTGAGAGGGTGCCCCTGCATGAGCAGGGCCCCTCTGCAGCGTTCGGAGACCATCTCTGATGCTGTTTGTAGTGCAGCCCGACCATATACTCTTAAACGCATTATATCCTCGCGGTAAAATGCTAACTATGGAATGGCTGCACCAAAACATGTCGTGTTTGGTGTCAAACATCTTGGAATACTACCCCCCGCCAATTCTGGCGGCGGGGGTAGCATTCCACCCTTCTAGAGGGAAAGGCATGTTAACTCTGACGAGTCCGGTAACTTCTTTCCAGAGCCTGGCATCACAAAATGGATGCTACTGCCACAGACACGAGTCTGGCCTCCTGCTGCTGGACGAAACTCCGGCAGGGGAGGCCTGGACAATAGGTTTCCTGTCCCAGGGAGGTGTGACCACCTCCCCAGACAGGACAAAGTGTATTGGGGCTGGGCGGGAGCACTTTCGGGTGCTTTGAAGTCCTGCACTGGGGGCACATTTGGTGTCCCTGTGCATACCCCAGTTCAAACCGGATCAGGGGCTTGCAGCCCCTGCTTTGGCGCGAACTGGACAAAGGGAAAGGGGTGTAGCCACCCCTCTGCCCTGACCCACCCATAGGTGGGGCCACAGAGTAGTCCATCCCCTATTTTTGGAATAAAGGTAGGAACCCAGTCCTTAGGACTTTAGATTATACCTGGACGAAACTCTGACACGGAATCCTGGACCTTCGACGCTCTACGACAAGATTAGAGGACTGAAGAATCTCCCTTGGGGTCAAGGAGTGACTCCCCTGCTTGGCAGGCACCAAAGAAGCATCTGTCCGGTTCGCATCACTGAAGCTCCCGTCGGACGCCGAAGTCATCGCATCACCAGAGGTGGATTCTCAGACTTCCCCGAGGCTACCCTGAGTCCCCAGCAAAGCTGAGGCCCGTGGCTATCGTGGGTAACGTGAGACCGTGACCCCTGGACACCGAGCACACTTGCAAGTGCACCATCTTCTGGGTCTCCCAAGAAGTCGTGCTTTGGGCTCCGAGTAGCCCTAGCCTCCAGCACCACCTGCACCGAAGATCACTGGCCCCCACTCCACGAGTGTCCTGTAAGCCAGCTCCACGTGCGGCGTCACGAGGCTCCTTCGCGGTCGCTAGCCCGTTGGCTAGTAGCCCTTACCGAAGGCCAATCTTTTCTTTACTTGGCAGTCTGGTTGCTCCAGGCCTGCCCTCACTTACCCTTGCTGGGTGAGTTCCCCAGACCTTGCTGGTCTGCACCATCGACGATCTTCAGCTACATCGAGACTTGCCGTTGCCAAGGCTTGTTGGGTCCAATCTGGTCGCCGACACCGCAGCACTCGACAGACATTGTGTACCAGCCCGAATCCTGCTCCTGGTCGCCGACAACGCCTCCTGGACCTCGTGGCTGCAGAAACGAGACGACCGTCAACGCACCTGAAGCACTCGACATCGGTGGGCATCTGTCCATCGCCTCCCTGGTCACTGGCTAGTGACCCAGACTCTGTCCCCTCTGCTTTCAGGTTCTTCAGAACTCCGATCCACTCTTGGATCCACCCGGACACTTTTCTCCTGGTCGCCAGCAGCACTTTGCAGCAGATCGCCATAAGAACCGACGACGAAACCCGACCCCGAAAGGCACCTATGCACCCGGCTTCCCTGGGTGAGGTAACACGAGTACTCCGGTGCTCCCGTGGGTAGAGACTCTTCAAAGTCCTAGGTCTCAAAGGGTTTTGTCCTAGTCCTCTTCTAAGTGTCCCTTTCCTCTATTTTCCCGATCCCGACTTTCTCCATAGAAGTTAACGGCGTATCGCGGTTGTGTATTTACACTGCACGCGTCTCCCGTGGGTCCCCTGGGTCACTACCTTGGGTGGTTCCTTGTGGTCCAAGCACTTCTAGAGGCTCTAGGCCTAGTGTCTAGTTCAGTCGTGGTTCGCATACCACTTTATTGGTATATGGTTTGGTACGCCCCTAGGGCCCAAACGTGTATTTGTGCTATTACTGTGATTTAAGATCTTATAACCTATGTATTTCGAACTCTAGCCTCATAAAGAGACTAGAGGGGTGTGTTTAGTAATAAATACATATATTTTGAATATATACCTGGTGTGGTGCTCTTTCATTTGGTCACTCAAGAGATTATAGACTGGTAAAACAAGCTGCTTTACATTCCTTCAAGACTTAGCCTGAAGGCTGCTCTCCACAGCTACCACTAGGATAGCTTTCAATAAGGTTGTCTTTGACCTACCTACCATAAGAGTCGATTTGGACTGGTGCAAGGTGCCCACTATAATTAGTGGACAGCATATGCCAGGCCAACTTCTCACATTGGTGTGCAGCGTGTGGGATTCCAGCTTGCTATTGTTTTACCAGATAATCTCAATTGAATTGATCAACTGAAAACCACTAAAGGTACCTAAGGTACATATAATTTAAGCTTAGAATATCAGTAAGTTCTACTGAACTTAGAGTTGTGTGTTAAGGGATAGCACAACCCTTTCTACAACTCAAGAGAGTTTAGTAGGCCACACTAGAGTAGGTAGTGCATACACCACACCACACTAGTAATGTCTTTAAAAGCAGGATCTAGAGATACCCTGCAGGAAGCCATGGAGCTTCCCCTCCAAGTATGACACACTCCCATTCTTGGAACTGAGAGCTTTGTGTAACGTGAGGAAATTAAGGACAGGCCAAAGTCCCACCACCCAACACCTCCAGGAGATGTTGGTGGCTTATGATCTTAGTAAGTCCTCAGAGACTGAAGGGGTAGGAGCAGAGGGTGGGCCAGCAGATGAGGAAGGGGCCAGGGGTACTACTACCCCCAGCCCCCCTCTGAAACTGACCAGGAGGGTGACAATGACCCTGACCTGGAAAACCCAATCCCTTCTGGGGAAGATGAAGATGAGGATCTGGAGAACCACACCTTTGTCCCCCCAGGAAGGATTATGAGTGTGCTCAGGAAGTCTAGGTCTCCTTCTCAGGAGTCTAACCACTCTGGCACCTCAATAGGGAGCTCTGTTTCTTCTCACAGGAGGGAATCCTCTCATGAGAGAAGAAAGAGACTGGTCCAGTATGAGGAAACTCAACTGGAGATCAGGAAGAAGCAATTGGCTTTAGATAGAGAATCCCTAGATCTCCTTAAAGAGAGAAGAAAGTTGGGACTAGAGTCCCATGGTGGCAGCCATATCCCTAGAGATAGGGAAAGGTCCTATGACCATAGGAACCTGAGCAAGATTGTCCCTCCCTACCAGAGTGGGGATGATATCCACAAATGGATAACTGCTTTAGAGAGGGCCTGTAAAGTACAAAAGGTCCCTCAGGAGCAGTGGGCAGCAATCTTGTGGCTCTCCTTTGCTGACAAAGGTAGAGACAAGCTCCTCACTGTTAGAGAGGAGGATGCTGACAATTACAAGGTCTTGAAGAGTGCTCTTATTGATGGGTTTGGCCTAACCACTGAACAGTACAGGTTGAAGTTCAGAGACACCCAAAAAGCACAGACTCAAGACTGGGTAGACTATGTGGATTGTTCTGCCAAGGCTCTGGAAGGCTGGTTGATGGGCAGTAAGGTGTGTGACTTCTCAGGATTGTATAATCTGATAATGAGGGAGCAGATTCTTAATAACTGTCAAAACCAGCTGTTGCATCAGTACCTGGTTGACTCTGATCTGACCTCTCCCCAAGAATTGGGAAAGAAGGCAGACAAATGGGTCAGAACCAGGGTGAAGCAGAAGGTACAGAACCAAGGTGGGGAAACCAAGAAGCAAGATGCTAAGAACTCTGACAAGGGTGGGGAGAAGGGTAAAGATCAAAAGTCTTCATCAGGCCCCCAAAAATCTTCTTCTGGTGGGGATTCCCAGTCTACCAAGGGTAAAGGCCAAAGAAAACCATGGTGCAAGGTCTGTAAGCAAAAGACCCACTGGACCAGTGATTGCACCAAGTCCAAAGACTCCAGTCCAGCCTCCACCAATGCCCCTAAGGCACCTGTTCCCCCTAGTACAGTTGGTGGAAGTGCTCCAGCCAAGGGTTTAGTAGGGTTCACCCTGGGAACTGAGTTGGGCTCTGACTTAGTCAGGGAGCTGACTCAGGCTGTGTTAGTCTGTGATGGAGGCATGGATGTGACCTCCACTGTGAGTCCCAGTAATCTGGGCAAGTACAGACAACAGCCTTTAATCAATGGACGAGAGGCTTTGGCATTTAGGGACACAGGGGCAAGTGTCACAATGGTGACACAAGACCTTGTGCTACCTGGGCAAGTTATACTTGGTGAAATGTACCAAGTGACCAATGCTAGCAATGTCAGAACAGACCATACTCTGGCAGTTGTTAACTTCTCCTGGGGAGGGGTAACTGGCCTTAAGAAGGTTGTGGTAAGTGCAAACCTACCAGTCGAATGCTTGCTTGGCAATGACTTAGAGACTTCTGCTTGGGCAGAAGTGGAGCTCAGGACCCATGCAGAAATGCTGGGGATCCCTGCAGATGTGTTTGCTGTGACCAGGTCACAAGCTAAACTGTCTAAAACTGAACAGGCCTTGGATTCTGGAAGAATGGACCAAGTGCCTTCCAAGAGGAGGAGTAGTAGGGTTAAGGCAGTGCCTTCCCCTTGGCTCAGGAGGAAGATCAGTCCCTTGAGGGGGATGATCTCAGCCCTGAAGAAGGAACTGTCCCAGAGGAACTTGAGCCTGACCAGGTTGAGTTCTTGGGGACAGGGGGACCTTCTAGGGCAGATCTGAGCCAGGAGCAGCAGAGCTGCCCCTCCCTTGAACCCCTCAGACAGCAAGCTGCTGCTGAGGCTGCTGGGAAAGCTAGTGGTCCCCATACAGTGTATTGGGATGATGGACTCCTGTACTCAGAGAGTAGAGACCCCAAGCCTGGTGCTACCAGGAGGTTGGTAATACCTTTGAAGTTCAGGGGCTTCCTATTGACCCTAGCCCATGATATTCCCTTAGCAGGACACCTGGGCCAGAACAAGACTTGGGACAGAATTGTCCCTCACTTTCACTGGCCCCACATGTCTGAAGACAGTAAGGAGTTTTGTCGCTCCTGTGTAACCTGCCAAGCCAGTGGCAAAGCAGGTGGCACTACAAAGGCCCCCTGATACCACTACCTGTGGTGGGGGTGCCCTTTGAGAGGGTAGGGATTGACATTGTTGGTCCCATGGATCCCCAAACAGCATCTGGGCACAGATTTATACTGGTGGTAGTGGATCATGCCACCAGGTATCCAGAGGCTATACCCCTTAGGACCACTACAGCACCTGTGGTGGCAAGGGCCCTCCTGGGAATTTTCTCAAGAGTGGGCTTTCCTAAGGAGGTGGTATCAGACAGGGGTGCAAACTTCATGTCTGGGTACTTAAAGGCAATGTGGAAGGAGTGTGGAGTTACTTATAAGTTCACCACACCCTATCACCCACAATGCAATGGTTTAGTTGAGAGATTCAACAAAACCTTGAAGGGCATGATTAAAGGGCTCCCAGAAAAGCTTAGGCGTAGATGGGACATACTCTTGCCCTGCCTTTTATTCGCATATAGGGAGGTGCCTCAGAAGGGGTTGGTTACAGCCCTTTTGAACTTCTGTTTGGCCACCCTGTGAGGGGTCCACTGTGCTTGGTGAAGGAAGGATGGGAGTTACCTCTCAAGCCCCCAAAGCAAGATATAGTGGACTATGTACTTGGTCTCCGCTCCAGGATGGCTGAGTACATGAAAAAGGCAACCAAAAACCTTGAGGCTAGCCAGGAACTTCAAAAGGCCTGGCATGACCAAAAGGCTGTCCTAACTGTTTACCAGCCAGGACAGAAGGTGTGGGTGTTGGAGCCAGTGGCCCCAGCAGCTCTCCAAGACAAATGGAGTGGACCCCACACTATTGTTGAGCAGAAGGGTGAGGTCACTTACTTAGTAGACCTGGGAACACCCAGGAGTCCCCACAGGGTTCTCCATGTCAACAGACTTAAGCCATATGTGGACAGGGCAGACATGGGCTTGCTCATGGCTACTGATGAAGGGCAGGAGGAAGAGAGTGACCCACTCCCTGACCTGCTCTCACAGAACCCTGACGATGGGTCAGTTGATGGTGCAGCCTTGGCAGGCAGCCTCACTACCCAGCAACAAACTGATTGCAGGCAAGTCCTCAATCAGTTTAGACATATGTTTTCTCTGACACCCAGTCAGACCACCTGGTGCACTCATGAAGTGGACACTGGGGACAGTCTGCCTATTAAAAACAAGATTTATAGGCAACCTGACCATGTCAGGGACTGTATCAGGACTGAAGTCCAGAAGATGTTGGAATTGGGAGTGATTGAGCCCTCAGATAGCCCTTGGGCTAGTCCAGTAGTCCTAGTACCTAAACCTCACACCAGTGGTGGGAAAAGAGAGATGAGGTTTTGTGTAGACTACAGGGGCCTCAATGCAGTCACTAGGACTGATGCCCATCCAATACCCAGGGCGGATGAGCTCATAGATACTTTGGCCTCTGCCAAATATCTCAGCACATTTGACCTAACAGCTGGCTACTGGCAGATCAGACTAGCTGATGCTGCAAAGCCCAAAACAGCATTTTCAACCCCTAGTGGGCATTATCAATTTGTGGTGATGCCCTTTGGTCTGAAAAATGCACCTGCCACTTTCCAGAGGTTGGTGAACACAGTTCTCACAGGACTGGAGGCCTATAGTGCAGCTTATCTAGATGATATTGCTGTCTTTAGCTCCACCTGGGAGGATCACCTGGTCCACCTCAGGAATGTTTTACAGGCCCTGCAAAAGGCAGGCCTGACTATCAAGGCCACTAAGTGCCAGATAGGGCAGAGTCAGGTTGTGTACCTGGGCCACCTTGTGGGTGGAGGCCAGGTTCAACCTTTGCAGAGCAAGATCCAGACCATCATGGACTGGACTGCTCCCACTACCCAGACTCAGGTGAGAGCCTTCTTAGGCCTGACTGGGTACTATAGGAGATTTGTCAAGGGGTATGGATCAATAGTGACACCCTTGAATGACTTAACTTCTAAGAAAATGCCCAAAAAGGTTCAGTGGACAGTTAGCTGTCAAAAGGCATTTGATGACCTCAAGCAGGCCATGTGCACTGCTCCAATTCTGCAGAGTCCTGATTACTCCAAGAAGTTCATTGTTCAAACTGATGCATCTGAATTGGGGGTAGGGGCTGTACTGTCACAATTGAATGAAGAAGGTCAGGATCAGCCAGTAGCTTTTATTAGCAGAAGGCTGACCCCTAGAGAGAAACGTTGGTCAGCCATAGAGAGGGAGGCCTTTGCTGTGGTCTGGGCTCTGAAGAAGCTGAGGCCATACTTGTTTGGTACACACTTCCTGGTTCAGACAGACCATAAGCCCCTCTTATGGCTAAAACAAATGAAGGGTGAAAACCCCAAACTGCTTAGGTGGTCCATTTCCCTACAGGGGATGGACTTTACAGTGGAACATAGGCCTGGGAGTAACCATGCGAATGCAGATGGACTCTCTAGGTATTTCCACTTAGAACATGAAGACTTAACTGGGCAAGGTTAGTTTAATGTCCCTACGTTTGGGGGGGTTGTGTAGGAGAGTAGGATCTGCTTCACAGGGGTACCCCCACTTTTTGCTGATACTTCACTGGTTTTCGACATTAGTCTGGCTGGGGCCCTGCTATTCAGAACCCCAGCCTAGCTGTTTCCTCTTTAAAAGGGTCTCCATGTGCCTTAGGCACATCTCTGATTGGGATCTGGAGTGCCCTTGTAAGTCCCTAGTATATGGTATACTATGTACCAAGGGCATAGGTACCTCAGAGGCCTGCCAGGGGCTGCAGCATATATTATGCCACCCCTGGTAGGCCATCCAAACTGACACCACAGGTCTGCTACTGCAGCCTGGGTAAGGTGGTGCATGCACCCCTTGCTGTGGTATAGGTTACCTATATCACTAAATGCATACACACATATAAACCTATAAGTCACTCCTAAGGCAGGCCTTATCAATCCTAAAGGCAGAGTGCATGGTTTCTATGTGAGAGGGTGCCCCTGCATGAGCAGGGCCCCTCTGCAGCGTTCGGAGACCATCTCTGATGCTGTTTGTAGTGCAGCCCGACCATATACTCTTAAACGCATTATATCCTCGCGGTAAAATGCTAACTATGGAATGGCTGCACCAAAACATGTCGTGTTTGGTGTCAAACATCTTGGAATACTACCCCCGCCAATTCTGGCGGCGGGGGTAGCATTCCACCCTTCTAGAGGGAAAGGCATGTTAACTCTGACGAGTCCGGTAACTTCTTTCCAGAGCCTGGCATCACAAAATGGATGCTACTGCCACAGACACGAGTCTGGCCTCCTGCTGCTGGACGAAACTCCGGCAGGGGAGGCCTGGACAATAGGTTTCCTGTCCCAGGGAGGTGTGACCACCTCCCCAGACAGGACAAAGTGTATTGGGGCTGGGCGGGAGCACTTTCGGGTGCTTTGAAGTCCTGCACTGGGGGCACATTTGGTGTCCCTGTGCATACCCCAGTTCAAACCGGATCAGGGGCTTGCAGCCCCTGCTTTGGCGCGAACTGGACAAAGGGAAAGGGGTGTAGCCACCCCTCTGCCCTGACCCACCCATAGGTGGGGCCACAGAGTAGTCCATCCCCTATTTTTGGAATAAAGGTAGGAACCCAGTCCTTAGGACTTTAGATTATACCTGGACGAAACTCTGACACGGAATCCTGGACCTTCGACGCTCTACGACAAGATTAGAGGACTGAAGAATCTCCCTTGGGGTCAAGGAGTGACTCCCCTGCTTGGCAGGCACCAAAGAAGCATCTGTCCGGTTCGCATCACTGAAGCTCCCGTCGGACGCCGAAGTCATCGCATCACCAGAGGTGGATTCTCAGACTTCCCCGAGGCTACCCTGAGTCCCCAGCAAAGCTGAGGCCCGTGGCTATCGTGGGTAACGTGAGACCGTGACCCCTGGACACCGAGCACACTTGCAAGTGCACCATCTTCTGGGTCTCCCAAGAAGTCGTGCTTTGGGCTCCGAGTAGCCCTAGCCTCCAGCACCACCTGCACCGAAGATCACTGGCCCCCACTCCACGAGTGTCCTGTAAGCCAGCTCCACGTGCGGCGTCACGAGGCTCCTTCGCGGTCGCTAGCCCGTTGGCTAGTAGCCCTTACCGAAGGCCAATCTTTTCTTTACTTGGCAGTCTGGTTGCTCCAGGCCTGCCCTCACTTACCCTTGCTGGGTGAGTTCCCCAGACCTTGCTGGTCTGCACCATCGACGATCTTCAGCTACATCGAGACTTGCCGTTGCCAAGGCTTGTTGGGTCCAATCTGGTCGCCGACACCGCAGCACTCGACAGACATTGTGTACCAGCCCGAATCCTGCTCCTGGTCGCCGACAACGCCTCCTGGACCTCGTGGCTGCAGAAACGAGACGACCGTCAACGCACCTGAAGCACTCGACATCGGTGGGCATCTGTCCATCGCCTCCCTGGTCACTGGCTAGTGACCCAGACTCTGTCCCCTCTGCTTTCAGGTTCTTCAGAACTCCGATCCACTCTTGGATCCACCCGGACACTTTTCTCCTGGTCGCCAGCAGCACTTTGCAGCAGATCGCCATAAGAACCGACGACGAAACCCGACCCCGAAAGGCACCTATGCACCCGGCTTCCCTGGGTGAGGTAACACGAGTACTCCGGTGCTCCCGTGGGTAGAGACTCTTCAAAGTCCTAGGTCTCAAAGGGTTTTGTCCTAGTCCTCTTCTAAGTGTCCCTTTCCTCTATTTTCCCGATCCCGACTTTCTCCATAGAAGTTAACGGCGTATCGCGGTTGTGTATTTACACTGCACGCGTCTCCCGTGGGTCCCCTGGGTCACTACCTTGGGTGGTTCCTTGTGGTCCAAGCACTTCTAGAGGCTCTAGGCCTAGTGTCTAGTTCAGTCGTGGTTCGCATACCACTTTATTGGTATATGGTTTGGTACGCCCCTAGGGCCCAAACGTGTATTTGTGCTATTACTGTGATTTAAGATCTTATAACCTATGTATTTCGAACTCTAGCCTCATAAAGAGACTAGAGGGGTGTGTTTAGTAATAAATACATATATTTTGAATATATACCTGGTGTGGTGCTCTTTCATTTGGTCACTCAAGAGATTATAGACTGGTAAAACAAGCTGCTTTACATTCCTTCAAGACTTAGCCTGAAGGCTGCTCTCCACAGCTACCACTAGGATAGCTTTCAATAAGGTTGTCTTTGACCTACCTACCATAAGAGTCGATTTGGACTGGTGCAAGGTGCCCACTATAATTAGTGGACAGCATATGCCAGGCCAACTTCTCACACCATGGCCCATCTTTTTCATGGTTCATCACTTGTAGGACGTGATGGGAAGATCAGCCTGTTTTCCTAATGCTGTATTTCCGCTGCCCCAGGCCACTTCATTTCCCCACATTAAATGGACTTCATCAGCTTCCCCTACTCAAACTACAAGTACGTGTTGGTTATTGTGTGCATGATCAGCAATTGGACTGAGGTATGCCAATCCAAGAACGGCAATACACAAATTATTGCCAAATGGCTCCTGAAAGAGTTCATACCGCGCTTTAAAGTACCTATGTTTTTGGGTTCTGACAATGGACCGGCGTTCATCTCACATGTGATTGAGGGGTTGTGCAAGGGGCCAGGAGCCACACAGAAAATACATGTGTTCCACGGAAACAACCAAGTGGGAATGGTATCCCAAGCTCATCCTGAAGGGTTGCATGTGCTAAAGAAAAAGGAAGAGTGTGTAAGCGGATACCAACGATACATCAACTAAAGACGTCTGGAAAAATGTATGCCCCAACCCCTCAGTCTACAACTTGTGACAACGAGACATCTTTACCTTTTTCATCACTTTGTTTTCCTCATATCGAATGTGCCTAAGTAATAGAAGTGCTGGTAACCTCTCAAATTACTTGAAGACAGGCACCAACGGTTACTTTTTCTGTTTACAGGTATCATCTCTGAGGCTCTACCTTATTCTTCAGCAGACTTTTTGAAAAGAGTAAAAGTACAGCAGAAGATAAGACATTCTTCCAACTAGTCACACTAGCCACACGTACCAACGATTGGAACAATGCCTCAAGACTTTCAGAACAATTAGAGAAAATGATCATGGGTGCTGCTAGCAGCATTGACCCCCATTCCTGCCATTAGAATGACTACGCTCCTTAAAGTGTGTTGTGATCACAGTATTATACCTGAGATACTGCTTAAATGACACACAGAGATATTGTACCAAAGTGAATAAATAGCCATTGATAAAGAAGGGACAGTTGACAGGGCAGGATGTTACACACCGGCCTACAGACACAGAAAACAGCATGTGTTACAATGTCATACCTGTCTCCAAATACTTGGGCTGTGTCCTAATGTACAAAATGCTCTTCAGTCAGAACACCATGTCCGCAGTTGCACCTCCCGAGAATAGCAGAATTAGCTAAGGGAGAGCAAGGATAGAACAGGGAATGTGAGTAACTTAGCACTTATAGAAGTTGTAGAAGTAACAACAATAGGACTACACTAAGTGCAAGAATTTTGTTCAAAAGAATGAACAAGAGGAGGGAGATGATGGAGGGTCCCGAAAGTCCCGTATTACCATTTAACAAGAAACTCATTACTGGTTTGGCACTACCCACCAAACATGATACTCCTAGATAGGCCCTACCAGGCAGGCTCAGATAGAATGTCTTAAATTGTCCACTTTCCCTTGTCCTGGTAGCACATCTCACATAGGCCCAAGCCCAGCTCCCTAGATAAACTATATCTTACATAGGACCAAGCATACCTTCTTAGATACAAAAGTGTAGGCCCAAATGCAAGTGACTCTTGCTCTCATTTTTTAAATAATAATAAAACAGACCTCGTAGGCCTCACTGATCTGCTAGCAGAAATCTGTCCCATCCACCCAGATACAACATTAGCCCTTTCTTGTAACTTTCCACAGTTACAAGAATAAGGGTGGCCCCCACCCACATGACAACCTGATGGAACATCTGGCAGTGTCACATGCAAGATTTGTGATATTCTTAGCTATGGGACTTTCCGCGCTGGCATTAAACTGGAACTCAAGGCAGGAACATGACCAGGAATTAATATATTAAATATTAATTCTGAGCATTTTTTATGGTAAAAGTTATCCTTTGTTTACTTTCTGCGGTCAAGAACACTGACCATCTGCTAAACGCCCTGTTCCATCATGATACCACTTCTCGGTTTTATATCAAACTTCCCAGTTACTGTAAGCGGGCGGTTAAGTGCCTGCGTCAGACCTCGTGCCAGGCGTAGGAGTAAGTTCTGCATTAAGTTCTGCCTTTTTCCATATAAAAGGTCTTCACCCAGGTCCAGGCCCTGAACTCCTACTATAGTGCTCAGCACTTGAGTTCCCAGTCGACTGATCTCTTCTCTAGGGCCTAGAAGCCTATTCTGAGGTGGTAATGCTCTTCTTTGATTGCCAGCCTTTTGGCTTTCTCAGCCCCTCTTATTTAGCTCATCAAAGCCCAAGCCATTGCATTTAACTTAGTTTAAACTGCGTAGTCTTGAATGGTGTTGCTTTCTTAAGAAAAGATTTGCCTTCTAGGCACTATCCTATTCATCACCTTTAAATTCAGGGTTGCCCTTGGGCAGCTGCTCATAGAAAGATAGATAGATATACATTTCTGCTTCGTTTGAACATTTGATTTATACCATTGTCGATGCATTTATTTTTTCATCCTGCTCATGTGTTGTTGGGCAACATTTAAATTGAACTGTTTCCTGTGGTTTTGAATTGCTTAATAAAGTGCTGCTGTGTTTTACATCGTTGTTCCTTCCTTTCAAGTGAACGAGCGGAGTGCGGGTCAGGCTCTCAGGAGCCGGTAGGCAGAAGGGTGTGGCCATCCATTTACCCTCAAACAAATGTTGGGTAAGTTCGAGAATATGGGGTCAAGCAAGTGGCCACCCCTGTGCGTAGGACCCGAATTACAGAGTGGTATGTTCATGGCTTCTAGATCGGCAATCAAGCTGGAGCCAATCTTGCATGTAGGATCGTCAAAGTGAATGTTAAGGTCGCCCACGATGGTAAAATTGGCTGCATTGAGTAGAAAAGGCAATGATGTCAGGAAAGCTTGCCGGCCATAGCCCTGCTGCGCCAGGGGGGCGATACACCAGGAAGCCAGTCAGTGTGAACTGAGAAGTAGGGAGTAATCGAAAGAAGCCTGCTTCACAACCTCCACAAGGTGGTGTCTCCCATTTACACGAATAACCTTTTTTAAAGATAATCGCGATACCGCCACCGATTTTATCTCCTCGGTCTTTCCTAACAATTGTGTAGGTTGGCGGTAAGGCCGCTGCAATATCAGGGCCGGAGCTTTCGTGTAGCCATGTTTCCGTGAGGAAGATTGCATCTGGCTGCGCGAAGTGAGAGGCATGTAGGTAAGGCCTCCGAGTCAGCTGTCTGCTGACGTCAATGCTCCGCCTCCCCCTGTCCCCTCCCGAAAAGATGGCAGACCGCTGTTCCCTCCACATCAATAGGGCAAGCCCGTGGTGGACCGGGGAGCTGACGGCAAAGAGAACAAGTAGGGAAGTGTGCAAGTAAATTAAAAAAAAACAATGCGCAAAAGAAAGGAAAGGTTTAAAAATCGCCACAGCTAGCTTTACCGCAACCTGCAGTCTCGCGTCCGCTGCGCAAAGTGAGAGGCATGTAGTTAAGGCCTCCGAGTCAGCTGTCGTGGACCTCGAATCCCAGATTGCTGCTTTGGATAGACAGGGCACTGGACAGGTTGCTCGGAGACAGCTGAGCCTCTTGCAGCATCTCTACCAGCAGACCATGAAGGAGGAGGCCAAACGGTCCTGGTAGGTGACCCAAAGTCGCATATACCAATGGGGGGGTGGGCAAGTTGAGTAAAATGCTACATAGACTTTGCCAAAAGGCCTGACATTTGTCCTCTGTTCCCCTTATACGTGGCCCAGCCGGTTCCCTGTGCACAGAACCTAGGGAAGTGGCCTGCAGTTTTGTCACTAATTTTGGGAGAGTGTATGCTAGGAGGGAGGTTCTGTCGCAGGATCAGATAGAGAGGTTTGTGGCTGACCTCCTTCTTGAGACCGTCACACTGGATGACCACGACTCGCTGGAGAATGACCTCACAGCAGAAGAACTGTTGTCAGCCCTGGCAGAACTAGGTTCCAGAAAGGCCCCAAGGCCCAATGGTTTTCCATGCGAGTTCTTTAAAGCATATATGCTCAAGGTCCAGGAACATATGTTGAACGTGATTCACTCCGCTGTCGATCATTCATCTCTACCCCGGACTGGAGACACGCAGAGATAGTGGTGCTTCTTAAGCTCAGTTGGCCGGCAGAGGACCACTCCTCACACTGTCCAATCTCCCTCTTGAATTGAGAAGTGAAAGTGCTGATGAAAGCATTGGCCGACTGGTTGATGCGGTTGGTTCCTGGCCTTGTGCACCAGGACCAGGCTAGGTTTATGCCTCAGCGGGCTACCCGGCATAGTGTCAGGCACCTATATAACACACTGGCGGACATATTGGAGGGACAGTGGCGGTCCTTCTTGCAGGCTCAGTGTTCGACTCAGTGAGTTGGGAGACCTTGTTTGCTCTTCATCGTCGTCGAAATTTTGGCCCCAAATTTCTCTCATAAGTCAAGCTGGTATACAATGACTTAGTGGTGATGGTGCGTTTGTCTGGTGCCTGATCAGACCCATTTCCGATCCAGCAGGGGACAAGGCAGGGATGCCCCTTGTCCCCCCTACTGTTTGCTCTTGATATGGAGCCATTGGCGGTGTGGATGAGGATGGACGCCCAGGTTCGAGTTGGGAAATGAGGCCCCTGACAGAATAGCGTTATACACTGACGATGTCCTTTTCTTCTTAATCGACCCCGAATATATGGGGCCCCTTATCCTACAAATTCTGTGCATTTTCGGTGATACTTTGGGGCTCCACATTATTGTCTCCAAATCTATAGTGTCCCCGGCAAACGAGTACATGGAGAGCTTCGATTGGGCAGCTCAGCTGCAGATTGCCTCGGGGGAGATTTAACTGCCTAGGTGTGTTTGCGTCCCCTGACACCGGGGTGGCGTGGGAGTGAAACCTTGAGCCCGTGCTAACTCGCCTGAAGGAGGATGTTCGGGTGTAGTCTGTCTACCTCTCTTCCTCACTGGTAGATCGACAATCTTTAAAATGGTGTCCTTGCCCTGTTCTTACAACCAGCTACAAAATTTCCCATATGACATCCCAAGACAGTGGTTTCGGAAACCAAATTCTACCCTTCATAGCTTCCTGTGAGAAAGTGACATCCCCGTATTGCTCTCAACAAATGTTTTAAGTCTTCATACATTGGGGGCATCACAGCGGCTGACATTGAATCGTACTACCGAGCCTCATATTTACTAACTATTAATGATTGGTGGTACGACTTCAGAGACAACCCCGCTTTTGTTTCCGAGAGGTGGGCTATGGGCAACACTCCCCTTGGTCTCATTTTTATATAGTGGTGGCGGCCTCAGTGGCCTTCCTCTGGCGACCAGTGTGGTTTTCAACCTGTGGAGAAACACTGTCTGACAGACTGACTGGTGGGGGAGGCTAACGGAGTTGAAGCCACACTTGCAGGGTCGTATGCGGTCGCAGGAGAAATTTCCGAGATGGGACCTGATAGAGATTTCTACCTTGGGTGAACCCTGCGAACAACTAGTACAGTTGTTTAACAGGCCAGCAAAAAATCGTCCGATATGTGTAACCACATATACGGTTCATTCAAATCAGATCAAAAAGATCATCAGCAGTCATTGTAAGATTCTCACCTCATTTAAAAGGGGCCAATCATTAAAAGTCAAGTGAGTACACACTAGGCATAAGAGCACTCATCCATCGAACACAATAACATACCTATGGAATATCCCAACAATTACTGGGCGTTTCCCATGCGGACATTGTAGCATCTGCCCACTCACTAATAAAAATGAAACTAATTAATTTGGGTTTAAAATCATAGTGTGTTTTGAAGCACCACAGTAACTGTGGATCGAAGAATGTAGTATACATCATCATAACTGTAGGAAAGTAGGATGTGCTTTCATGGTTACCCCCACTTTTTTCTTGATGCAATACTGTTTCTGACTAGTCTGACTGGGATCCTGCTAATCAGGACACCAGTCTCTGTGCTTTCTCCCCTAAATTGGTTTGGTAAGTACTTAGGTACATCCCAGATTGGACACTGGTGTAACCCTATCAGTCCCCATGAGGGACCACTCAAACTGTAACTACAGGCCTGCCATTGCAGCCTGTGTAAATTGGTGCTAGCACCACTTATGAAAGATATAGGTTTACCTATATCTAAGGTCACTGCACTTAAAACCTATAAGTCACAACCTATAAGTCACCCCTAAGGCAGGCCTTACAATCCTGAAGGCAGGGTGCTCGGTTCTAAGTGTGAGGGTGCCTCTGAATGAGCAGGACACCCCGACAGCCCACGGAGTCTATTCTACCGGGTTGTGAGACAGCCATACAACATATAGAGGGGCACTGCGTCATTACGCGATGACCATCTCGAAACTGGCTGTAACGAATCTTATCATGTCTGGTATCAAACATGTTGGAATCATACTCTCACACCATAAACAGTGTGGGAGGTATGGTTCCATGCACGGTAAAGCTCCTTTGGGAGGCCCTCAGTGCTCCCGGTACCAATCTTCCAGACCCGGACAGCAAGCTAGGGCTGCGGCCGGCCAGAGACACGTTTCTGCCCTCCTGCTGCTGAGCCAAGCTTGGGCAGGGGAAGGCAGAACAATGGGTATCCTGTCACAGGGAGGTGTGACCACCTACCAGACAGGGTTTAGTGTATTTGGGCAGGGTGGGGGAGCTCACCAGCGCCACATAGTCTGCGTGCAGGGCACACTTGGTGCCCTCCATGCATAGTTCGGCTCAAACCAGTTCAGGGAGCTGTTGGCTCCCGCTCTGGCGTGAAACTGGACAAAGGACAGGGGAGTTTCCTCCACCTTGTCCAGCCCCTCCTTAGGGAGGGAACCCTGAATCCTCCCAACCCTTTCCTGTTGGTACTTAAAGTCTTACCTGAGGGTGGGTCCCTAGATTCGTCGTGGGACAAGATACATTTCAGACACCAGTTCTTCTTCAACCATCTGGGCACTCTGGACTTCGCTCTGGGCATCACAGCTGCAACTGGGAACTCTCCTGCTGCTTCTGATTTCATAGCCCTGCTCGTCTGCTACAACGTCCGTGCCTCTGCACCATACAGGAACCTTCCAAGGCCTGTGGGCATCCAAGACACCTGCAGGAATCTCCCTTGAAGTGAAGGAGTCACTTCCCTGCATCTGCAGGCACCGCAACCAAGCAGGCCGGTCTGCTGATCCTGGACTACCACGGACTCCGAAAGGCTCAGCAACACAGGTGGTGGTTCTTCACATCTCCCGAGTCCTGCCCTGTCCTCTCTCCAAGATTAAGGCCAGTATCCCTCATTGGAGCCGCAGGAACCGAACCCCTGTGCACTGTGTCAACTTGCAGTTGCAAAGGCTTGTTGGCTTCCTTCCACCAAGATCTTCAGGCTCCAGTAACCCCAACCTCAAGCATCTCCAGTGACCAAGATCTTCGTCCTCACCGAATCACTTGCACCATGGGCCTGTATCTTTGGTGAGCTGCTCGAGGTCCTTTCGCGACTCCAGTGCCTCTGGCCTGTGGGTCCTGTTGAGGGTCATATTTGAATTCTTTGGGCTCCCCTGATTGCTCGGGGCCTGCCCTGACTCCCATGCTTGTGGTGAGTCTCCTGGACCTTGCTGGTCCCGACATTGTACCTTTTTCGACTTCCACGTTGGTTGCAGTTGCCAAGGCTTGTTGGTGCTCCTGACGGACACCGACCCCTCCACTCTCGACATCTGATGTGGGACAGCTTGTATCCGGCTCCTGGTCGCCACAGCATCGCCTGGTGCATAGATGCAGTTTTAAGGTCACCGTCAGCTTCCCCGCAACACTCGACATCGGTGGGCATTCGTCTTCCGTGCCCTGCACTCCTGAGAGGCATAGACTCTGTCCCCTCTGCTTGCAGGTACTTCTCTTCCTGACTCCACCTTTGGGTTCCACGGACCCTTTCACTTTCTCCAGCAGCGGCATCTTCCTGAAGTCCTCCATCCATCCATTAGACGGCGGTTTCCGACGGCACTTCACACCTATGCACCCGGCTTCCCTAGTGTAGGTATCCTGGTTCCTAGGGTATCCACGGGTGGGGTGGCTCTCAAACCTTCTGTCTTCCACTGGGTTTCTTCAGGGTCCACTGGGAAGGGTCCTTCTTCATTAAAATTGCAATCGCGACTTACCCATTGACTTGCATTGATCACGTGGTCGTGTTCCCACTCTGCACACAGCCTCCATGGGGCTCCTGGTTACTTACCTTGGGTGGAGCCTTGGGTCCCCAGCACTTCTACGTCTTCTGGGTATAGTCTTGACTTGGGTCATGGTTCGCATACCACTATTTTAGTATATGGTTTGGTCTCCCCCTGGTGACCACTGTGTATTTCGTGCTACTTACCTGTTTCTATCGCAAAGTATTGTGTGCATTGTGTATATCTCCGGCTAGGAGATATTTGTATGTGTTAATGAGTGTCTTAAAATAAATGCATATTTTTATAAATACACTGTGTGGTTCTTTTTCACTTAATCTATACCAATACGATTATGTTCTGGTAAAACAAGCTGCTTTACACTCCTTCTGGACTAAGCCTGAATGCTGCTCTCCACAGCTACCACTTAGAGAGCTTCCTAAGGTTGTCTAAGACCCCTAAAATCATGCTAAGGGTTGTCTGGATGGGTGCAGGGTGCCCACTTACATAAGAGTGCATCATATACCAAGCCAGCTTCTCACAAGTACATGTAAACTCAAATACATAGTGATGATAAGAAAAGCAAAAGTAAGAATAAATGAACATCATTGCAAATTCAGGGGCAAGAAAAACATAACAAATCTGATGAGACACTTCTTCAAGAAGGGACATTCAAAGAACGATTTTGAGAGGAACATTATTGAAAAAATGACATCTCAGCATGCCAATATATAAAGTAAACTATTCAAATATGAACAACGATGGATTTACAGTTTACAGACTTCAGAAAATGGACTTAACAATGAGGTGGCATGAAATAAGATCTAAAGAGTCCCACCTCCTGCTATTTGAGACCTAAGAGCCCTATTTAGCTCAATGAGACTCTGCATCTGATGCATATTTTATCTTTTGTAAGTACAGTGACTCTCCATCTGACATACAGTTTTTTCTTTTGCAAGTATTGTAACCAACCATTAATCACTCCCCTTTTCCTAATACCATCTGATTGTAACTGCATCACTATAAGAGAGCAGTATGAGTGTTATGAACACTGTTTATAAAAAATATATATTATCCAAAATAGAGAAAGGACTTGTTATTTTCAAAAGTAATTTTTAGTTAGCAACACATGACTTATAGATTAAAATATTACTGATCCTAGAGAAAGTAAAACGAAGGAGTATATTAGTTTAAATAAATATGGTGGCTTACAAAGCATTTGGGAACTACAAATCTTACCATACAGACGCAAATAGCAGCAGGAAACAGGACGAGTGACGCAGCACGCTGCATGAATATGCAGCACTACGCATGTTATGACGTGACACAGCGTGAGAACGCATCATTGTGGTTAAAAATTGAAACCACTGTGCACAGCAAGCCATCACGTGTGGACTGATGAGGGACTGGTAGGTGAATTGTGGCTGCAAACTCTTAACGAGGAGAGACGCATTAGAAGGGTATCTGCTTTTAAGATGGTAGTGAAAACACAGCATTTTTTTAAATGGCACAATTATGATATGATTTACTTTTGAATTGTGATCAATAGTATCACTGGTATTAAATATGGACATTAAATTATTTTTTGAGCAGCAGGGAAGGAATCAGGTAAACAACAATAAGAACCGAGACAATACCCTGCGACTTATATGTCAGTTTGTAATTTGTAACCATGTACTGCCCTTAGTGTATACTTTGAAATCAGATATATGGAAAAACAAGCAACCCATATGAACATCTATAATGACTGATCAATGTCTGATGTTAGAATCTGCCTAGTTGCAACTTATATTGCTGTATGTTTGTAATTTATGTTGTGTTGTCTCAACAGCAATAAACAACCAATGGGGCAAGCGATGAAATCAGATCTATGGAATAATGAACAAACCACTTAAACATCGATAATGTTTGATCAATGTATGATGTCGTAGGTCCACCTAGTTGGTTTTGTGTTTAGTCACCATTTCAGGTCTTGATGAACTAATATTGGCGTTTAGCTTTTTAAGTCTGCTGACTTCAGCTGATTCAATCAGTATGTTTTCTCTTATGTCACTGCCACAAGTGTATGACACAAAAGTAACCCAAAGCTAGGGTAAGTGAGAACAATGGATGAGCATGAGCATACATGCATGAACACATTTGAGGCAAAGCAGTGACAGAGCCACCACTACGCTTTTGGATCACATGTTTATCTGTGTGGTTTTGCAGTCTACACCTAACTCGGAGCGCTATCTTCGATTTAAGAAAGCAATTTTCTGAACATTTTGTTTAATGTTTTTGCAGGTACCAAATTGAACCAAGTAGGCGGAACAATGATTCTGCATTCCTCAGTGTGATACATGGAATGAATTTTATATAGACAGGTTGACTAAACTAAGTAAGTCCATAATAAAGGCCGATGACCACTTAAGGCCAAGGATGAAGGCTGTAACATATTGGCTAGGTGAAAGTGGATGGATGATCCATTACAATTCATCTGAAATCCACGTTACACAGTTTTGATCATATCTAGGTTACCCCAACAATAAATAGGATACCTAAATGGTATATCCCAAGATGTTTGTACAAAAAAAAATCAGGATCCCTGCTATTATCAAGTTTAATTTATCTGAACTCCTGCCCAGCAGTTGAATCCGCCAGGGTGGTATTCACCTACCTTGGTGTGAATAGCTCACCAGTGATGAAGCATGCCAAAACACCAAGTGGGTGAGGTGTCCTATCCATATATTTGTGAATACCTGCAGACTTTTTGGAAGTGGCAAGATTGTTCACTCCTTATTTGATTTACCCTAGCACCTTCCATGTGGTATATTTGGATAGGGAGGCTGTGCTTGGGTCTTTTCATCCTCTCATTCTCTTAGTGGATATATGAAGCCATTAATTCATATATGCTGTCTGAAAATGTGTACAAAAGTAGATCCAAACCACTTCACTTTATTCCACTGCCACGTTCTTCTTGACCAAGGAAGGGAGTGCTCCACAGACTTTTAGAGCTCTGTGTAACAAGTGTTGGTGTCTGCTAAACAATCTACCTCCCAAAGGTGAGGGGAGATCACCACTTTCTACTGGAGGAGCTAAGGATCTGCCTGAAGAAACCTAGAAACCTGCCTGTCTGCTGAGAGAGGGAAGTAGTGTGTCTGGCCCTCGAGAAGGAGAAGTAGAAAACTGTCCTGGAAGGAGAGGCTCAGCGTGAGGAGTACTCAGAAGAAGCTGGTCAGCTTGAGAGAGCAATCCAGGAGTGACGCATGCTTAGAAGGGGTCCCTCTGTGAAGCATCGGAGAAGCTGCAACTATGACTATACCAGAGCATGTCATCTTGAATCGACCCAACAGACTGTCACAGGCCACTAATGCCAACAAGAAAGTTCCCATGCTGCCGAATCAGGAAGCCCCAAATTGACATGGAATCTGCAAGTAATATAATCTCACAAAAAGGTCATAAATGGAGGAATTATTACCATCCACGGTACAACTCCACACTATAATGCTCACAAAAAGTAACCGGATGGTGTGCCAACTATATGTAAATATGGGTTAAGAACATGTTTGAAAATAGAAAGCAATTGCTTTATAAAGACGAGAACCCTCACTCACCCAGAGGCGACATGCTTCATCATTGGGTTCCCTCTTGCACACTGCGACCGCAAGGTGCACAGTGTGGGCTGCAACTCTCCCTCAGGAGAGGAGCGTGAGGTGTTTTTATCATCCAATGTTTTACTGAGTGAGGGGCAGAGTGCAAAAGTTAAATCAAAAGTGAATTAAAACTATCTCATCAGAGGAAAATGAATTTAATAAGTATCCCCAGTGGATAGAGCTAAAAAACAGTGTGAGGAATAGGGATATGGATGTTCCCTATGAGACTAGGTCAACATGTTTCTGCCTTGATGACCAGAGGTTCGTGGCATTCTTCAGGACCGATATGTCACTCTGCTGTCAATGTGAAAAAATAATAAAAACCATACTTATTTATATGGACAATCAAGGAACCAACTGCAGTCTGGTCCGTTTTCTGTGAATATAAAAATACATTCACTATATCAAACCTTGTTAACATCCCATATAGACAACCAGATAACTAAGTGTATGTGAAAACCAGTGCAAAATCACCACACTACACACGTGGAAATTGGTGTAAATTACATCATCTCACCAATCTCAGACCATTTGTCTGCCTCCACCCTTAGGAGGTCCTCTACGCATGAGTCTCGAGAATCTAAAATAGCAATCGAGAACACAATTAAAAACAACAACCATGTCATACATTACAGACATATCTCTCTACGTCCCTTACAAGTCACATCCTTAATGTATTCTAAATATAGAGGTTCGAAACTCTCCACGCTCCTTTTAAAACTTCTGCCCCCATCACAAACTGATTGCCTAAGAAACAAAGGCACGATAGACAGAAGCAACGAGGCATAGCGTAAGACGCGTTTCAGTTTACTCACATATGACGGATTTCAAACGCGGTGTTCTTACCAACTTTCCCGGCTCTTCCAGCCAATGCGTAAAGGCCAAAGGGGGACGGGAAAGTGGCCGCATCCGCTCTTAATGCCCTTCCTGCGTCATGCGTCATGTCACGGAAGTGAAAAACCACTTCCGGTTCAGCAGATGATTAAAAAATTCTTTCGGAACGGAATCATAACATGAAACTAAATGCCAAAAGTGTCAGTGCATATGTTGTACAAGTCAGATCGACACATGCTTCCACAGACCAACGGGGTATAATATTACTCTCCCTTTTTGTTTATATTTAGCGAGGACTACAACGGTGATAGGAATTGTAGTTTCTCCAAGGACCAGTTAGTATATAGCACGTGTGGTGTAGTGATGAAAATTAAAAACGGACCAAATTAAAGCCCATGCCCTACCAAGTGTATTCAAAAGGGCAGAATTGCACCACCTTTTCTACAATAAGCTATATCTACGTATATGTCAACTATATATGTGAAGGGCATCCTATCAAGAGAAATATTCAAAAATAGGAATATCCCACTAAAGAATTTTTTATGAACATATATACTGAGAAAAAAAAATTGAAATAATTTTTACATATACTCTGTACATATGTCCTCACTTATAGTGAACACCATTGGATGTCCTCATTAAGTCCTGTCACATGACTTTTAATGCGGAACACCCGTCTCTGTTCACGTCGAAAAAGCACTCTGTCAAGGGGCCCCATATTGACTTCATATCTTGATTTGTCAATAATAACCCATGCAAACTCATCCTCAGTGTGGCCCTTTTCGACGTAGTGTCTTGTCATGCGTGTATTTGTTTTTTACATCTAAAGGCACTCCGGTGCTCTACCATCCTGTGTTTAACCTTGCGAGTAGTCATCCCAATATATACCAAAGAGCACGGGCATGTAATCATATAGATTACTCCGCTCGTATTACAATTAGTATGTGAATTGAGTTGCCAAGGTGTTTTCAAACCCAAGTCCAATTGTGTAACATGTTTTGTGAATGGGCAAACAGAACAAGAACCACAAGGGAAGTGCCCTGTCACCGGGGACGCTCCCCACAATGTGCTCTGTCTAGCCCCATGTTGTCTCAATCTGGGTCTCGTATGTACCAATAGGTCTCGGAGATTACTACTCCGTTTCAGGGCAAAAAGTGGTCTCTCCAAAGTCAAAGCCCCTGTATTCAGAATATGCCAAGATTTGTTGATTGCCTTTTTTATGTTGTCAGTCATATTGCTGAAAGTAGTCACACAGACCATTCTCTTGTCTTCAGGTTTCTTATACGACTCAAGGAGCGCTTCTCTGTGGATGTTACTCGCTCTCTTTTCTGCTCCACGTACCAATTTGATGACCAGGATATCATCTATATACCGTCTCCAAAGTTTAAGTTGAGGTTGAAACGGATTAGTACTGGAGTATATGAACTTGGTTTCAAAGCCATACATATACAAATTAGCCATGCTAGGGGCACAGGTACTGCCCATCGAAGTTCCAGTCATTTGCCAATATAGATTTCCTTCATAACTAAAGAAGTTCTCTTTTAGGGCCATCCTGGCACACCGCATGTCAAAAGTATTAGGTGTTTGGTCCTCGCGTGGGTGACACTCAAGCAGTTGTTCTATAATGTCAAGAGTGTCATCCTGCGGAATGTTAGTATATAATGACTCAACGTCATATGTCACCATCACATTCACCATAGGGTCGAAAGGCAAAGTTTCCAAAAGGGAGAGAACATGTTTTGTGTCCTGCAAATACAAGGGCATCTCTGCCACTATGGGTCGGAGAAAATAGTCCACAAACCTTGAGAGGTTCTAAAATAGAACCAATACCTGACACAATTGGTCTGCCAGGTGGAGGTCTCTGTTCCTTGTGGATTTTGGGAAGAATATAAAACGCCGACACCTTGGATCAAAAATTCTGCCTCACTTCTGGTGATCCAATTGGATTCTCTTCCCTCTTCCACAAGAGATTTAATCTGTTGTTCTAGCCTAGGTGTGGGATCTTGTAGGATGCGAGTATAAAATCTAGCATCATTCAGTTGTTTTAGACATTCATTACGATAGACCTCAGTATCCAAGATGACCGTAGCCCCACCTTTATCTGCTGGTTTAATCGTAATGTTGGCATCATTGCCTAGTTCTTCAATACATTTCCTCTCAGCATTGGAGATATTACAGAAAGATTCTTTGGGATGTTCCAGTGTAGATTCATATTCTTTAAGTACGGCCTTTTCAAAGGTATTTACTTCAGAAGGCACTTGTTGTAATGATGGAAGGAAGGTAGATTTATTCTTAAGGCCAGTACTTGGAACGAGATTCAAGTCATCCTTATCCTAATTAGCAAAGAAAAAATGCAATCGTACCTTCCGAAAAAACACTGCCAATTCTTTATGAATCATGAAATCATCGCCTAGTTTTGTGGGAACAAAACCTAGGCCTTTGGACAACACACTATGTTCTAGGGCAGTAAGGGTTTTGGAGCTGAGATTAACGACTAGGTTGTCTGGTCGCTTGTTGACGCTGTCATGCTCCTGGTTACCCTCTGTTCTATTGTTGGATCCCAACTCACTTGTTGTTAGTTGCCTGTTGTTCGGCCCCTGTTGTTGCCTCTTCTGCGTCCTCTTCTCCCTCTGTCCTGCCCAAAAAAAGGATAACTCGGGCCTCCAAATGGAGGACAGGGATTGAAAGGGTGCGGTGGATACGACCAAGGTTGTGGTGGCCACCATGTTGTCTGTTGCGGGTAAGGATGTACATTAGCTCGTCCTCTTCCTCTTCTGCCAAAGTTTTGGGGTGTACGATCTGAATCTGAGTCATTCGAATCACTCCACTCATCGGAGTTAGAGGTCCATTCGTCTGTGTCTTTTCGCCAACCTCTTGTTCCTCTTTTATTTATCTTCTTGTTCAAAGATGTTTGATACCCTTCAGCTGTATAGGGGTAAACCTTCTCCAAAGCGAATCTATCCAGATCTTTCTTAAATTTATTGATTTTGATGTTGAGTCATTATATACTAACATTCCGCAGGATGACACTCTTGACATTTTAGAACAACTGCTTGAGTGTCACCCACGCGAGGACCAAACACCTAATACTTTTGTCATGCGGTGTGCCAGGATGGCCCTAAAAGAGAACTTCTTTAGTTATGAAGGAAATCTATATTGGCAAACGACTGGAACTTCGATGGGCAGTACCTGTGCCCCTAGCATGGCTAATTTTATATGTATGGCTTTGAAACCAAGTTCATATACTTCAGTACTAATCCGTTTCAACCTCAACTTAAACTTTGGAGATGGTATATCGATGATATCCTGGTCATCTGGGAAGGTGACCAGGTGTCTCTAGATGCCTTAACTAATTGGTTGAACTGTCGGGATACCAATCTCAAGTTTACTGGTGAAGCAAGTACCATGGCAGTATCATACCTGGATCTGCGATTGTACCCCAAAAATGGGAAGATTCATACAGAACTATACCAAAAATCTATGGCGAGGAACTCACTACTTAGCTATCACAGCTTTCATCCACGTGCTTTATTGACCAATCTTCCGATAGGTCAATTTTTAAGGCTTCGTAGGAATTGTAGTGAGATTACAAGATACAAACAACACGCCAAAAATTTAAGTGAAGAACTATTGGCAAAAGACTATCCTATCAAATTGGTACGTGGAGCAGAAAAGAGAGCGCGTAACAACCACAGAGAAGCGCTCCTTGAGTCGTATAAGAAACCTGAAAACAAGAGAATGGTCTGTGTGACTACTTTCAGCAATATGACTGACAACATAAAAAAGGCAATCAACAAATCTTGGCATATTCTGAATACAGGGGCTTTGACTTTGGAGAGACCACTTTTTGCCCTGAAACGGAGTAGTAATCTCCGAGACCTATTGGTACATACGAGACCCAGATTGAGACAACATGGGGCTAGACAGAGCACATTGTGGGGAGCGTCCCCGGTGACAGGGCACTTCCCTTGTGGTTCTTGTTCTGTTTGCCCATTCACAAAACATGTTACACAATTGGACTTGGGGTTGAAAACACTTTGGCAACTCAATTCACATACTAATTGTAATACGAGCGGAGTAATCTATATGATTACATGCCCGTGCTCTTTGGTATATATTGGGATGACTACTCGCAAGGTTAAACACAGGATGGTAGAGTACCGGAGTGCCTTTAGATGTAAAAAAACAAATACACGCATGACAAGACACTACGTCGAAAAGGGCCACACTGAGGATGAGTTTGCATGGGTTATTATTGACAAACCAAGATATGAAGTCAATATGGGGCCTCTTGACAGAGTGCTTTTTCGACGTGAACAGAGATGGGTGTTCCGCATTAAAAGTCATGTGACAGGACTTAATGAGGACATCCCATGGTGTTCACTATAAGTGAGGACATATGTACAGAGTATATGTAAAAATTATTTCCAATTTTTTTTCCAGTATTTATGTTCATAAAAAATTCTTTAGTGGGATATTCCTATTTTTGAATATTTCTCTTGATAGGATGCCCTTCACATATATAGTTGACATATACATAGTTATAGCTTATTGTAGAAAAGGTGGTGCAATTCTGTCCTTTTGAATACACTTGGTAGGGCATGGGCTTTAATTTGGTCCGTTTTTAATTTTCATCACTACACCACACGTGCTATATACTAACTGGTCCTTGGAGAAACTACAATTCCCATCACCGTTGTAGTCCTCGCTAAACATAAACAAAAAGGGAGAGTAATATTATACCCCGTTGATCTGTGGAAGCATGTGTCGATCTGACTTGTACAACATATGCACTGACACTTTTGGCATTTAGTTTCACGTTGTGATTCCGTTCCGAAAGAATTTTTTAATCATCTGCTGAACCGGAAGTGGTTTTTCACTTCTGTGACATGACGCATGACGCAGGAAGGGCATTAAGAGCGGATGCGGCCACTTTCCCGTCCCCCTTTGGCCTTTACGCATTGGCTGGAAGAGCCCGGAAAGTTGGTAAGAACACCGCGTTTGAAATCCGTCATATGTGAGTAAACTGAAACGCGTCTTACGCTATGCCTCGTTGCTTCTGTCTATCATGCCTTTGTTTCTTAGGCAATCAGTTTGTGATTGGGGCAGAAGTTTTAAAAGGAGCGTGGAGAGTTTCGAACCTCTATATTTAGAATACATTAAGGATGTGACTTGTAAGGGACGTAGAGAGATATGTCTGTAATGTATGACATAGTTGTTGTTTTTAATTGTGTTCTCGATTGCTATTTTAGATTCTTGAGACTCATGCGTAGAGGACCTCCTAAAGGTGGAGGCAGACAAATGGTCTGAGATTGGTGAGATGATGTAATTTACATCAATTTCCACGTGTGTAGTGTGGTGATTTTGCACTGGTTTTCACATACACTTGGTTATCTGGTTGTCTATATGGGATGTTAACAAGGTTTGATATAGTGAATGTATTTTTATATTCACAGAAAACGGACCAGACTGTAGTTGGTTCCTTGATTGTCCATATAAATAAGTATGGTTTTTATTATTTTTTCACATTGACAGCAGAGTGACATGATATCGGTCCTGAAGAATGCCACGAACCCCTGGCCATCAAGGCAGAAACATGTTGACCTAGTTTCATAGGGAACATCCATATCCCTATTCCTCACACTGTTTTTTTGCTCTATCCACTGGGGATACTTATTAAATTCATTTTCCTCTGATGAGATAGTTTTAATTCACTTTTGATTTAATTTTTGCACTCTGCCCCTCACTCAGTGAAACATTGGATGATAAAAACACCTCACGCTCCTCTCCTGAGGGAGAGTTGCAGCCCACACTGTTCCCCTTTGCGGTCGCAGTGTGCAAGAGGGAACCCAATGATGAAGCATGTCGCCTCTGGGTGAGTGAGGGTTCTCGTCTTTATAAAGCAATTGCTTTCTATTTTCAAACCTGTTCTTAACCCATATTTACATATAGTTGGCACACCATCCGGTTACTTTTTGTGAGCATTATAGAATCTGCAAGTACCATGACACCCAAGGAGGGACTCAGCTTGGAGGCCTGAACCCCAGCCAGTGAAGCTTTGTTTTGCAGCTGACTCAAGAGGGTCGCTGCTGCTGAGAACTGGTGCCACTGCAGGAGTCTGTCTGAAGCAAGTCTGTCAAAGATTGGCCTATGCACAACTGCCACTGTGGTGAGGAAACCCTGAAGGAGTGTGCTCTGTACGGGCAGTAAGACTCCCAGTTCTGCTGCACAGCTGATAACCAAAATAAGGTAACTACAGAGCCTAGTGGAAATGAGAGGGCCCGAGACGTGCGCTGGTAATAACGGTGTGCTCGCTTCAGACTGTCTGATACAAAATGCCATCTTGTAACTGAGTTGCCTTTTAAACTCTCAGCAATCTCGACTTGAGCCTAATCTGCCTCTAACCTGCCATACAAGATAGTAATAGTGGGATCCCTAGCTACCCCTACAAGGTAATCTCTGTACGGTTTATAAAGAGACGGAGGATGGCCAACTGGCAGAGGCATGTAGGTTCTTCAATCACCTGACACTCCTTTGACTCATGGCAGAGCAGGTGGAGAGTCTGGAGGGTGAGATCCTGGTGGAGGATTTACAAAAGACTGTCTGGGAGATGGCATGCTGCAGGGCGCCGGGCCCGGATGGGCTCCCAGTGGAATACTACCAGACATACTCGGGACTCCTCCTTCCCCGCCTACTGGAAACACTTCAGGAGGCGCAGAGGGGTGGACTGCTGCCACCAACTATGCAAGAGGCCCAGATAGTAATGCTTCCCAATGCAGGTAAAGACCCCCTGGCTCCTATAGACCCCTATATATGCTGAGAGTTGATGGTAAAATACTTGCAAAGGTGCTTGCGACTAGGCAGCGTGGTGTGGTCACCCACTTGGTACACAGAGATCAGTGCGGCTTTATGCCTGGTAGGGGGACCCAGATAAACCTGCGGAGGCTGTCCCATGTGCTGCATTGAGTTGCAGACAGGGAACTGGAGGCAGCGTTTGTCTCACTAAATATCAAGACAGCATTTGACGCTCTCAATTGGGAGTACCTCTGGAAGGTTCTCTGACGAATGGGGCTGGGACGGATCTCTATTTCTTGGGTGCGACTGCTCTATGCTGATCCGGTTGCACGTGTACACATTAGCCATGTGGTATCAGAGTGCTTCCTTATTGGAAGGGGTAAGCAACAGGGATTCCCCCTGTCAACACTCCTATTTGCCTTAGCGATGGAACCACTGGCGATCCGTCTCCGCCGAGATATGCTCGAGTGGGGTATTGAGATGAATGGCATCACTCAATTTGTCTCTCTTTATGCAGATGATGCGCTTGTCTACGTCACATGCCCAGAGCACTCGGATGGGGTGCTACTGCGGATTATGACAGAATTCGGTGCTGTATCTGGCCTACGGGTTAACAAACAGAAAACCGTTCTGTATCCCCTGGCTGCGCTGGCGCGAATGGAATCAGCCGAACTCCCAGTGACTGACCTTAGGTGGGAAGGGGACCACTTTCACTACATGGGAATCAAGGTGGTGCATATACCTGAGGCCTGTTACCAGCTCAATATGGGTAGGATCATTGCGTGTCTAGAGGAGTCTATTTGCTTCTGGGTACGCCTTCCCCCGTCGGTGACGGGCAGACTCGCACTGAGCAAAATGGTTTTTTCCCCTGCTGTTTATATGCCCTACAGAATGCCATGTCTAATGTCCCGAAATCGGTCTTCACCAGATTAAACAGTCTCCGGTTGTCCTTGGTATGGGCTGGCAGGAGGAGTAGGGTTAAATTAGATATTCTAAAATTAGATACTGAGTTAGGAGGCCTGGGGCTACTGGACCTTCAACTATATTACTTTGTGGGTCACCTGCGGGTGGGACTAATTTGGGTTTTTCCTGTTCGGATGTTTGTCCGGCTGGTTACGTGCCACCCCACCAGTGATCTGTCAATCAGTAGCCTCAGGTCTAGGTCGCAGGGCCTGCCTGACCACATATTTCTCACTTGGGGTTGATGGAGAGGTCATCTCGGGAGATTGACAATAGCAACTCGATCTCGTTTTTGAACATACACGTATCGTTGCGCATATCGACATCAATATTAACAGATATTTGGAGAGCCTATCACCCCTCCAAGTGTGGTTACACCTTCTTTTCTGCGGAGCATGGCTCCTTCTCACGCTTAAACTACTTCCTTGTGCCAGGCTCATATATGTATAGAATTACTGATGTCGCCATGCTAGCATGGGGGATTTCAAACCATTCCCCGGTCGCTCTCTGCCTTTGAGTGGGCCGCTAGCTCCCTGCTTTTAGGTGGCGCCTCTCGCCCTGCAATCTCCAAAACCCGAATTATGGGCAGCACATGGAGCAGTTCATTGACAATTATTTCACCCATATCGCAGGCTCCTTAGACTCCCCGGCAATACTTTGGGAGATCTTAAAGGCCACGCTGCGGGGTGAGGACATTAGCTATACCACTGTGGAACAACGGCGTCAGGCGTAGACGCTCGTGGACCTCGAATCCCAGATTGCTGCTTTGGATAGACAGGGCACTGGACAGGTTGCTCGGAGGCAGCTGAGCCTCTTGCAGCATCTCTACCAGCAGACCATGAAGGAGGAGGCCAAACGGTCCTGGTAGGTGACCCAAAGTCGCATATACCAATGGGGGGGTGGGCAAGTTGAGTAAAATGCTACATAGACTTTGCCAAAAGGCCTGACATTTGTCCTCTGTTCCCCTTATACGTGGCCCAGCCGGTTCCCTGTGCACAGAACCATGGGAAGTGGCCTGCAGCTTTGTCACTCATTTTGGGAGAGTGTATGCTAGGAGGGAGGTTCTGTCGCAGGATCAGATAGAGGGGTTTGTGGCTGACCTCCTTCTTGAGACCGTCACACTGGATGACCATGACTCACTGGAGAATGACCTCACAGCAGATGAACTGTTGTCAGCCCTGGCAGAACTAGGTTCCAGAAAGGCCCCAAGGCCCAATGGTTTTCCATGCGAGTTCTTTAAAGCATATATGCTCACGGTCCAGGAACATATGTTGAACGTGATTCACTCCGCTGTCGATCATTCATCTCTACCCCGGACTGGAGACATGCAGAGATAGTGGTGCTTCTTAAGCTCAGTTGGCCGGCAGAGGACCACTCCTCACACTGTCCAATCTCCCTCTTGAACTGAGAAGTGAAAGTGCTGACGAAAGCATTGGACGACTGGTTGGTGCGGTTGGTTCCTGGCCTTGTGCACCAGGACCAGGCTAGGTTTATACCTCAGCAGGCTACCCGGCATAGTGTCAGGCACCTATATAACACACTGGCGGACAGATTGGAGGGACAGTGGCGGTCCTTCTTGCAGACTCAGTGTTCGACTCAGTGAGTTGGGAGACCTTGTTTGCTCTTCATCGTCGTCTAAATTGTGGCCCCAAATTTCTCTCATAAGTCAAGCTGGTATACACTGACTTGGTGGTGATGGTGTGTTTGTCTGGTGCCTGATCAGACCCATTTCCGATCCAGCAGGGGACAAGGCAGGGATGCCCCTTGTCCCCCCTACTGTTTGCTCTTGATATGGAGCCATTGGCGGTGTGGATGAGGATGGACGCCCAGGTTCGAGTTGGGAAATGAGGCCTCTGACAGAATAGCGTTATACACTGACGATGTCCTTTTCTTCTTAATCGACCCCGAATATATGGGGCCCCTTATCCTACAAATTCTGTGCATTTTCGGTGATACTTTGTGGCTCCACATTATTGTCTCCAAATCTATAGTGTCCCCGGTAAACGACTTCATGCAGAGCTTCGATTGGGCAGCTCAGCTGCAGGTTGCCTTGGGGGGGATTTAAATGCCTAGGTGTGTTTGCGTCCCCTGACACCGGGGTGGTGTGGGAGTGAAACCTTGAGCCCGTGCTAACTCGCCTGAAGGAGGATGTTCGGGTGTAGTCTGTCTTACCTCTCTTCCTCACTGGTAGATCGACAATCTTTAAAATGGTGTCCTTGCCCTGTTCTTACAACCAGCTACAAAATTTCCCATACGACATCCCAGGACAGTGGTTTCGGAAACTAAATTCTACCCTTCATAGCTTCCTGTGGGACAGTGACATCCCAGTATTGCTCTCAACAAATGTTTTAAGTCTTCATACTTTGGGGGCATCACTGCGGCTGACATTGAATCGTACTACTGAGCCTCATATTTACTAACTATTAATGATTGGTGGTACTACTTCAGAGGCAACCCCGCTTTTGTTTCCGAGAGGTGGGCTATGGGCAACACCCCCCTTGGTCTCATTTTTATATAGTGGTGGCGGCCTCAGTGGCCTTCCTCTGGCGACCAGTGTGGTTTTCAACCTGTGGAGAAACACTGTCTGACAGACTGACTGGTGGGGGAGGCTAACGGAGTTGAAGCCGCTCTTGCAGGGCAGTATGCTGTCGCAGGAGGAATTTCCGAGATGGGACATGATAGGGATTTCTACCTTGGGTGAACCCTGCGAACAATTAGTACAGTTGTTTAACAGGCCAGCAAAAAATCGTCCGATATGTGTAACCACATATACGGTTCATTCAAATCAGATCAAAAAGATCATCAGCAGTCGTGGTAAGATTCTCACCTCATTGAAAAGGGTCCAATCATTAACAGAGAAGTCAGTACACACTAGGCATAAGAGCACTCATCTATCGAACACAATAACATACCTATGGAATATCCCAACAATTACTGGGCGTTTCCCATGCGGACATTGTAGCGTCTGCCCACTCACTAATAAAAATGAAACTAATTAATTTGGGTTTAAAATCATAGTGTGTTTTGAAGCACCACACTAACTGTGGATCGAAGAATGTAGTATACATCATCATAACTGTAGGAAAGTAGGATGTGCTTTCATGGTTACCCCCACTTTTGTCTTGATGCAATACTGTTTCTGACTTGTCTGACTGGGATCCTGCTAATCAGGACCCCAGTCTCTGTGCTTTCTCCCCTAAATTGGTTTGGTAAGTACTTAGGTACATCCCAGATTGGACACTGGTGTAACCCTATCAGTCCCCATGAGGGACCACTCAAACTGTAACTACTTACGAAAGATATAGGCTTACCTAGATCTAAGGTCACTGCACTTAAAACCTATAAGTCACCCCTAAGGCAGGCCTTACATTCCTGAAGGCAGGGTGCTCGGTTCTAAGTGTGGGGGTGCCTCTGCATGAGCAGGACATCCCTACAGCCCACGGAGTCTATTCTACCGGGTTGTGAGACAGCCATACAACATATAGAGGGGCACCGCGTCATTACGCGATGACCATCTCGAAACTGGCTGTAATGAATCTTATCATGTCTGGTATCAAACATGTTGGAATCATACTCTCACACCATAAACAGTGTGGGAGGTATGATTCCATGCACGGTAAAGCTCCTTTGGGAGGCCCTCGGTGCTCCCGGTACCAATCTTCCAGACCCGGACAGCAAACTAGGTCTGCAGCCGGCCAGAGACACGTTTCTGCCCTCCTGCTGCTGAGCCAAGCTTGGGCAGGGGAAGGCAGAACAATGGGTATCCTGTCACAGGGAGGTGTGACCACCTCCCAGACAGGGTTTAGTGTATTTGGGCAGGGTGGGGGCGCTTACCAGCGCCACATAGTCTGCGTGCAGGGCACACTTGGTGCCCTCCATGCATAGTTCAGCTCAAACCAGTTCAGGGAGCCGCTCCCGCTCTGGTGCAAAACTGGACAAAGGACAGGGGAGTTTCCTCCACCTTGTCCAGCCCCTCCTTAGGGAGGGAACCCTGAATCCTCCCAACCCTTTCCTGTGGGTACTTAAGGTCTTACCTGAGGGTGGGTCCCTAGATTCGTCGTGGGACAAGATACATTTCAGACACCAGTTCTTCTTCAACCATCTGGGCACTCTGGACTTCGCTGGACTTAGCTCTGGGCATCACAGCTGCAACTGGGAAGTCTCCTGCTGCTTCTGATTTCATAGCCCTGCTCGTCTGCTACAACGTCCGTGCCTCTGCACCATACAGGAACCTTCCAAGGCCTGTGGGCATCCAAGACACCTGCAGGAATCTCCCTTGAAGTGAAGGAGTCACTTCCCTGCATCTGCAGGCACCGCAACCAAGCGGACCGGTCTGCTGATCCTGGACTACCACGGACTCCGAAAGGCTCAGCAACACAGGTGGTGGTTCTTCACATCTCCTGAGTCCTGCCCTGTCCTCTCACCAAGATTGAGGTCAGTATCCCTCATTGGAGCCACAGGAACCGAACCCCTGTGCACCGCGTCAACTTGCAGTTGCAAAGGCTTGTTGGGTTCCTTCCACCAAGATTTTCGGGCTCCAAGTAACCCCAACCTCAAGCATCTCCAGTGACCAAGATCTTCGTCCTCACCAAATCACTTGCACCGTGGGCCTGTATCTTTGGTGAGCTGCTCGAGGTCCTCTCGCGACTCCAGTGCCTCTGGCCTGTGGGTCCTGTTGAGGGTCATCTTTGAATTCTTTGGCTCCCCTGATTGCTCGGGGCCTGCCCTGACTCCCATGCTTGTGCCCTATTTAGGTCAATGAGACTCTGCATCTGATGCATATTTTATCTTTTGTAAGTACCGTGACTCTGCATCTGACATACAGTTTTTTCTTTTGCAAGTATTGTAACCAACCGTTAATCACTCCCCTTTTCCTAATACCATCTGATTGTAACTGCATCACTATAAGAGAGCAGTATGAGTGTTATGAACACTGTTAATAAAAAAAATATATTATCCAAAATAGAGAAAGGACTTATTTTCAAAAGTAATTTTTAGTTAGCAACACATGACTTATAGACTAAAATATTACTGATCCTAGAGAAAGTAAAATGAAGGAGTATATTAGTTTAAATAAATATGGTGGCTTACAAAGCATTTGGGAACTACAAATCTTACCATACAGATGCAAATAGCAGCAGGAAACAGGACGAGTGACGCAGCACGCTGCATGAATATGCAGCACTACGCTTGTTATGACGCGACACAGCCTGAGAACGCATCATTGTGGTTACAAATTGAAACCACTGTGCGCAGCAAGCCATCCCATGTGGACTGATGAGGGACTGGTAGGTGAATTGTGGCTGCAAACCCTTAACGAGGAGAGACGCATAAGAAGGGTACCTGCTTTTAAGATGGTAGTGAAAACACAGAATTTTTTTAAATGGCACAATTATGATATGATTTACTTTTGAATTGTGATCAATAGTGTCACTGGTATTAAATATGGACATTAATTATTTTTTGAGCAGCAGGGAAGGAATCAGGTAAACAACAATAAGAACCGAGACAATACCCTGCGACTTATATGTCAGTTTGTAATTTGTAACCATGTACTGCCCTTAGTGTATACTTTGAAATCAGATATATGGAAAAACAAGCAACCCATATGAACATCTATAATGATTGATAAATGTCTGATGTTAGAATCTGTCTAGTTGCAACTTATATTGCTGTATGTTTGTAATTTATGTTGTGTTGTCTCAACAGCAAAAAAACTACCAATGGGGCAAGCGATGAAATAAGATCTATGGAAAAATGAACAAACCACTTAAACATCGATAATGTTTGATCAATGTATGATGTCATAGGTCCACCTAGTTGGTTTTGTGTTTAGTCACCATTTCAGGTCTTGATGAACTAATATTGGCGTTTAGCTTTTTAAGTCTGCTGACTTCAGCTGATTCAATCAGTATGTTTTCTCTTATGTCACTGCCACAAGTGTATGACACAAAAGTAACCCAAAGCTAGGGTAAGTGAGAACAATGGATGAGCATACATGCATGAACACATTTGCTGTGTTGCAGTGACAGAGCCACCACTACGCTTTTGGATCACATGTTTATATGTGTGGTTTTGCAGTCTACACCTAACTCGGAGCGCTATCTTTGATTTAAGAAAGCAATTTTCTGAACATTTTGTTTAATGTCTTTGCAGGTACCAAATTGAACCAAGTAGGTGGAACAATGATTCTGCATTCCTCAGTGTGATACATGGAATGAATTTTATATAGGCAGGTTGACTAAACTAAGTAAGTCAATAATAAAGGCCGATGACCAGTTAAGGCCAAGGATGAAGGCTGTAACATATTGGCTAGGTGAAAGTGGATGGATGATCCATTACAATTCATCTGACATCCACGTTACACGGTTTTGATCATATCTAGGTTACCCCAACAATAAATAGGATACCTAAATGGTATATCCCAAGATATTTGTACAAAGAAATCAGGATCCCTGCTATTATCAAGTTTAATTTATCTGAACTCCTGCCCAGCAGTTGAATCCGCCAGGGTGGTATTCACCTACCTTGGTGTGAATAGCTCACCAGTGATGAAGCATGCCAAAACACCAAGTGGGTGAGGTGTCCTATCCATATATTTGTGAATACTTGCAGACTTTTTGGAAGTGGCAAGATTGTTCACTCCTTATTTGATTTACCCTAGCACCTTCGATGTGGTATATTTGGATAGGGAGGCTGTGCTTGGGTCTTTTCATCCTCTCATTCTCTTAGTGGATATATGAAGCCATTAATTTATATATGGTGTCTGAAAATGTGTACAAAAGTAGATCCAAACCACTTCACTTTATTCCACTGCCACGTTCTTCTTGACCAAGGAAGGGAGTGCTCCACAGACTTTAAGAGCTCTGTGTAACAAGTGTTGGTGTCTGCTAAACAATCTACCTCCCAAAGGTGAGGGGAGATCACCACATTCTACTGGAGGAGCTAAGGATCTGCCTGAAGAAACCTAGAAACCTGCCTGTCTGCTGAGAGAGGGAAGTAGTGCGTCTTTGTGAGTGTGAGTATCATTGATATGAGCAACAATAAAAATCTGTTTTGTGTGCCAAAATCGACCTCGGGCGGAAAACATCGCTTTAAAAACACTCTTGTTATTGTAATGCTGTCAGACATGCATTTCCAAACTAAGAATGCAACAGTTCAGTGTTGAAAAAAGATTGCTAGAAATGTTGCTTTGCCAATTAAGCATATAATGCACGCATCCAAAATACCAGCAACTATGTGCCTTGTACAAAAAATTATAATGAGGTGCCCAAAAAGTTGGGCTTGTTTGAATCACAGGGACAGCATCACTGAGTGATGTGGAATGCAGCAGAAAAGCAAACAGTAAAATACGACCCTGGTGTGGAGAGAGACTTGGCTGAGCGGGAGGAGGGGCTTCCACAGATGCTCTGCCCAGAGAAATAGCGGGCCCGAGGGCCTGCTGACATTTCACCTCCAGCTGAAGGGTCATCAAGTGTTAGTTAGCTCGATCCAATTGCCGTGCGCTGGCGAAGATGGCGGCGGTCGGCTGAGCTCCGCTCGAGCGCGGAGCTCTTTCTTCTTTATGCAGCCTCCCCGCTTTCCTTTGGGCCGGCTGCTTCTTGCCATGAAGTCCTCGTTGGTCAGAGCGGCATTTTGAGCTGCTCTGACTCCTTATATTCGTGTTCCTGACCCAGAGATGTAGCAGTGAGCTTGTCTCCTCATACGCAGGCGGTCGCCATTTTATGACCACGCTGGCAGCGTCTTAAGGATCCCTGCTGAGGAATAACGGCGTTTTCAACAATTAAACCGCCAGAAAAGTTTTTTTTTTTCTTTCAGTAGTGCTGTGTGCATTACATATTTTCAATGCTTATTCTGGCATTTTCTTTATTTAACTGTATTTTTCTATAAATGCAATTTAAAATGCTCCTCTGCTGCAGTCTCACAGCATTTTCCACATAGACATTGCTACTTTTTTCTCATGCTGGGTTTTTGAGTATTTTTTAGTGCTTTCTTTGTTTTGGATATCTTATATTGTGCTCAAATTTGATACATATCTTTTTTCCTCTCGTCACTTTTTTCCACATCTGTATACTTTTGCGTGCTGTTCATACAGCATATGGGCAGGCTCAAATCGTCACTAAAACCTACACATCGTCATCTTCATTACGCTACAATGGCCAGTGAAATTTTAGCTTCTACTAGGTCCTCTTCTTCTGGCACTAAACCAAAGCGGGTGAAAAATGACCTCCCCTCACCCATTATGTCATCGCACAATCCTGTTCTTGACACTATCCTTGATGAGGTGAGGGGCTTAAAATCTTTCATGACTGCTACCAATGAAAAATATCAGCAAATTGAGAATAGATGGATCACTATGGAAGCAAAAATGTTTGACATGGAGCAACGCATAAGTGATTTGCATGATGCTCTACCAGGATTCCTATCTTGGAACAAGAAATCCAACGGCTCGAATTGCATACTGAGGATCTTGAAAATTGAATTCGACGTAACAACCTTCGTTTATATGGCCTACCAGAAAATTTGGAAGGCCCGGACCTTATTATCATCTTGAAAAACTTCCTGCCTGAACATCTGGATCTTCAGCATGATCCACCATTGAACATTCAACGTGCACACCGTCTTGGTCGTTTCCAACCTCATTCTACCAGACCCAGAGGAATTATAATGTTATTCTTGGAATTTACAGACCTGATTCATGTGTTGAAGGCAGCAAAAGTAAAACGTTGTCTTATATGGTCTGGTCACGCAATTTATATTTCTCAAGAACTCTCTAATGCTACTAATGCCAGAAGGAAAGAATTTCTTGCTCTTCACACACTAATTTGACAATTACACATTCATTATGGCATTCTGCATCCTTGTTTACGTAAAGTCACTCATGAGGGCACTACAAGCTCCTTTGATGATCCTGTCAAATTATAATCTTTTCTCCAAAGTATCACCCAGCATTCTGGGGACACATGCCCAGCGCTCCTCAATTATTCTAACTAACTATTGTTACTCTCACATTCTTCTACTTTCTTCTATCTTCCTCTATATTGTTTCTATATGGCTGTTTTCTCTTTTATATCTTAGTTCCTATCCTTCCGCCGCTCTTCTTGCTCTTGGTGCTGTTGCATCCCATGCTCATCTCTTCTACTCTTCACCTTAGATCTGGATCTCTTTCCTTGATCTATTTCTTTACCTTAATATCACTCTTTTACCCCTTCTTACTAATTGTTTTGACCTCTTTTTTTGTACTGTTTGGTGAGTGCTCTTTCGTATTTTGTTCTTCTCTTTTCATACTAAGTATATGTTACATATTTACTGAATATATGGTGTCTTTTTGTTTTCTGCAGTGTTTATGCAGCATGTCATCTGTATTCCTGTATCTTCATCCCATTCCCCAATATGTTTAATGCTGTCTGGTAGAATGTTTGTGGTCTGGGACATCCTGTCAAAAGACAAAAGGTACTTTCTCACTTGTCCAGATTGAATTCACATATTTCTTTTTTGCAGGAAACTCATTGTAACCATGTAGAATCTCTTAAATCTTTTTCATAAATCGTTTAATGCACAAATTTTATCAGCTCAGTGTGATAAGGATGGACGATGGGTATTGGCTAACGTAGTCATTCATAACAGGCAAATCTTTTTATTTAATATTTATGGTCCTGTTAAACTGGATCCATATTTCTGGAACAACATCAAGATTATATTAGCGTCTCTTGACAGCCCTAACATTATTGTTGCAGGAGACTTTAATCAATGGTTAGACCCATTTATTGACAGAGAGTCTAGATGTAAATTTAACCCTGACAAATCTCACAAAGCATTTCAATCTGCCATTGCCACTCGTCCATTCTTTGATGTTTGGAAAACTTGTTACCCTGATTCTTCTGAATTCACGTTTTTTTCCAATGTTCACCATACTCGTTCTAGAATTGATTATATTTTGGTTAGTAAACCTTTACTTCCCTCTATCCAGTCCTCAGAGATTGGCTCTATTTTTATTTCTGATTATGCCCCTGTTTTTTCTTCCTTTGATTTATCTTTGAATAATTCTAAAGTGGTCGATGGAAATTTAATAACTTTCTTCTCTCCGATAATAATTTCCTATCTGAAGCTACTACCTTTATTAATGGGTTCTTGAAAATTAATCAACCTTCGGACACATCTATTCGTAATACTTGGGATGCCTTTAAGGCCTCCTTTCGTGCCTTCACTATAGTTTACACAGCAAGGAGGAAAAAACTCAATCATGCAAAATACACTACTTTATTACAACATCTCAAAACATTAGAACATACTTATTTTTCCTCTAAATCATCTTTTGTCCTACACAAGTTAATTAAAGTCAAGTCTGCTGTTAACAATCTTGCCACAGTTGATGCCTGTAATGTCTTCCTTAAAGTTGAATCTAAATATCATGGAGGTCAAAACAAAGTGGGCAAGATGTTGGCTGATTTCTTAAAAATCAAATCTGAATGTAAAATTATTGGCCCTATTCTAAATGAACACACTAATAACATTGCATCTTCTGATGCTGACATCTCTCCACTTTTCAAGAATATTACCAGTTATTGTACTCTGATAATACCAACCCCTCAGAACATAATATGCACACCTTTTTTAGTGGCTTACCTAATCCTCCATCTATGCCTGATAAATTTGATTTATTAGAAGCTGAGATAACTCTCCAGGAAATAACGGATGCCATCAGATCCTTAAAAAAAGCCAAGGCTCCTGGTGCTGATGGCCTTTCTATTGAAATTTTCGCCTCTTTCTCCTCCATTTTTGCCCCTAAACTATTTGAACTTTTTAATTCTTTTCTTGCATAATCTAAGGCCACTGGTTCTTTTCTAGAAGCTTTGATTGTCCTTATTCCCAAACCTTATAAAGATCACACCTTTTGTAAAAATTATCGTCCTATTTCATTAATTAATTATGATTGCAAAATATTTGCCAAAATCCTAGTGTCCCTTCTTGAGACTATTGTTACCTTACTGGTCAAAACTGATCAATCTGGTTTTGTTAAGAGCAGACTGGCTGCTGACAATGCGAGAATGTTTTCTAATGTCATTGCTTTTGGTAAAAAATATCACTGTCCTCTGGATGCATTGTCTCTTGATGCCGAAAAGGCTTTTGACCATATTAACTGGCAATATATGTGTACCACTCTCCGATGGTATGGTTTTGGCCCTAATTTCATTTTATTTGTTAAATTATTATACTCTGCTCCACGTGCTAGTATTTTCGTTAATAATTGTTTTCCCATCATTTATTCATCATCTAGTTTTACCATATAGTGCCCCAGGCCCATTCTGTCCACATCTGAAGCATGAGAGTCTCAATTGTCCCTGCCAGCCCATAGACAGGATTGTGTTAAAATTGTCCACACTGCCTTGACCGTCTACAGAGGCAGTAGGCCCCATGCCCTCCTGTATACTCAGATTTATCTCTCCTATGACCTCTTCGTGTACATCTTTCTGAACATCAAGATGTAGCAATAACAGGATGCGTCTGTCATTTAGAGGAACAAAATTGGCTAAGAGTAGGAGTGGGGGCCAACTGGGACTTTCCACAGCTTTAGAAACTAAGACAGCGACATGGCTCGAAATAATAGTTGACCTTTTGATAAACTTTTGTACCTTTTGTCACTTTTGCCTTCTTAAATATATCCGAGAAGTGACTCAAATTGTTTTCGATAAATGTTCAAATTTTTGTTATAATTTACGATCAAACATCTGTCATAATCAGGACTTGTGGTCAGCAGTTCCTCATCAAAATAATATAAAAGAGCTGCCCCCATTCCATTCGTTGACCACCTCGCACAGTGAACTCTTGGGTCACGACACGTGTGTGCTCCCGGTTAACCGTCTTGTCTATCATTTTTGACTGAGGTTGTAATGCTTCATTAATTCTCTCTCTCTCTCTTTCCTTGCATTGCCGTGATTTTAAAACTTACTAGATTGCATGTTTTTTGCTGTTCATCTAAAATGTGTCTCTGACACTTGTTACTTGCTAGTTTGCTCAGAGTTATTTCTGACTGAAGATGTGTCTCTTTGACATTTATTGTCTAAATTGTTTCTTGAATAAATGGTGCCACTCCTGACTTACTTCCTGCATTTCACACGTGTGTCTTATTATTTTAGATAGCACATTTATGCGGTAAAATTACCCTCCAACAGTACACTACAAGGATGTCCTCTTTCCCCTCTGCTATTCACTCTCTGCTTTGAACCTTTCCTTGAACGTATTAGCTGTAATACACTCTTTTCAGGCTTTGTACACAATTTTACTGAAACTAAACTATCAGCTTATGCTGATGATATTTTAATCTATATGTCAAAGAAGAAAGGGGATTTACCTCATTTTCTACACAAAATTCTTTTATACTCTAGTATCTCTGGATATAAATTGAACTTTTCTAAAACTGAAATATTACCCTTAAATTCTTTATGTTACCAATATATGTTTGCTAATACTAATTTTACTTGGTGCCCTACCAAAATAATATATCTTGTAATTTGGTTCTCTTCCACCGTTTTGAACACAATTAGTTGTACTTTTAATGCTTTAACAATCACACTCCAGATATTACTTTCATCATGGTCTCCTCTTCACTTATCATGGTGGGGCAGGTTGGATTCAATTAAGACGATGATTGTCCCAAATGTCCTTTTTACACTATCTATGTTACCTTTTAAGATTCGTATTTCCTATTTCTCTCAAATTAATTCACTCTGCATCAAATTTCTATGGAATAACAAACACTCTCGTATTGCTTTGGCTAAACTTAAACGTCCAAAGAGTGAGGGTGGTGTCCGTTTTCCTGATTTTAAATTATATCACTCTTCATTTTTAATTAGACAATTTTTTGCTTTAACTCATGAATTTGATGATACTCCCATACCACGATGCATTGTGTTTGAACGCTCTTTATTGAAGGATTTCTCATTTGAAAATGTAATTTATATGTCCAATTGCACCTTTATATCAAATAATCCTAGATTTAAATATTCCCAACAATTCTTACACACTGTATTTTCTGCAGGTTTTGATGCTCGTCAATGTTTCTTGATACAACAAATTTATCAAATTGCGGCGTAAATCATTCTATTATAAACACTGGATGGAGAAAGGTGTTATGTTTATTTATCAGCTTGTCCACCATAACTCTGTCATTTCCTTTTCACAATTGCAAACAGATTACAATTTACCAAGTTTATTTTTCTATGAATATCTTTTAATATCATCTTCTCTGCAGTCCTATTTAACAACCAATAACTTTCCCTCAGCTACTCTATCACTCACTCCCCACACACAGTTATATAACATCTCTCATGATTCTATACCCAAGGCTGCCTATTTATATAATATGTTATTGTCCCCTATCCCTGAAAGATCCAAAACACCTACTGAGCTACTGTGGGACATTGATTTATCCATTTCACTTCCTACTCCTGCTTGGGATAAATTCTGGCTTAAATTATTTAAAACATCTAAAGCAGCTAGTATTACACAATCTTTATTTTTTGTTTATAACAGAGCTCTCATTACTCCTGAATGTATCTCCAAGTTCTCTCCCGCCTCCTCTCTTTATGCTGGTCCTGTTCTTCCTTCACAGGGACTTTAATTCACCTACTATACTATTGTTCCAATGTGTTGAAATTTTAGGAATCTATCTGGACAAAGTATCTAGAAATCTTTCACTGTAATATTCCATTATCAATGCAAAATGTTTTTCTTGGAACTGCTTCCCGGACTTTGACAGTATTTCTCCTAAGCCTATGTTATTTGATCTTTTTATTGCTCTTGCATTTAAGGTGATCCTTTCTTGATAGAAAGGTACCTCTAAATTGTCTACATTAACATGGTGGAATTTTATTTGTGATGAACATAGAATAGCTACTGTTTCTTCACTCTCGATGTCTCAGAAAATGAAATCTAATCTACTTTGGTTACCTTTAACTGCTTATCTTTCTGCTCACACACCTATATCTTAGTTACTATTTTTTTTCTTTTCTTTCTTCTTTTTCTTTCTTCTTCTTTCCTCTCTTTCACTTTTCATAATACAAAACATAATTGTTATATATTTATCGACTTGTATTGCTTTTCTATTTTTCATCCTCTGAACTATCACTATTTTGTTATCTACTTGTTATTATTTACTATTGATGTTGTATTGCTGTTATTGCTAATGTTCTTTTCTTTAATACTTCAATAAATTATAAAAAAAAAAATTTAAAGTGTTAATTAGCTCGCCAGATGCCACCCCGCAGCGTTTGGATTAAAATTAATTATGGCATTGTGTGCTATCGCAAGACCTCTTTATTTATAAGCCTATCCAGTTTATTTTTTGTGAAGTGCACTGTAATCATTATTTATACTCAAAACGAATTTAGGCGTAGAAAAAATCTATACAGTATTACTCATTAAAAGTCCATCATTCTTTTTTTAAAAATTTGTTTGCATCCAATGTAGGTGGATTATTTTCTGAAAAATATTGTGCTAACTGGGATGTTTTCTCATGCAAGCCCGCCCTTGACGGACTAACAAATAAGTTTACCTGCAATCTATTCAACAATAGAATCTGACAAGAGAGAGTTCACACACCAACTAATTGAAATGTTATTACAATCCCAAACGTGCATTGTATCAGTTGGTTCACCACTCGCTGCTGACATCTGGTGGGATCTGCAAGTCAAGTGTTCAGATCTAAACTGGGCAAGTCCGCCTTTTATCTCTCAGAAGTCTATAAAATGAGAACCTCGACTATTTTGAACAGTCCTGTCCACCTATTAATTATAGAGCTTGGAAATAGAAATATTTCAGTAGCAGGCGCTATGCAAATAAAGTTATTCTTATAATTTGATCATTTGGTTATACTTGTGGCCTGTTTTTGGTTCAAAGTCATAGCCGGAAGGGGAACAGCATACAAAGAAATGGAGGGAAAGCCTACTAGTTTCTCTAGGTGGCTGCCAGAATTGTTCATGAAGGTCTCGCATGACTACTTCGTCCCCACACGGTGTCCTCCTCTCAGACAGACTTGTTTTTTTAGTGCCAGCTCAATTTCTTTACAAGCCAGTCTATTCCTGGTCTCTTATTTGTTTCAGACACCTTTCAGACATTGCTGATGGGCCTCCCAATATGCTGCCAGTCGTATCCGACCAAATTCCTTCGTGGCACGCAAAATGATGCTCTCTCATCATACTAAATGGCAGTTTGTGCTGAAGAAGGAGCTTGCTGTGTCCTCCCGATTCACTTGCTTGCCAGGTGTGCCTGCTGCATTGTTAGTAGCTGTGGCAAAGAAGGCCTCAGTCCTCCACTATCAGACAATGCCCGGTGCATTATGTACAAGCTATACATATATAGATATAGAGTTTTCTTATCTAAGGTTACTATGTGACTCAATGACACCAAATTAATATAACAACATATTCCATTCTGAGAGTTCTATTTCAAGTGAATTGAAGTTCACTATTTGTTTTTTTAATTTGCTCAAAGAAAACCTAAACTGCAATATAATGTTCCTGAGTACACTAATTCAACTTCCAAAGTCACCGTTCCCCTGGGCTCAATGTGCACTACATTCACACTTCCGCCAACCCTGGTTCTTTTTATGCACCTGATTTAGAAAACAATCGTTGGCAAAGCCAATAGGGCTACGCAAGGTCTATTGGCTTTGTCAATGCTTTTTTTTGCTATGTTGTACAGCAGCGTGGCTGATGTGCACCATGGCTAAAAGTAAAACAGGCAACCATTGGCAAAGACAATAGGTCTTGGCAATGCAAGGGCTATTGGCTTTGTCAATGACTTTTGGCCATGTTGTATAGCTGCATGGCTGCTGTTCAACATGCCTAAAAATCTGGGTAAAAAGTGCTATGACGCTGCTATACAACATGGCTGAAAGACGTTGATATTGACAACGCCAATAGCTCTGGCAATGCCGAGACCTATTGGCTTTGCCAATGCTTGTCTTATACTTGTTTCAGTGAAAGAGAAACTTGACACTTACTGCATCTGTGGGATTTCCATGCATCTTGAACACAAATAAGTTGTCATCTCCATTGGTTAAAGAAGGTCAAGGAATGACATGCTGATCCCTAATGAAAGGCCCTACCAAATATGATACAGCACTTGACACATGTTCCATCTTACTACTTTCTGTTATTCAAGGATGCAAGTTGAGTTTGGTGTCTACTGTGCAATGACTGCTGTACTGTTCAACCATATGGTTGTGAATACTTATTTAATGACCTCCCTGACCTTTACACACAGAAAGCACAAGAACTAGAGCCTTTGTGACTGCCAATTACTACAAAATGTGGAAAGCAATTACTGCGTGTTTTGAAGCTCTGGATGCAGTTACATAAGCAGACCCAGCGGACAAGAATCTAGCAAAAAAGTAAACAATCCAAAGTGGGAAAATCCTCTCAAGCAGAAAAATGTCAAATTTATGCACATGACAGATTATTCATGCACATAAAACAGGGTCCAGTCCTCACAGACAGTGGAAAAAGGAAAGTGAGGACATCCATGTTCAGTAGCTGCTATTTACAGCTTTGGCTAACAGCCAAAGAAGAAGTTTCTGACCCAACCAGAAGGCGGTAGCACATCCTTGGTTGGTAACAAGACACAGCTAATTAGAGTGGGGGCCATTAGGATTTGATATGGTATTAAAAGCAGATCACATACTTGTCTAGAAATACATTGGGTAACTAGGGATCTCTTATAAGTACCTTCATGTCTGGCAAACATGGTCCAAATGCTTCTAGGAGAAGACTTTCTTCATGTATTGCCTTTTCAAAGTCTTCAAATGACAATTTACCATCATGATCGAAGTCCTGGAAAAAACAAAAGGAGAGATAATCTTTGTTACTTCTACTGTATCGACCCCTGGTTGATTATGGGATGCATATAAAGCACACCTAAGGGGAGTCTGCATGGCTAAACAGCCTGGGGCCCTTAAGTCCATAGGCACCACTCTACAGAACCTCAAGACCTCAGAGACCTAGAAATGAGGTTTGCCAAGACTAGAGACAAGACCGTCCAGAAACAATTATTTGAACTGCTGCTGGAGTACTGTGACACAGTGGATAGTAAAGTGTAGTACCTGGGTAAAAATACTACAGCTGGACAATAGCTTAGATTAATAAGACTACGTTGGCCTTCAAAAAATATTATAACAATTGAAATTGCGTCAAGTAATACAGTGCACATGAACGCGACATAGAGGCCATCACATAGTACTATACACATCTATAGATGTCTCAATCCGGAGCAACCCAGACTGATATCCTTCAATAACTACACAGAGCCACAATGAATGGCTTGAGCAGCATTCAAGAGAACTTCTAGCATCACTCATAACTATACAAGATATTTTCAAATCCATTAGGGATGTAGCAAGGGAAAATGCCATGAAGTAGTGATGGCCTACTGGTAGAGTTTTATGAAGATTTTACACACTTGCTTCCCTCCTACCGCAGATGTATGAAGAATCATGAAAAAAGGAGGAACTCTTGCCCAGATGTGTGAGGCTCTCATAGTAATCTTGCGCAAGCTGTGGAAGCCATCTGTACAGTGATCCTCAGAGACCTCTCTCCTTGATCAATTTTGACACTTAGATACTGACAAAGGTTTTAGAGAAACATCTGATCCTCTACAAAACTAGACTGTTATTACTTGATCAGACAGGTTTCTTTCCCAGGTGATCCACAGCATACAACCTGCAGCTGTTGATTAAGTTTATCCATCAAACAAGGCCAGGGTTGTCTGCAGCTGCCACACTTCCTGATGCTAAAAAAATATTTGATTTACTGGAATGGGAATTTATGCTTGTGGTACTGGGATGGCCCTGGATGGGAAAAGGCATTTTACAGTGGATAGTCTTACTATATCGAAATCGAACAGCAAGAGTTAGGGTCAAAGCTTCCCTGCTGGGGAGACTCTTGGTGATCGACACTAGACAGGGATGTTCTCTCTCACAACTGCTTTTATTATACTACAATGGAACCGTTTGTGTGTATTCTGAGAGAACACCATTCAGGGAGGGGTCTGAATTTTGGAGGCCACTGCGTGCTACTGTCACTGTATACATATTGTGTAGCACAAGCACAGTTTGCCCAACGCTGCTATCGCCCAGGCCCATATCTATCGCATCAGACAGCTGAAAAATGAGCTGCATCCCTGTGGCTGCTGGTTACAGTGTTTGCACACTTGACTGCATTGCCAACAAGGCAGACTAACACAGAAACCTACACGGAATGGGCGCGGCATTAGATCACACATTACGTGGGAAATACAGTACTTTATTCACCAGAGCTTCAGATGTTAGGCAATCCCTGCCTCCATGCCACAGCAGAACCCAAAGTCAGTGCTCAACTGAATTGCCTTGGCCTCACCAAATTGAAATACATATTTCTGAATGGTACATTTCTGATTATACAACAATTTTATGAAGTGGGAGGTGTTTCTATCAATCAATCAATTTATGGTCAATTAATTAAAATCATACAATGTTTTTTTACAACAATAAAACTATATCATAAATTTAAAATCTACAGAACGAGTTTGTTAAAACAATATACATATAAAAACATACTAAATGGACCCCTCATCCTTGGTTCATTGGGAGAGGTTTCTAGTTTAGATCTGATCTAGTATTTCAGGCTGAAACATACACTGCAAGCATACTATCCCATACATCCTGGTGAACCCCTGAAGCTGGAGGCACCTACGTGCTTAATAGTCACTGCACAACCCAGACACTATATAGTGTAAACTGCAATATCGCCTCCAGACCGAACAAGATAAAGAGAAGGTGTAAGCTGTTTCAGGAAGCTGGTTGCAGTTAACAGGACACAAACCCAGTGGAAAAAATGGAGGAACCACTGTCTCCCTCTGGGCTGATAACGACAGATATGGACAATCTAGGAGGCAGACATTTGACTATACAGGACAAGCCGGACTGGGCGGACCGGACATCAGGCATCTCCGCAAGAGGCTGGAAAGGTGGGGGCCGGTTTCGCAGCGGTGGGGGCCAGGTTTGTTACTGGGGCCCGGGTTTGCAGTGGTGCTGCAATTTCGACCCCCAGTAACAAAAGCAGCAGTGCTTCACACTTGCGCGCCCCCGGGGGCTGGTCTGACAGAATTGCCAGGGCTGCTTTGAGTTCCAAGCCCGGCCTTAATACAGGATCACCCTAGATGTAGGGCAGGAAAGCATATCTGCAGTTCCTTAAACCAGGTGATGATTTTTAGTTTTTATAAATGACTCCAGCCCGGCAGGCTGCAAGGAACTGATGGCTCTTAGGCAGCTTGGTCCATTTTGGGTAACCATCATACAGATTCTTCAGGCAGATTGAACTTGTGCAGATCTTCCTAGCAATCGGGGGAGAGGGAGGGGGGAACTCATCACTACAAAAGGAATTTTAGCTGTCCATCTCATGGTTGGTCACAGCAGTAATGATTTTCCATGATCCAATGCTTATCCCCAGTTTTTTTCTCTAGCCGTCAATCGTTCCTTCACTAGCAAATGTCTTTCCAGTCATTGGTGTAAAGAGGCTCCTCAAAGTCAAATAAAGTTACTGGATCAGTAGGTAAATATTTTTCATACTTTAGAGACACAGGCAGGAAACCAAAGCACAGGCCAACAAAAGTACATTTGTAACCAGATAAGAGTTAGCAACAGAGGAAAAGGGCAGAAGGTGAGTTTCCTTGAGCTCAGGGAAAACAGACATTAAAATGGAAGGGATGCGGTTTCTTTGCCCACCCACAAGATAACTCTAGTTTCAGAGAGGGAAGTCCTAACAATGTAAGAGGCAGGTTGTCACATCCACCAGGAGCAAAAGATAGCCTTCGGGTAAATTTCTATCTTGTGCTGCATGGTCTCCCAAATGAACACCCACTTCCTCTCGCACAGCATGCAGTTCAAACAAAGCAAAACACACACATATACGGGTCCCACACTTGAAGAAATCAAAAGATCCTTATAATGGGGGATTGGATGGACCTTCCCGTGAGAGGTCCAGATGGTAGCCTAACTATAAAAGTGCAGGTGTGAAGGACTCTATACCTGACTGATAATCCACTACCACCACTACAAGTCACCTCATTGCCTGTTTGGAAGGGAAGTTACCACCCTCACTATGGTTAGGAGGGTCCTTTGGGTATGCCACTTTCAAATGAGTTAGGTTCTTTCGTCAACATTGTGTTGAAAGGTGGAGCATCTCCATGGGGATAGCACATTGTCGAGTTCACAGAAGAAAAAACATTGAGTAGGCCAGAAAAGAACAGTCAGGCAAGGTAACAGCTTTTCTAAACTATGCAAAACTATGTTCCAAAAGTGAAATTCGAAATTCAACAAACAAAAAAGGAGAGACTAGTCATAAAACAAGAGAATATCTAATGAACTCAATTCCTGGCAACGGACTGTAAATAGGTAATTTCTGACCACAAACCTCATAGATGTTGCTTAGCGTTACCACCACAATATCCAACCTATCCTATTGATACTTACTACCTGCAGATAATGAAATCACTCTTCTTCCCTTCCCTCTCCTTATGTCTGTAGCATTCTTTCCCAGTTGCTTACTTTTTTGTCATCATTTCTTGATTTTAATGCCAAGTTTGTAAAATACACTTCACTTGATTTTGATAATGCTGAATAACAAGTAATCCTTGTCAAGAACAGTTCCTTTGTGTAGGAATCTAGACACTCTCCCACCTACATACCCTCCTGCAACAAAATAATTAGAGGAGGAGATACCACCCCCAAAAAGAGTTGTGTATAGACCTGATTAGGTAATTTTAGGTTGTGTCAGAGGAAGGCTAAATTCGAAGGTTAAATCTGTGCTTCTCAGATTGGGAGGAAACCTTGAAATGCGCAATGTGTTTTGATACAAAGCCTTGAATGCTTAGTTCACTAAAACTCAGAGGGGCATGCAGTGGTGGGACAAATGGTATGAAAGGAGTTAGACTGATCCTCTCCGCTTTGAATTGTTGCAGGACCTAATCATTAGAAGAAGATAAAACTGTCTCATTACACAGTGATCTAATTACCCTATATGTGCTAAGGCAGAGGGAACAAGAGTTTGCAGGGAAATAGCTACAGCAATGAAATGATCGGTGGCATCTGTGAGGTCTCTTGCTATGTCCAGCTGTGGAGAAGGTGCTTTAATTGGCCATGTTACAAAGCATGCGTTTACTACGCATGCCATTACAAAGCGGTCATTACAACGACTGCGTTGTTACGCCGCATACCATTACAACACATCATTACAACAACTTACTGTAGGGGGGGGGTGCTGGATTTTAGAATAGTATAATTTACTATTTCAACTCCAGTCTGTGCAACAGTAGGGAAGGTGTTGGATTTAAAATCCAACATCTTCTGCCCCCTACAGCAAGTTGTGCGTTGTAATGGTATGCGATGTAACAATGCCGTTGTTGTAATGACTGCGTTGTAATGGCATGCGAAGTATCGCGTGCGTTGTAAACGATCTTTCCCAGTTGCTTCTTCCCCTAAGCAAGGATAAACAATGATTCTTAACCCCCTTTAGATGGGGGAGTTCTGCTTTTCACCGGTTCACCTCTTTCCAGGTTTGCATATTGTTGTTACCCATACTTGAGAATGTGCAAAACATTTCTGCTTGTGGTTTCTCATTTTTAAGATTCATTGTCTTTATCCTGGTCTTAAAATAATTCCCAGACTGCAGGGCCCAACCCAGAAAGGGAACCTCAAAATTGTAAAGCATGCAATGTGTCCCCATGTAGCCCCCGGTCACTCTCTCAAATGTTTTATCGGCATCCAGTTAAAGGGTCAGAGCACCCAATGTAGCTATGTAGATGGGCTTTAATTCGAAAAGAAAACAATTTTAGAAACATAAAATTCTCTCTCAAACCTGGTCTGGGATTCCATGTTCATGAATTCAACGAAAATCTTATGATGGGGAAACACTGTTACTATTGAACAGTCATTTCAGAAAAAAATATTTGTAGCAAAGATGCCTAACTTTGAAAATCTCTCTCATAAAGTTAACTGCCTCATGTTTGCAATTTTGCGTTCAGGTGAGATAGGAAAGGTAGTTGTGTTAGACCTAGGACTTATGTGGCAAGACGTATATCAGAAGCTAATAAGCAAAGGAGGAAGGTCATTTGTTTCAATAGCTTGATCACAGAGTGAAACTTCGGAACCTAAATAGTGACTTAAGAGGAATACTATGAAAGTCTCAATAGAGAGTGGGGGCAGTGTTCTATATACTCTCAATAGAAGGTGTCACATAATGTGTCACATAATGCTGGCCTTCTAACTCACATGACTAAGAAACCCACTACCACGATGTATCCACCAACCATAACCACATATTTTTTGGGGACGGTCGAGGGAACCATGAAAGGGGTGAGAAGAGGGTCGGAGAGTTCCCCTTGAAATAAAGAAAATCCAATTGTGATAAACATAAAATATTTGTAATGGTTTTTTGGTAATGGGTTTGAGATAATGGATTTCTAGCAGAGCAAAAGATTTATTTTAATGGCAGTATAAAAGGAGACCATTTTAATGAAAGTATAAAAGGAGATCATTTTAATGAAAGTATAAAAGGAGATCATTTTAAAGACTGGTCTGGTTTCTGTGGGAAAGAAATACTGGTCGGTAGATTTATGGTGCCTACTGACCCACTCCAGCATCTAGTGTCAAAAATATTACTTACCATCTTCTTCAGTGTGATTTCAACGAGGTCTTTTACTCCTTCATCGGGATCTTCGTCTGTTGGTTGTTTGATGAGACTGTTTTTCAGCATGTGAAACATTTCTTCCCGGGAAATGTACCCATCACCGTTCAAATCAAATACATTAAAACAGTCTAGGAAAACAAATAGAAGTGCTGAGTTATAGTATGGAACAGACCAATTCTTAAATCTACAAAATGGTGCGTGAAAATTAACCAACATGATTGGCAATTTGAGGCCATGGTTTCAAACCACCCACTGCCTAACCACCTGATTCAAATGACATTCCCACCCTGTCCGCCTTCCTCATCACAGTCCTTACAGAAAGAGTTTTCCACCTCCTGGAATAGGCTGTCAAAACCAAAAATGTCCATCGAAAGAGGCAGCATGTTTTTGTTTAACTCCTTCCCTTTCCTTTGGGTTTCATAATGCCTTCCTTTTTTTCTGAGGAGGTCCAGGAACTGTCTCTGGTGTGGGTGAAGATGTTATTGCTCAGGTGCTGCATTTTAGAAGGGTAAGGGGTGATGGTGGGCAACAGCATGGTGGCACCAGGGAGCAGACTCTGCAGCAGCAGGTCGCGATCTATGGTCACTCCACTGGTAAGCGGGGTTGTTGGCGGTGTGGCAAGGGTCACAAATTCAGGCACCAGTGTTTTGTCAGACAGACTCTCATTTCATCAAGACGCACAAGACGTGATTTGAATGCCATGTTTGGTTGCCTCCTAATCCTGGCTGAATTGTCATTGGAGGGCGACAGTGTTTTTAGGCGGCTGCTGGAATCAATCAATCAAATGGCATTTGTAAAGCGCAACACTGTTACCCCAAGGGGTATCTGTGCGCTGGAATGGTGAATCCATCTGCCCTTGTTGGTAATTTGGCCTTATTTGTGACATTTCACTTGAAACAACGTATCCAAATCTATAAGGCGGGCCCCTTTTGTTGTGTTTTTTTTCTTGGGCCTGCTTGATGCAAGCCGCATTCCGGTGCATTACTTGAGCATGTGCTCTCCTGATCTGGACTCAGCTGGGAAAATAGTGGACCTGATATGGTGGAGTACAGAGCAAAAAAATGTCATATAACCTATTCTGCTTCGGATCCCATCTGGGCTCACTAAAGGTCGGAGGACTGTCTGCCTTCTTTTGGACCATACAGTCAGCTGTGTGCACATTACTTTCATTATGTATTGTTATGCAATATATACTGTAGAGTGTGGCCTCGCCCTCGTTGTGCCAGGACGTGTTTGTTCCTCTGAATACATATTACCTGGGCCAGGTTACGTGTGGTACATTTTATGGGCTTTTTCTGGGTTTCTGTTGCTTGCTAGCAGGTTAGCTTGGAGTGTTGAATGCTCGCTGCTGACATACACATTGCTCTAGATATCACGGGTACAGATCCATATAATCCTCCTCAGATTTTATCCTCCCTGGTCAGTCTTTTTTGTATAAATCTTTGTATTGGATTTTCAATAACTTACATATATCCATTCGCACATGAGCGCTTTAAAACATTCCAGGCCAAGGCGGTCAAGGGCTGTGCGGTTGCAAAAGGAGAGCTTGTTTGGTATCGCCAAGCTGGCGAGTGCTGCTGCTGGTACCAAGTGGTATAAACAAGAATAACAATAACTTAAGAATACAAAAAGAGGAAAAAAGGGAAGGAAGGAAAAGGGAGGGGGTAGGGGAGTGAGGGGTTCCCTTATATGCCTAGTGTTGCCCCAGGCTTTGGGGGTAGCTGTATTGTGACCGTTATTGGGCACGTGTGGAAGTGGTCAGCGGGGTTCTCCCAGTGTAGGAGGGGAGAAGGCGGGGAGAGGCCCCGGGAGAGGCATGTGTTCATCTCCAGGCCATGGTCGGTGACAGAGTGGAGGGGACTGCGCTGGTATCGCCTTGGTAGTGCCGAGGAGAGCTAGAGACTGTGGTGGGGGGGAAGAGAGGCACTGCTGTCGTGTCACATAACAGAAAAGCTTTAAGGCTTGGAGCTGCTAAGGTAGAAAGCTACGGAATTCCAATCTCTCCATGTAATCTATTGGTGGCTGCCACACACGGGTACATTTGTTGTCTGAAAGAGTGAGTGCGTCAGTAATCTTTTCCATGGCAAGCACCTGCCACATTTTATAAAACCAGTGTGTCTCTGATGTGGGCTCTTTATTTTCCTGCTGGACGCAATGAGTTGCTTAGCTCCCTCTATCATGATAGACGAGTGTCCTATCGTTTGTCGTTACGCCCTTCATGGTGGAGGGTAGAATGCCTTTGGAGGGTGGTGAGGGGATGCACGGGGATGGAGTATCCCAAAGTGCCTCTGATATGCCCTAAGATTTCCTTCCAATACGTCTGCACATTCCCACTAAATGTGTAGGAAAGTTCCCTCTGCCTGCCCATATCTCCAGCAGAGTTACAAAACAAAGGGGTAACCCCAGACACGTCACTAGGACCTGGGTAAAGTACGGTACAAGAAAAAATGGCCCCAGTGGACACAAACTTGGAAATGACATATAAACAACAACAACACCTGTTAAATCAATTATAAACGATAATGTTCATTTTAAACATATTTATTCATATTTGAACATTGGATTCTCATGTTCAAAAACATCACATTTGTTAGATACAATCATGAAGCGGTGCCCCAGAGGGGAGGGAGGGAAAAGTGCCGCAATGTGCAAGTGTGAAGGTAAGTGAGAAGGGAGGGCAGTGAACAATATATACATCCAAATCGTCAGAAGCCAATCCAGCCTTATCCAAGGCTAACCTATTTACAAAACCATAATAAGGAGGGGACACAGTGAATCTATCACTATTGTCCAAGAAGGTAAACACAAGATAAAGCCGTCGACGTTTCGACCCAGGGTTTGTATGTAGGCAAATAGGGTCCTTACAGTAGGGTCTTCATCAGGACCAAGTGGGGGGGCACCCTTGGGTCACCGTTGCTGGTGGTGAGAAGATAGATATAAGGGCCCTCAGGCTCCAAAGTCAGAAAGGGACGTAATCGTGGTAACAGGTTAATGCAAAGACATCCTGTGTCTGTGTGATTTCTTATTTGTCAATTTTCAGGTGGCTTGAAAAACCTGATGCTCCTTAACTCTCTTTAACCTGATACTCCTTAACTCTCTTTAATGAACATTAAAGAGAGTTAAGGAGCATCCGGTTTTTCAAGCCTTCTGAAAATTGACAAATAAGAAATCACACAGACACAGGATGTCTTTGCATTAACCTGTTACCACGATTACGTCCCTTTCTGACTTTGGAGCCTGCAACGGTGACCCAAGGGTGCCCCCCACTTGGTCCTGATGAAGACCCTACTGTAAGGCCCCTATTTGCCTACATATAATCCCTGGGTCGAAACGTCGACGGCTTTATCTTCTGTTTACCTTCTTGGACAATAGTGATAGATTCACTGTGTCCCCTCCTTATTATGGTTTTATAAATAGGTTAGCCTTGGATAAGGCTGGATTGGCTTCTGACGATTTGGATGTATATATTGTTCACTGCCCTCCCTTTCTCACTTACCTTCACACTTGCACATTGCGGCACTTTTCCCTCCCTCCCCTCTGGGGCACGGCTTCATGATTGTATCTAACGAATGTGATGTTTTTGAACATGAGACTCCAATGTTCAAATATGAATAAATATGTTTAAAATGAACATTATCATATCTCCAGCAAAGCGCTGGGGTGTTAGGGTGCATTTTGTGGAGACGGGCTGGAGTTAGATACCAATGATACATTACTTTATATGCTCATTCTCTGTGAGGGATGCTGCATAGAGTTTTAGCAATGTCACACCGAGTTTATACCAGGTTTCGGCTCCCACGGGTTCTCTTAGGGCTGAGTTCCAGCGGTATTGGGAAGGCTGGGGGAGAATTGGCTTTGAGGCTTCTTTAATCTTGTACGCCTTGAATATCAGCCCTTTGGTGCCCGAGAAGGACCTTGTGAGATCCTGGAAGGGTGTCAGTTTGCGGGTCACTTCTTGTGCGTTAATTGGGTGTAAGGCACAATGGCCTACTTGGCTGCATTGGAGTCTGGCGGTTTCAGGGATATGTTATTCCTGGGAACACTGTTCGAACAACTTAATGGAGACATTATGGAATAAGTCCCCGAGTATGTGGCAGTCGCTGTCTGTCCAGCTAGTGAAGGTTCTAGGGTCATGGGCAGGATTAAAGCCAGTATTTTGGATTATGGGTGTGTTAGGAGAGAGGAGGGTCGGAAAGCCCTTTTTGGTGGCAAGTCGGTCCAAGACAACCAGGACTGTTCTCGTTGGTGTGGCCGTGTAGGCGCCTTTGAGGTGAGAGGCGCGGGGCAGCCATGCAAGGTACCATAAGGGGCGGCAGTCCACCGCCCTGTCCTTATGGAACCAGTGCTTCTTGCTCTACCGCACTGTCCATTCTGAGATGAACCGTAGGTGGGCCACCCAGTAGTATTCTAGGAAATTAGGACACAAAAAGGCTCGCCCCTTTCCGTGGGAAGCATTTGGAACTTATTTGCATCCTGTTCCAGATAAAAGCCGGACCCTCTTCTGTAGGTTGGTAATGTCTGCTTCAGCAATGGGTGTTGGGAGGGATTGGAAGGGGTATAGTAGGTGAGGTTGGAAGTTCATTTTGACAACATTTATCCTACCAAGGCAGGAGAGATAAAGCAGTTTCCATCTCCTCAGGTCGTCAAGAATATCTTTGCTGTCGAGCTCCCAGTTTATACCAGAACAGTCCGCCAGCTGGGGGGTGATCTGCAGACCTAAGTATCGCAAGGATGATGGGGCTCATTGGACTGGGGCCTGTGCCTTCAGAGCCGGGATGACCTGTTGACCTACCGTGAGGTTTAGCACCGATGATTCATTTTAATTTTAAATCCAGAAATGGTTTCAAAACGGTCCAGGATAGACATTAATGCCCGCAAGTAGTCAGGCGAGTTGGTTAGGGTGAGGAGGATGTCATCGGCAAACCGACTGAGTTTATGCTCAGTGACCCCAAAGGGGATACCGGTGATACTGTGGTTCTGCCTATTCGTCAGCACCAGAGGTTCCACCACAAGGGCAAAGAGGAGGAGGAGGGAGAGTGGGCATCCCTGTCTTGTCCCCCTAGGGAGTTTGATTTGGTCTGTGCAGTGACCGTTAACCCGGATGACCGCTGTCCGGGAGGCATAAGCTGGCATTATTTTGTCTTTTTGCTTTTGAGACCCATCCAAGTTTTCGTTAGGACGGCATCCAGAAATGTCCAGCTGACATGGTCGAATACTTTTTCGGTGCCCAGTGAAACCAGGAACGCCAGGCTATCTTGCAGATTTTTTCTATAAGGTGGGCAAGTCACCGAAGGTTATCTGCCCCTTGTCTGTTGCGTATGAAATCAACTTGGTCCGGTCAATTAACCCAGGCAGTAGTTGGTCCAGGCGCTGTGCTATAATTTTAGAATAGAGTTTTGCGTCTGTGTTCAGCAGAGCAATTGGGCGGTAGGACCCTCAAAGTACTGGGTACTTTCCGCGTTTGGGAATTACGGTAAACTGGATGGAGAGTTTGCGTTTGAGGGTTTGCGCAGGGGATTGCTTATCCTCCTTTTCCGTTTCCTTGATCTCAGTGGTGAGCCTGTCTTTGACAATGCATGTCTCCTTGGCTTTCTCTATTCTAAAGAGATCATAACTTCCCTTATAGTGGCCCTAAAGGCGTCCCATAGTGTATGCAGGGACACCTCCTTAGCAGTGTTATGTTCAAAATATTCAGCTATCTCTGTGCGAATTTCTTGTCCATTAGAGGGATCAAGGAGGAGTTGTGGATCAAATCGCCATTACGGTTGACCCTTTTTGGTGGCCTAATTATCTCTCCAAGTAAAGCTAGATGAGCGTGATCGGATATGGATACATCGGATATAATGCAGATTCTTGTATGGGAAGGAGGGAGTGAGTGACCAGGATGTAATCTATTCGTGAGTAGGATGAATGTACATGGGAGAAAAAGGAGTCGTTCTTTTCGTCTGGGTGCATGGTTAGTCAGGCGTCTGTCAGTCCAAGTTTTGCAATCTCTTTTTTAAGAAGTGCAGACATCATGCCTGTTCCTTGGTATATGTGAGATTGTCTGTCTCACTCAGGGTCCCAGACTAGGTTTAGCTCACCTCCGACTATGATGTGCCCACTGGCTACCTTCAGTTGTTGTTGCAGGTGTACCTGGAGGTAAGAGTCTTGTGCCGTGTTGGGGGCGTAGATGTTGAGGAGTGGGATTGTCATCCGTCCTCAAGGGAGAGTGAGTTTTACATATCGGCCCTCAGGGTCTCTAGTGACTGAAGGTTTTTTTCTCCTATATGTGGTTTACGGAGAATGGCGACCCAGCTGTTTTGGTGACAGGGGAGGCCCAGTATTGTTGAGAATATGCAGGGTGACACATGCGTCAATGATCTGCCTTGAGAAGGTGGGTCTCCTGCATAAAAAGTATGTCAGCACCCTGTTTCAAGAAGTAGCGCCTGATCTGATGGCATTTGTTGGATGAATTTACCCCTTTCACATTAAGGGCAAGGAGTTTCAGAGTGGGGGGATGTGTCCGGGGTGAAGGCTACCCCAGGAAGCATAGCATCTGTCATGGCAATAACGGGCTGCTGTGGTGCTGTTATAACGGGTGAAAGCTTATGTCTAAGTGCTGTGTGAAGCATAAAGGGAGGCCCCAGCCTCGGAGGGACTCGAATGCTCAGCTAACTGCGTCCTATGGGGTCACCACCGGGGACCCCCTGGAGAGGTAAGTGATGGTTCTTCTTTCTGTTTAAGGAGGTGTGTGATGATATCCGCTTCGGCCTCTTCCGATCAGCTATCATTGGATTGATGGTTTCTGTTGCATATTGGTCGCTGGCGCTGCAGTCGGTGTTGTGTCTTGTCCGGGGTCGGCTCATCCTCCCTGTCAGGGGACAGACCTAGCAAGGTTTGTGCTTCTGTTAGAGTCTTAACTGTGAAGCGTTTCCCGGCCCATTGCAGTGATAAACTGAAGGAGTGGCCCCACTGATACTTGATTTGTTTTTCGTTAAGAAAGTCTGTGACTGGGTGGAATTCCCTGCGGTGTCTGAGACAAGTCCTGGAAGAGCTGGATAGTGTGTCCTCCAAAGACCAAGTCAGCCTTGCCCCTGGCCTTCCTCAGTATTTTCTCCTTTTCCTCAAAGAAGTGTACCCTTATCAGGTTGTCCTGTGCCAAGCCTGAGTTGGTGAAATTGGTGAAGACCCTCTGGGCCCTGTCAAGTCTGGGGCTGGTAGGTCTGGATAGCCTCTAATTGCCTGTAGTAGTTCTTTAGTGAAGGTCATGATATCAGAGCCTTCTGCGCTTGCTGATACAACCCTGATATGGATATTGTTGCATCTACTGTGATTCTAGAGGTCTTACTGCTTCAGCAGTAGATCGGTTGTGCGTTCCTCCAAGGACAGGACCTGTTGCCACAACATCTCTTGATCCTCAGTACTCGTATCCACTGTGCGCTCCAGATAATCCACTCTTTGTCTTATTTCTGTGACTCCTCTTCTCAGTTCCTGTATGCAGTTTTTAAAGTCGGATCACAACAGACCTATGTCCAATCGAATCTCTGCCAGGAATTTGTCCATGTGGTCTTCAGTGACCTGCATTGTGCTGAGAATATGGCCGAAGGGGGGCATCCCAAAGCTTGGGGTCTTTCTCCTGTTTGGCTCCACATGTCTGCCACTACGTGTGCCTTTTAGTGTTTGCCTTTGACCATTGTGCTGTGTGGGCAGTGGTGGGTTAAAAAACAGGGGAGATACCCTTCTATTTAGAAAAGGGACAGGGCGAATACACACAAAAAAACACAAGAGTCCCTAATCGCTATGAAACCTAATTAGGATCATGGGCATTACACAGTATTGTGACTATTAATATAAAAAGGAAATTACATATAAGCATACAATATTCAATAAAAAATTCAATAAAAAGAGTCAGAACCACACGAAAAACCAATAGCAAGCTAAATGAGACACATCAAATTTATTTCATAAAAATGCACAATAAAAGTTAAAAACATTTCATGAGTAAAATACAGGGAATATACTAATATATATCACAAGAAAACAAAAAGTCGACGCTGCGTTTCGGTGAGTTGGTAATCGGTCACCTTCTTCAGGACAGTTTTCTATGTAACAGAAACATTATATTAATAACGCTCTAATATAACTTGTCTCCATCTCACTTGACCTACACACACAAAATATTAAAATTTGTGCATCTGACTCTAAAAAAAACCCCAAAGGCGTGCATTGATCAGTTACACTGTCTATTGTATATCATTTGTGTCCAGTATCATTAAACATAACCCCTAGAAATGATCTTCTGTTTTATCTACGAAAACCACATTTCACTTAATAGTTTAGTCAACTGCCCATGATCCGTGTTAATAAAATAAAGAATTTTTTTAAATTTCAAACCTACCAGAGGTAGGAGGGTGCTTAGGTAAAATTCACTAGGCACTTGTGGATACAATATGCTCGATTTGCCGACGGGGTTTGAAAATATCCCGCTTCGTATTTAAAAATTACTGTAGAAACCCTAAAATAAAGGAAAGAAGTAAAATAGACGAAAACGAAAGAACAATGCTCTCAATGGTAATGCCAAAGACATATCGACAATGGCTTACATACCTTAAATTAAAAGCCAATGGCCGTTTGTTAGATTCTTTGGTGCCACCGCTATATATTCGTTCATATATTAAAAGGTCTAGGAGAAAGATTTACAGATAAAATTGCTACTAAATTGTCTCTACCAGATCAACGAATATAGATAAGCAACAGTTAGGCAAACAGGCTTACCCAAAAAAAAGAATGGACTGGTGCATATACCCCACCAATAGATGTGTCGTGATTGGAGATATCAAATTTAAAACTTCCCAGCCGGTTTCACATGTAGTGGCAAAGGGACTATTTAAGAAAGAGAGAGAGGGAGAATACCGTCACTCCATGTTATAGTTATAAGGGCACCTACTACACTGCGAAGGTGTTCCAGTTTTACCTGGTATAGTTGCTGTAATGTTCATGCAACCGGTGAGTTAAAACCTGGTATAGTTGCTGTAATGTTCAAGCAACCGGTAATTTAAAACCTGTAATAAAAATACGCCAAATTTACGTATCGATGGTGTATAAAGTATAAGAAATCCGATCAGTTCATTATTTTAGCTTCATACATGATTTTCTAATGTAAGTAAAGAGCCCGATGGGCTGTGAAACATAAACGGCTTGTATTTATCCTGAGGAAGAATTTAGGGCATACATATCTGTAATGGAAGAGCCCCCATTTCTCTAATTGTGTCTCGTTTATTACCGGTTGTAACAATCATTATCCACCACTCTCAAATAATTGCACGGTGGTTACGTATTTCATTAAATATAAGTTTGACCTCCTTTATCTATCTAAACCCGATGTATTGGCAATATTGTCTGAAAAAAACGACAACTATCTGAAGAACATACCATTCCATCCTTTACCCACCCCAATACTCAGACTTCTAGAGTTAATATGAGGCCAAAAAACATTATAAAAATCCTTCATGCTACATCTCTATCGATGCCATATGTAGCAACCAACCACGAGACAACCGCGCTTACTTGTTGAGAATATTACGACCTCCCTGCACCAACGAACAGCTTCCGGGGCAGAATACACATTGGTGTCAGACCCGGAACTCCTTTATATCTGTTTTAAATAAATCACGTGACTATCGGACCAAGTGATTAACAAATGTTCATCTATTCTCTCAATTTATCCGATATGCCAGCATAGATCTATAGCATAAAGATTATTCTGGTTTGTTCATAATAGGAAGGCTAATTAGATATAAATCTAGAGGCGTCATAACTTATCTAAAAGCCTTTAATTTAAGGTATGTAAGCCATTGTCGATATGTCTTTGGCATTACCATTGAGAGCATTGTTCTTTCGTTTTCGTCTATTTTACTTCTTTCCTTTATTTTAGGGTTTCTACAGTAATTTTTAAATACGAAGCGGGATATTTTCAAACCCCGTCGGCAAATCGAGCATATTGAATCCACAAGTGCCTAGTGAATTTTACCTAAGCACCCTCCTACCTCTGGTAGGTTTGAAATTAAAAATGTTTTCTTTATTTTATTAACACGGATCATGGGCAGTTGACTAAACTATTAAGTGAAATGTGGTTTTCGTAGATAAAACAGAAGATCATTTCTAGGGGTTATGTTTAATGATACTGGACACAAATGATATACAATAGACAGTGTAACTGATCAATGCACGCCTTTGGGTTTTTTTAGAGTCAGATGCACAAATTTTAATATTTTGTGTGTGTAGGTCAAGTGAGATGGAGACAAGTTATATTAGAGTGTTATTAATATAATGTTTCTGTTACATAGAAAACTGTCCTGAAGAAGGTGACCGATTACCAACTCACCGAAACGCAGCGTCGACTTTTTGTTTTCTTGTGATATATATTAGTATATTCCCTGTATTTTACTCATGAAATGTTTTTAACTTTTATTGTGCATTTTTATGAAATAAATTTGATGTGTCTCATTTAGCTTGCTATTGGTTTTTCGTGTGGTTCTGACTCTTTTTATTGAATTTTTTATTGAATATTGTATGCTTATATGTAATTTCCTTTTTATATTAATAGTCACAATACTGTGTAATGCCCATGATCCTAATTAGGTTTCATAGCGATTAGGGACTCTTGTGTTTTTTTGTGGGCAGTGGTGGGGCCATGGGGGGGGGTCGCTGTGTGCTGATGTGTGGCTGGAGTCTTCGCCCAGTGCATGATAATAAATAGGTGGCCCTGTAGGTGACTGTTTACCGCCCACTTTCTCACCTGTTGCGCCAACTTTGGTGATGGGGTGGGCTTTTGAGAGTCAGCAAACCGTAGTGCCTGTTAACGCGGAAAAACTAGTCGCTCCTTGTTGCTGCTGTTAGGGCGGTGTTCGATTCAAGGCTGTCAGATTGGTAGCACCCTTTCTGTGTGGGCCCCCAGAGGAAAAGAAGGGGTATTAGATGACTGGAACCCCGCAACTCTTCTCCCCCTCTCCAAGTGCCGAAGAAGAGCATACGTGCAGCGGGTGGCGCTCCGATATCTCTTGTTTGTGCTGTGTGTACTTTGCCCTAAGGTCAGGGGCACTCGGGTAGCAGGTGGCACTTCTGCCCCTCTGACAGCTCAGGTCAGTGCCTATCCTGTGCCTTTCATGTGACCTCCCCAAGGCGTGCGCCATCCCCAGGTCCTGAGCCTTCTCCCCAACGCCCACCTACCAGGGCGGGAGCTCGGCATCTCAGGGCGTGTTGCCGCAGTGGTATAGTCTCTCTGGAGCCATCCACCAGAGCCGGAGACGCCGGTGGGATGCCCGGGCAGCCTGTGCCGCCACGCAGCAGTCACCTGCTGTGAAGCTTTTCAGACCTGGCCACGAGCTGTGGCCTCCAGTCAGGAAAAAAGTCCAGGTGCAGTCTGTCCAGGGCAAGGACGTTGGGGCAGGGTCAAACAGTTTTGATGTCCCAGGTGGACTGTTGTCTCCTCCGGGTTTCTCCTTTGTTCAGGGGCTACCTGGGCCCAGACTCAAGATCAAATCTGTCCCTCCCCTCTAGCCATCAGTCAGCACAGAGGGAGTGGCTGCTGAGTTCCCTGCCCATCTCATACTCCTCTGGTTGTCCGCTGCAGTCAGGCCAGTCCGCAGGCAGCAAAGCCAGAGTTTGACCTCCGGGTGGTTGCTCTGAAGAGGGTTAACGGCTGAGCAGGAGTGGTGCTCTAGCTACGCACATCAGACTCCATGCTCGACTTGGCCATGCCCCCCATGGTCAGTCTTTTGAGAATCGTTAGTTTGGGTTATGAGAACACCTGCTGTTTTCCGCACTTTGTGGTGTGAACTGTGGCATACCACTATTCATGTTTCTCCTGTTGGCTTAGAATTAGAATGTTTTTGTCATAACTAGTTGGAATTATTTTTTGGCCCCTGGCCCTCCAGGGTCAGTTTGATGGACAATCATTTTGAGGTGCTTTGTTCTTTCTGCTGTATGTTTCATGTTCTGGCTAAATTATGCTATATTTATTTCCAGATTTTCCCGTTATGTCAAGGGACTGGTTACATGGGCAGGTTTCTTGCCCACCTTTTTATATTCAGGTTTCTCATGGCATTTTGATATGTTTGCTTTATTGGTGTTTTAATAATCTCCTTATTAAGTACATTATCCAAGGTTATCATATACTAATGGGTATAATTAGTGTACTTACTATAAAAAATAGCATCAACATTTTCAAATGCTGGGTCCGAGGCGTGGCCGCCCCCTTGGTTCACTTTCTGTAGCATTTAGGGCAGGCCGTGCTTCAGTAACCCATGTTTCCCCAATCCTGTCGGTCCCTTGCCCCATTTCTGGTTGCATCTGTTTGATTGATGGAGGGTGGGTGGGTATGGGTGCCTGTGCATTCTTCGGGGACATGGAAAGAGTTAGAACATGGTCAGCTGATCCTAGCGGGGTGCTTGTCTCCACGGTTGGCGAGTTGTGATACACCTCTGTTATTGCGAGTCATCTGTGTCATAATGGTATTTGTCTCTTGTTTAAAGTCTGAACGTTGAGTGTCACTCATAGCTGGTGCGTGATTTTAACTTCATCTATGGAGTTTTTGTGTTGCTGTGCTAAGGTCACCATAGGCTAACTGTGGTCTGAGGAACTTTGGCATTGTGAAGATTAGCAGGTTAGGTCAAGGTATGCAGAGCTTACTCACCACACTCCTTTAGGGTTCCACCTTGTTGGACAATTGGTGAGTGTCACTCATGGCCTACTCCCTTTTGGCTATGAATCTTAGTCTGAAGGTTGGGATCTGGCTCCAATGTGGCATTGGTTAAATGTCTACTTGCAGGACTTTTCATTCATTCAGCGTTTGATTTATCTGCCTGAGTGGAATTTTGTCTTAATATGGTTCCACTTGACATGAGCCTTTTGTGGCAAGCTTTGCTACTCGTATGGAATGGCAGTATAGGCTGAAGGCAGTCAGCGTTTCGTTTATTTCAAGGCTGCGATATTCACTCCTATGTTCCTTCCACACGTGCTGTTGGTGCCCCAGGTGCAATAGATCTGTCTGCACTTGCTCTACTGTCCTACTGCTCTGCCCTGTGCAGGCTGCTGTTTAGAACTACTTCTTATCTTTTGCTGGAAGGTTGACATTTGGGTTCACCTCCTGCCTGCACTTCTGTCACACCTTGTGTAGAGAACTGGGCTTTTGTTGCAGTTACTCCCCCCCCCCCCACACACACTTTTTGCCCTCTTTTTAGCTACTAGGAGCTGATTTTCAACTCTGACAGTGCACTAAGGCCTGCTAACCAGACCTCAGTGCCAGTGCTCCTTCCCTAAAACAAGGTGCTGTCTAATAGTGCTACAATTGGAAAAGGACTTTAGCACCACTGTAAGTCCCTAGTAAATGGTACTCCAGGTTCCCCAGGGCAGGGGTACTAACGAGGGTCCCTAAGGGCTGCAGCATATCTTATGCCAGCCTAAGGGACCCACTTACAAATTCCGTGACATGGTGCAAACCATGAGTGAAAACATGATGTGACACACTCCAGGAAAATTAGCTATGCAGGAGGCGTGTTGCACTGCCAAGCTGGGCACACCTCTAGGGTGACCAAGTCTTACATGAACACAACTTTAGAAATTCCACCATATTGTGTGTGGGGAAATTAGGAATTCTGGGACAGGGTGATGCCCACTCCCCAAAGAAAGTGGTCATCTAGGGGGTGTAGTGACCCCAGGGGTAAGTAGCCCATTGGCTACTACCCCTCACTATCCTTAAAGCCCCTAAATTGAGTATTTAGGGGTCCCACTGATAGCAGATCTTAAGATTTCTATGGACCAAAAGAAGAAGAGGACAAAGTAGAAGGCTGCTGACCAGAGAACGGAGGACGCCGGCTGACGTGACGCCAACCCTGCTAGCCCGCCTGCTGCACCCGACCCTCGTAGAGCAACTGATCCATCCTGCCGCTGTGTAGATCTTTAGAAACCCGGAGGGTTGCCAGTGCTTTGCAAATTGCCAAAGAAACTCCATTGGCTTAGAGGAGCTACTCCCCTGCAGCCGCAGGCACCAAAGAAGGAAGACCTGGTACACCGGCCTGCTGCCTATGGGGACTACTGATGCAGCAACCACCCAGGAAGAGGTAGCAGTGCTCTTACAGGTCAGATCTGTCTGCCCTTCAAGTGTGGGGACGACAGAACCGACCAGAGCTGAACAACACCTGGAGTACCTGACCCCTTGCAGCAGCCAAGGCTTGTTGTGTCCAGTCCAGACACCAACACCGAGGAAGACCGACCTGCACGTCGAGGGACTTCAGGGACAGTGAGACCCACTTTGTGTGTGGCCCAACTGTCCTGTTTGCCCCTCTTCTGCAAAACAAAGACCAAGACGCCACCCGATTCCTCAAAGCACCTATGCACCAGAGCCAGAGTCCAAGGGAGGTGACAGTGCCAACGGGGTCCCCAGACTCACAAGAGCTAAACCCATGGTTGGGTTTGCCCAGACTGGACTTCCAGTCGCCGCCTGCAGCCTCTTTCTACAGGCCCCCTCCAACCACGAGAGACTCCTGCACTGGAATCCGACATCAGAAGACACCACTGCACCTGAGCCCCACAGCCCGAGGAGATGTGGACCAAAGACGTCCCCACATACCTGAGGATCTCAAGAGTTAAGCCTCCTGTGGGTTCCCCCGGACCAGTGCCCCAGTCCTTGCTTACAGCCTCTTTGTAACCGCACCGTTCTCCCATTGAAGTGAATGGGACACCAGACACTGTGACACACCTCTGCACCCAGAGGCCCCAGAGCCTCCCGAGGTGACCTGTTGGTGTGGCTTTGGATCTTGCCCCATACTCAGCTTAAGTCTTGAGGAATGGTAAGTCGTCGCTGCTAAATGGCAGAATGCAATACATGTTTTGCCTCCATAGGATAGCATTACCGAAATTGCAGTGTTCATTTTTGAAAACTGTAAAAATTCCTAACTCAAAAAGTACTTACCCGATTCTGATGATCTTGGTATCTGAATTCATATAAAAGTATGTGTTCTTTTTATAAATTGGTGTTGGATTTCTTTATTGAGTGTGTGTCTCATTTACTGCCTTTGTGTGTGTAATAAATTCTTAGCACTACCCTCTGAAATGGTAACTGCTCGTCCATACTACCATAAAAGAGAGCATTTGGGGCGTCATTTGTGCCTCTGTAATTCCTTTAGGGTTTGCCTTGACTCTCTGCACTGTGTACCTCATTTTGGTCCACTATGTAGAGAGCCAGCTTCCTACACCTTGGCTTTATCGCTGGGCTTATGTCCACTCCTTGTGTAATTTTGCATTTACCAATGCTGCTTGCATCTTTTTGGAACAGTTTAGTTAGGCCGGTGGTTCTGGTGCTGCTTTCAATACTCACTGTCGGTTCTGTTATGCTGGCTTTTGGATTAAGGGTGAGGCGTTGACCTTGATCTGTAGGATGCTTTATTGGTCCTGGAAAGAAGGGCTTCTGTGCTCAATCTCCCCAGTTTGGGAATAGTGGTGACCGTTCGGCTTTGGTTTAGGTCTTATTTTGTTTTGCTCTTTCCTCGATCTGTGAAGTTTGGGGGCCAGGCCACCATTGGTGACATGGAAGTTGGGGCTTATTCCAGGTTCTGACCTTAGTTTCTGGATTCCCACTACTGGGAGATATCGGATAAAATTCAGGTGCTGGTCACACTTTCTAAAAATGGTTGGGGTACTCGTCACTGATGTTTTTTTGCACTAGCATCCACATGGCTTGTAGATGGATTGGCTGCTCTCTGGTGCCTGTACTCTTAGTTTCCTTCTTTCAGGGTTGGCGGAGGGCTGTGGGAGATAGTGACTGTGGCACGTCCCTGCTTTTATCCAAGGGAAACTTCCTGTTTTTGTTTCGTACAGGGCGTGGTTCCTTATCCTAGTGGTCGAGCTGTGGTGCCCCTGGGCTCTTTGGTGTGGTGTTAACGTCACCAACCCATTCAAACATAACTGCAGATTGTGGCAGAGATACATAGACTGTTTAAAACAATTTTAAGACAGAGATACAGAGAGAATGTATTTGTTATATTTTATTTGCGTAGGCTCAACAAATCTGCTTTTTTCATTTGTGCAATGGCGACAATTTGAGATTCATGTCTGACCACATAAAAAAGGCCAGTGGCCTGGATCTTGAGATCAATACGGATGGCTATGAAATCCAAACTACGTTTTTCCATATACTAACAGAGCATAGCGCACTCTTACAGCATGGCAGCCACCATCTTTGTTCTCTTCGGGATAGTTTGCCCTCTGGGTAGTTTCTTCGGTTACTAAGAAACTCTAAACAAAAAAAATAACATTTTGATGAATCTGAGAACTTATGTTAAAACCTTGTGGAAAGAGCTTATCCCAGGCCCTTAGTGAGGACAGCATACAAGGTGCTTGCTTTTGTCCCACGGAGAGGCTGTGCCAACACCGAAAATACAATACACCACTGAAACAAGAATGGTTTGTTTGCCACCATTAACATGCGGGCTAACTATCAAAAAAAGAATACTCCTGCAAATTCTGTCCATTAGTAAGGCATATTTTGAAAAATCATTTTTCCCTTTAAAAAGTATAAGAACATCAGACCTTCTGTAGACAGAGCACAACTGAATCAACATAGCACTTGCAAGTCAGTGGTCAGAGCCAGGGGCTCAGGCAATCAGTGGTAATTACAAATGCGGGAATTGCCCTGTATGTGCACACATAGCAAACACTCAAAAAACTTCAAGCCTTCACTCCCTACACTAATCACAGCAAATCCAATGCGATTTATAATGTTAAATATGCATGAGAACTACTTTATGTTGAACATTTTACACAGAAAATCGGACAAAGCTTCCCAACATAAGAGTAGAAAAGGATGTGGGGTAGAAAGTGCACCTTTGGAGCAACATTTTATAGAAAAGTATCTTACAGCTCTGGACGTTAAGTGGACCAAATGTAAACAAGGAAAACCACCATTAAGGAGTGGCGAGCTGCCCAAACTACTCTTACTGAAAGAGCATCATTGGAGGAAGAATCTAGACACTACTGCGAATGGTCTGAACAAAAAACTGAACAGCAATCACTTGCAAATTGATGTATGATGAGTAACATAATTTCGCTCCCTTCTAGAGCTCTGAGGATATGGTTCCTTCTGTGTTCTAGCGGTGTTGAAAGTATTATTGTCCCAACTAGTAGATGCCCCAACACTGTAAAATTGTAGTTTCATGATTATTACTACATCATATGAATCCAGTTAAGTACATTCATAATTTGCTGTTAAATGGCCCCTTCAACATAGTGCACCACCATGTTTTTCATGCTCTGTAAGTAGTACTGAACACTTTTTGTGATTGGTTACAGCATTTCTTCATTGCTTATTATACATGTTCTAAAACATATGTTAGCATACATGTTAATTGATCCATCGCTCTTATTTTGTTGAATTGTTTTTGCACCCATAGGTAGTCTATGTTCACAGGGTTTTAGGTTAACTGGTTTATTCTGAATATAGCATGCAGTGTATTTGTGGGAGCCATTGTGAATGAAGGTTTTTTTTATATCGAACGCACGCATCTTCCTCAGCCGCTTCAGGGCAGAGCTTTGCACCACAGCAAACTTATCCGAACCTTAATAAGAGTTTGCAGTACTTTCTCTACCAGTGAGTGACTGAGTGAGTCCGCTCTATTGTTCCTTTGCAGATTTGCACAAAAGCCAATGAACCACATGCACAGGTTAAGCCACTTACATTCGATTCCTCCACCAGATAATTTAACAATCTGGTAAGGGTGAAGGTTGAAAAAGACAGGATGTGTAATATGATTTTTTTTCTTATACCTTAGCTCTGATCGAAATCATCAGTTTTCTCTACTAATTATGAATCATGCAGAACAATCGTATGTGATGGGGATTGACGTCATTTTATGAGCATATGATTTTTTTTAGCTCACTCACCACGCGCCTAGATAGTGCTCTAAATCACCATGATGATGAGCTAGGGTCAGTTAGTAAGGGGCTTTGATTCAGCCCTGCCTACACGAGTGATGACAAAGAGGAAGCCTCCTCTGTTCAAGTTATTGTGTTAGGTGGTAAGTACCTTGTCACGCATAATCTGCAGGAAATCTACCCTAATGTGTCTGATGGCGTTTCAGAAGCTGGTGTTTTGAGCTTCAAGAGATGGCCTGGTTAGCGAAAATCTGCATGATGGCCCTTGTACCACTCTCTCTTGGAACCTTGCTGGTCTTGCTAGGTCTTTACTCTCCGATTTACTCCATCTATTTTATGGTGCTGATATAGTTTACCTACAAGAGACTTGGTTAACCTCCGACTTTGAAACCAGATAATTTGGCCTAAATCAATTTGCTTCATAGTTGGTGCACAGCCATGCAATAGTGGCTTAGAAGTCACGTTACGGGCATGCCAAATCTCGAATGCGGGTCAGCTTGAGGTCAATTCTGTTTATAAAATGGATATGGAATTATGGTAAACAGAACCTATTATATCTTATACTGATATGATCTTATGTAATATGTATGAAGCCCCTGGACCAAGGTTTCTATCCATGAGAGGAAGCCACAGAAATTGCATTTTCTCTTCAATGGAATCACTGTTGTGCATGGTAACATAATATTTCTCCCTGCTAGAACTCTGAGGATATAGGATTCCTTTTCTGTTATAGCACCATTGAAAGTATTACTGTCCCAACAAGTATATGCCCCAAAAATTGTAAAATTATATAGTTTGATAAGGACTTCTTGTATTGCCCTTTGAGCACAGTCAAGTGCATTCATTATTTGCTGTTAAATGACCCTTTAACATGGTGTAGCACCCTCTTTTCCATGCTCTGGAAGCGGTACTGAACACTTTTTGAGTTTGGTTAAAGCATTTCTTCAGTGTTTATTATAACTTTTCTAAAATATTTTCAGCATACATGTTAATTGATCCATAGCTCTTATTTTGTTGAATTGTTTTTGTACCTACATGTAGTCTAAGTGTGTAGCTTTTTAGGTTAACTGGTAGTGGTGATGCAGTCGGAAATGAAAATTCAGGCCACCCACACTATGTTCACATGCTTGTTCCTAACTCAAACCTGTAATCGAGACTTAGATGGTAGTTAGGATTTGTAACCAACACAGATTTCTAACTCTGGATGTGATGGGACAGGTAGGGCACATTTTAAATGGGCATCTAAATTAAATTTAGCTGTTCTGATTGATCATATTGAGGGAGAAATCCCAAGCATCACCTGGGAAAACAGGGAGTTACTTCTAAAATCGATTACATTTTTATTTCTACCTAGCTCTTCAGTGATATTGTCTCTGACTGAGTCGGACAAAAAGCGACTTACTGAAATTAAAAGTCAGTGTGGCCCTGCAAGTTCCCCAATAGTGGGTCCATTGGCAATGAAGCCAAAAGGGCCATGTTCTTGCTATAAGATCAAATATATGAATTAGAACAATGTTATAGATTTAAATCTGTCATCCTGGCTAGAGGTAATTTAGTAATTTATCAAAATCTACTAAAATAGTTCTCTAACAATATGGACTGGCTCTCTGCCTAAATGCAACATATTTTAGCCTTGTGACAATGGATCTTTGACACATTGCTGCAGAGGTTTCCTATGTAGCCACACATAAGGAGCAATGAAGATATAGGAAGTCTGATGAAAATAGCATTTCTCTTTAAAAAATGATAGCATACTTTCCAAAACAACACATTTTGCGATTTTTGTTTTCAACAGTCTCCAAGTAATGCATCTTTTGTAATGTGGCAACAATGTAATATTTATTTGGAGACACACTTTTCGAGATGTCAGAGAAATATTGAGAATCTTTTCATATGTTTCTGACACTAGTTTGTTTTCAGGAGTGAGTTGTCCAAGTGAGGGTAGACAGATATGTTTATGAGTCTGTGGTAAGCCAGAACCACTGCCATGCAAGTGGCAAATGCATGCTGTGGCAGCTTCAGGCGGAAGTGAAATTAAAATTGCCCCTGATTCTACACAAGGGAAATATGGAACTATGCATATTGAGGGCTTATTGCACACATTCCATTTGATATTAGCAATTACATTTGATAAAAAACCAACATTTTCCCTCGTTGCCCATTTGATGATCATTATTAAATCTGCAGTGGACCTGAACTCATCTTATCAACCTTTTTTCATATTATTCGTTTGAGGTTATTGAGCCTGCTGTACTGCTTGTTTTTCCAGTAAAGTGAAAGCTTTCAGAAACAGCCAGTCCACACGGAGAAGCTTGGTGTTTTGGGGAATCAAACTGGCCAGCTTGCAGCTCTGAGGAATCTAGCTGATGTTACAGACATTGCCTTCCTTATGTTGGTCATTCAACAACTTTCCTTGTCAGAAGCAGCAGCAGCAGACAATTATAATGGGATTGTTTGAGGACCAATGAAACAATCACAGATGGAGAGTTAATGTTACGAAGATTGCCATATTATCTAAGCTTACAGGGTATGACTGAAGATGAACAAAGGAAAATCTCGAACTTTGGCTATAATAGGGTCAGATTCAGAGAGATTTAAGGCTTAAATGTAGCTTAGGTGACAAAGTTCCAAATATAATTGATGTCAGCACATGTGAGAATTTAGTGCAAATACTAAGCTTCCTGGCAGTTTTGTTCATCACTTTATTGAAGGTGGTAATGTTGTCCACTACTGAGATTCTAGAGAAAGAGAATCTGGCAATTCCAGTACTGGACTGGTGCTAGCTCCCTTCTAATGGCATTCTTCGACCAGCAAGAATACAGCAACAGTGATGTCTTCTAGCTAAGCTAGAGCAAGACGTTTGCCTAGGATTGTGCTCAGGAGTTCTGTTTCTTCATCAGAAACAGGTCCTACCTCTTGGTACTTGCCCTATAATCTGGGAGGTGCTGGATTAAATGTCCTTCTTAGTGTTCCACATCTTTTCTATGAGGGACTGCTGTGGAGGGTCGCTGAGTCTTATTCAGCGGTGTTGCAGGTCATGGCATCTTGTCTTGGGGTCTACAGGTTGAGAAACAAGTCCTGTACATTGAAGGTTTTGGAGGAGAAGACTATCTTGACAATGAACTCCCTATGCTAAGCAGCATATTGATAGTGAAGGACGTATCGAAAACATTCTCTTGAAGTTAGAGCCCTCAACAGCAGTGGTGACAGTATATTGGCTCTGAGGCACACTTAGGGGTATCTGAGTTGGCCTCCTAAGGTCCAAGAAAGTAGAATTGTCCCACTAGCCTTCTTGGTGGGTTGGAACCCTGAAAGAAGGTGCAACGTTTTTTTCAGTGGTAAATATCTGAACTTTCATAGCAGATATACAGTAGCTCACAGGTGACTTGCCTCTCTGCCCTTTACTTTTCTAAACAGCATAATTTGACAAATGTCACACTCCTCAACAAGTTGAATATCTGGAAGACAAAATATACACATTGATACACAGTATATATTCTCCATTCTAGGCCAGATTGCCACCAAGGGATCATAAAAAGCTGGCTTTGTGACTGAAGGCATGGCTAAGGAAAAGTCTGCTATGATGAAACACATGAATACTATTCACATTTACTTTACAAAAAATGCTTTGGAAAGGTGGTAGAAGACTTTGTAAAGAAAAATAAAACCAAAAAGCACAATTATGGGATCCTTTCTAAAAAGAGCAAATCAAAGGCCTGACTCTAACTTGATACTGAACTGCACCTTAGGACAGTAGAAAAGCTTGCTGCAGTAACATGACAATGTTAAGTTCTAACTGTCCCTTTGAGATATACATCTCCATCTTCCACCAAGACTCACTTCTCTCCCACCTATTCGATGCTCAAAAGGATATATTGTTGTAAAGGATATGCATCCGCTTCCAAGAGATGTTACATCACAGCCAAGATGCAGCTCCATGCTGTTGCTGCTGAATCGTTCACTGTCCTAGCAATGTTTCTTCACACCTCGTCCCTCTGGTACAGCTGTGTGCCTATTTTCAATGTCCCATCGCTGTTGCTTCATACCCTGATGTTCTGTTGTTAGAATATAGTGCTTCAATGTAAGTACAGAGACTGGCTTTGCCTACTGCCAAATATGGAGTCCTTCGTGTCCTCTCCAGTTCTGGTTGAAGCCCTCTGAAGTCTTCACTACTATGCAAACACAGCGCAGGACCTCTAAATTCTCTCAACTCTCACATGTTGTGTGTGTGCTCCCAGCCCAGTTGCTGAGTTGGAAAGCATGTGTGCAAAGAACAGCAGGCCATATAAAGGTCCAAAGCCCAAGAAGGCTGCAGCTCAAGATCTCACACCAAGATCTTGAGAGGCTGCAAGACCTTATGTGCCAAGGCTCAAAATGGCCACCAAATGAGATCTCACATGAGATATTGCAATATCACAGGATTTCACAGCAAGACGCAATGCTGGTGCCTCATGTGCTGGGGCTATGTTGGGAGGAGACATTGTCGATGGGAACTGGCAATATACTGTAAGCCATGCTCTGCATCTGCTCGCTATACTTTGGTTTTTGCCTGCCACTCATTGTCCGTTTCAGCCCACTTTGCACCACCATGCTGACCAGGTCTCCTACTAACTAGGTTAAGGTTTCCAGCCTTGTCACACCTCCTCACCAATATACCCAAACAACTGTCCATATAGGGCCCGTGATAAAAAGATGGTCCCTTATCCCCCGCAGTAATGGTAGAGACACATTTCTAGCTTTGTTTTTGTCTTTTAAAATAAGGAATTAGGGGGCGTGGCCAAGATGGCGGCGAGGTGAGACGTGCCTCGCTACCTCTCCGCCGACCGCCGCATCTAGCACTGGCCTGAGGGTCATCTACAGCCTGGAGTTCGAGGTGTAGTAGCCTCTGTTGGTCCTGCATCGATTGGAGTTACCGGGAGAGCTGAGTCCGGTGCTCCGACGCAGCGCCTGGCTTTCATTCCGGAGCGGCTCCGGGGGCCGGGCTCCCATGGCGGGAGGAGACGCCTTTCCCGCTTTGGTCGAACTGCTGGGCTGCGGCCGCTCCATCGCCCTGCCTGGCGGCGGCAACCGCCAGAGTTCTGCACCTACCGAGACCGCCCGCCCGGAGCGGAGGCGCTCCAGTGCACAGCTTGCATCGTCGGAGGGGGCTGGAGCCGCTTGACAGCCATTTTTGATTAGTGTCGCAGTCGCTCCGGGCTCGGAGGTCGATGGCCACCTACACAGTTTCGAGTGGCCCTGCCGGCATTCGCCAGAGGAGTGGACGCACTTTGGATCTTGGGCCAGGCTCCCTTTTGACCGCTCGGAGCCATCGCTGAGGGGGGCGCGGCTCGGCCCGCTCACTACTGGGACTCTCTTCACGCGAGGCCCCGGCTGCACTGGGCCTCGCCGGCATCTACATAGGGCCTGGGCCGGCGCAGCTCTCATCATCGCCCTCCCTGGCAGCGGGGGCCCGCTCTCCCACAGCTTCCCTCCAACTTTGGCACCGGGCGCCGCCTCAGCGGCCCCCATCACTACAAGGCCCTCTCCAGTGGGGCCTGGGATTGCAGCGGAGCCGGAGGCGGACTGCGGCCTTCGAGACCGTCGGGCGGCGAGTCGGGTCTTTCTCGAGGAGGCCCCCTCCTACTGTCATCAGGCGAGTCTCAGGGGTGATTTGCGATGTGAAGGGCCCCTACCTGGGGTGTGGTGGGATGCTCCTCTGATTGGTGACCGCCGCCTGCACTACCCTATATTGGGATCAGCTTTGCGTGGGATCGGGGGGACCCCGCCGCACCTGGAGTCGCTGCATTGGGTTCGGCTGCTTCCTGCGTAGATCCTACCCTATATCAGCATCTATTTAAGACCGCTGCGCACTGCTGATTCTCGCCTGGACGTCAGGCCGCCCCCACTGGGTTTTGCTGGAGCCACCGAACTGCGAACAGTAAGCATACAGCCTTGGGGTGCTAGTTGATCTGGATTGACACAGGGCTGGAGCTCGGCCACCGATAGGGGTGGCCGCCGAGGGAGGGACCCGGCCTTCTGCGGAGGCGGCCCAGCTGGGACTGGGTGCGACTTGTGGGGGTGCCACGGGTTCCCCGCTCTTCTCCTAGTTGCTGGTTTGGTCCCTGGATCCCTCGCTTAGGGGCACACTGCATTCCTGAGTGCTGCAAGTAGTCTGTGCTGGGGCTGGTCGTACTTGTTTGATGCTTTCCTTTGATCGTCTCGCGGCTGGCCCCGTCTTTGGAGTTAGAGGCCGGGTGTTTAGCCGTGGTGGCCCTGCCCTGGTGGGCCCTCTGCAGCGCTGGTCTGGGCTATGCCCTCCCCCCGGTCCAAGAAGGGACAACATTTAAAGGACTCTAAACCGGGGGCAACATTGAAGGAATTTTTCTCTTGTACCCCAGGGGTCGCACAGGGGTCCTCCGCAATGGCCCTCTCCTCGCAGGACGCAGCAGCTGCTCCACAAGCAGATGCGGCTCGGGAGGAGCCAGTGACACGCGCTTTTCTTGAATCACTCTTCATGACTCTCAGGGAGGATTTGCAGACAGTGAAACGTGATCTTACCTCCGAAATCAAAGACATACGCAGGGATGTTGATAGCATTGGGGAACGGGTGGCCACCCTCGAGGACAGAGGAGACAATAGAGACTTGGAACTTACCACTTTACAACAGGAGGTCATTAGTATACACGACCAGCAGGTGGATCTCCAAACACATCTCGAGGATCTGGAGAACCGTTCCCGGAGGCATAACATTCGCATTCGAGGTGTTAGCACAAACGCAGAAGCAGGAGACATTTTTGCATATGTGAGGGGCCTATTCAATCATGTCCTGGGGAATCCACCGGAATCTGACATTACGATCGATAGAGCCCACCGGGTGGGCCCCCCCAGAGCCAGTAAGGCACCACCTGCAGATATCCTGGTCTGTGTTCAGGACTTTCGCACGAAGTAGGAGATCCTCCGTAAAGCCAGGACCATGACTCCAATCACTTATAAGGACCATACTCCCACCTTGTACCAGGATTTGGCAGCGATTACCCTGCAGAAGCGCAGACTCTTTCGTCAAGGCTCACCTCTGACAACGTAACATTCAATATGCTTGGGGCCACCCGTTCAGACTTATTTTTCGTCTCGATGGGAAACAACATCAGCTTCGCTCCCTTTCGGAGGCCAGCAGACTTCTCGGAGTTGATATCCCGGAGGAGGAAGAAGAGGCCCGTATCTCGGGCTCTGCCACCAGAGTGTCATCATCGGGCTGGCAACAACAACGACGCCGGCAACGCCCTAACAGGCCGACCCCGCAGAGATCACCTTGGGACAGAGGGCTGCTTTGGAGTCCCTCCCGGAGGCTCTGGCAAAATCTCCTTCATCGTGAATGCAGCGGGGACTGCTGGCTCGTAACTCCACTTTCAGCGGGAGGTGGGGAGGGGGTACATTCTTGGTCACTACACGGACCCCCTGATGATTCTTCTCCGTTCATCCTTGGATGAAGGACTAAATTCTGGTTCATGTTTTTCTTCTTATTTGGTTGCAGTTTACTTTTTTTTCCTTATTGGGGTTTTTCATTCCTTTTTTAGGGGCTCCTCGTCCACTGTTCTTTGTACTGGGACTCTTTTTTGCGCTTGTTGCGCCCTGCTTTTTCTGTTCTACGTTTTGGGGGTCTTTGCTTTATCCTTCTCTTTTCTCTCTCTCTTCTCTTCTCTCTTTTCCCAGGGGAGCCCTCGGTCCATGGGGTGTCACAGCTTCCTTGCTTTCGCGCTGGCATTGAGAGTTGTCCCTTGTAGGCCCTGTTCAGGTCCTTACTCCACTGGTGCTCATGATAGGCATTACCCCCCCCTCTAGGTTCTAGATGCCACCGTCCTCAGTTAAGATTCTCACTCTTAATGTGAGAGGGCTCAATAACCCCATTAAACGCAGGGCACTTCTTTCCTACCTGGAGAGCACAGGTGCGGATATCTGCCTCCCTCAAGAGACGCACCTGCTCCCTAAGTATTGCCACAGGCTTCGGTCCCGCACCTTCCCGACACAATTCTTTTCCTCCAAACCCTCTAAGAGCGCAGGGGTGGCTATCTTGGTCTCCAGGGCTTTTCAAGGGAAGGTGGTGCAGAAGGGGGCTGAGATAAGGGGCAGGCTTCTCACATACCACTTCACTATAGGGGGACACACTTTGATTGTGGGGTCTATCTACGCACCTAATGAGGGTCAGGAGCGATTCCTACACGATGCACTCACTGAAGCGACAGCAACCCAGGAACGTCACATACTGATCGGGGGAGATCTCAACTTGGTGTTCGATAATGATCTGGACAGATCAGCACAGCGCCAGGTTGGCGCCCTCTCGCCCGCAGGGCTCGCCAGATTACAAGATCTAGGTCTTACAGACCTGTGGAGACAACAGCACCCTCGGTCACGAGAATTCTCATTTTACTCTAACGCACACAAAACATATGCCAAATTAGACTATTTTTTGGGCTCGAAGGCTCTCCGTGAGGCCACGCTCTCAGCTGACATATTGGTGGCGGCCCTGTCTGATCACGCCCCGGTGGTGGTAACACTAGCTCTTCCACAGATCCGGCGACCGACCAGACATTGGCACTTCCGGGACACCCTGTTACATCAGCCAGACACAGTTGCCCAAATACAGCGCGCACTCGATGACTATTACATAATGACGGCCCTGACACAGCTCTTTCTACCCGGTGGGAGGCCCTTAAGGCAGTGATTAGGGGAGAAATTATCGCCATCTCTTCCAAAGAAAATGCGGAGCGTAAAAAGAAAAGGGAGGAACTGACACGACAGGTACGAGAGTTAGAGCAGATGCACCAACGCACTGGGGCTCCGCGCATTTGGCGACAGTTAACCACAGCTCGGGCACAGCTAGCCGCCATTGATCGTGACCAGGCGGAATACGCCGCGATGCGCCTGCGACATTCCTTCTATGTTGGTGGTGATAGGTGTGGGTGACTGCTCGCGCACAAACTTCGGGAGGTTCGGCAACGCGAGTGGGTCCAGGAAATCAAAGACAACGCAGGAGCGCTTTGTTCGAACGATGCAGCTATTGCCGAGATATTCCGCGATTTTTATGCCCAGCTTTACGACGAACAGCCTTTAGAGGGGGCAGATATAGACGCTTATTTAGCCCAGGCCCGTCTGCCTGCTCTAACACTGGAACAGGCGGCTCATATAAAGAGGGAGATCAGGCCGGAGGAAGTCATACGCCGGGCCCCGACGGGTACACCGCGGCCTTTTATAAGCAGTTCTGCTCAACGCTTACTCCCTGCTCACTTGGCTCTTTAACTCCTTTGCGACGCCCGGAGCGATCCCCTCCTCCATGCTGGAGGCCGCGATCGCCGTTATCCCTCAGCCGGGGAAGGACAAGACGACCTGTGGGTCATACCGACCTATCTCGCTCTTGAACATTGATCTGAAGCTGTATACTGGAATTTTGGCCACACGGCTTTCCCCTTATATGCCGGGGCTTGTGGACCCCGATCAAGCTGGATTCATCCCGCAGAGGCAAACGAGTGACAACACCAAACTGGTCACACACCTCATAGAAAAGGCCTCCCGCATCCCTGGAGATTATATGCTCCTAACCATAGATGCGGAGAAGGCCTTCGATCGGGTCCACTGGCCCTACCTCGAGCAGGCGCTGATCCGCATCGGCATAGGAGACAAGATGCGGACGCACATTTTTAACTGCTACCGCTCTCCCACAGCTACAGTACGAATTAACGGTCACACGTCCACCCCATTCCCTATTAGTCGAGGTATGAGACAGGGGTGCCCCTTGTCACCCTTGCTCTCTGCCCTCTATATGGAACCTATGGCGCAGAGGGTCAGGGACCACCCTCAAATCACGGGCATTCGCTTCGGAGGGGATACGCATACTATAAGTCTATACGCGGATGACGTCTTGGTCACCTTAACGAACCCTGCAACTGCTTTGGGGACCTTTCTGGAGGAATTGGATTCCTTTGCGAGTGCCTCCGGCTTTAAGGTTAACCTGACGAAATCCACGGCGCTAAATCTCTCCTTGTCCCCTCAAGCGCGAGGGGACCTCCAGGCTCGACATCCCCTACAATGGTCCGATGATGTTGTCCCTTACTTACGCATGCAATTGGCCCCGACTTTGCAGGCCATGAGGAGGGCCAACTACTCCCTACTCCACACACGCATTCGCACTGCGCTGCGGAGATGGAAACACTATCCGATTTCGTGGTTGGGGCGCATCGCGGCCATCAAGATGACGATCCTTCCCCAAATTCTGTACCTTTTTCAGACGCTCCCTTTGCCGCCCCCTACTGGCTGGCTCCACAGGGTGCAGTCGGAACTCTCTCTTTTTATCTGGCAGGGGCGCAAGCCGAGAATGAAACGGTTAGTCAGCTTTCTTCCACCTCACGAAGGGGGTCTTGGAATACCAGATCTCATGCTCTACTACAATGCTGCGCAGCTTCGACACTTGGTCGAATGGAGCCGAGCCGAATCCGAGAAGCATTGGCTTTTTCAAGATCGTGCAGTCGCTGGCACATCTCTCATGAAAATCCCCTTTCTCCGGAAATCCCAACGCCCGCCCAACTTATACGCCTCGCAGGTGACATGTACAACCCTTAATGTTTGGGACCGGACCAACACGCGTCATGACCTAACGACCTTCCCTTCCCCGCTCACATCACTCTTTGATAATCTGGACTTTAGCCCCGGGATGGGTCCGCAGTCCTTTCCGTTGTGGAGAGCAGCTGGCTGCCGAGCCTTGGGCCTTTTATTTGACAAAGGCGATATTATCCCCTTTTCGCAACTCCAAGCTGATTACGGCCTTCCCGAATCCGAACGGTTGCGCTACCTACAGGTGCGACACTGGGCTATGCACCCTGGTAACCGAACGCAGGAGACTAGGCTTCTCACCCCTTATGAGCGGTGGCTCATCACACGGTCTTCGGACAAGAAGTTGATTTTGGATTTATATAAGATGCTCCTGTCCAGATATACCCACACTTACCACACGGGTCGCGCGCGCTGGGAGAGAGAGCTGGGGCGGAGTCTTAGTCCCAAGGAGTGGGATGGGGCGTGTTACAGGGCGCGCCACACAGCAACATATGTCGGCCTAACCGAAACATTCACCAAACTTGTCTACTACTGGTATTATACCCCGGAGCGCCTCCACCAAGCTGACGCTACACAGTGCCCTGACTGTTGGAGAGGGTGTGGGAAGAGGGGCACACTGGTCCACCTTTTGTGGGAATGCGATCATCTCCGGACTTATTGGACGCAAATAAATGACGATGTCGACAAGTATCTCGACACGGACCTCCCTAGGCTCCCTGCATATGTCTTACTGGGGGTACCAAATCCGCTCACTTACCCTTTGAAGTCCAGGCGAGGGAAGCAGATAGCCATAGCACTAGGCACAGCCATCCAGAACATATTAATACATTGGAGAACCCCCCGAATTCCTACACACACAGGGTGGTACCAGCGGTTATGGCATGTGCTGGGCATGGAAAAGATATCACTCACCCTGGCTGGGAAGGGCTCTTCCTTCAATGACCTCTGGCAGCCATTCCTCGCTTTGCTAGCTCAAGATTTCCGGGAGTTGTCTTGCCCTAGATACTTACGCCTTCTGCGCCTCACCGCACCGGACCCCTCCACATAGATTGACCTAGCTTAATGTATGACACTCAGTTCCGCACAGCGCTGTATCGAAGTAATGGACCGGGGGGGTGGGGTGGTGGTGGGTGGTTCTCCTTGTTTTCTCTTCCTATTCTTCCTTCCTTTTCTCTTTGGGTGGTGGGCGGGAATGTATCTGTTACTTGTTGCGCTTTGTAATATCAATGCACTTATTAGTAACGGCGATGGGCTTTGTATGGCCCGTTTACTGCACGCTTGTTTCCTGCATTGTTCAATAAAAAGATTTAAACCATAAAATAAGGAATTATTTAGATTAGCTTTTCAGCACAAATAGGTGTTCAAATTTAGTTATAATTCTAATTAAGATAAAATACAGAACATTTTGTCTACAGACAGAAACTCGTTTTAAATATTCTTTGCAAAAAATATATTTGTCCTGAAAAAGTGTTCCAGGACCAAGCACATAGGCAGAAATTATCTATGTTTATGAATATTAATATTAATGTTTACGTATACAGTACGAACACTTAGTTTAAAAAAAAACAGAAATACCGTACATTTGATTCTTTCATCCAAAGTCCCTCGAAGAAATACAGATAAGCCTTGAACCCATTCTGTTACATTGATATAACTGTCATTGTCCTTATCGAAGGCACGAAACACTGAGATGAAAAAAAGTCACATTATTAAATATGAACAAAATGCCCTTTTTGCATCTTTCAGATGATTTTTATTCATTTTAATTAAGGCATTTGTCATATGTATGGTTCGTCATTGACATTGACGAATCGTCAAAATGAAAATTAATTTTAATGCGAAGGCAAGAGAGTACCATTACATAGATAAACAACTTTGAAATTTGAAAAAGAGCATGCATCATCCCTCTCCCACTCCCATCCCCTCCAGCCCACCAAGACAGCTCCCTCAGCTGCAGATATACAGGATGGTATTGAGAAAGAGTACTAAAGCTTCTAATGTGGGCATAATATATCCTACATTAAGAAGAATATATAGCAATGGATTTATGCCAACCACACCAAGAATTGTACAGACTGCCAAAACATTCCAAATCACAGCTTGCTGCAGCAAATATCATTGAATGGGCAGTTTCAACACTGTTTTAGTAAACAACGCCCCCGCAAGCCCTCAAGTTCTTAATAGGTCCACTTGGTTAGATATCTGCACTGACAAAGATAAGATACTTACCTTTCAAGTTTCTGGCAAAATGGAAGAGTCACTTGCCTACCCTTTCTTTAAAGAATCTACTTTCAAAAACTGACTTCATTCAAGGTTCAGCTTAGCCACAGTTCCTCCTGAACCACGTGGAAGGTAGGAAGGAGACCGGGGCGTTGCAGTAGGCCCTAATGGAAGAAAGGAAAATGCCCCCGAAGAACCAGGTTCATACCCCTATCCCTCAGCTGCCTCTAGCGGAGTGACCGTCATGACTGTAGGTTAATTTGGTCCTTAAAAATGCATGGTGTTTTGTGTTCTTTTAAGGGCTATTCCTGATACCTGGTCAATTTTAAAGCACACTATGGCAGTAACACTGGACGGCTCAAAATCGTGGCATGCCTTGGTTTAGGAGTGAAGTTTGTATGCTAAAATAAAATCCAGTTTGGAGATGCTAATCCCTGTGAAAACCGGGACAAATTTAGTGATAATTTGAGAGGAGGCATGTGAGCTTTTCCCCAAGGTGCCTGTAGGAAATATTATATTGAAAACTGCATTTTTTTAAATACCTTTTTATTTGTTTGTTTTAGATAACATAAACATACAATCAACATAACAATAACTTTGGTCGCATAAGGTACATTCATCAAAGACAGCGTTACATTGGCTCCAATGTGTCCATATAAAATCAGTAAATAATAGAGAGACTCTGTGATTCCCATTTCTATGTCATGGCCCAATTATAGTGGCAACATATTGAATTCAGAATTAGTGGTTACTTGAATGTGGGATGGTATTGGCATGAACATTTATTGATGATAAGGGTTCATGTGGCTCGCATAACAAGTCCAACCCATAGTAACACCTCCAAGGACCCCATATTTTACTAAATTTCTGGGGGCATCTCCTCCTGTTATATGTGGTACATTCAGCGGCTAAGTAGAGATCCATCCCCCTCCTCCACTTCTGGACCGTAGGGACCTCCTCTTCACCTCACCTTCTCGCCACATCATGCTTGGCCACCACTAGGCCTAAGGAGCTGAAAAGCAGTTGAGCCCTGGTCACATTAACCTCGTTCGGGACTCCCAAGAGGACAACCACAGGTATCAGCCGGCACTTCCAAAATCGCTCACAGTTCCACAATGATTGTCCTCCAATAGACCTGGATAGTGGGGCAAACCCACATCGTGTGAAAGAAGTCACCCTTGACATCTCAACATTTAGGGCAGTATGGAGACTCTGCCCTACCCATCTTGTGTAATTTCTCTCTATCGTAGTATATCCTGTATAAGATTTTGTATTGAATGAGCTCAATCTGGCTTTAATGGCTACCTCTCTAGGGTGCATTAGGGCTGCCTCCTAATCCACATCCTCCACGGCTCCCAAGTCCCTCTACCATCTCTCACGTAGTCTCCCAAGGTTAAATGTGAGGGAAACAGCTTTTTCAGTAGGTTCCTCTTGTAGTAACCTCCTTTCTAGTGGTTCGTATTCAAGTAAGTCAGCACATGGTATACCCTCAGCGAGCCATGCATGGTGTAGCTATGCATACTTAATGAATTGGGACCCATGGAGCCCATATTTTGTACAAAAAGTTGGGCACGACTCAAGTTCGCCCTTGTCATCAATGTCACCTATTGCAGAGAGGCCACCAGGTCCCAGGCCCCAAAACCTTTTAGTTTACCCAAGTCTTTGAACCATCCACTTTCCATTGTGGAATTGCCCTGGTCACCCTGTGCATCCATCCCATTGCTCTAGTCGCTCTATCCCACGCCTCCAGGGTGACCTGTGTCGCGGACAATAATCTGGAAACTCCCTTGCCACCTAAAGGTAGTGCAACTGGGTGTGAGGTTCCAGTAATTCCTGCTCTAGCCTATATGTGAGATGATCTTGCACCATGTGTGCCCATTCGTTAATAGGAATCAAATGTGCAGCCCAGTAATAAGCCTCAATGTCTGGTAGCGCGATCCCTACATTATAGGGCTTGCATTGTAGTGTTTTTAGCGCTCTTCTGGAATGTCCTCCCTGCCATAGTAATGACCAGATGTCTCCCTCCAGTCTGGTGAACACTGTCCGAGGAAGTGGGTGATAAGTGTTCTGGAGAGCGTATAGCAGCTGTGGTAAGGTAATCATTTTGAAAATGGCTGCCCTCCCGAGCAAGGAGAGGGGGAGATCATTCCATCTCTCTGCGTCTTCCTTAAACTTTGTCAGTACTTTTCCAAGATTGCCGTGTCTACATACCTCTCTGTGTGGAGTGATAAAAATGCCACAGTAATGAAAACCTTCAGCAACCACCTTCTGGTTTCCGAACAGAGGCGGTCACAGAGGGGCCCGGCCGGGACAGTATATCGTGGACTTATTCCAGTTGAACTTATACCCGGAGTGCCTCCCATATTCTTCTATGGTTCGCAACAGGACAGGGATAGTTGTCACAGGGTCTGTGATATAGAGAATATCATCGGCATAGAGGCAGATCTTTTCCTCCGCATCATCAGTGGGAGAGATCTTGAAACCTCGAATTTCCGGGTGTCCTCGGATAGTGCAAGCAAGGGTCTCCAGTGTGAGTGCATAAAGGAGTGGAGAAAGAGGACACCCTTGTCTCGTTCCCCGGCCAATGGGGAAGTCCAAAGACAATTTACCGTTTACCCTAACTGCAGCGACTGGCATTTTATATAGTAGTGCAACAGTGAATTTTCATCAGAGTATGAATTTGGCTAACACACTGTCCAAAAATTGAAAAGAGCATTTTTAAGCACCTTCGGCCAGTAGTATTCATCAACAAGCATCAGCAAAACAAGCAAGTCTCACAATTTCCAAAGAAGCAAATGCACTCTCATCGGTACACTATTCAAACTACGCAATTAGCACTTCCCAGATGCAGACTGCAGTAGAAACGAACATGGAGAAGGCATTATTATTTGTTTTTTAATGTGCACTTGCTGGAACAGTGGGTGACTATTTCTTGATAATTTCTTTGGCAGTATTGACTGTAGGTCCAGACTAGTACACAGTGCTGAGCAGAACCAAACTATCTAATGGTGCTCAATAATATTGGTGCTGTGTTATTGTATCGGCCGTAGGAGAGTGAAAGGCTGATAGTACCCTGCAAAATTTAAACTGCTCTAAAGTAAATCACATACAAATTTCCATACTATGGCAAAACAGACAGATATCTGCAGTGGTTCTCAGCCCAGAAAGCTACCGCAGAATCCTAACTTAAAAAAAAAAGTTTCTATACCTACATTTTTTCATTGCTTTTCACTATAACTGGATTTAGGAAGTTTTGTACGACAAATTACACACACCAGGAAAGACAGACATTCATTATGAAACTGGCAGAAAACACTCACCCGAGTTCACTTAAGGGAAGTGGTACAACTTATTCTCATCCTAACAAAACAGAAGGCGAAGCTTCAAATGAAACAAATTGACTTATGGTTATGTATTAAACTGCTGCAGCCGAAATAATAAAATCTGTTTAAAAAAAAACAGAAGGCGAAGCTTCACATTTGAAGACAAACGAGGAACATATGACAACACATGATAGCGTCTCATGCACACTCTGCAGCACTTCATACCACGAATGTGGATCAAAGTGTAAGTTACTCTAGGCAGAAAGAAATTCATGTTACAGCATTCATCTATCCTAAATATTACATCTGCCAATGTTATGATCTCAAAATTCAGAGCAAAATGGGACCTGTCAAAAAGAGTTTGAATCTAAACTTGGAGAAACAAGTGAGGATCGCAACATGGTACAAAATGTTGAAGTATTTGACCCAAGAGGTTAGGTCAGTGACAACACAGAATAATCAATTCGTCACTATATTAAAACGTTATCTAACACAGGATCAGAAAACTGATAAATGTTCTAAATGTGTGTCTGGGACATGCCACAGTAAGCTGCAAAGTGCCTAATATGTATCCATTTATACAAAAAAAGCTTTGAGAAGTTCTCACCATCCTTTTTAAGTTAACATGATTGTCTTTAAGCACGTTCCACAAATGAGCTCTGAGTGTATAAGATCTATTGGCCAATACACTGCTTCAGATTCAAGCCCAGGCGGGACATTCTTTGTTTTTAGAAATTGACCAGAAGATAGCTCTGGGATCTAGCTCGCATTAGATCCAAAAGTGTTATAAATGTGGAAGGCCTGAGTAGCTACTTACTGTAAAGAATAGATCCTGCTATACTCACCTGTCTCAGTGCAAACAATAAAGAGCCAGCTATTACACATGTCTAATTTCCATAGCACAGCATTGAAAGGTGGAATTTGGTTGATAATAGCAAAAATATCTCTAGGCACTTAAAATAAAGTTGTGATTTTGCATATACATTGCTGACGCAGTGCCGTGAGCAATTTATGTAAACAGCATTTCTTAAATGTGTGGAGCACAAGTGCAGCTGCACACACTTCCAAAGGTAGCAAGTAGCCACATATTTCTAAAAGCAGATCAGTTCATGATGGGACCACAGCCAAATGATTTTCTCTGCAAGAGAATGGCTGATATTTTCTATTGGAAAGAAATGCGTGCATTAGGGTGATTTGGGCTGACCACAAGGATTGTAAGAAAACTTATGCAGAATAAATTTGGAAAAGGGTATTGAACAGTGACAGACCGATTGTGGTGCCTAATCTTTGAGATAAAAAGGAAAAAGGCACCATGCAAGTGTGCTAAAACCAAAGACAGTAGAACGTAATAGGATGCAGATTGAATGTATTCCAAGGCACATGAGAAGGGCACCTTCTTAGGTAAGTGCATACAGTGTACTTATGTTTTTGGGCTTGTATTGTGTGCCCAGAAACTCCGGGGCGTGGGGAGGGAGTCAGAGGTTGAGTCTTTTTACATTTTGTCAATTTAAACATTTCTCAAGTCGCAAAAGGTATTGACTCCTGCTTATTTGTTAAGTTGTATGTCTGGGAACTAGGTGCAATTTTAACAAAATGCTTGCGGCAAACAGATTTGGGGGGGCTATAAAAGAGATGGTATTGGTAGATGTTATGGAAAGGGGGCTATTGGCTGAGAAGAACAAGTTACTTACCTTCGGTAATGCTTTTTCTGGTGTATACAGTATCTGCTTGTGGATTCCTCACCTTTTGAATATATCCCATGAGCAGCATTCCACAGAAACCTTTCTCCATAGCTCTCCCACGTCGAAGAGGACATCATAATACCACGGCTCCGTATTCGACTCCGCATGATGTCATCAGAGCCATAAGATCATCTCATCCGTGTGCTGCCGTCAGTTTACACCCATTTTGTCCGTGCCTTTGAGGCGAATTGATGAACCAACAACATTTCCAACAAGCATACGTAGTATACAGTACATGTCATATTAAGGAAATAACCACATGCAATTGAATTGCCAATTCAGTAGCATGCTTGTTAGTTATACTGAAAATCGCATAAGAAACATTCATATGAAATATATATATATATTTATATCCACAGAGAAATCCAGTAATGCGCACAATCGGAATGATGTTTTGCTCGTGCAAAAAACTGTATTGCTCAGTTGCTACGCGTTTCAACAGTAACACTGTCTTGATCACACACGAGTGCTTGCATGAGAGTGCATTACATAGAATAAGGTAACACAAAGAAAGGACTTCTGGCACACCATGTTTCAAATCAATACAGAATGGAAGTGCAAAACTGGCTGCCATCTTGTAACATGTACATTAAGTTAAACATACTGTATGGATGTAGTAATATTGCTTCTCAATGCCGGTGGCACATCTTGTGCATACAGTTATCTGGCGAAAGTGCGATACAGAAATAGACACAGTGATGGTCATGAACAAAAGAAGGCATTAAAAAGGCGGAGATGCCGCGAGTGGTAATTGCCCGTTGTGCCTGAAACAAACCCTGGGCTAATGAAAGTGTCAAGGCAGTGTCCTAAACAAAGTGAGCAGACCAGTGTCTGCCACTAAGGCAGTGTCTTCGACAGAGTGTACAGACCAGTGTCCGCCTCGCATAACCATCTGTAATTGTACGAGATGGCTGTCCTTGCGTCAGAATGGTGATGGATACCTCTGCCTGTGGATTCTTCACCTTTTGAATAGCATCCCCAAGCAGTCCCGCACTCGGAGGAGGGTGCCTGCCTGCCTATACAAAAAGATCTTGTAACACAGAACAAGTAAAATGGCCGTCCCTCCTCACTTCTGAATCCAAGCAATAATGCTTTGCAAAAGTTTGGAGGGAGGCCCAAGTTGCTGCTTTGCAAATGTCAATCACAGGGAAACCTCTATCCAAAGCAGAAGTTGAAGATTTAGCTCTGGTAGAATGAGCTCTAATACCTTCAGGTGGCTCCTTCTTAGCCATGGCGTAGCAAATCTTGATGCATAGGATTATCCACCTGGATAAAGTGCTCTTGTGGACAGCATTCCCCTTCATCTTGCCCACATATCCAAAGAACAGCTGGTCGACCAATCTAAACTCACGGGTTCTGTCCAAATAGAAACTCACTGCCCTCTTGGGGAACAAACGATGAAGTCTCTATTCCTCCTTTGATGGATGTGGGGGAGGGTAGAAAGTAGGCAAGGTAATGGATTGTTCCAAGTGGAACGGAGTAACCACCTTAGGCAGGAAAGCAGCTCTGGTCCTAAGCATAATCTTATCTGCAGGGAAGGATGTGAAGGGAGGCTTAAAACTAAGAGCCTGCAACTCACTCACCCTTCTAGCAGACGTAATAGCAACTAAAAATATAGTTTTGAAGGTAAGAAGCCTCAACGGGCAACTATGCAAGGGTTCAAAAGGAGATGCCATAAGAAATGTAAGTACAAGATTAAGATCCCACTATGGCATTATAAACGAAGTGGGAGGAAACTTATTAATGAAACCCTTAATAAATCTCATAACTATAGGTGACTTAAAAAGTGAAAGCTGATCCGGCAAAATAAGAAATGCCGATAAAGCAGATAGATACCCTTTAACAGTTACAACAGTGCAACCCTGCTTCACCAGGGATAGCGCAAAACTTAAAAGATCTGATAAATGGGCGTTCAACGGGTCAATTGACTTCTCTCCACACCATTTAACAAATTTCGCCCACCTGCCAACATCGACCGTCTTGGTGGAGTGTCTTCTGGCCGATAAAACAACGTCCACCACATCAGGTGGGAGAGAAAAAGAACTCAGGTTGCCCTGTTCAATTTCCAGGCATGATGGTGCAGGATCTGGAGGTGGGGGTGTAGAACCTGCCCCTGCGTTTGCAAGAGGAGGTCTGCCCTGAGAGGGAGACGGAGCGGAGGGCACAATGAGAGTTAAAGAAGTCTGTGTACCGCACTCTTCGCGTCCAATCCAAGACTATTAATATGACTTGGGCCCGGTCTTGGTTGGTGAATCTTCCTCAGAACCTGAGGAATCAAGGGTATGGGGGGGGGAGGGACACCTAAAGAAGCTAAAAGCCCCAATCTAACTGAAACACGTCCAACAACACACCCTTCATCGGATACTGGGCAGTGCGTGTTCTCATGAGTGGCAAACAGGTCTAACTGAGGAATCCTCCACATCTCAAAAATGTACTGTACCACTTCTGGATGGAGACCCCACTTGTGATCAGCTGAATACTGCCAACTGAGACTGTCCGCACATACATTCAGAACTCTGGCCAAATGATCTGCGATGATGCAAATCGGATGGTCCTGAACCCAGGACCAAAGCCGCAGAGCTTCTCTGCAGAGAAGATACAATCCTACTCCTCCCTGTTTGTTGAAATACCACATCTCAGTAGTATTGTCTGTTAAGACTTGAACTGACCGTGCACCAAGTAAGGGGAGGAAGGCCTTGAGAGCCAAATGTAACGTCCGCAATTCCAGAAGATTGATGTGCAACAATCTTTCCTTTGGAGACCAAAGACCTTTGACCCCTGGATCTCCCAGATGAACTCCTCACACTAGAGTGGAGGCATCTGTTATCACTGTGGCCACCTGAAAAGGAGGAGGGTGAAACGTCTTCCCTTGAGACAGGTTGCCGAAACACCCCAACATGGCAGATCCGCCGCAGTGTCTCCAGAGATCCTGACTAACTCCGAGATCTCTGTTGTGTTCAAACCACTGCCTGCAGAGGCACCACTGAAGAGCCCTCCTATGCCAGGGTGCATGGCTAATCAACAGAATGCAGGAAGCTAACAGACCGAGCAGGCACAAGACCTTCAAGACTGAAACAAAATCTCTATTCTGAAACAGCTGAATCATAACCTGAATGTCCTGAAGCCCCTGAGGAGGCGGGCAGGAACAACTCACTGTAGTGTCCAGTACTGCCCCTATGAACAGGTTGTGCTGAGAGGGCTCTAGGTGAGATTTGGGTGCATTTATTGAAAATCCCAAGCTGAACAACAGTTGTGCTGTCAACTGCAAATGGCACAACACCATGTCTGGTGACTTCGCTTTGAGCAGCTAATCGTCTAGATACGGGAATACTGGAATGCCAGACCTTCTGAGATGTGCTGCCACCACTGCCATCACCTTTGTGAAGACTCGAGGTGAGGAAGTAAGGCCGGACAGAAGGACCGCAAACTGATAATGCTGTGACCCCACCGTAAAACGGAAATACTTCCGATGCGATTTCATAATGGGGATGTGAAAATACGCATCCTGCAAATCGATCGAAACCATCCAATCTTCCTTCTCCAGTGCAAGAAGAACTTGTGCTAGGGTCAGCCTTTTGAACTTTACCTATTCGAGGAACAAGTTCAAAATCCTGAGGTCCAGGATCGGACGCAACCTGCTGTCCTTCTTGGGAATCAGGAAGTACCGGGAATATCATCCCTGACCCCATTCCTGCTCTGGAATCAACTCTATTGCCCCCTTTTGAAGCAGAGTTTGCACATCCTGCTGGAGGAGCAGAAGATGCTCTTCTGAACAAAGCCCTTGTTGGGGGGAAAGTGAGGGGGATACTCCTGGAAGGGTAGGGCATACCCATTTTCTACAATGTTGAAAATCCGGAGGTCTGTAGTGACAGATCTCCAGTGAGGTAGAAATTAGGCCACCCGTCCTCCCACTGGGCCAGCATGCTCTAAGATGGTGAAGCTAGAGCTGCTTTCCTGCAACAGTGGCCAGGGAGGAAGAAGAAGAGGAGTAGGAGGCTGGTTAATGGGCAGAACCATGCCGACGACCTCTGCCCCTTCCTCTGTAGCTCCTATAACAGGGATTTGATCCTTGCTGCTGTTTCCAATTCCTTCCGCGAAAGTACAGGTTCCTGCTAAAGCCCTGAAACCTGAGAAACTGTCTATAATCCTTAGGCTGTGACTAAAGCCATAAGGATCTCGCAGTCGCCTTGCTATCTTTAAATCTCTGCAGCGCAGAATCAGCCTTGGCCCTAAACAGTCGAGCCCCATCAAAGGGCACAGCCAAAAGTGTAGCTTGAACAACTGGTGAGAAGCCCAATCCTCAACCAAGCATGCCTTCTTGTAGCCACAATAGAATCCATGGCTCTTGCCACCGAGTCTGCAATGTCCAGACGAGATTGAATACCCTGGTGGGCCGCCACCTGAGAGTCATTCAATAGCTCTGAGAAATATTCCTGGAGATCTCCAGGCAACTTTGGAATGACCTCCTTTGCCTAGTCCATTAAGGCATGCACATATCGCCCCCAACAAACAAGTAGCGTTCGTGGATTTGAGGGCCATACTTTCAGAGGAAAAGATTTTCTTTGCTGACTGCTCCATCCTCTTAGATTCCCTGTCCGCTGGAGTAGAAGGGAATTAACCAGATGACAATTTAGACGAACAAGCGACCTGAACCACCAAACTCTCAGGCTTGGGGTGTGAAGATAAAAACACAGGATCCCCTGGAGCTGGCTTATATCTTCTGGCCGCTGATCGACACTTAAAACAGAGGACATCAACTTTTGGCATTTCACAAGTATGGGCTCCATCAAAGCTTCATTAAAGAGTAACAATGGCTCTGAAGATGAAGCAGTGGAATGAAGCACCACTGTTAGTATGTAGGATTTCAATTCTGCAGTAGGGGGAGGCAGACAACATATCTGCAGCTTTTCTCATTACTGTATGAGAGGAAGTGACCTCAGGAGGTGCAAAACCTTTAGGGGATTATAACTCCCACTCAGAGGAGATATCCAGACCACTGGCCTCCTCTAAACCCTCAAAATCCAGACCCAAATCCTACAATCTTTCCTTCTTCAACACCCTCATGCTCTTCCAGATATCGTTCTTCCTCCAGCAATCTCTGTGCTTCCCTACGGGATCTGGTCTTCAGCGGGGCAAGAGGTGGTGCTAGCGACTTCGGTACTGATGCTGAAGGTTGATCAGAAGGCCGGAGAAGCGTAGAAGTCGGCTCCGGATGTCACGGCGTCGGTTTGGATCCAGACAGCACCAGAGAGGGTTCATGCAGCGTTAAAGACTCACACCCTTCTTGTAGTGGCAACGGCATCTGATGTCTTCGCGCCAACAGAGACCAGGCCCCCGGAGTCATAGGAATAAAAGGCATAAAGGGTGTCTGTAGGAAAGTAGTATCTGCTTCTTATGGTTACCCCCACTTTTTGCTTGATGTTACACTGTTTTTGACAAGTCTGACTGGGATCCTGCTAATCAGGACCCCAGTCTATCTGCTTTCTCCCTAAAATGTTATGACATGTACTTAGGTACACTCGAGATTGGATACCTGATTACCCTTATCAGTCCCTAGTATATGGTACACATGTACCCAGGGCATAAGTACCCCAGAGGCCTACCATGGGCTGGAGCATGTATTATGCCACCCATGAGCGGCCATGCAAAATGGAACTACAGGCCTGCCATTGCAGCCTGTATAAGATGGTGCATGCACCACTTACTTTAGATATAGGTTTACTATATCTATAGCTCACTACACGTAAAACCTATAAGTCACCCCTATAGCAGGCCTTGACAATCCTGAAGGCAGGGTGCTGGGTTTTACGTGAGAGGGCGCCCATGCATGAGCAGGGCACCCCTGCAGCCTTCGGAGACCATTCTCCCGGGTTGTCGGTGACGCAGCCAGACATATAGGTAGAGGTGCATTATATGCTCGCGTAAAATGCTATCTCAAAAACAGCTGCAACAAACCATGCCGTGTTTGGTATCAAACACCTTGGAATCATACCTCCACACCGGTAACCGGTGTGGGAGGTATGATTCCACCCTTCGGAAGCAAGCTTCGTGGGGTCCCTGGCCTTCCCGGTACCAGCCTTCTTGACCCGGACAGCACAAAATGGTTGCTACCGACCAGAGACACATTTCTGCCCTCCAGCTGCTGAGCCAAGCTCGAGCAGGGGAAGGAAGCACAAAAGGCATCCTGTCACAGGGAGGTGTGACCACCTCCCAGACAGGATTTAGTGTATTGGAGCTGGGTGGGTGCATTTACAAAGTGCCTGAAAGTCTGCACGAGGGGCACATTTGGTGTCCCTGTGCATAGTCCAGCTCAAACCAGTTCTGGGAGCCGTTGGCTCCTGCTCTGGCGCGAAACTGGACAAAGGACATGGGAGTAACCTTCCCACTGTCCTGAACCTTCCCTGGGAGGGTCCCCTGAATCTGTCCAACCCTCTCCTGTGGGTACAAAAGTGCTTACCTGGCTGTAGGACCCTAGATTCGATGTGGACAAGATTCTGAACAAGAAACGACTGACCTTCAACCGTCTGGACACTTTGGACTTCGCTGGACTTCGACTGGGCCCGACTTCGTCTCCCTCTCCGTCCAAAGCATCGGCCTTGCCCATGCACCATACAGGCTCTGTGCAGGACCTGTGGAGCATCAAGGACAACTGAAGTATCTCCCTTGGGGTGAAGTAGTCACTCCCCTGCGTTTGCAGGCACTGTAAGGCAACTGACCGGTCTGCTGATCCTGAGCTCCTGCGGACTCCGAAGGCTCCAGCAACACAGGAGGTGGTTTCCTACATTCCTTGAGGTCGAGCTGCCCTCTCACCAAGTTTGAGGCTAGTATCCCACGTGGGGACCGCATAACCCGAACCCCTGTGCACCGTGTACTTTTGCAAGTGCATATGCTTGTTGGTCTTCCCCAACTTCGTGCATTGGGCTGTGGATAGCCCCAACCTCTGCACACATTTTGTACAAAGGACTCCGGCCTCCTCGCACTCTGTGCCCTGCAAGCTGTGACTTTGTGAAACTGCTAGAGGTCCCCTCGCAACTCCTGTGCCTTCGGCCTGTGGGTCCACTTGAGGGACAATGCTGATTTTCTTGGTCTCCCCTGGTTGCTCCAGGCCTGCCCTGACTCCCCTTACTGTGTGAGTCCACTGGGCCTTGCTGGTCCAGACCGTAACCTTCTTTGACCTTCTTCGTGGGTTGCCGCTGCCAAGGCTTGTTGGTGCTCCCGCCGGACACCGACCCCTCAGCACTCAACATCCTTCGTGGGACAGCTCGTATCCGGCTCTTGGTCATCCTCGACATCTCCTGGTCCCTGCAGCTGTAGAGTCAAGGTCTCTTTCTTCACACCTGAAGCACCCGACATTGGTGGGCATTCGTCTACCGAGCCCCTGGTCACTACTGAGTGACCCAGACTCTGTCCCCTCTGCTTTCAGGTTCCTTCCATCAAGAATCCACCTGCGGATTCCACCGGACACTTTTCTTCTTTCCAGCAGTGGCATTTCTTTGAAGACTCCCATTCAAAACAACGGCGGTTTCCAACGCCACTTCAGCCCTATGCACCTGGCTTCCCTGGGATAGGTAACTCTGGTACTTCGATATCCACAGGTGGGGGTGGCTCTCCAACCTTCTATGTTCCAAAGGGTTTCCTCGTAATCCACTGGGAAGGGTCCTTTAACTTTAAAATTGCAACCGAGACTCTCCCATTGAATTGTACGTAGCACGCGGTCGTGTTCTCACACTGCACCCGTCCTCCGTGGGGTCCCTACTTACTCACCTTGGGTGGTTCCTTGGGGTCCCAGCGATTCTACATCCTCTAGACACTGTCTTGACTCGAGTCATGGTTCTTATACCACTACTTTAGTATATGGTTTGGTCTCCCCCGGGAGCCCACTGTGTATTAGTGCTACTTACGATTGTTTCTGTGCTACAGTATTGTGTGCTTTGTCTTTATCTGCATGTAGCACATGCTGTGAGGTATTTAAGGTGTTATAATAATAAATATATATTCTTATAACTACTGTGTGGTTCTCCTTTCATTTAACCAATACAATAAGGTTGCATTCTGGTAAAACAAGCTGCTTAACATTCCTTCAAGACTAAGCCTGAAGGCTGCTCTCCACAGCTACCACTTGGATAGCTTTCTAAGGTTATCCTTGACCTCTTAAATCACCATAAGGGTTGGCTGGACTGGTGCAAGGTGCCCACTTTAATTAGTGGACATCATATACCAGGCCAACTTCTCACATTGGTGGCAACGGTGGGATTCAAGCCTGCATTGTTTTACCAGAATAAATCTTTGTATTGATTAACTGAAAACCACTAAGTACTAGGTGCATATAATACTATCTTAGAATAAGTAAGTTCTACTGAACTTAGGGTTGGGTAAGTCAAGGGTCTAGCACACCCTTTCTACAACCTCAGAGAGTTTAGTTCCCACTAGGTTAGATAGGTGCAACACCGCACCACACTTAGTATGTCTTCTAAAGGAGATGCCAGTGGCTCTCTGCCCTCTAGATATAGTGAGCTTTCATTCCAAGAACTGAAAGCCCTGTGTGCCTCTAGAAAGCTGAAGACAGGGAGAACTGTAAACACCCACCGCCTCATAGAGGCCTTACTGCTTGATGATCTTAGGAAGACCCCCTGGGTCAGATGAACAGGAGAAAGTGGGTGGGGCAGGGAATGAGGACAGGTCAGGAGGTGACAGCTTTTATGACCTAGACTCAAACCCTGGCCAGGAGGAACAAGATGGTTCCCACCTGGACAACTCAGATCTTCATGGAGATGAAGAAGAAGGCCAAGATGGCCCCCTCTTCACCCCTCCTGGAAAAGTGCAGAGTTTACCAAGGAGATCTAGATCTCCCTCTGCAAAGTCACATCACTCAGGACAGTCTGTAGGGACCTCTGTATCTAGCAAGAGGGACCACTCTTTTGATAGGGAATACCAATTTCTTGAACTTGAGAAAGCTAGGCTTAGGCTCAGGCAAGAGCAATTGGCCCTGGATAAAGAGTCCCTAGAAGTCCAGGGAGCTAGAAAAAAGTTGTGACTAGAGTCCCATGGTGGCAGCAACAGTGTCCCTAGAGTTAAGGAACATTCTTTTGACAATAGGAACCTGAGCAAGATTGTCCCTCCCTACCATGTTGGGGATGACATCCATAAATGGATAACTGCTTTAGAGAGGGCATTCACGGTTCAGAGGGTCCCTCAAGAGCAGTGGGCAGCTATCTTGTGGCTCTCACTGTTAGAGAAGAGGATGCTGATAATTACTCAGTGCTGAAGAGTGCTCTCATTGATGGGTTTGGCTTAACCACTGAACAGTATAGGATTAAGTTCAGAGACTCCCAGAAGGCACAGAACCAGGACTGGGTAGACTTTGTGGATAGTGCCATTAAGGCTCTGGAAGGCTGGCTGCTTGGCAGCAAAGTGCATGATTTCAAGGGATTGTACAATTTAATTTTGAGGGAGCAGATCCTTAATAATTGCCAAAATCAGTTGTTGCAGTGGCGTGGCTAGCGGCCGCAAACAATGGCCGCTGACTAGAGAGGCTCCGTAGCTCCACCACCATCCCCGTAGATCCGCTCATTCATCCGCGGCCGCAAACGCCTTACGAGTTGTGGGCAGAGTGGCGGAAGGAACGCAGAACCGGCCGAGCCGGCCATAAATGTTGCACTGTGCACACCGGCGTGACTACGGCCCGGAGAGGGGGCGCGGCCTGGGCCGGGCGGCTGCAGCCGGGGACTCAATTGCCGGCGCGGTCGAGTGACGCGCAGAAGGTGAGCCCCCTCCCCGCCCAAAGACGATACCGGCACAGCGGAAGGCAGCGCCCACCTGAATTACGGCGATACACACCTGTGTGGCCCGAGGAGGACTGAAGGTGGCGGCGCTCTGTCCCGCGGCCGGACCAGCTACCGGGGTCTGCGTGGGGTGCAGCAAACAGGAACAGTGCGGCAATCACAAGCAAGCGGACGGAACGGTCGGTCCGAGCGCATCGCCCCGAACTACAGTGGAGTGCCCTCAGATCCGGCGCGCTAATGGAAAAGTAGGAGCACCACTAAGGCAGGCGGCATAACGGCGGGACACAGAGCTGTGGCGCCTCATGGTTGATCCGGGGCTGGTCTCAGATGCGGCTCTGTAAGTATAATCAAGGGGCCCCAATACAGTGCTGCTGAGGAACCCGTGCTGGTGGGAAGGCTGACACCGCACTCCGCTGGTTGCTGACTCCTGGTCCCCGCTGGCGAACACCAGAGACTCGGTGCGACACGTGTAGAACTCCAGCGCCGGGGGGGCGGCGAGCGCAGTACCCACGCAGTGGTGCAAGCACCCGAGGGAGATCCCAGCTACGCCAAGACTGGGGACAGGGCCATTAAGCAGGCAGAGAGTATGATTCCTTGCAATAACAGGCAGCTCGTGCAGTGAGACGGTGTAAGAAGACCCCCCCTCCCGGTCCCATCCTGCAGCGGCAGTATAAAAGCGACACAACAGGTCGGAGGTGGGAAACTTGAAAGGCCGCGTGTGACTCCCCTCCACATGGACAGGCAGCGGTGAGTACTGCCGCCTACCCAAGTTGCACAACACAAAGCCGATTGTGGTCTGCTGCAATGGGGGGAAGAGGCCAACGTAACACACATCAGACGAAGCTTGATTAGTATGCCTGCACCAAAGACCCCTCAGAACTATCGGAACACAGCCCTGCTTGCGCGCCAAGCCCTACGCAGTAGAAGACACCAGAGGTCACTTTACAGGACATCATGGCGACATTGAATAACGTGCATCCCTCCCTGGACTCCCGAATAGGATCGATCTCCATAGAACTTTCCCTAATACGAGCTGACTTTAAAAAAATGGCTACAAGGGTGTCAGAGGTCAAAGCCACGACGACAACCCTCTCCAAAGACACGGCAGCCCTGCAGCGCCAAGTGCGGAAGCTGGAAGCGGACAACAAGATCATGGCCGCCAAAATCGATGATCAAAAAGGGCGCTCACGGCGCAACAACATTAGACTTATTGGGGTGCCGGAAACGACAGGGGGACCTGCTCTAGCTCTATTAGTTGAAGACCTCATCAAGAACCATCTACAGCCCCGGGGACTCTCCAACTACTTCTCGGTGGAACGGGCCCACCGAGTTCCGGGCGGCAGACCCCGACCGGGGGCTCCGCCTAGACCCATTCTGGCCCGCATATTTAACTTTCGTGACCGGGACCTGATTCTTCAAACAGCTCAAGCCGCCCCTCCACTGAGAATTGACCAAACCACAGTAACAATATTTCCGGACTTCACGGCGGAGGTAACAAGACAGCGCCGCAGCTTCCTTGAAGTTAAGAAGGAACTAAGGAACCGTGAACTCAAGTACTCTATGCTGTTCCCAGCAAAATTGCGTGTAGAAGCGGAGGGTAAGACCTGGTTTTTCACGACGCCTGCAGAAGCTCAGGAATGGCTGGAGGGATGGCGGTAACCTGTAAATTCAGGGAGAACTGGCAGGAACTTCAACCACCGTTCACATGACGTGACTTTCCTAGAATCAGACGGGGCACGACCCGTGGATGACTCCACACAGGCGAGAGGTGGCGAGTGAGGAGATCCTCTCGCTCATTAGATCCTCTGACTGAGACCGCATTTTCAATACCGTAGAACGAACTATCCAGTTTGAATACTTCTCGACTTGTCATGAGGGGACACCGTCCTGAGACCACAGCGATAGCCTTAGACGGCCACACACGTTTGTTAAGGTGACTCAAACCGAAATAGCCACATACCAGTCGGCAGCAGACTTTCCTCCAGTTCTCCGCTCATCGCACCACAAGACTGTTATATTATGCTAAGATAAGTTTGCATGCATATTATGCTATGGGTAAGGGGGGGTTCGGGGGAGCTGCTAGACTGCTCTCCCCCCACGAAAGTACTAGGGTATGGGAAACAAGCACTCTGCGTTGTTGGGGAGGCGGGTAGTTCTAAGTCCGTCATGCAGGGAGGGGGGTGGGTGAGGATACAGAGTTATTGGGTTTTTATTCCTTATATTCTAAATGTTCACGCCGGTTCATAGTACGAATTCATTACCTCGGCACAACACCTCCGGCACATGGTACAGCCACTCGTTCTTCCATAATCACGATATATGACGCAGCCAGTCTCATCAGTTAACGTAACGACTGCACTGCCACTGCCTCACCCTACGACCGGACCACCTTTCGCGATTCTGTCCTGGAACGTAAACGGCCTTAGTGATAAAATAAAGAGGGGGTTGGTCCTCTAGTATCTTAAACGTCAGGCACCAGCAGTGGCCCTGATCCAAGAATCACACTTAGTGGGGTCAGCATGTAAGGCCCTGGACAGATGGGGCTTCCGTATGGTGGCACACTCCGAGTTTACCTCAGGCTCCCGAGGGGTAGGTATCTTGGTGAGAAAGCAATTCCCACTTATTATCAATAAAATATGGACAGACGACCAGGGCCGCTTCGCAGCCATATCATGTCAGTGGGAGGGACGGTCATTCAACATAGTATCTGTGTATATTCCCCCTGCGTTACATTCGGTGGCACTTCCCGCCCTTAGCACATTCCTACTCAAGCTTCCACAGGGGGAACTTCTCATAGGAGGGGATTTTAACGCCACAATCGATGACGCTCTAGATCGTAAGCCGCCCCGGGGCCAGCGCAGTACACCCTCACGATTTGCGGACTTCCTTGACGCACTCGGCCTCATGGACGTTTGGCGTTCTCACAGCAGTACACCTTCTATTCTGGGGCGCACAACAGCCTCTCCAGAATACATTACATACTCACACTGGCAGATAGCTTGGGGAGGCTGGAGGGAGTGACGCACCTGCCCAGGGGCATCTCAGACCATTCCCCGGTCTTTGTTAAATACGTATCCCATGCCCCAGACCAACGGCGCATCTTCCCAATATATCCAGGATTTCTTAAAATCCCCAAGATCTGGAAAGGCCTCCACAAAACAAAGCAACACTACTTTAGCGAAAATAATGAACACTCAGTAACCTCCCCGACAATACTGTGGGAAGCCTATAAGTCAGTTCTACGAGGTCAGGCAATTTCACTGATTGCAGCTCACAAAAAAGAAAAACGGGAACAGATAGAGGCTCTTGAACAGGAGGTGAGTCAGGCAGAAGCCGCACACTCGCAGACTCCCACAGCATCCAATGCCCACAACCTGAACTTGAAAAAGAAGGAATATAGAGATTACATGTGGGAGGAAGTCAAAGCCAAGCTTACAGCCACTCAACATAAGATCTATGAGGCCGGTGATAAAGCAGGCAAGCTTCTAGCCTGGCTGGATAAAAATGAACGGGCCAGTCGTTGGGTGGCACAGTTACAAATAGATAGCGGAGACACATAACAGACCCGCAACAGATTGTTAACACTCTGGCACTCCACTATGAACAGATATACACACCGGCAGCCACGGCCACACACGAAGAGGCACTGGATTTCCTTAGAGATATTCAGATGCCCACACTGTCAACAGCCGACGCTCAGCTGCTCGAAGTAGATCTTACTTCGGATGAAATAGCACTAGCCATAAGCGCCATACAATCAGGAAAAGCGTTGGGTCCTAATGGTATACCCATTGAGTTATTCAAAAAAGCGGCGACTACGCTCACACCACACATGCTCCACATGTTTGAGGCTAGCCTAGAAGCAGGCGAACTCCCCAGGGACCAACGATTGGCGACTATAGTCGCGATTCATAAACCCGGTAAGCCGGCGCAGGAGTGTATGTCCTACAGGCCAATATCACTTCTTAACGCAGAGGCAAAAATATTAGCAAAAACATTGGCCATCCGACTACAACCCTATCTTACAAAGTTAGTTCACCCAGACCAATCAGGGTTTATGCCCGGTAGGAACACCGCACTAAACCTGAGGCGCCTCCATAGCGTACTGGCACGTAAACCTACCATTAGAGAGGACGCTGTCATCCTATCCTTAGACGCATGTATGGCCTTTGACATGGTCGAATGGCCCTTCCTATTTGCCGTCCTGAAACATATGGTCTTCAGCCCCAACTTCTGTGCCTGGGTGCAGTTACTATATACAAGGCCTCTTGCACAGGTGGTAGTTAATGGTCGAATATCGGCGGCTTCCCCTTGGGGAGGGGAACACGACAGGGCTGCCCCCTGTCCTCACTCATGTTTGCCCTGGTGCTGGAACCACTGGCAGCCTGGATAAGGAGGGATCCGGTTATTCGTGAACTGCGCTGGACTGAGGGCTGGGAAGACCGCATCTCCCTATATGCAGACGATGTTTTGCTATATTTAGCATCCCCCAGACGCTCGCTTAATAGGCTCCTTGACATCTGTGAAGCATATGGTAGATTCTCTGGGTACACGATTAATTGGACCAAATCGGTTCTATATGTCCTGAGTGGCTCGCCGCCTCAACTCCATAAGGGATGTACGGTGCAGATTGCAGAGGATAGCTTCAAATACCTGGGCCTCTACATTACACCACTCCCAGAGGAGTTTATGGAAATAAATCTATGGGTACCCCTGAAGAGGCTCCGTTGCGACACTAAGCATTGGCAATATCTACCATTGTCACTGCTGGGTAGAGCCGCACTCTTCAAGATGATGGAGCTCCCGAGATTCCTTTACGCCCTACAAAATACCCCATTTTTAGTCCCCATCACCTATTTTAAGGCAATTGAAGCGGAAGTATGCAACCTACTGTGAGATGGTAAACCAGCCCGCATAGCCATGTGTAAATTGATTAAAGGGTGGTACGATGGTGGAATCGCCCTCCCTAATATACAAACATACTACTGGGCATCCCAACTGATCGTGCTTAACCAGGGGCTCCATACCCCACAAACGGAACCGGCATTCCGCATGGATAGATTTAACCTGGGAGAGGGGGGAATCATGAGAGCGCTATATAATAAACCCCGAAAGATACCCTTAAACAGACCCACCGCACATACAGTCCAATTATGGCATATAGTGCTTAAAAAGCTGGGATGGGACGGAACTATAACACAACTGACTCCGCTTTGGGAGACCCACCGGCTAGGTAGACTCAGCAGTAGTAAGGGATTCCACCAATGGGATTTAATAGGGATATCAAGAGTCGGAGATCTCTGGTGTAAGGGAGAGGTCATCTCCTTTGCTCAACTCCAGGAACAATAAGACATGACGCCCACAAAAAGGTTCCGCTACACTCAAATCAGACACGCACTCAAGGCAGTCATTCCATCAGGCACCACTCTCCCCGAGGCCTCACCATTAGAGGATAGACTCCTCACCGACTATATGGATAAAAAGGCCATTTCCCTCACTTACCGCAAGATTATTAATAACCAACCAGACCCAACAAAACAACTTCGAGAGAAATGGCAGGCCGATATGGGGGAGCTGGACGAAACCGACTGGCAGGAGGCCCTAGCATCCCCACGAGAAGTGGCAATACCGTCCAAATTAAAATTAGTACAGTTGAAAATATTCCATCGCATTTACTTCACGAGGGTAACTCTACAAAAAATGGGAAAAACCGATAGCCCACTTTGCCTACGGAACTGCGGAGCACTTGGCACTTTCTATCACACAATCTGGGAATGCCCTGAGATTACAACATACTGGGGCACGATAATACATGCAATTACACAAGTCAGTGGGGTCACCGTACCCCCAGAACCCAAGAGATGTCTACTCAACATCTGGGACCCAACGGATCTAAACCACGCGGCCCAAGACTGGGCAACGCTGGGCATGATATTAGCCTAACGTAACATCGCCAGACAATGGGGAACACATGCTACCCCAACATATCGGGACTGGTGTAGCGACATGGATAGCGCCATGGTGGCGGAGAAGGCAGTATACACACACAGGGGGTGCTCCAAGAAGTGGAACAGGGTCTGGGGAAAATGGAATGATTTTAGAGGTATCATCTGTGACCCACCACCTGATGAGTCGGCAACGGACATTAGCGATTAAAGGAAACGAAATAATGTTATGAACGTACCTATGTTAATCATGTACTGATTGTGTAACCATGTCAGACAAGGTTGTTTGTGCTATGTACCACGTATGTATCCATGCCAATCTGTATTCGAACTGGTATATATTAACCAACGTATAATAAAAAGAGTTAAAAAAAATAAATAATCAGTTGTTGGATCAATACCTGGTTGACTCTGATCTGACTTCTCCCCAAGAATTGGGAAAGAAGGCAGATAGGTGGGTCAGAACCAGGGTGAAGCAGAGAAACCAGAACCATGGTGGTGACCAAAAGAAGCAAGATGCTAAAACTTCAGATAAGGGTGGGGACAAAGGTAAAGATGACAAGTCTTCATCAGGGCCCCAAAAACCTACATCTGGGGGGGAGTCACAATCCAAAAAAGGGAAAGGCAAAAATAAACCTTGGTGCTACTTATGTAAAGAAGAGACCCATTGGACAAAAGATGCCAATTGTCCAAAGGCCAAGGATTCAACTCCAACCACCACTGCCCCTAAGGCAACTGCTCCCCCTAGTACAGTTTCAAGTGGTGGTACAGGGAACAAGGGAATAGTGGGGTTAACCTTGGGCTTTGAGATGGGTTCTGGCCTAGTCAGAACTCCAGCTCAGGCTGTACTTGTCTGCGACGGTGGCATGGATATTGCCACCTTATTTGTCAGTCCCAGTAACCTGGGCAAATACAGATAACAGCCTTCGATTAATGGTAAGGAGGCCATGGCATACAGGGACACAGGTGCAAGTGTCACTATGGTGACAAAAGATCTTGTGGACCCTGAACTGATCATACTTGGTGAGATGTACCAAGTGACCAATGCTAACAATGTCAAGACTGATCATACCTTGGCAGTTGTTAATTTCAGCTGGGGAGGGGTAACTGGCCCAAAGAAAGTTGTGGTTAGCCCAGACCTTCCAGTGGAATGCTTATTGGGCAATGATTTGGAAACCTCAGCCTGGGCTTTAGTGTAATTAAGGACTCATGCAGCAATGCTGGGCATCTCTGCAGATGTGTTTGCTGTGACCAGGTCACAGGCCAAACTGATGTCTACTGAACAGGCCCTGGATTCTGCAAAAATGGACCAGGTGCCTTCCAAGAAGAGGAGCAGGAGGGGTAAGGCTGTGTCTTCCCCCCAGGCTCAGAGAGAGGATCAATCTCTTGAGGGAGATGATCTCAGTCCCTGTGAAGGAACTGTCCCAGATGAACTGGAACCTGATCAGGTTGAGTTCTTGGGGACAGGGGGCCCTTCCAGGGCAGAACTGAGCCAGGAGCAGCAAACCTGCCCCTCTCTTGAACCCCTCAAACAGCAAGCTGCTGCTGAGGCTGCTGGGAGTGTCAGTGGATCCCACCCACAGGATCTATTGGGATGAGGGACTCCTTTACTCAGAGGGTAGAGACCCCAAGCCTAGTGCCACCAGGAGGTTGGCCATACCTCTGAAGTTTAGGGGCTTCCTACTCACCTTGGCACATGACATTCCCTTAGCAGGACACCTAGGCCAAAGTAAGACTTGGGCCAGGCTTGTCCCTCACTTTCACTGGCCTCACATGTCAGAGGACACCAAGGAGTTTTGTCGTTCCTGTACCACCTGTCAAGCCAGTGGTAAGTCAGGTGGTACCACAAAGGCCCCCCTTATACCACTACCTGTGGTGGGGGTTCCCTTTGAGAGGGTTGGGATTGACATAATTGGTCCCATGAACCCTCCAACTGCATCTGGACACAGTTATATTCTAGTGGTGATGGATCATACCACTAGGTATCCAGAGGCTATACCCCTTAGAACCACCACAGCTCCTGTAGTGGCCAGGGCCCTCCTGGGAATTTTTTCCAGAGTGGGTTTCCCTGCAATGTGGAAGGAGTGTGGAGTGAATTACAAATTCACCACACCCTATCACCCACAATGTAATGGGTTAGTTGAAAGGTTCAACAAAACCCTGAACGGCATGATCATGGGCCTCCAGAGAAAAGCTTAGGCGAAAATGGGATGTCCTGTTGCCCTGCCTTCTCTTTGCCTACAGAGAGGTCCCACAAAAGGGGGTTGGCTACAGCCCTTTTGAACTTTTGTTTGGGCATCCAGTTAGGGGTCCCTTGTGTTTGGTGAAGGAGGGATGGGAGTTACCTCTCAAACCTCCCAAGCAAGACATAGTGGACTATGTACTTGGTCTCCGCTCCAGGATGGCTGAGTACATGAAGAAGGCCAGCAAAAACCTTGGGGCAAGCCAAGAATTGCAAAAAGCTTGGCATGACCAAAAGGCTGTACTGACTTTTTATCAGCCAGGACAGAAAGTATGGGTGTTGGAGCCTGTGGCCCCAGCAGCTCTCTAAGACAAGTGGAGTGGACCCCATACTACTAATGAGCAGAAGGGAGAGGTCACTTACTTGGTGGACCTTGGAACTCCCAGGAGCCCCCATAGGGTGCTCCATGTAAACAGGCTCAAACCCTATGTGGACAGGGCAGACATGGGCTTGCTCATGGCTACTGATGAGGGACAGGAGGAAGAGAGTGACCCACTCCCTGATCTCCTCTCACAGAACCCTGATGTTGGCTCAGTTGATGGTGTAGCCTTGGCAGGCAGCCTCACTGAGCAACAGCAGATTGATTGTAGGAAGGTCCTCAATCAATACAGGCACATGTTTTCTTTGACTCCTAGTCAGACCACTTGGTGTACCCATGAAGGGGACACAGGTGAGAAACTACTTGTTAAAAATAAGATTTACAGGCAGCCTGACCATGTCAGAGACTGCATCAGGACTGAGGTCCAAAAGATGTTGGAATTGGGAGTAATTGAACCCTCAGATAGCCCTTGGACTAGTCCAGTGGTCCTGGTACCCAAACCTCATACCCAGGGTGGTAAAAGAGAAATGAGGTTTTGTGTGGACTACAGGGGGCTCAATGCAGTCACTAGGACTGATGCTCAGCCTATTCCTAGGGCAGATGAACTCATTGACACTTTGGCCTCAGCCAAGTTCTTGAGCACATTTGACCTTACTGCTGGATATTGGCAGGTCAGACTAGCTGAAGATGCCAAAACAAAAACAGCATTTTCAACCCGTAGTGGGCATTATCAATTTATTGTGATGCCCTTTGGCTTGAAGAATGCACTTACCACATTCCAAAGGTTGGTGAACAAAGTCCTTACAGGTCTGGAAGTCTATAGTGCAGCATATCTTGATGATATAGCTGTCTTTAGTTCCACCTGGGAGGATCACCTGGTCCACCTGAAGAATGTTTTGGAGGCTCTGCAGAAAGCAGGTCTCACTATCAAGGCCACCAAGTGCCAGATAGGGCAGAGTAAGGTTGTGTACCTGGGCCACCTTGTGGGTGGAGGCCAGGTTCAACCATTGCAGAGCAAAACCCAGACCATCATGGACTGGGTTGCTCCCACTACCCAGACTCAGGTCAGAGCTTTCTTGGGCCTGACTGGGTACTACAGAAGATTTGTAAAGGGATATGGGTCTATAGTGACTCCCTTGAATGATCTTACATCAAAGAGAATGCCCAAGAAAGTTCAGTGGACAGTTAGCTGTCAGAAGGCATTTGATGATCTCAAGCAGGCCATGTGCACTGCTCCCATTCTGCAAAGTCCTGACTATTCCAAACAATTCATTGTCCAAACAGATGCATCTGAGTTGGGGGTAGGGGCTGTGTTGTCACAACTTAATGCAGAGGGTCAGGATCAACCAGTAGCTTTTATTAGCAGAAGGTTGACCTCCAGAGAGAAACGTTGGTCAGCCATTGAGAGGGAGGCCTATGCTGTGGTTTGGGCTCTGAAGAAGCTGAGGCCATACTTGTTTGGCACTCACTTCATTGTTCAGACAGACCATAAGCCCCTCTTATGGCTAAAACAGATGAAGGGTGAAAACCCCAAACTTTTGAGGTGGTCCATTTCCCTACAGGGGATGGACTATACAGTGGAACATAGACCTGGGAGTAACCATGCCAATGCAGATGGACTCTCCAGATATTTCCACTTAGAAAATGAAGACTCAACTGGGCAAGGTTAGTCTCATCTCCTTATGTTTGGGGAGGGGTTGTGTAGGAAAGAAGGATCTGAGTCTTATGGTTACCCCCACTTTTTGCTTGATGTTACACTGTTTTTGACTAGTCTGACTGGGATCCTGCTAATCAGGACCCCAGTCTATCTGCTTTCCCCCTAAAATGTTATGACATGTACTTAGGTACACTTCAGATTGGATACTGGGGTACCCTTATCAGTCCCTAGTATATGGTACACATGTACCCAGGGCATAGGTACCCCAGAGGCCTCCCATGGGCTGAAGCATGTATTATGCCACCCATGAGAGGCCATGCAAAATGGAACTACAGGCCTGCCATTGCAGCCTGTGTAAGATGGTGCATGCACCACTTACTTTAGATATAGGTTTACTATATCTATAGGTCATTACACTTAAAACCTATAAGTCACCCCTATAGCAGGCCTTGACAATCCTGAAGACAGGGTGCTGGGTTTTACGTGAGAGGGTGCCCATGCATGAGCAGGGCACCCCTGCAGCCTTCGGAGACCATTCTCCCGGGTTGTCGGTGACGCAGCCAGACATATAGGTAGAGGTGCATTATATACTCGCATAAAATGCTATCTCGAAAACGGCTGCAACAAACCATGTCGTGTTTGGCATCAAACACCTTGGAATCATAACTCCACACCGTTAACTGGTGTTTGGAGGTATGATTCCACCCTTCAGAAGCAAGCTTCGTGGGGTCCCTGGTCTTCCCGGTACCAGCCTTTACGACCCGGACAGCACAAAATGGTTGCTGCCGACCAGAGACACATTTCTGCCCTCCTGCTGCTGAGCCAAGCTCGAGCAGGGGAAGGCAGCACAATAGGCATCCTGTCACAGGGAGGTGTGACCACCTCCCAGACAGGATTTAGTGTATTGGAGCTGGGTGGGTGCACTTCCAAAGAGCCTGAAAGTCTGCACGAGGGGCACATTTGGTGTCCCTGTGCATAGTCCAGCTCAAACCAGTTCTGGGAGCCGTTGGCTCCTGCTCTGGTGCGAAACTGGACAAAGGACATGGGAGTAACCTCCCCACTGTCCTGACCCTCCCCTGGGAGGGTCCCCTGAATCTGCCCAACCCTCTCCCGTGGGTACAAAAGGCCTTACCTGGCTGTAGGACGCTCGATTCGACGTGGACAAGATTCTGAACAAGAAACCAATGACCTTCAACCGTCTGGACACTCTGGCCTTCGCTGGACTTCGACTGGGCCCGACTTTGTCACCCTCTCCGTTCAAAGCATCGTCTGTGCCTGTGAACCATACAGGCTCCGTGAAGGACCTGTGGCGCATCAAGGACAACTGAAGTATCTTCCTTGGGGTGAAGGAGTCACTCCCCTGCGTTTGCAGGCACCGTAACGCAACTGACCAGTCTGCTGATCCTGAGCTCCTGTGGACTCCGAAGGCTCCAGCAACACAGGAGGTGGGTTCCTACATTCCTTGAGGTCGAGCTGCCCTCTCACCACGTTTGAGGCCAGTGTCCCTCGTGGAGACCGCGTAACCCGAACCCCTGTGCACCGCGTACTTTTGCAAGTGCATATGCTTGTTGGTCTTCCCCAACTTCGTGCATTGGTCTGTCGATAGCCCCAACCTCTGCGCACATTTCGTACAAAGGACTCCGGCTTCCTTGCACTCTGTGCCCTGCAAGCTGTGACTTTGTGAAACTGCTAGAGGTCCCCTCACGACTCCTGTGCCTTCGGCCTGTGGGTCCACTTGAGGGACAATCCTGATTTTCTTGGGCTCCCCTGGTTGCTCCAGGCTTGCCTTGACTCCCCTTGCTGTGGTGAGTCCACTGGGCCTTGCTGGTCCAGACCGTAACCTTCTTTGACCTTCTTCGTGGGTTGCCGCTGCCAAGGCTTGTTGGTGCTCCCGCCGGACACCGACCCCTGAGCACTCGACATCCTTCGTGGAACAACTCGTATCCGGTTCCTGGTCGTCCTCGACGTCTCCTGGTCCCTGCAGCTGTAGAGTCAAGGTCTCCTTCTTCACACCTGAAGCATCCGACATCGGTGAGCATTCGTCTACCGAGCCCCTGGTCACTCCTAAGTGACCTAGACTCTGTCCCCTCTGCTTTCAGGTTTCTTCCATCAAGAATCCACCTGCGGATTCCACCGGACACTTTTCTTCTTTCCAGCAGTGGCATTTCTTTGAAGACTCCCATTGAAAACGACGGCGGTTTCCGACACCACTTCAGCCCTATGCACCCGGCTTCCATGGGATAGGTAACTCTGGTACTTCGGTATCCACGGGTGGGGTGGCTCTCCAACCTTCTATGTTCCAAAGGGTTTCCTCGTAATCCACTGGGAAGGGTCCTTTAACTTTAAAATTGCAACCGCGACTCTCTCATTGAATTGTACGTAGCACGCAGTCGTGTTCTCACACTGCACCCGTCCTACGTGGGGTCCCTACTTACTCACCTTGGGTGGTTCCTTGGGGTCCCAGCGATTCTACATCCTCTAGACACTGTCTTGACGCGAGTCGTGGTTCTTATACCACTATTTTAGTATATGGTTTGGTCTCCCCCGGGAGCCCACTGTGTATTAGTGCTACTTACGATTGTTTCTGTGCTACAGTATTGTGTGCTTTGTGTTTATCTGCGTGTAGCAGATGCTGTGAGGTATTTAAGGTGTTATAATAATAAATATATATTCATATAACTACTGTGTGGTTCTCCTTTCATTTAATCAATACAATAAGGTTGCATTCTGGTAAAACAAGCTGCTTAACATTCCTTCAAGACTAAGCCTGAAGGCTGCTCTCAACAGCTACCACTTGGATAGCTTTCTAAGGTTATCTTTGACCTCTTAAATCACCATAAGGGTTGTTTGGACTGGTGCAAGGTGCCCACTTTAATTAGTGGACATCATATACCAGGCCAACTTCTCACAGTGTCTGTTAAAAATGGGCTAAAAATTCTCTAAGAGAATACAATGGTGGACCCATGGGGCCAGGAGGCGCACCAGATGGAGCCGCAGCCCTTGTAAAAATGCTAAACATAGCATTCAGAAAGGAGGAAGGATCAGATACAGGAGCCGGGATACTTTAGTTCCTGGTTCGACTGCACTGTCACCGGATGTGGTATAGGCCGTTCCGTCATGGCCTTGGTGCTGGGGACGAAGTCTGAGACATCGTCAGAGATGGAGTCAGTGATAACTTCTCTTTATCTTCCTGAGGCTTTAGATCCGGGGATGCCGACCTCGGCGAACCACCTTTAGAAGAATGACATCGAGACCCATGATGCTGCTTCTTCCTATGTTTTCTTTTGGACGACCTCGAAGTATGGAGAGATGGCAACTCCAAACGAGGTCGAGATCTCCGACGACCTCCCTTCTGCCTCTTAGCCTTGACAATGAACAGCTTCGCCTTCCTTTCCTTCAAGGCCTTTGGATTCGTCTGGCGACATGACGAGTAGGCTTAAAAGTCATGGTTCGACGACAAACACCAGAGACAGTCTTCATGCGGGTCAGTGATGGACATCTGACCGCTGCATTCCTTACAAGGTTTAAAGCCCGACTTCCTCGGTGGAGACATCTTCACCAGCAACAAAGTTGCACCTACAGAATTGAAGAAATCTCCCACAAAATGGAGAGCCGGGAAAATCCGTTACGCGCTGACAGTGTGGAAAAAAGGGAACAGACATCAGCACGCTGATGAAGTCTTCTTATGGCTCCGATGACATCAAGCAAAGTTGCGTACGGAGCCGTGGTATTATGACGTCCTCGTCAACGTGGGAGAGCTAAGGAAAAAGGTTTACGTGGAATGATGCGCATTGGTTATATTCAAAAGGTAAGGAATCCACAGGCAGATGTATCCGTCAGAAACAATTGTATAGCATCATCAAAGAGTGATAGTAGAGCTGATGCTATTGCTCATGGAAATGGAGAGGTAATGGTGCTGGGAAATGGGGTGGCAATTGTGCTGGAGGGGGAAAGGGTGCAGGATGTATGGGGTAGATGTGGTGGTTGGTGTCTGATTCTACAGCATCTAAGTGCTAGATACTAAAACTTTTTTTTAGCTTTATGATGTTGGACAGAACCAGTAGGAGTCTAAAAGTGGTTCACATTCAAGTTGTTTGTAAATTCTAAATGATTCTATTGTCTCCTTAACAATACTCAGGTCCCAGCAGGTCTGCTGGCCACTAGACAAAATATTGTGAGCTGATGGGCAAATGGGCTGTGATGCCCAATTATATTAAAGTGAATTATATTAAATGTGTTTATACTGAACATCAATCAGACCCCCCAGGATATTGCGGCATGGATTAGCAAATTTAGCGGCACAAACATGGAAATTTAGCGGCACAAATATGGAAATTTAGCGGCATTTTTGCGGCACTTTATTTTACTCATAATCATTCATTTTCAGCCTTAAATCAATAGAAAATGTTTTAGCAGAGTATTCCACTTTAAAATAGGCATGTTTAAAGTTCTGCCGCTCTACGGAAGCATAGCTCCAATCCTAACCTAGTTTGAGGGGGTCCTATTTCTCCCTGGAATGTTCTAGCACCGATGTACACACCCCTGCTGGGGCACTGCTGCCTCCTGGACCCACGAGGCACGACACCTCTTCCTCAGGTGCCCTAGGGCACAGGATCGTAGTGGGTGGAGGTGCATTGCCACGGCTCATGTAAGGATGTTAAATATTGCTCTACGCCATGGCAGACATACTGAGGCCTACAGATGGGAAAACGTGCAATGTTTTGTTCACTGTTAGTTAAAATCGCATTATTGTAATATGCTACAGGATGGATCTGTTCTAACCTTAAAAAGTGATGGGAGATGCAATGTACGTGCTTTTGTAAGTTCAGTAATCTTACGCACCAATAAAAAGATTATCAAAATAAAATTAAAAAAATATTGCTCTACGCAGATCAGTGGCATGGGGGTGGGTGTGAGCCCTTATACAATACAGCCCCCACCTCAATGTGACTTACAGGTGATGTGTGTGCAGTCTACATCCCAAATATGAGACTCTTCCCACCTCCTCTGCGAGCAACCCCCTCCCCAGGCTTTTGGCACAGAGATCTTTTTGTTACTTGCAGCTCGTACCTTGCAATCTTTCTAATACAGCCTAATGCTTTCCAGTATGGATGATAGGGGACTCTTACACCTTGTAACCCTTTTTCCATATGCAACTTGATATACATTTGAGTCACATGTGTTTGATTTTTGTCTCTGTTAATATGTGGGTGTGATGCAAAGCACTCTAACATCCTGCATTAGAAAGAATAACGGCATTAAAGAATTAAATAAAAATATAATAATTTGTAAGTGCTTTTTAAATTGTTGTGTAATTAGTCATACAGATCCCCCTCATTTCGTGTATGGAGGTAACTAGTCCACTTCTACACATGATGGTACCCAACTTTCTCTTTCAAAAAATATACCTGAAGTGGTTGTTAACAACACAGTAGAAACTGTTCTCCATCACTTGATAGTCTTATAATAAGTGAACATGCCTGGCTTGATAGCTTACTGTTTGAAGGTTTTTCTTGGAAAACGCCCCCAGGAGGCGAAGGAGAATGGACGGCTCTGAGTAAGCCTTACATATCCTGCACAACTTCATTACGTTGCCGAAATGCAATTTAATACAGTACTTAGATACTTTCAGGCTCACTGTGTATATTAACTTCAAAAGATGACCGAGGTAGCGCGTCCATTTTATGCAAGGGCACTGGAATTATTCGGATGGTAGGCACAAATTAAGCAGGTGCATTGTCTAAATTATTCATCAACAAAAGCAAAATATGTGGCGTAATGTGTGACATTTTGTGACAGTAGTTTTGTAATTTTTATATTTTTACACTCTCTGGGCAAAGGTGTCATCTTAATACTATCAGTAAGACACCTAAATACTGCAGTCAGCGACTAAAAAGTCCTAGAGTGACTATATCTGAAGGGCAGGCTGTGCCTCTCACGCCCAGCAGTAGTAAGCCTCTCCTGGTAACCTTTCCCTTTACTAGCCTCATCCACCTGCCAGACCTTCTCCCTGCCCAGTCTCCTCCGTCACCCTGGGCACTACCTTCACTTCTTCCTCTGCCATCACATTCGCATCACCTCAGCTCCCCAGCTGTCCCCCCCTCACTACCTCACCCCTCCTGTAGAAGCAGCATCTCTCTCTCCTCCACAGACCTTTTTATTGCATCTCTCCTCCTCACTCGCCTCCCTATCTACTGGCCCCCCTCTCACACCAGGCCCCGTCTTCACAGCTCCCCTCTCCTCTCCAGCTCTCCTCTCCTCTCCAGCACCTCCCTTCACAGCTCCCCTCTACTCTCCAGCTCTCCTCTCCAGCACCTCCCTTCACAGCTCCCCTCTCCAGCTCAGCTCTCCTCTCCAGCACCTCCCTCCACAGATCCCCTCTCCTCTCCAGCACCTCTCCTCACTGGCCCCTCTACCTACAGAAAGGGAGCAGAGGATGAGAGGGGGTCTGGGATTTCAAAGGTCACTTAAGCTAAAGCCAAAGTGACATGCCTAAAAAATATGACCTGCCTGCTAATTGATGAGCAGGCTTGCCACACGGCACAGCCAGAGACTGGTTGCGTTGACTATGCTTGTGGCAGAGTGAATGGAGGAAGGAGAGATATGATGACGAACTTGCGTTCATTTCACTGTATTTCTATTTCTAGCAACTTTCCAGCAGGTGGCGCTACCTGATGACATTGCATCACAACAACAGCATTATCAAGAGGGCAAAAGAAACGATAATTAAAAACAGCAATAGACGCTACCTTTCATTCTCGCAGCTCCCCCACTACTCTTCCCCTCCTTTCTCCACTGATGTTTGTGGATCCCATGTGCCTTTTCGCCTGCTTCTCTTGTGTACCTTTCACTCTGCCCCATATCTCTAATGCTGTACGGAAACACGTAGTGACGTGTTTGCGTACATCCAATAAGAAGCCACCATTTTTTTTTTAAATTGCAGCTGGGACACCTTTTTCGCGGCCGAAATGGTAAATATCGCGGCCATCGCGCTTCTCAGCTGATTTCGCGATTTTTTCGTGAATCGCGAAATCCCGAAAAGCTGGAAGGTCTGATCAATGTATATTTAGTTAGATTGAAAGGGCTCGGCTGGACTAGCAGCCTTCAGTGACTTGTGTACCACAAACAAGGCTGTTTAAGGGCTCTCCCTACTCTTCTGTACAGTCCTGTCTCTGGAGCCCGTACGCTACAAAACAACAAAATATTGGCTGCTAAGAAGTCTCAAGCATGCACAAGATGTAGGGCCTGCTGGACTCTGATTTGATGCTACTAACAAAACCTTTGAAATTAGAGAGGTGAAGACATAGAAGGTCATAAAACGTGTTGTACTTAATACTTTTCCCTTGTGGCTTATGATAAGCTGAAGAGAAAATTGGATAAATGAGAATATGTAATACTGAACAGAGATCAAATGAAAAGGCAGATAGCCAGTTAGTCCAACATTACATTGATATTGACTACTGTGCTAATGATTTGAAGTTGGTAGTTCTGGTGAAAATTGGTAATAGAACAATAGGTAGTGGCGTTGATAGGTTACATCTCTTGCAGGAACAATATTGGAGCTTCCTTTTGAAAAGTGGAGATGGACTGAAAGAGAAAACTGGTTGAAAAGTTGTGATACACATATAAGTTAGTTCCTGTTGGATTACAATAATCAAATAACATCAAGAAAATGGGCTTGAGAAATAATGTATCCCCTATTATGATGAAGGAAACAATGGTGAATAGATACAAAAGTGTATATTAGATGTGGGGGACTAGAGCTATCTCCTGCAGAGTACTGTGCACTTTCATATTTGTATTTATGCATGTGGTGTTTGTACAGTGCACACCTAGCCAAAAGGCAGTGGGTCACTATACTGGATCAAATGAAAAAATAATAGTCAATGAGTGATCGGAGTGGTAACTGAGTGCTAAGAGGGGAAGTAGACTGTCTGTGCATTGTGATAGTGTTCTTTACATAGGTGTCTCTTCAGCTGTTTAATAAATGGAGCAAGGATGGGGCCCTTATGGATATTGGGATGTTGTTTCAGTTCCTGAGTATGTGGATGGTGAAGATCTGTTGTCCTGTCTTTTCATTTTTACACTTCTTCAACTCTTGTCTGAAGGGATCTTGTTTGTGGGTGTTCTGAGGGCCACAGAGAAGGTTAGTGTGTCAACCAGGTAGGAGGGGATGCCAGTCATGCTGGCTTTGTAGATGAAACAGCTGAGTCATAAGATGGAGCATGCTGACAAGAGGAGCCAGTAGAGTTGCATTAGGGTGGACATGATGTGGTCATATTTCTTCAGGTCTCTGGTTAGGTGTGCTGAGCCAGTGTGTGGGCTGTCCAAATGGGGGGGAGGGGGCTAGTGTGCAGTCTTAGAAGTCACTGAGCAAGGCATTGCACAATCCAGCTACAATGCAAGGGTTTGAACAATAGTTCTATAGTTCCTTTCTGGGAGGAACCTATTCACTTTCTTTTGAAGATAGACCGCTTACCAGTCTGTCTTGGTTTTTGGGCTGATGTGTTCCTTGAAGGTGAGGTTTGTGCCCAGGGTGAATCTGTGCGGCTCAGAATTGGGTGAAAGTTGGGATTAGACTCTTTAAATTCTTGCTCAAGATGTGTTGTTAGTATGGTGCAGGAGGGCAAATACAATTGTGTGCTAGACACACAGATTGTCCAATCCCACTCCCCCACCATTGGGCACGCTCAAAGAGAGAGCAGCTCAAGGGTTAAACACATGTATGGCAACTAGGGACTCATAAATGTATATAGAGTACTACACGCAAGGACCAGGAAGTAGTCCTTTAATTCACTGGTGCATGACCTACACACCAGACTGGACCATATACTATGCTTGTACTAGAAGTTACATACTCAGAATACCTAAGCAAATCTCGCTTACCATAACCCACTATTGCTCACCAGGAGCTGGGGGACATAGAGTACACATATCTCTTCTTGTAAACTCCAGAGTACCCCTCTTGAAGATGCGTCATTTAGGGAACCACTAAGGAACGCCATACAACACTACTTTCATGAAAATAAAAATATTGCAACATACATTAATGGAGTGGGAGGTCTTCAAGAAGGTGGCTAAAGCTCAATGCATATAAATAGTGGCATGCATTAAAAAAGTGATGGAGCAAGAGTTGCAAATACTCTATAAATCACTCAGACAGCTGGATAAGAAATTAATATGAAACCCTACCAACTTAAAGAAATTGGGAGTGGAAAGGCAGAAGCAGGAGACCATTTTTGAAGAATTGCACTGCCTGAACCATTCTTTATACATTTCTAGAACTCAAACAGAAGGGATTACATTCAACCAAATGTTTTCTATGCTGATCAAGCCTGAGTTAAGGAGGCCACCTGTTCAGTGATTAGGTTGGTGGAGAAGTACAACTTACATGTAGGAGACAAACACAGACTTCATAGACTACAATGCAGAAGCTATATATGGGAGCCAAGAGAAAGAGACTGCAGCCAAAATTGAAGCATACTTAGAGAGAGCTGTGCCTCCCCTCCTGCTCTTAGATGCACGGGAGGTTCTGAAACATGAAGACGGAGAAAACGCTGAGCTTGGATGGACTACCTGTGGAATTTTATGTTTCATTCATGGATATATTAGCACCTCTTTTGGCGGTGATATACACCACTGTGTTGGAAATTAAAATGATGCCTAGGGAGACAAAACAACAACCCCACAGAGATTCTGTGGATAGAGCTTCCTATAGAACACTGACCATGCTAAACACAGACTATCAAATTCTGAGCAAAGTATTAGCATTGCAGATCTAACCCCAGTTGCCTATCCTGGTGCAACCCAACCAGAACAGGTTTCTACCCAAAAGCAACACTTCCCTAAACCCAAGCATCAAGTACTACTGGATGCCCAATTGAAGAATCTAAATACAATGGTTATGTCCATTGCCCGTAATTTGATGAGCTGGAAATATCTATATGTAGTGCCCCGGGGAATGGGGTTTAAGAGGAACTGATGCAATTGGTAATGCTATTAGATGGTACCCCAACAGCCAGGTTTAAGATGGGAATAGCATGCTCATATATGATCAAGGTACATAGGGGAACACATGAGGGAAGTCCACTTTCCCCAATGCTATTAGCGCTGGCAAGAGAACCATTTGCTAGTGCTATAAGAAACGTAGGGGAGATTAGGGAAGTTAAGTTGTCTGATGGTGTCCTGTATTACAGATACACAGGGCTAGATCCAGTGATTGACTCCTTGGAAAGCTTTGACCACATATGTGGATTAAAAGTGAATTGGACAAAAACACCCATCTATTCCCGACTGACCATGCAACAGATGTGGAGCCCCTACTTCTTCCAAACCAAAGGATGGCATGGAATATGCGTATCTTTAAGTATCTGGTAATGAAAATTATTCATTAAGGCTCCAACCTAATTGGTTGAATTGATTGTGGGTGACACTAGAATACCTGAAGAAATGCGTAGACTTCTTCATATTACTCATGGTCAGAAATGATGATGCTCCTGATACTGCTGCATTTTATGTCAATCTACCAAATGGCCTCATAGATCTTTCTTCAAAGACTTAGATTCACTCATAGCACATCTGTTTTGGGGGGCAGGTAGGCACAGTGCATCCCTTGGTAAATGGCATCTGTCGGTAACAGAGGAGGGCCATGGTGCAACAGACTTTGAGTCCTATTTTGTATTGGCCCATTTGCAGTCGAGGACAGTGGCTGGGGTAGACTCACATACATGAGACTGAGAAGACATGGAAAAAGTAGAAGAGGGAACTCTGTCTAATCTATTCATGGACCACATAATTAAATGCAATGAAGTCTCTTGTCTGTTGCAGAAAGCACTGCAATACAGGAAAGCAACAAGATGAAAGACCAAAAAATGACAACCATACGTGCCAGCTATGCCACAGGTGGGCTTGCTGAGACCCCAAATGTACTTCACTGTTCGTCAGATGACGGAATGCTCAGGCATTTTTTATAGAAATAATAGGGGACTGTTTCTTAGGTAAGCTAATATCATTAACTGACCTCACAGAAAGAAAAGTGCTCCATGCAGTATAGTTCTTCTTCTACAATACTTTGACACATGTCCTAAGAGTTGGTTCATGAAGGAGGAGCCGTGTGTTTCTTGCAAGGACCATTGTCGTTTTCCTTATGTTAGCCTAATTGTGCACGTTGTAGTCTGCTTTTAATTTGCACACGTTACCGCATACCACATTTTCCTTTGTCCCACATTGTATTTTCACACAGAACCTGCACATGTTTTCGTATTTTATTATTTTCCTGGGATTTAGTCAGAATACCCTAGACAAGGTCAAACACATTTCCCTTTGTTCTTCTCTCTGGTCGGACACTAGCACCTAGTGCCAACAAGAAAATGCAGCTGCTGTTTGTGGACACTCATATCTTGACATATAACTAAGGACAGGAGATTCTGAAAAAACACACTGAGAGAAGGTCTTGAAGTAAGAGAGCTGTGTCAGCTGAGATGTAGAACATCCACCTATGCATGCTAGGGTACGTGGTCCGCCATTAATCCCAGAGATCTATAATATATAATCATATAGCTTCAGTAGTAGGGGGGGTATTTAGGCTAATCTGTCTAATAACATGACAGGGCTTTTTATGGTATATGGTTTGTTAACCATGCTGATGATATTTTTGAAAGGCATTTGTTGTGTAATTGTGGCGCAAGTACTGCAGCTTAGAGCACAATAGTTTAAAAAAACAAACAATGTAAACTTCCTTTGTGTCTCTTTTTTATCTTATTTTGGACAAGTATGAGTGAGAGAGCGGAAGGGTGTGTATTGTTACCGCGATCCCTTCGAGGGCCGAGACTCGAGAGTGTTGTGTTCTGGGGTGCCAAATCACTTGTTTCTCTGGAAAGGTTAGGACTGCAAGTGAGGCACTATAGTTAGTCGGACTCGGGCTCATAGATACTGAGGTGGTGTGGTGACTCGGTCCTTATGCTGCAACAGAGGTAGAGCCACAACTACATAAAGTAACTCAGCTCTTACTTACACTGAGTGAGGGTCGTAGACAGGTAAAGTGGTTCTTTAAAGCTCTAACTTGACATGACCTGCTTACGATTTAAATGAAAAGCAGGCTTAAGGATAGATTTTGATGGTCAGGATTAGGATAAAGCCCTGAAATATGCACACGGGGGTATAAAGAAATTCTTGATTTACATACATCCAATTCAATTAACTACACAGGGTATATCAGACCACGTAACACATTAGTACGTTCTTTGCAATGGATGTCTTGATGTGCCTCAGAAGCGCACAGGTTGATGCAGAGTATTTCCATAAGGTGTGCGAGTATCCGGACCTGACTCGCTACTGGAGGAGGAGGTCGCAAGACAGCTGGGACAACCGGTGGTAGAAACAATTTGCAGGAGCTGGGCTGGTTTTTGCTAGGACTGTTTCCATGCCCACAATGAAACACAATTCTTGATCTAGCTCTGTTACTGGCACAAAGGGCCAGAGCTATCTCATGGAAGTTGCCTGGGGCTCCCTAAATCCAGCAGTGGTGCAATGCAGCCTGGATATTGTCCCAGGGCTGTTTATTGCACTACACAGAGGACAAAAGAGAGGCAAACAGACACCTGATAGGTTTGTTATGGTATGAGGTACTGTAGGCCTCTGAGGCAAGACAAAGCCTACCAGATAAGTAAGGACAACATATGCAATTACTAATTATGTCTGCAAAGACTAGAGAGGAAATTGACACGACCACTAGGCACCATTGTAGATGAGGAAATGAGCATTGGTTTAGTCACACACTCCTGGTTTATATTTGACTGTTTAATGTTGTGTATTTTTTCAAGTGTTTCATCCATGAGATTATGTGTTATGTATGTGTTTTTATACTTCAAGTGATAATAAACTGATTTTATGACTGTCCTACTGCTTTGTACAGTGAAAGGTTCATTGATGTGACACAGTCAAGGTTCAATCATGTGATTTGGGGGTAAACTAATGCAGACTCAGAAAGAAGTAGAGACTTGTTTGTAATTCTTGCTTTCCCTTTTCTTGATTAATTAACCAAGGAATTGGACATGCCACATATTCAAAGAAAAGATAACTTTGCTGGTCAAGCCACAACCAACTAGCAGCAGGACGCTTCTAGACTCCACTTGGCAGCTGCAAACCCACACGATCTGACAGTTATACAGTGTGTGCTCCTAAACCAGCCACTATTGTCAAGAGTGCAACAGTTTCGTATCCTTTATTCTCCAAGCCTCGTATACAACTCCAGCCTTAACTACTACCTTGCCCATCACAACAAAATACATTCACCACCAGGATACATATTGCGGACGTTAGCTTTGTCAATTTTTGTCTTTCTTACCTCTGTCCATAATCATGTCATCTGTCATTCCAAAGGTGTTGTGCAGAATGTTCCGGAACTTGTTACGGTCTAAGCCATTTCGAGATGGCTTTCCGCTCCCACTCCCCACAAGCGCCTGAAAGAGTTTCATGAGGGATTCTATTTCACTTTTATTGACTGGAAAAAAGATCACATGAATTCAAATGTTAAAAATCAACATAGAAAAAGACAAATATAAAACTGACATTTATGTTTCATCTTAGAAATACTTTTGAAGCTACAGAGTTAAAGGCTAAAGAACCTATCCCTAGCAACAACTAAGGTGAGACCTGTGCCACATAGAGCACTACTAATTGAACTGTAGGGCAAAGTAGTACCAAATTATGCATCTGGATTGGCTGACGTATGTGGTATGGAAAATGCTTGTTGTACAGCACCAAGAACAGGCAATACAATATATGCGCCGTGGTCATCTATTATTACATTTTCACACTCACAGACTTGATTCAAATAAACCTCAACGCTTTAGAAAGTATATATATTCAATTTAAGAAATCTAAATTCATACATTCAGCTGGTAAGAAACAAAACATTACTCTCCAACAGCAACTATATGTGTCTTGATCTAAAACACAAGAGACACATGGTTTTCAATACCGCTCTACATAAATTCTCTCAGCCTTGGAAAGTAAATAAGTGAGTGAACAACACCATGATGGTTGGGTCTGGACTAATTGGGTATCAGACGCTGAAGCTGCAGCATATTCTTTAGACTGACTGATTCTAACCATTAAATACTTCATCTTGCATGCAAAATCTTAAATATGGAAATAATTGGACTGAGGCGTGCAAGTACGATTCTGCAAATGCCTAGATGTAGGATCACTGAGTTATATTGCTTGGAAGCTTGCAGGTCTAAAATAGAAGGTCCAAGCCACATGGTGCCCTAGCCAAGAATTAATTTGTATTTATCTAAAGAGTGAAAATCACAGGCAGCAGTGTGCATTAAAACCGTCTAACTAAACCACTCATACAACATTAAAGAAACCTTTAAGCAATTATTCCACTGTAAAGCAATACTAAATAAAATCTAAACAGCAATACAGCCAGAAGTACACTATAAACGGATCTGCCTTACTTGGGTTTTAAGTTTTTTGCTAGAACCCAATTAGGGTGGAATATTCCACTCCCTAGGTGGAAAGTGGCAATATGCAATACCTGGAAACTATTTCATTTGTTTCAGTGTTACCCCTAAAGAATGAGTCAAAAATATTTGGCCATAATATTGGAGTCAAAACATAGTGACTACAAAAATATTATGTACCAAAATATTGAAGGTAACTATTGTTGTTTACATTTTTCACAATATTATGGACGTTTAAAATATAGTTTACTATAATATCATTTTTGTTATGTTGTTTTATTGTATTTTTATTTTTATTATATATGTTATAATAAAATTAAATGTTTTTACATTTCAAAATAATTACATAGTAATTTATACCTATTTATTTGGATTTTTGGGTTAATTGGGGGATTGGATGGGTAGTGCTTTAAAAAAAAAAATCATTTAGTATAATTACAGGTCTGCAAATCCCAGAATTCGAGGAGGAGACCTGGACTGGAGTAGCACATCGCACAGGGACCTGGGAAATTTGGCAGGGCTGTCACAGAGCTATAGTCACACAGCAAGTACATTTTGGTTGAAGGAAGAGCCAATTTTTAGGTCGGGCCTACCAGACAGGCAAGCTGTCATGTTGGGAAATACATATTGTGGGCTTACAAAGAACATACAAGGGCTTGCATTCTGCCTATTGCTTACCATTGGTTGACTTTAGTGTCACTCTTATTTGCTTTCTTTCTATTTCATGGCTTTGCTTGTTTCAGTCTCATGTAGCGCTTTTTCCTCAGTCTTCCATCTAAAGTGCTACTGATGAATCTAAAGCGTGGAATGACACCCAATTCCACATCAGAGCCACCTCCTCTTTACTTGAATTCCGCAAGAAGCTGAAGACCTGGCTTTTCAATTAGTCAACATATCATAGGCAGGGCTCGGCACACACAGCTGCTCAGCAGCAGGATACCACTGTGAAAGCAGACAATGATGCAGAGGAACAAATAAACCTATATTTCTAAAGGGAAAAAACAAATTGATCCCTATCACTGAGTCCTAGATCTCTACACTTTTTCTTTTTTCATATAACTCCAATACCAACTCCAAAATTAGTAGTCAAAAATATGTTATCTTTTTTATAGCAAAAAAGCACGCAAGACATATACATAGATAAATACATACATATACATATAACAAATCCTTCCTACCTGTTCTTACTTCATACAGATGCTAATAATAGACAAGAAGCATAATTCAAAAAGCAATCCGGAAAAGAAAGAGATAGTCCAATACACACTTGAGGGGATACATCAACCCTCCACTTAGTACAAGGAGCGTTTAGTCAAAATCTTTTATATGTCAATCATAATCTGTCGGACTCCTCCATGGTGTGGGGTCGACGCGTTTCGGCCCATTCATTCGGGCCTCTTCAGGACAGGGGAGAAAAGAAATGGCAATGCCTACAAACTAATTTATACAAATCAATACCATCTCTGTTATATAACATTAAATAACACAAACTTAAGTATGCATGATAGTTCAGCACCTCTCTTGAACAAGCTGCCTAGGGTGCAGGACAGAAGAACACCAACCACAGTGATGTGTTTGAAAGAAAAAAATACGTGAGAAACTACCCTTCTAGTAATTTAAAGTCCTAAAGTCTCCACAAGTGTTCCATATAAACAATACATTTAATAAAACCACAAAGCACATATCGGTGTGTATTCACAACGCTCCAACCACCAGTGTCTAATAGAGGTACTGAAATACACAGATCAAGAATACTAGCCAAGAAAATCAACAGGCTCTACCGTAAATTCAGGGGGATTCAATGCTTCATGTAGATGTAACACAAGAGGGCTCCTCTCAAACCTCTCAGTATTAGCACAGATGATACAGATGATACAAACAGAAATTAAATAAACTCTAAATAATGCCAAAGAGCGGAAATTCTAATCACTGGTCAAAATCACGACTAACCTGTGTATCCGAGCGTAGCGGTCCCTGCTCAATAAATGAAGGAGATCCGCTTCAATGGCGCAAAGGTCCCGTGTTTGAAAGCTGCACAAGAGCAAGCAGTGACACAGTTGAAACCAAAGCCCTGGGTTGCTCATAGAAGGTCAAAAAAGCATGTTAGAGCAATATACTTACTCGAGCACTCAGGGAAAAACCTCAATACTGCTCTCCCTCCACCGCGGCACTACCATTCCAAACTCGTGGCGGATGGCAGCCCGAACTAACAGATTCTACCGGCTGCGTCCTCCGTTTCGGGATTCCGATCACGTGATACGGAAGGACGTCCGCCTACGTCCTATTAGTACTGTCTAGAGCCTACACATAAAAAGAGGACTCCAGAATTTATTGGGCCTCTTACCCCAGTCAGTAACATCGGAGGAGAACACACGGAGAGCACAAATTGTATGTAGGCTACTCCATAATGTCCTGTCTAGAGCCTGAACACAAAAAGGGGACTCCAATTAGGTCGACCTCTTATCCCAGTCAGTAACTACGGGGATAAAGCACGAAGAGCACAACCAGTATGTAAACTACTCATTAGGACTTGGGACCACAACACAGTAAAGTGAATATAAAGAAATAAATAACCAATAGAGAAAAGACAAATAAATAATAAATAAAGCAAAAATAAATGAATAATAAATAGAGCAAAATTCTTCATTGGTATAAAATGCATGTAGATATAACAGTTGAATCCCTAACGGTCGACTCAGTTACATCAAATACATATTCAATTAATTGATAGAAGCAAAGTATATGCACAGCATTATACCATTTGTCAGAGTAGGCCTAAGGAAAAGATCATATATTGTGGATATGGGCAACAAGATCATCCAGAAACACGGATGATCAAATTTCAACAACCATCAGATCAAAGCCCACATTTCATCATGGTCATTTAGGCCCCGAGAAGCTGTATGATATTTTTCAATCATTCTGGCTTCTAATCTGTTCAAAACAGTCTGCACGTTGTTTTTGTTAGTATTCTGTAATACTATCAACACAGACCACTGCATCTCATCTCTCCCTGTGTTATACATTTCAATCTAGATTTATGTTGCAGGATGCGAGTCTTTACTGGCTGTATCGTTTGGCCTATGTAAAACATTTCGCAAGGACACTTCAGGCAATAGATCACATTTTTAGTGTTGCAGTTTGAAACATTATTGTGAACATGCTTATGACCATTAATCATGATATATTTTGAGTCACTGGTCATTTGACAGGCTGCACAGTTATTACATTTAAAGTGGCCGACCACTGGAGGAAGTCCAAGCATTCCTCTCAGATCTTTTTTAGCTGTTTGTGCTGGTCGTGCTGCTATGACCAATTGTTGGCGTAAATTCCTTCCCTTGCGAAAGAAAAATAAAGGTTTAGGAATTCCTAAGTGACTCACCATTATCCAATTGTGCAATATGATCTTTTTTATTTTATTGGCCTTGGGATTGTATGTAAGGACACACGTCAAGGGATTAGACTCTAGCCGTTTTTTAGGGATCAATAGTTCCTCCCTCGGGGTATACCATGCTCTTTTCAGAGCAGTTTTCACCAGTTTCCGCGGGTACCCTCGTTCAACAAGTTTGTTTTTTAGGATTTCTGCATTTGAAAAGTATTCCTCCTTATTTGTACAATTTCTACGAATTCTGAGAAATTGCCCATAAGGCAAGTTCTCCTTCAAGCTCCTGGGATGTCCACTAGTGAAATGTAACAGAGTGTTACGGTCAGTAGGTTTAGCAGCAGGATACCATCGCGAGTGATAGTGCGCTTTACAAATAAACATAACAATAATTAATTTCAATTGAATATTTTGATATTTTTAATTTGTTACTTGATCCTTTACACATTTGATGAATGTTTAAATTGTTTATTACATTTTAAGTTTAGGTTTTGAGGTTTATTGGGGATTTTGATGGTAGCTTTTTTTAAAATTATTATTTAATGTTAGCAGAATATTTATTTATTTGATTACAGATTAGAATTTTTTTTTAAAATATATTTTAAATTTGGGTTGTGGGGTTTATTTAGGGATTGAGTGCATAGTGTTTGAATACAATATATTTAAATTGATTATAATTGACAAATGTATTAATTATGCTAAGTTTTAATCTAAAAATGTGCAAATGCATGTTTAATTATTTTAAATGTATAACATTTAGGGGTCGATTCCGATTCGGGCCGGAAAAAGCACCGACCGACTCGGAGCCGGAATTAATTCCGACCGACACGTACCTGTGGCGCCCGACACGCCAAGTACGATGCAAAGCGTGCAAAATCCGACCGACACGTACTGAACCCAAGCCGAACTACCGAGCCGCACGGAAAACAGCAATCCGGCCGGAAAAACACGCGAATCGAACCGACCGACACGCACCCGGAACAAATCCAACCGAAACGTACACGCGAACTCCAAACCGCAAAGTACGATGCAAGGCGCGAAAACCACGACCGAGTCGTACGGAGGACAAGCCGTACGACCGACACGCATACAAAACTGCGAGCCGAAGTATCACAAAACACCGCGACCGACGCGTACGCAGCATAGAAAACTGCACAAACACAGCGTGAACGAAACGGAGAAGACCGTCGAGACAACTGCAGGGTCCGACTCGGTCACAAGAACGTTTCCAACATGCACAGAAAGTACTAAGGGAAAATACACAAAAAAGGCCAAACAAGCAATTACAAAGCCAATAAATACTGGGGGGGTGGGGACAGAGAACAAAGACACACCCACAACTCCACCCATATAAAGGACACAAATCCCAACCATGATCCTTTGCAAATGCTATTCTACTGCCAGCACTCAACAGACAGCAACCACACACCCACAGCTCATCCCTCACACAAGCCACACACCATCAGCACACCAACAAATAGCTACCTCACATACACCCAGCAAAACACACACTCACACACCCTCACCTGCACACCAACACACACATCACTCACCATCACCACCCATCACCATGCCCCCAAAGAAGAATCACAAGTTCCTAGATTGTGAATTGGAAGTCCTGGTAGACGAGATCCTCAGGGAGAGCCACAGCTGTTTGGCACACTGGTCCAACAGACACCCATCTCCCAGAAAACTAAGATGTGGGAGAGGATCATCAACAGGGTGAACGCACAATCACCATGTCTGCGCACAAAGACTGACATCCAGAACAGGTGGTATGACGTGCGCAGGAGGGTACGGGAGCTGCTGAAGAAGGACTACCTCCTGAGCCAATACACCGGCAGTGGCCCTCCTGCCAAGCCAGTATACCTCAGGCCCTGGGAGGAGAAGGTGCGGGACATCCTTCCGCCAGTGAGCGTCTATGGACTAGAAAACATCCCAGAGCCTGGTGAGTACACAACAAATGTACACAATATTCTGCCACAATACACACACACATCACTGTCAAGGGGAGAGTCAAACCATGCACTCTTAGCAATTACACAGCAACCAGAACAGAATCATCCCAAAATGTGTATGTCAGTCAGATAAACACAACACATGCCATCTCAAAGTTACATTTAACCGTGTCATCACATGTACAAACACAACTACAACTACAGCTAGGCAGTGGCACAAATATAACTAACAAACACATCCAGACATGTAGCCACGACTACAACACCAACACACAGTGAAGACCACTGAAAGAAAGGAATTCTGTGTATGCTGGGCAAGTCAGTGTAGCCAATAGCATCATGGGAGTCGTAGTCACAGATATTGCTCACCCCCACAACTGTCCCATCAACACCACCATGAACCATGCGCACATCACAGGGAGTGGAAAAGGACTCACAAGATGGCTGACACTGGCTACTGCTGTGGGGAGCACAAGGCCCTGCTGGCAACTGTGCAACAACCAACAGCAGGACACCACTGACTGACATCCTGAGAGACAACTTCCACTCCCTGCAATGGAAGCACGTTCCATGGTGGGATATCTGGCTGGGTGGGAAGGAGGACTCGCAGCACTGACCATAGTCACAAGCACCTCCCTCACACACCCCTCAACACAAATTCCACATAACCCACCTGGGAGAATGCAATGCCTCACATCCTAACTCAAGATCCCACAAAGAACCACCACCCTGGGTTATGTTGTGTGAAGCACAGGGACACTCTTGGGACTTTTAGCCAAACAACTGCCAGGACAACACTCCCAGCCATCCTGTCAGCACAGGCAGCCCACCCCACAGGGAAGCAGAGTCAAAGGAAGGAAGCATGGGCATGCTGGGAAGGGGGTGGAGGCAATAGCATGATGGGAGTAGTAGGCACAGATATCGCTCAGCCTCACAACTGGCCCATCAACCCTGAACCATGCTCACATCACAGGGAGTGGATAAGGACTCACAAGATGGCTGACACTGGCTACTGCTGTGGGGAGCACAAGGCCCTGCTGGGAACTGTGCACCAACAAACAGCACAACACCACTGCCTGACATCCTGAGAGACAACTTCCACTCCCTGCAATGGAAGCACGTTCCATGGTGGGATATCTGGCTGGGTGGGAAGGAGGACTCGCAGCACTGTTTCACTTTTTTCTCCTTCTCTCTTTTTCTTTCTATTTTCTCTTCTCTCTTTCTCTTTTTCTTGTCATCATTTCAACATTAGGTTTTTATAGGCTTTTTTCTATCACGGAGGCACAAATTACTTTTCAAAGTTACTCTGACTTGTCACTTATTATTTGATCTTCTTTTCTGTAATTCTTTATGTATTAAATGTTAAGGTAGATAACAGTTTATGATATATACAAGTTGATTTTTTAAATTTATGGTGAAGGTATGTAATTGATTGCATCTATCAAATTTCGCGATTTGTTTGTATTATCTAACTTAGTGTCCTAGTTTTCAATTTAATTTATTGATACAGCTTTAATTATATTTGTAGGAATTTGTTTGTGGCTCTCCTGATGAAGGCGCTGTTTGCGCCGAAACGCGCGTCGAAGAACCATCGCATAGCCACTGTCTTTGTTTTTTCATTGTTGTTGGTCCTTTGTCATTATTATTCATTTAATTGTGATGTTTTGTGTATATTGTTGATTGGTAATTTAGATGTTGTTTATCTATGACATATATGTTTAATATGTTTCGTATGTATATGTCTTATGCACTTCTACCTTTTTAAATAAAAGACAAGAATAAAATGATGAGTTTTTAACATATTCGCTAGTGACACTGAGGGGCCGATTCCGATCTCGGCCGGTAGTGCTCCGAATCGGATTCGGTTTTACCGGATCCGATCCGGAGCCCTATTTTCCGACCGAGTCGTACGCGCGTCCGGGCGAGCGAGTACGATGCGTATTCGCCGACCGACTCGTCCGGTCGACCCGACCGCTCCGACCGACTGGTTCCCGGATCGTACCGCTCCGACCGACTCGCTCGGACCCGATCCGCACCGCGCAATGGAGACGTTTTCCGGCCGGGTAAGTACGATGCGCACCTCGACCGCTCCGACCGACTTGCGCCGTCCGACTCGAACTCGCTGTCGGAGCCGTACTTTGGGGGTCCGTGTCGGACCCCCTGTACGCGTACCCGTGCGAGGCGCACACAGGGGGACCCATGGGTCCCCCCTACCTGTGCGTGTACGCCGCGGAGCGCTCGCGGCGCACTCGCTGTAGGGGCGCCCTTGTCCGCCTCGCACCCATTGAGGCAATGGGAGCCCGCGTACGCGTTGTACGACCGGCTCCCATTGAGTTCAATGGGAGTCCGACCGACTCGTGTCCGGTGGCATACGAATGCATCGGACTCGTTCGGTCGGACTGCACGGGTCCGATTCGGTCGGAAATCTCTCCGAGGCCGGCTCGGTCGGAGAAATTACCGACACGAATCGGAATCGGCCCCTGAGTATTTTATATTATGTTTGGTTTTGCTTGAGTCAGTGATTAGAGTCTGACCTTTTTCATTGCCTAGGGATTTAACCTCAAAAGGACTCGCAGCACTGACCATAGTCACAAGCACCTCCCCTCACACCCCCCCTCAACACAAACTCCACAGAACCCACCTGGGAGAATGCAATGCCTCACATCCTAACCCAAGATCCCACAAAGAACCTCCACCCTGGGTAATGTAGTGTGAAGCACAGGGACACTCTTGGGACTTTTAGCCAAACAACTGCCAGGACAACACTCCCAGCCATCCTGTCAGCACAGGCAGCCCACCCCACAGGGAAGCAGAGTCAAAAGGAAGGAAGCATGGGCATGCTGGGAAGGGGGTGGAGGCAATAGCATGATGGGAGTCGTAGGCACAGCTCTACATCCCCCACCACATGGCCCAGCAAGCTCACACTCACGCATGCACATCCCACAGAGAGTGGAAAGGCCCATCAAAGATGTCTGACACTTTTGCTGTGTCGTGGGGAGCACAAGGGCATGCTGGGAACTGCACACCAACCAACAGCAGGACACCACTGTCAGCCATCTTGCCATTGCTCTCACACCCACACACACTGAACTCCCCACAAAAGCAAGTAAGTATGGGAATGCTGGCAAGTGGGGTGGAGGCAATAGCATGATGGGAGTCATAGTCACAGACATAGCTCACCCCCACAACTGTCCCATCAACACCACCCTGAACCATGCTCACATCACAGGGAGTGGATAAGAACTGACAAGATGGCTGACACTGGCTACTGCTGTGTGGAGCACAAGGGCATGCTGGGAACTGCACACCAACCAACAGCAGGACACCAATGTCAGCCATCTTGCCATTGCTCTCACACCCACACACACTGAACTCCCCACAAAAGCAAGTAAGTATGGGAATGCTGGGAAGTGGGGTGGATAAGGACTCACAAGATGGCTGACACTGGCTACTGCTGTGGGGAGCACAAGGCCCTGCTGGCAACTGTGCAACAACCAACAGCAGGACACCACTGACTGACATCCTGAGAGACAACTTCCACTCCCTGCAATGCAAGCACAGTCCATGGTGGGATAACTGACTGGCTGGGTGGGAAGGAGGGCCGGCTGTCAACCAAATACAACCAATGCAGACCATGTTAACACCCCAACAAATACATAGAAATGCCCAAATAATGCAGGACAATGTGCTACACCAATATCAACCCCTGACTGTGACGACTTAGGACAATGCAATGTACAGGCCTGCACCCAGAGGCACAGTCACAACTGTCAGGTGTGTCAACCATTGATGCCTGCAGAAACTTAACATACATTGTGTGTGTCTCCCAAAAACAGGTGATGATGGGGACACAGCAGCAGACGCTGAGGAGTCCCAGTCCCAGGCTCAAGAGGATGCGGAGCTCACTGGTGTCGTACAGCCTCTGCCCTCCTCGGACGAAGAAGACCAACCTGGCACATCCGGTGCATGTCAACATGCAGCACCAGCAGGACCACCAGCTGCAGCACCAGCAGGACCACCAGCTGCACCCCTGCACCCACCCCTCCAACGACTGTCACCACAAATACCATCCCTGCCGACATGGACAGAACAAGGAGCAACACCAGCACAGGGACCCTGGACCAACGTTGGGCCATGGACACCACCACCACCACCAACCCCCAAGGGGGACCAGTGTCATCTGTGCGTGCCAATGCACGCACTGCACATGTCGGCAGGGGTGGTGGGAGGGGTGGGAGACAGAGGTCGCTGCTTGCAGAGGTTGCTGGTGTGCATGATGACCCACAACTGGTACGCATAGCCGATGCGTACCAGTCCAGCACCGGAGATCTCAGCCAGGTAGTGGGGCTCCTCAGAGACATGAAACAGCAGCAGGCTGCCCATCATGCCCGCTTGGACTCACAGATGTCCCGCGTGGAGTCCAAGTGGGACGCACTGTAAGAGATGACGGCGGTGCACAGGGACATTTTACAATGCCTCCGCCAGATGAACAACAACCAGTCTACACCTCCCTGTGTGCCAACAACATCTGGTGCTGAACAAACTGCAACTGCCACAGGAAGGGAGGATGACTCTAGCGGAGAGTCCCCTGCACCGCAGCAGCCTGTACTTGAGGGGCCCCCCCCAAAGAAGAGGGGTCGTCCGAGGAGGGGCAAGTGAGAGGCCGATGGCCAAGTGCAACTCCCAGGAAGCCTGAACCTGTTCTGGATGTTCACCTTTGTGCACAAACTGTTCACCCTGTTGACGGCAACACAACTCCCACACATTACATGGGGAGTACAAGTTGGACCAATGTCTCAGACAACTGTGGCCCCGATACTGGGGATTTTGTCTACCAGGACTTTCAATTCACCTAGGAACTTCTGATTGCAAGATATATGTACAGCACTAACCATCCTATGCACTATTCACACAAATGTATCACAATAAACACACTAATACACCATACTTGCCTCTGTTGTGATTCCAACGTGGGTGCTGTCATGGTGATGATGAACTGCAAAATTACACTGTGTATGCGAACTGCAACAGCAAGTACAACACAGGCATGTGAGTAAAGGCAACGTGACACATATGAGGGAGACACACCACCAGGGCTACACAACACATACACACCTAGGCCATCTGACTCATTGCCTACACTGATGTTGCCAGGGAAGACGGTGCAATGCACAGACACCACACCTATTCCCAGTTGTAGTCAAGTAGCCCACAGGTGCAGTAAGCAAATGGCAGTCAAATGTGTGACCACAGACAACGCACAACACAAAGTGAAGCACAGGTTTATTACACAGTTGCAACATGTCGTAACCACTACAGATGCAAGGTAATCCCACCTGGCAGCGGGCACACAGTCAACAACTGTAGAAGGAAGGAAGTCCATGGGTGTTGCGCACATCACCTGTAGGGACACAACAGCTACCACCCTGGAAGTACAATCACGTCGTCGGTGGACACAGTTGACCAAACGAATCTGAAAGTACCCTGTGAAGGACAGAAATGACACACAGTCAAAAGCAATGGAGAACAGGCTAGAACAGCAAAACTCATGCCCTTACATGTTACAAGATACCCACCCAGAACCAAGTTAGCATGTCAACACTGTTGGGGAGTACAGACCACCTGTAAGCACACATCGCTACACACATCCAGTCAAGTAGCCCAAGGACACACTCCAACAGCACCAGAGCACCACCTACACATATCATGCCAACTCACATCATTGACATGACACCTCAGGATACTCACATTCAGCTAAAGAAGTTGGTGATGAGCTGTGTGCGGACATCACCCTTATCATCATCATCATCACTGGCATCGTGGTCCAGGCCAGGATCCTCTACAGGTGGCGGATGTTGGTCATTGTCATCCTGGATGAGAGGCAACTCCTTCCGCACTGCCAGGTTGTGGAGCATGCAGCAGACGATGATAATCTTGCACACTTTCGCTGGGGCATATGGGAGGGACCCTCCTGTCTTGTCCAGGCAGCGGAAGCGGCTCTTCAGGAGACCAAATGTCCGCTCAATCACTCTCCTGGTCCGACCATGTGCCTCATTGTAGCGCATCTGGGCTGGTGTCATAGGGTTCCTGAGGGGTGTCAGCAACCACGGCATGTTGGGGTATCCCGAGTCACCTACGGACAGACAAGTGCACATTAGCTGACTTGGAAAAGTGGGCGGAATACTACAGATCACACACAATGGCACAAAGTCAGTACACACCGACAAGCCAGGCACGCTGGTTCTGCATCTGTGCCATCATCCTGGGGATGCGACTACTCCTCATCACAAAGGCATCGTGTGCTGAACCAGGGAAAGGGGCACACACGTTTGTGATGGTCATATCCGCAAGACACACCACCAGTGCATTGACCGAGTGGTAGTGCTTGCGGTTACGGTAGGCCTGCTCCTGGGCCTGTGGTGGTACCAAAGCCACATGTGTCCCATCAATGGAGCCAATGACATGCGGCATCCTCCCCAGGGCATAGAAGTCACTCTTCACGTCAGTGAGTCGTTGCAGTCTAGGGAAATAGATGTACCGGTTCAGGAATAGCAACATTGCCTCCAAAACATCGCGGAGCACACGGCTCAACATGGTCTGTGACATCCCACCAGCAGTCGCCACAGTATGTTGGAAGGTACCGGTGGCAAACAAGTGTAGGGCTGCCATCACCTTCACCTTGGGGGTCAGCGCTGTAGGATACGGCCGGCCAGGCTGCAAATGTGGGGCCAACTGCACTGCCAAATCCTCAATCAGCTGCCTGGTGAAGCGGTACCGTCGGATGCTGTCCCGTTCCACCATCGTTGCCAGGTCTGGGAATGGTCGATGGACAGCAGGAGCCCTGCAGTGCAGAGGAGAAGAAAGCAAGATTGTCAGTCACCCCACATATGCGGCATTGAACACACTCAATATCACAACATACATCATCATGAGGCACAACTACATGAAGTGTGCAGTTCCGTAAGGACATGTATGGTACATACATGGCCAACATCTGTCATCACGGTTCAACAAGTGGCATCAATAAGTCCCAGGTTGGCCCATTGGATATCATGAGGCCGTGTCACAGTTCCCATCTCCTGCTGCCGTGTCACAATCACCCCCCACAGTGACATGTGAGGACAGATGTGCCCCAGGCATCACAGCTCAACGACAGGTACATTCCCAGGGACCCTGTATTGCCACATGGACACTGGCATTACATGGAGTATCAGGTATACACCACAGCAAAACAACCATGACCCCCACAGGTAGTGGTCCCACTTGCCACTGCAGGACAGACATGGACGTCTGTGACACACACACACGCACAACATCAAAGTCCATGCACACACAACGTGGATGTGGAGACTGCCTCCCATTGTGCACATGAAATCAGAGACATTGTAAACACTACATGCACACAGACTGTGGAGGACCATCACTATTGTGCCACTAGGACACCCTGGCTCAAACATACCGTCCCACATGGGACTCACGGGGTATGTGACATGACATACACATACACCACCGTGAAATGTGACCATGGCACATGCACAGATATGAACAGTTGCACATCACAGTGGTCATGTACACGTAACACCCAGGCTCCTGTCCCCATGAACACGTGCACAGCCTGGGGGTGGCTGCCCCCAGGTGACACCCACAGGACAACATGTACACCAACATACACACAATAGGAAATGCAGCCTTACATGCCTTATGATACAGTTTGGACAGGCTGTCGTGTTGTAGGTGTGCCCCTCACTCCCTGGGAGCTATCTGTGGCTGGCATATGTTCATCTGAGACAGGCATGGTGACATATGCCAGTCACTTGTACAGGGATGCGTTGAACAGCAATGGACCGATCGGTGCCCCCGGCCGGCCCATTGCATTCAATGTGTGCGGGTATGCGTTGTACCCCTGTACGCGTTGTACCGCAATGGACCGATCGGTGCCCCCGGCCGGCCCATTGCATTCAATGTGTGCGGGTACGCGTTGTACCCCTGTACGCGTTGTACCGCAATGGACCGATCGGTGCCCCGGCCGGCCCATTGCATTCAATGTGTGCGGGTACGCGTTGTACCCCTGTACGCGTTGTACCGCAATGGACCGATCGGTGCCCCCGGCCGGCCCATTGCATTCAATGTGTGCGGGTACGCGTTGTACCCCTGTACGCGTTGTACCGCAATGGACCGATCGGTGCCCCCGGCCCATTGCATTCAATGTGTGCAGGTACTCGTTGTACCCCTGTACGCGTTGTACCGCAATGGACCGATCGGTGCCCCCGGCCGGCTTATTGCATTCAATGTGTGCAGGTACGCGTTGTACCCCTGTACGCGTTGATCAGCAATGGACCGATCGGTGCCCCCGGCCGGCCCATTGCATTCAATGTGTGCGGGTACGCGTTGTACCCCAAGTACGCGTTGATCAGCAATGGACCGATCGGTGCGCACCCATTGACAATGGCCTAGCCTGGCAACGGACGCGTTTTCGAAATTCGAACGAGTCGGTTGCTGGAAATTCAGTTGGTCACCCACAACAATGTTGCAAAATCATGTATGTCATGAAGTTGAAGATTTGAAGGATGCTGTGGGCGTGTATTGGTGCTGCTATTCCATGGATTGGCCAGATTCAGAAGATGCAAACGACTTGGATCTATCACTTTGGACACATGGGACAGTATCTGCCTCTCCAGCACATATATATTGCTGGCTGTTCCCCTGAGAGCTCACATGCCTGCACTACATGCTCCAGGACGACATCTGCCACTGCACTGCTGCTGTCTCTGCCCCCTCTGGACCCTGCAATGGCACGTACTGTGGAGAGAGCCCCAGCCTTCAGCCTTGAGGAGAACCAGGCCCTGCTGGACAGCCTACTTCCACAGTACAGCAAGCTGTATGGGACACCAGGGGAGCAGGTGAGTGTTCTGTGCACTGCCTTTCTGAATGTGCATTTTGTCTGACTAGCAAGGCTGAAAGTCTGCACGCCACTGGCTAGCAGGCTCACTGAGTAGTTGTCACCCCCCATAGTGTGTAGTGACATGCACTGGACAGGTATGGTGCAGTGACAGTGCATTTGAACAAGGTTTTACTTCCCATGCAATGATACAATGTAGTGACTTCTGGCAAACTGTCCATGAGCAGCGTTGCACTGCCTGTGTACATCATGTGCCCCTGTGATTGAGACATGTATATACAACTGTGTCATGCACGGATATGTTGCATGTGTAGTAATGGCCTTTTCACTTTGTCATCCTGACAGGTTAATGCCCATCGGAAGCAGGAGATCTGGAAGGACATCGTCCGGGCTGTCCGGTCCGTGGGGGTCTACAAGCGCCGGATCCGCAACTGCCAGAAGAGGTGGCAGGACCTTCGGGGCTGGACCCGGAGGATTGCACGGGTCCAGCTGAAGCTGTCGCCTCCTCGCAGGAGGGGCGGAACACGGACCCTGACCCCCACATGCTCCAGATCCTGGCGGTGGTGTTTCCAGACCTGGATGGGCAGCTGAAGGCCAGACAGCAGCAAGGAGGGGGTGAGTCAAAGACTGCACTGTGAACTCTGTATTACATGCTATGTGCCCTCCTCTGGCCTGGTTAAACTGCCACAGTACAGCAGTCATGTTGTCCAGGAGCCATGTCCCTCTATTGTGCACTGCCCACTCCTCATCTGATACCCAGGTGTGGCCCTTACATTCAGGGAATTGTGTCACTTGGGACTGTGTCCTTGCAGTTTGCTTCACTCAAGGTGGGGGACAGCATCTGTTTCCCTAACTCTGTTGTGGGCATCATGGGTGGGTCCATTGTTCACACAACGCCTGTGTTCGGACATGTAATCTGCGTGTTGCTTTGATATGCGGTCCACTTGCTGAGCTGAGCCACCACATGTGCCTGGGGTATGTGGCACACGCCCATGCAGCGGGTGGGAACAATGTTTGGGCCCCAGGAGTGTGCAGATTACGTGTGTCACACATACATAGCCAGCTATCCACTGTCCAGGGCTCATCCCTCATTCATGTGGGGCAGGACAGTCATGCCTACTCCAGGCCATGCAATGCACTCTGTACTCCCACTCCCGTGTATCAGCTGACACATTGTGCGCAGTGATTTGACCCCTCAGGTGTCTGCCTCTGTGTCAGTGTGCTGTGGATTTGTTGCCAGGACTGCTGGGGTGTTTCTCGGTAGGGGCTCAGCATGCCACTGGAGATGTGACCATAGGAGACGATACTTGTGTGTCACATAGGTGTTTGATCAGCTGCCCGTGCAGACTGGGGTATGCGAATGTGGAGTTCAGGCAGCTGTTTCCCATCCACAGCAGATTGTGAGGGGCTCAGGTTCAGAGGGTAGTGTCACAGGTCTCCCATATGTCCAATCGGTATGACCTGGACAGATGAGGGTTAAGATGATGTGTTGTGTGGGGGATGTACATCTGCACTTGTGCAGCTCCAGGACTTGCATTCCCCATGACCTACTATTGTGACACAGTGCAGAGTGTTGTTGTCTGGCTGCCAAGTCATACATCACTGAGACAGTGATGTATGACTTAGCAGTCATGCCTCCGCCATGGCATGTGTCTACTTATTGGTGATCCTGCAGGGGAGTGACATGTGCTACATGCACACCATTGTGGCGATGGCTATCAGGACATGGGTGCATCATGGTGTCTGTCGCTGGTATGCATCACATGCATTTCCTATTTGACTCTGGGCATCCCTTTCATCCGGAAACCTGTACTGACTCAGTGGCAAGAGTTGTGATGTGTGCATGTCCACATGCTACACCGTGTCCTCTGCACTGTCCAACTACTGTGTAGTTGGTGCATGTGTCCACACTGGGGTGTTGCTATCCAACAGACACCAGACAGATGGGTGCAAGGCCATGTGGGATGTGAGTGCCATGGTTGGCATCAGACTGACAATTGGCTTCTCCTGTTCAGTTAGGGCACTTTTAGCAATGTACAACTAATGATGCCAGGGCTTGCTATGTAATGTGCTGTGCTCACAGTGGTGTGTGCGTTTGGTGCAGGTGACTGATGTCTGTCTGTTTCCCCATTGTTTGCAGATACATCCACGGCCACGGAAGGGGACAGCTCCACGGACCAGGAGGAGCCGGAGAGCCAGACTGGGTCAGCAGCCGAGGAGTGGTCGGAGGGACCCAGTGGCACGGAGGGCGAGGGGAGCCACACCGAGGAGTCCTCAGCACCATCCACCTCAGCTGAGGACCAGAGCAACTCGGAGGATGACTCCCTTATGGAGGCGGGTGTCAGCAGCGACCACACCCCAGCTAGTGTTGCTGTCCCCGCCACCACCAGCACCACCACCGCCCTCCCATCGGCTCCCATTCCCCAGGTCCGTGGAGGTTCCCATGTTCGGGAGCGTGTCTCCTTTGGGCCAGGCACCGCACCCCCTGCCCCTGTGTCCCCTGCTGCCCTGAGTGAGGAGTCTGTGTACCTCCTTCGCCAGCTCCATGTAGGGCAGACAGCCATGCTGAGTGTCCTCCATGCGCACACCGCTCTGTTGACTCAGCTGGTGTCGTTCATGGAGGGCATGTCATCGGGCATGTCTGACCTACAGAGGGGCAATAGGTCCATGGACTCCTCCCTGACGGCAGCAGTGTCCCTCCTCAGACAGTCCCTCACCCCTCCTGCCTCTGCTCCATCCACACTCCCCAGCACCTTACCCGTCCCAAGCACACACACACCGGCGCAGGCACACACCAGCACACACACATCCAGCACACAGACACACACGCCACAAACAAAACGCACAAGCACGCACAGTCAGGGGACTGAAACCAGACTCACAGGGGATGGGGCCCTGGAACACACACACGCATCCACGAGCACTGCGCAGTCCTCAGTTGCCTCTCCCTCCAAAGCACCCTCCCTTGCCTCACCTGCAACCCCAAAGACCCAGCGGCTCTTCCTCAGTGACCTCGGCCTCTTCCCCTCCGATCCAGCTGATACAGCATTCAGGGGGAAGAGGAAGCCCACCCACACGGAGCAGAGTGCCCCTCGCCCCCGGACACCCTCCCCCAGGCACAGACAGACTGAGGCCCCCACCCGCAAGTCCCCCGGAGTCGTAAGAGCAAGACCCCGCCGCCGCCCTGCAGCTCAGGCACCAGGTCTCCTTCCTCCATCCCTCAGGCCCCCACTCCACAGGTGCCCCCACCACACCCTGCCCCAGGTTCCCCCACCCACAGATATACCATCCCCAAGAGGATCCGGCCTTCTCCCCCTGCCACTTGCTCTCCCGGCACCACACCCCCCGCTGCGCTTGTCTGTGCCACTGATGTGGTGAGGGTGTCCTCCCCTCTGTCCAGCCCACCTTGCCTGTTCCCCATTCTCCTCCCCTGGTGGTAGGCACTGCAGTGGAGTCCACTACCACCCTGTCTGACTTGGGCACTGCAGTGGCGGACCTGTCCACTCCATCTGCAGGGTCCACTGCAGTCGTGCCGGCACCCACAACATCTGAGTCATGCCCCCCAGTTGTGCCGGCACACACCATGTCAGACACCTCCACTGCAGTTGTCAGTGGCTCTCCAGCACCCACCACCCCTTCCCTGCTTCCTCCTGGTGAGCCCTGATCCTGTCCCTGCGGTGCCTGGCCTGCCCACCCGGTTGCCGCTCCTAGTGGATTGTCCCTGGTTTTGTGCAGGCATGCGTAGGGTGACATCTGCCACTGTCACCCTGTTTGGACTTTGACAATGGACTGGCCATTGGCCTTTGTGTTTTTTCTGGACTTTCAGTTTTCATTACACACATCTGCTGAATAAAGCAACTTTCTGTTCTCTAGTGCTTATGCTTCTGATGTACATGTTGTTGATGATGCTAACCATGCCCTTGCTGCAGTGATGGTGATATTTGGTCTCATGATAATGAAGTGTTACTGTGCAGGAAACCATGTGGTCCAGGGGAATGTGTCCTATCCTGTGGTGTATCCATGTCATCCATAGCAGCATCTGAGGGTGTCATGTGTTCAGTATTTGGCAATGGGATTTCCTACTTACATTAGCAATTTCACATCTGTGGCTTCCACCCCTGCACATCTGTTGTGCCTGCCATTGTTCAATTCGTCTACTTCCCTGACCGTGTGGCCATCTCCACTGGACATGCAGGTTTGGGCATCAATGGGGAAGGACTCATCTGTGTTGTCAGTGCAACATTGCTATACAAGTGTGTTGGATCTGTGCTGATGATTTCGTTGGCACTTCCATGACCAGGCTGATGTGACGGGAGCCTTCATTTGGTGCTAATTGTTGATTGTGTGACCAAGTGCTCAGCTGACATGATGGGGCCCTACTGAGGCAACATATGGCACAGCTTTCCTCACACAGGAGTGGAGTCCCCTCATGGCAGTGTGTACTCCTGTGACATTGCCTGCGCCCAAGGTGTGTGTTGTATGAGCATGTCTGTGTGTTCACTTCCGTTTAGCTGTGCATGCTGTGATCCCTAGTGTTGTACCTGTTTGTGATGCTTGCTGAGTTGACCTATGTTCCCCCAAAGTCTTCTCCCTGGGTTCTCTGTGATGTGGGTGCATGGCACATTACTGGTCATCAGGGTGTCACCCATAGGTGTGTTTGCTGTCAGGGCTGAGTTTGTGTGCAGACGCAGATGGGTCACAGTCAGGTTTCCCCTTGGCACTTGTTGTTTGCCCCTGTCATGTTATTTCCAGTTTGTGTTATCTTTCAGTGATTGTGACACGTTGTGTGTGTGACTGCTGGCACTCCTCAGGGTCCGGGCTGCAATGTTGGTTGTTGTCTATGTGTGTTCTTTGTGGGTGACCTTGGCTTCTTCATTGGTGTGTGACTGTGGCTGGGATCCCATTGGTTGGTGTGGTATTGCCGTCATGTCCATGTACAGCGTAGTGTGCAGTGTGTCAGACATTCAGGAGTCTTGTTGAGTGGCCATGTGTGATGTGTTTCTGCACCTTGGTTCCCACCCACCACCCTGGAATAGTCATGGGTGCATGTGCAATGTCACCAGTGCATGTGTGCTTCACTGCTGCACATTGTTGGAGGTCGAGGGGTGTGGTGTTGAGTGTGTGCAGATGAGAGTTGTTGCCCGGCTAGGCCCCTGCCTCCATGTTGGCCTTGGCTTACTGGCCGTGCTGATTGATTTGTGCTTGTGTAGGTGTGATGGTAGTTTGTTGCTCAGGACACATGACTGTGGTTCACAGTGTGAACGACATTTAGCTTTGTCATCACAGTGGGATTGTAATGCAGCCCAGGGTCACCACATTGTGGGTGCCCTGGGGGTAGTGCTGTGGTGTGTCTGTGTCTTGCTGTGTCAGTTGCTGTTCCTACGTGCCTGTGTGACATGTGTGATTTGTGCTCCCTCTCATCTGACAATGCCTGCTTGCCCACATAGGGGATTTGGATCCATGAGTTACCTTTGTGTGGCACTGTATGCACATCTGTATGATTGGTATTCAGGTCTCCTCATGTGTTGTGTGGTTGCCTGGGGACACTGGCACCCCCCTCACCTGTTGTGTATGATGTGCAGTGTGGGTCTGCCTGTTTGTGTTTGTGCATCTGCACCACTGCATTGGCATATCTTGGGTGTGCCATTGGCTGTATGTAGTTTGGTGGGTTTCCCCTGCTGTCCCTGGGACTCCTAGGTCATCGGTCAGCACAATGATCATGGTTTGTGTGTCCCATTGCTGCCATGGTATGGTATCTGTTCACCTCACATCTACAGTCTCCACAGAGTATCTGCATTTGTATGCCCATTGGTGCAAATATGTGGGTCTGCATTCAATCAATCAATCAATCAATCACAGAATTTGTAAAGCGCGCTACTTACCCGCGAGGGTCTCAAGGCGCTGGGGAGAAAAAAAGGGGGGGGGTGCTGCTACTGGTCGAACAACCAGGTCTTGAGTAGCCTCCTGAAGGTCAGCAGGTCTTGGGTCTGTCGTAGGCTTAGTGGAAGGGTGTTCCAGGTCTTGGCGGCGAGGTGGGAGAAGGATCTGCCGCCGGTGGTAGTTCTTCGAATGCGAGGGACGGTGGCGAGGGAGAGGTCGGCGGAGCGGAGTTGGCGATTGGGGACGTAGAAGAGGAGTCGTCTGTTGAGGTAGGCTGGGCCAGTCTTGTGGAGTGCCTTGTGTGCGTGGATGAGGAGTTTGAAGGAGATTCTCCTGTCGACGGGGAGCCAGTGCAGGTTCCTCAGGTGGGGGTGATGTGGCTGTGGCATGGTACATCGAGGATCAGGCGTGCGGAGGCGTTTTGTATGCGTTGCAGTCGCTTGATGAGCTTGGCCGGGGCTCCTGCGTAGAGGGCGTTCCCATAGTCAAGTCTGCTACTGACGAGGGCCTGGGTGACTGTTCTTCTTGTGTCTGTCGGGATCCACCTGTAGATCTTGCGAAGCATGCGGAGGGTGTTGAAGCAGGAGGATGAGACTGCGTTGACTTGCCTGGCCATGGAGAGCGTTGAGTCGAGGATGACTCCCAGGTTGCGTGCGTGGTCGGTGGGTGTCGGGGCTGCTCCCAGCGTCGTTGGCCACCAGGAGTCGTCCCAGGCTGAGGGGTTGGAGCCGAGGATGAGGACCTCTGTCTTCTCCGTGTTCAGTTTTAGTCGGCTGATCTTCATCCAATCGGCGACGGCCTTCATTCCTTCATGGAGGTTGGATTTGGCGGCGAGGGGGTCCTTGGTGAGGGAGAGGATCAGTTGAGTGTCGTCGGCGTAGGAGATTATGTTGAGGTCGTGCTGTCTGGCGATGCGTGCGAGCGGGGCCATGTAGGTGTTGAACAGTGTTGGGCTGAGGGACGATCCCTGGGGCACGCCGCAGATGATCTCGGAGGCTTCGGATCGGAATGGTGGGAGGCAGACTCTCTGGGTTCTGCCGGTGAGGAAGGAGGTGGCCCATTCCAGGGCCTTGTCTCGGATCCCTGCGTCGTGGAGGCGTGCGCGTAGAGTGCGGTGGCAGACAGTGTCGAAGGCGGCGGAGAGGTCCAGCAGGATGAGGGCTGCGGTCTCGCCGTTGTCCAGCAGGATCCTGATGTCGTCGGTGGCGGCGATGAGGGCAATCTCAGTGCTGTGGTTGCTGCGGAACCCCGATTGGGATGGGTCCAGGATGCTGTTTTCTTCGAGGTATCGGGTTAGCTGTTTGTTGACGATGGTCACTTCTGTCATTGTGTCATTGATGTATGTTGACTGTGTCAGCCCCCATGGGTGTTGTTTGTCTGCACATGGCCAAAGGTATGTCTTATTTGCACTGCAGTATTTGCCTCCCCCAATCTATGTTGCAATGGGACACATGCACTACTTTGCCACTGATGTGTTTTATGTTCTGTGACCAGGAATCATCCATGCAGTTTGGCAGTTGCAGCTTTTTCTTTGTCAACACTTACATTTTGGTCACTGTGATGATGGGGGTTTGGACCCCATTGCCACAATGTTCAAAATGTGCTTCAGCTATGGACCCCACACTTACCTTTTGGTCACTGTGATGATGGGGGTTTGGACCCCATTGCCACAATGTTCAAAATGTGCTTCAGCTATGGACCCCATACTTACCTTTTGGTCACTGTGATGATGGGGGTTTGGACCCCATTGCCACAATGTTCAAAATGTGCTTCAGCTATGGACCCCACACTTACCTTTTGGTCACTGTGATGATGGGGGTTTGGACCCCATTGCCACAATGTTCAAAATGTGCTTCAGCTATGGACCCCACACTTACATTTTGGTCACTGTGATGATGGGGGTTTGGACCCCATTGCCACAATGTTCAAAATGTGCTTCAGCTATGGACCCCACACTTACCTTTTGGTCACTGTGATGATGGGGGTTTGGACCCCATTGCCACAATGGTCATGGCCTGCTTGCATTGTGGGGGCCACACACATATATGTGTGGCACATGTGATAGGGGGTCACATTGTATGTTCAAAGTCATGTTCAGTGTTGTAGGCATTTGACACAGTCTACACACGCTTGTCATGGTGTTGGGGGATGTCTTTTTCTTGCATTCCCTAGGTTGTGGTGTGCTGGTTGTGTCATGCATTGTCCATCCTATGAGTGGGGGTGGTGTTGGTGGTAGGCATCCAGCCCCCCATGGGTAGAGGTGGTAGTAGTGACAGGCATCCAGCCCCCTGGGTAAGGGTGGTAGTGGTGGTAGGCATCCAGCCCCCCTGGGTAGAGGTGGTAGTAGTGGTAGGCATCCAGCCCCCCCTGGCTAAGGGTGGTAGTGGTGGTAGGCATCTGGCACCCCCATGGCTAAGGGTGGTAGTAGTGGTAGGCATCCAGCCCCCCTGGGTAAGGGTGGTAGTAGTGGTGGGCATCTGGCACCCCCATGGCTAAGGGTGGTAGTAGTGGTAGGCATCCAGCCCCCTTGGCTTAGGGTGATAGTAGTGGTAGGCATCCAGCCCCCCCTGGGTAAGGGTGGTAGTGGTGGTGGGCATCTGGCACCCCCATGGCTAAGGGTGGTAGTAGTGGTAGGCATCCAGCCCCCCCTGGGTAAGGGTGGTAGTAGTGGTGGGCATCTGGCACCCCCATGGCTAAGGGTGGTAGTAGTGGTAGGCAACCAGCCCCCTGGCTTAGGGTGATAGTAGTGGTAGGCATCCAGCCCCCCTGGGTAAGGGTGGTAGTGGTGGTGGGCATCTGGCACCCCCTGGCTAAGGGTGGTAGTAGTGGTAGGCATCCAGCCCCTCCTGGGTAAGGGTGGTAGTTGTGGTAGGCATCCAGCCCCCTGGGTAAGGGTGGTAGTAGTGGTGGGCATCTGGCACCCCCTGGCTAAGGGTGGTAGTAGTGGTAGGCATCCAGCCCCCCCTGGGTAAGGGTGGTAGTAGTGGTAGGCATCTGGCACCCCCCTGGGTAAGGGTGGTAGTAGTGGTGGACATCCAGCCCCCCCTGGGTAAGGGTGGTAGTGGTGGTGGGCATCTGGCACCCCCATGGCTAAGGGTGGTAGTAGTGGTAGGCATCCAGCCCCCCCTGGGTAAGGGTGGTAGTAGTGGTGGGCATCTGGCACCCCCATGGCTAAGGGTGGTAGTAGTGGTAGGCATCCAGCCCCCCTGGCTTAGGGTGATAGTGGTGGTAGGCATCCAGCCCCCCCGGGGTAAGGGTGGTAGTGGTGGTGGGCATCTGGCACCCCCCTGGCTAAGGGTGGTAGTAGTAGTAGGCATCCAGCCCCCCCTGGGTAAGGGTGGTAGTAGTGCTGGGCATCTGGCACCCCCATGGCTAAGGGTGGTAGTAGTGGTTGGCATCCAGCCCCCCTGGCTTAGGGTGATAGTAGTGGTAGGCATCCAGCCCCCCTGGGTAAGGGTGGTAGTGGTGGTGGGCATCTGGCACCCCCTGGCTAAGGGTGGTAGTAGTGGTAGGCATCCAGCCCCCTGGGTAAGGGTGGTAGTAGTGGTGGGCATCTGGCACCCCCATGGCTAAGGGTGGTAGTAGTGGTTGGCATCCAGCCCCCCTGGGTAGGGGTGGTAGTGGTGGTGCGCATCCAGGCCCCTGTGTGCATATGTGGCATTGGTGATGGGCATCCCGCCCCTATGGTGCTGCTGTTGCTGGTGTAAGTAAATTCTGCATCCCTCTGTGTGTGTGTGATGTGTCGTGTACGTGTTGTATGTTTTTGTGGTTGGTGTCTGACTTACCTTCTGCGCCGTACGCGTCCGTGCCTGTTCCGGTAGTAAATGTAGAATATTGGTAGGATCTGGACGAAGGGATTCATGGTTGGTTCGTGTCGTTCGTCTTTCTCGTTGCTTCGCGTCGTCCTCGTCGCTGGCGTGTTCGCCTCGTAGCCGTGGATCGTGTTGTGGCGCGAATCGGAGCTTATGTGCGCCTCTCCCGGAAGCTTTGACGTGCCGGACGTAGCGACGGGTTCGGCGCGTACGGAAAGCGCATCGTACTTGTTCGGCCGGACGGGGCTGCATTTTCCCTTCTGTGCGATTCGATTCTGCGTTTACGGATTCGCCTCGGTCGGAGAACAGGACCTGGATTGGGTGAGTACGACTCGGCCGGATTCTGTGCTGTTGTGCGCATCGTACTTACTCGTTCGGAATGATGTACGGATCGGTCGGGAAACAGGCATTCGCATGGCTTTTTTCCCGACCGAATGGTATTGGGTGCGCCTCCGACCGAGATCGGAATCGGCCCCTTAGTGTTTATATTTTTAAGCTATTATTTTATGTTGTTTTTAAAGTGTATATCAATTGTTATTTATTTTATTATTTTAACATTTAATGTTTGATATTGTTCATTGTTTTATTATTTTATAATGTTATTTATTTACTTATTTTTATTTTGATATGTTCCGTATACTGGGGAATGAATGGGTAGTGATATATTACAAATAGCTTCATTTTAATTAAATAAAGTTGAAAAGAATCATGCTAAAAATAGTTTATTACTTTTCTTTTATGCTTAAGTGTTATTTTGGTTGGGGTGAGTGATTAGTTTAACTATTTATTTAATTTAAATGGATTTAATTAACTTAAAAATAATTGTGCACAATTCTGATATTTATTTATTTTTAAAATTCATTTTATTTTTAACAAATCAATATATTTAGGATTTCTAAACTTTTTCTTTGCTTTTATTAAATAATTTTTTTATGTTGTATTTGAACCCTCCCAATGTCTGCACTTCCCCAAACGTTTGTTAGACTTGAGCTAGGATAGTAAATTTGACCCCAATGTATGCACTTTCTCCAATATTTGTTAGACTGGAGTTAAATAGTAAATCTGCACGCCCTCCCAATGTATGCATGTTCCCCAGTGTTTGTTAGACTGGAGTTAGAGCAGTAAATCTAATACTCTGCGCCCCCAGTTGCACTTTCACCAATGTTTGTTAGACTGGAGTTGGAATAGTAAATCAGACCCTCCCTCAATGTATGGACTTTCCCCCAATGCTTGTTAGATTGACGCTATAACAGTGATTCTGAGTTATCTTAAGTATGCACTTACTTCAGTGTTTGTTAAAATGAATTTCATAAATTTGCCCCCCCACACAATGCATTCATTTTCCCCAGTGTTTGAATGACTGTTGTTAGAGTAGTGTATTTAAATTTATTTTTCTTTATTTTTTTAATATGGTTGGATTAGAGTTAGGCTAATAACAATTACTGCTGCAATGTAAGAACGATGACAGGTGACAATTAAAGTCATTTTGTTCAGGAAGAACCATTTTCTTATTTTTATTTAAACTATCCTTTTTTGGTAACGAAACCAAACAGCAATGGCTCAGTGTGATCAATGCATAAATCATCATAATCAAGGTACATGGTTCATGGTACATAGGGGGCACTAATTCATTTACATATTCGAGATAAGATGAAGAAACATTTTGATGCTCCGCGTCATTATATTTCTTACATCATGGTCACAACGTTTGTCTAGGGTGTCTTTCCACACATTACTCCATTTTCGAAGGGGTAATTGAGCCCAGACCTTCCAGAATACCTCCCCCAGCTTGCAGTTTCCACGTACCTCACCTCAGACCACGTAAGTATCCTCAGTCCAGGAGGATCTCCCCGAGGTCCTCACAAGTGATGATGCTGTGGGAACTGGCTCCTCTTCCACCTGGTCTAGCATCACCACCCTAGTCCCAGGCCCCTTTCTGCATTCTCATCTCTAAGAACCGTATGCAATCTCCTTTCCTCAGCAACGGCCCACATTCTCAGGTCTGCTTGCTATTTTTCCAGGGGGGGAGAAGTCAATGAATGGCACTCTGGCGCTTGGCCTGGAGTCGCCCCAATAATGCAAACCTATTACACATTTTTGCATCCTGCTTTGGCGGTACTATTAAGCTGAGTATTCAGTGTTTAACTGTCAGCTGTAGTCCGGGCACAGAGGAAGGACCTTCAACATACCAGGGACCCCTTTGTGAGCACAGCCAAAAGATGTGATACATGTGCCGAAAGCCTAGCTCCACTCTTTCATATGTGAATCTCAAGTAGAGTCAGACTGAGCTACTGCTAGATAAGCATTTACCCGTGAACATTTGTAGATTCTGGTAGCCTGCTTCTGCTGTTCCAGAGTATTATTTCTACAGACTTCTGGAACATGGGATTTCACTAAGCTTCTCCTAGTTGCCAATCTCTCTGATCTGACCCCATTAAGGCTGCGAAGCTCTGCAACCGACTGATGCAATATATCTACTCTGCCCTGTCTCCCATGTTTCAATGCCATCTATCCTTCCTGCACCACAAAAGCCTAACATCTCATTCTTCTTCATCATCTGCCTTCCTCCACCTCCCTATGCCTCTAACCATCCCATAGCTACACTGTCTAGCCCCTCCCACCATACTAACAACACCACCAGTCTATTTGTCCTGTCACACGCCCACCTCAAACACTATCTCCCAAAACCTATTATGTGTTCTCCCACCCTGTCCACTCAACCTATACACACTCCACCCTCTCAGTCAGTGATACTCAAAGTATGGCCCGGGGCCGCATGCGGCCCTCCTGACCTTTTTCATGTGGCCCGCTGGGCAACAGCAGCACTGGGCTGCTGTTTACTGGACTCAGCACTAACATTAAAAAATATATTAAATAAACAACAAGCATTTATTTAAATGTTCATTTCAGTTAAAGAAAGGAAGTAACTAGGGTGTACAGCATCCCAGGTTGTACAGTTCCACATTGTGCAATTCAGTTCAGCCACTAGATGCACATGCTTTGCTTCCCCTACACCCCCCTTACTCCACCACCCTTCTGGCACTAGTGCGGCCCTCGGTCACACCAAAGACCAAGTACCCATGCTCCAAGTGTTTCAGAGTATGCATTTCAACCATCCTAATTGTAAATCTTTCCCCCTTCCTTTCTTACTCAGACTTTTACACTCCAATGCATCGAGCCTCACATTAACCCCCCCCCTTCATCTGCCTGTACCCCTCATCTAATACAACCACATAATTCTGTTCTCTAATTCTCTTCACATCAAGGCTATATCTTCCTTCATCCACTCTCCCTTTTGTCATTACACTAACATCACCCTTGTCAACAACTATCATATACTTGACATCACTCCATCTGACTCACCCTTTCTACCTCCAGCCATTCCAGTAAAATTGCTACTAATCATGCTAAAGTCTGACCTGAACCCTTCCTTACCTTTAAATCCTTGTTCCATAGCTACCTATAACCTCACTATATTCGCCCATCAAACATTAAAATCCCTTCCACAAATTCTTGTGAATGTTAGATCAATTAATAATAAAGATCAACATAAAAATCAACTCCACATGTATAATCTTATTTTGGAATCATGACTTGTCCTGCTATTTTTGACAAAAATGTGAATAAGTGATAGTGGGCTACAAATTTTAAAAGAAACCATTCCCAATGCATATAGGATACTGCAAAAGAATTTCCCAACCCAAAAAAACTTGAGGGAGGGCTAGCCATTGGTCTACAAAAAAGCCCTTCAGGCCAGACAAATTGAGATCATTCTCCATAACCAACTTTTACTTCATTTCCTCTTTTATCTACAGACTGCCTTCCTACAATAGCATTCACTGAACCGTTCTTGTGCTTCATTGTTGAAATCATCTTAAAGTACTCAAACCTTTACATTCCTCTATATATCAACATGTAGTTTGATAAATAAAACTCACACCAAACTGAACTTCTTGTCTTCAATTAATCTCCTGCAGCTAATCACTGTGCCCACCCACACATCAGGATATAAAAAAAAATATGTGGCTGCCCTAACAAAGTTGCAGTAACTGAAGCCCACCCCATCATCTGGATGAATGATCGTGTGATTTCTTTCAACCCCCTCCACTACATTATCACTAAGAGTTTGTCAGCCTCCTTTCCAACACATAACCATTAGATCATGAAAGAAACTGGATCTCTCCAAATTTACCTCTGCCCTACCGACCTCCATAAGCACCAACACTGCAATAACAGTTTAATAGTTGTACTTGGACTTACAAGCATCTTTCACAAACTTATACCTTTATGTTCTATCACAACAAACAACCAGTCCAACGTTCCTGGCTGGTTGACTGTGTAAGTAAAATTTCTGAAAGCAAACAGACACTCAAAAGTTAACACTACAGTGCCATTCTAGAATCTTTAGGTGACTATAAAAAAAAAACTTTGGAGGTTAACTTACAGAAACTCTAACACTTCAGTGCCACACCAGAATCTATAAGGCGACCATACAGAAAGCACAAAGCAAAACTACTCCCTCCGTGCCTCGGTAACAGCCTGCCCCACAGAGAATTGATTGACTCTGGAAAAGGAAGTTCTGGCTCTGGGAACTTAATAAAATGAATAACTACTTCAAAACCCCAAATGCACTGTCTTCAAAGTTGCCAACTCAAAGATAATTTGTGATTCTCAGGCTAATTACTTGATTAAAATAGTACAAGTTCTCAAACTCTACTTTGAGAAGACAAAATAGAAAATCTTAGACATGTTACTCAAGCCTCAGCCTGTCAACAAATCAAATCTTTTGTGAAATGACTCGTTTGAAGCTGTTTACACTGGACGACTTCACCAGGGAAATAGGATTGTTGCACAACTGAATTCCCAGAGGATCAATGCCTAGCTCATATATTCAAGGGTATATTGTTCAAATGATGTGTTGCCATCCTGGCCATTGTTATAATTAAGCATTCCTTAGGGACAGGAACCTTCATAAGTGGACTCAAGCTAACAATATCAAACTTTTTTAAATATATGTTTATAAGAATTTTTCATAACAAAACACAAAAGGCTTTTGTAAAATTGTCTCCAATTATATACGTGAACTATTGAGGCATGTCTAATTTTCACAATCTGAGACCAACTTGCAAATTTAGAATGAACAAAAAGCAATTTGCATTAGAACTGGATCATACTTTGAGCAAACCCTCACGGCTCAAGCTTAATTCGGTTAACTCAAGTATGTCCCCCCTCCATTCAGGTACTGAACAAGCATTCTCTCTACAGCCTGATACATTATTGCACTGGGCATCATCCACCTTTAAGTATTTAGGAATTATAATCTATCACTGTGAGAAAGAAAGGTTTAATGGCAGTCTGATGAGAGCCATGTCAGATCTCCAGATCAAAGTGACTCTCTGGCAGCATTGCCACTTTCATTCGTAGGACTTGTGCCTTTAACTGGAATGATTACACTTCCTCTTCTTCTCTTATTTTGTCACTATATCAGGGGTCCTCGTGAAATGTTTTCTTCCAACTGTGAACAATGATATTGCAGCTTATATTGAATGGCAAGAGGGAGAGAGCTACACTGGCAAAAGTTAATGTTTCTGAGGGTGGTCGGAGTGCCTCTGATTTTGAACGGACATAGTGCAAGGCCCAGGTACAAGGGGTGGCTAGGTGGGTTGCACACAACAAACACGATGAGGCTCAATACAAAGAACACCCACTGCAACCAATAATAGCACCGGATAGTGCACAATCCTGCATGTGGCACGTAATTGCTGTGAGAGATGCTGTGTAATGCCAAGCTGTAAAATGTCTTTTGCTTTGAACATGCCTCTCCAGTGCCTCCCTGGGTTTAAGGGGGCTCCAGCGAGAGGTTGTGAGGAGATTGGGCCTGCAGCTATAATAAATTGTGTTGGCACACTATAGGAGGATAAATACTTTTCTCACAATTCAAAAAATCAAATAGACATTCAACTCGCCAAAATGACTGTTTTTAATGAATGCCCATTTTACTAATATAGGCCCCATTAAGATGAGGGTCGGAGGCTTACCGACGCTCATAGCGGTTTCAGTTTCGACCATCGCATTACAATGGAGGCAGTCAAAACTGAAACTGTCCGGACATTCCGGCTGGACTCCGACGGGCTCAAGGAGCCCGTCAGCCTGTCGGAGACCGGCATGTAACCCCAATGGACGGTGTTCTCGCCATTGGGATTACGATGCCGGATTATGGCAGGCTTTCCATGTTGGGCTTTCTGACATGGAAAGCCTGTCGGAAAGCAACATTGGGGGACCCTAGCAGGGCCCCCTTAACCCTGTGGCCTCCGGTTGGGGGCACCTATGGTGCCCCCTGTGAATCCCCGTGAGGTGCCTGCCATACGGTGCACAGATTCACTCAAGCTCCCATAGGGAAATGGGAGTTTGCCACCGCACCATGTGCGGTCACATTTTAATTATGTATGCGGAATCGCCGACCAGTGGTCGGGCGGTTCCTATACCAATACGGTGTCGGGCGGACGCAAGTCTTCCCGACATCGTAATAAGGCCCTTAGTGTCACAGCGGACCTGGGGGTGTGGAAATACTGAACCACTGAGAACAAGACTATACAATACTTCTGACATAGGGTAAAGGAAGGAAGCTATAACTCAACACTAGCTAGCTATGAGAGATACTATTGACAGTACAGTTGATGACATACGAACTACGTGAGGAGGAGACTTGAAACTAGAACTTTGACAATGACTGAGATTGGGCTAAGGGATACACAGGGCAAGTATCCCAACAACGCCACTTTCAAACTAGTACTTATTCAGTTATACTCACCAAACCAACGAATTCTGTAAAATGTATGCAAATATGTCTGGCGAGTGCTTCATATTACTGCTGCTTTTTTTCAAATGGCTTGGGTTTGCCGTGTCCTGGGAATGTTTTGGAGACTGGTAACTCTTAGACCTGATATTCCTGGTGTGCTCTTCTCCCAAGCGTTTTGTCTTCACTTCTCCTGTTGTGCTGAATTCGTTTTTGTTGGCTTTTAGGACTCTGTGCACTTTACCACAGCTGACCAGTGCTTACTCCTGATTGGCACATTTAATGCACTTATAAGTCTTAGTATATGGTACTACGTGTGCCCAAGGGCCTGTAAATTAAATGTTACTAGTGGGCCTGCAGATCTCATTGTAGCCCTTTAAAACAGGTCTAGTCCTTGAAAACATGCCTCAGGCCTGCCATTGCAGTCCAGATTGGGAACAGGTAGAAATGTCAAGTTTGGACTCAAATGAATTATAATTAAGGCTCCCTGTTTTCCATTTTTACTGATTTTTACAGATAAACACAGACAGAAAACAATGTGTTTTCTGTCTGCATTTATCTTTTACAGTGGATAAATACAGAAAATTGTGCTTTTTTGAAGTGACTCTCCGTGCTGTCTTTCATGAATTGTAGCCCATCAGCTGAGCAGATGGACAGCAAGGGAAATTTAAAAAACAAGATGAAATTATTTTAAATAATAGCATATGTCAACATACATTTGTGGTATAATGCTAATATTTAGTGGATGTATTTTGACGTAATATTTGCCAGCTTAAATAACTTAATCACGACAGACATCAAAAGCATGAGTGCCTCTCTATCAGTTAAATAAATATGGAAATGTACAGATTTACAACTTCAGTTATACACAAAACACAAAATAAATATGGATAAATACACATAAAAATGGCCCAAAAATAAATATAGACGGAAATGTTAAAAAAAAAATACCATAAAACCGTGAGCCCTAATTATAATTTAAAATCCTCTTTAACAGTTAAGTAGGATTTTAGATCACAATTTTGAACATGCTGCTTTCGGAAAGTTAGCATTTTTCCTCCCTAAACTTTCTGAGGCCCTCTAGTAGTTTCCAGATGCAAGTGTAAGAGAGGGAATCGCCCTGGTGCGTCGGGTTTGTAGAAAAGTCTAGTAAGTATTGGTCCTGTCCTGATCCAGTCCTTTAGTCTTTGTCTCCTGATCCTAAGTCAGGGGACCTCCACCATTCCTTTGGCCAGAGGGTTGGTTTTCCGGTCATCTCTTATTAGGTAAATGATATTCTATCTCAAATTTGCATATTTCTTTGCAAATGTACGTTAATATATGTCTTTTGTCTCTACATCTATCCACTCTTATGCATTGATTTTTGTTGAATGAGGTTGTGTAATTGAATGTATTTTGCTAAATGAAATTTCTCTCTCTCCCATTGAAGAATGATGGAATTTGCACTGTGAATCTGTAATGATGAGCGTTCAACTTTATGACTGAAAATTTAGATAAAGCTTATAAATCTTACTCTGAGTCAGTGGTCATTTCACTAAGAGCTGTGCATTAGTTAAGAAGTTGTTAATATCACCATCAATTAACTCAACTAATGGTCCATCGACCAGAGGAAGAGTGTTGATTCATGACGATTAGTTAGGCATTGAAATGTCAATTTAACCTGATTTGTGATTACAGGGACATAACTAATCAGAACTTAAGTGAATTATAAAACTTGACCCCCAGCGGTTTTTGCCCAGGGAGTGTGGATGTACATTTTCAGATTAATGTATATGGGCCCATTGAAATACTCAGTTTTGTGAAATATTCAACCCTGGGCCTTCCGCTGGATCAGTACTGTGTCCTCGGAAACGCTGTGACAACAGAAGTAAAAAAAATTGTCTCCACATATTATGCAGTTTATAAACAAATGAAGGCCCACGCCCAAAAATAATTTTGGCTCGGGTTTTGAGGATTCCTCTGCCCCGAGTGTTAGCTCTACAATCCTCCCTCATCCCCCCCCCCACCAGGGTGGGATTGGTAATGCGGGCACTCGGGCAATGGCCGAGGGGCCGGTATCCGAGTTCCGGCTGTGGGCTGCTTTTTTGGGCAGCCTGGGGTGATTTGGGCAGTGTCTGTGTTGCTCGGATGCCTCCAGCGACCCAGTGGGTGCCTGAGTGGCCTTTCTGGAGGTAGATGGGCGTCCATTACCTCCCTTTCATGAACGGTAGAGGTGTCACTCCCTTTCTCTCGCTGGCCCGGCCCATTAATATATGCATATTGAGCGGGGACAGGGGGCCTGAGCAGAAGTGGCCTCACTTGTTTTCAGGTGTGTTTCACCAGTGTAAACTAATCCATGCATTTTTTAAACGCCCCCCCCCCCTTTTTTTAAATAGAATTTCACTAAAGCAGTGTTTTGCAGAAAGGCACTATGCAAATGTGGGCCACTTTTTTTAGCGTGCCCGGGCCATTTTTAATCCCAATCCAACCATGCCCCCCACCCCTAACCACCCCCACCGAGGTCTATTCTAGTTGCGTCCCTGGCTGTCGGTACCTAAAGAATTTGATTTTATACATAACAAAGTTGTCCTGATGGATACTTACTGAATGAGCGGATATTTGTCACTATCTTCACGTCTCCATGATTGGACATACCTATTGTTGTCCCATGTCCTGAAGCTAGTCGGTCCATGCTGCTGGCACCTAATTTAATTTCAGTCAGGACACTCTGTGTGCTTACAATTCCTTCGTCCGCACTACACTGGCTGAACTGTCTACCTGTAGTTTGGGTCCAGTCCCAACGTGCTCACAATTCGTTTACACTTAGACACAGCTCTTTCTCGGTCCTCGAAGTACCATTCAATACACACAGTACACTCTGTAGTTGAAAGCACAGTGGAATTACTTGCACAATTTTTGTCATCAGAGACATCTGTACCCAAATCACACTTTCTGTATTCCCATTACCCCATTCCTCACTTGTAATTAGAGCACATACCGTGAGTGAAATTGCAATGGTAAACAAGAATGCCAGGCAAATTCTTAATCGGGTACTGGCTCCTGCACCTTCCAGAATCTCAAAACATGAATGAATGGCAAAGACTTCTTCCGCAAACACACAGCCACCCCGTACTCACAGTGTTTCTCTACTTTGGACAGGGTTTCAGCCTGTTTATGCAAGTTCTTTTTGTTCATGTTGGACACTTGATAAACGAATACGCTTACGCGTATCGTTCAGAGGCGAAGGAAACAGCAGCGACGCCAGATGGTACAGATCCGTCTTTGTCCTTTCCACGGTTTCACTACCTAACAAATATAGTGAAGCAGATAACAAGCAGACCAAGGAAGTCACAAAATGTAACCTAGGCAACCAGACCCACTGCTGCCCAATCAAAAACGTGATCAGCTAACCATAGACAAAGAAGAAAGACTTGCTTTGTGACGTTCAGTGGGTCCGGGCGGAGTGTCTTTTCTCGGATTTGGATAGCAGCACGAATGTGTTTAGGAGATGAGGGAGAGCTTGTAGGTCGTGTATATTAGTAGCGTGACGCTGGCTGTTTGTTGGTCTGTTTGGAGTGGGCACGTATCGTCCACACACCTCGTGAGATATAGGCAGTGCTTTAAATGGAAAAAAATAAGTGCAGGTACTCTCTAAAAGGAGCGGTGGACCTGGGGGGTGGAGTGTGAGGCGGAACTAGGGGCGGAGCCAGGGGCGGGGCTAGGTTTTCAACCTTTCCATACTTTATATGCAAAAAATCCAAGTGCAAAGTAAAAAAATCGGAAGTATCTGTCCTATGGTTATGGCCCTAAAAATGATAAGGGTATGTTCAAAACCGTCTCTGAATTTTGCCATGAAAGCTTTGCATGCTGGAATTTTTAGAAACCCTTACTTATAATGGGAAAGGAGAACTACGAGTCCCAGCATGCAAAAGCATTACCAGCTAAAATCTTTAACTGTCTGAAAGTCTAAAGCATTCCATTGAGCATGCTTGTCGCATTTGGGTTAAACATGGTTTCCCATACAAAACAAGCGGTTTAAATGCACCAAACCAAAAAAAACAATTGTGTTGCCTTTAAAGTGTAGGGTAGTCGTAAAATTGACGGCAAGGGCAGGGATTTACATTCAAGTAAAAATGCCTAATTTAAATTGTTGATGAACTAACATTTGCGGTCATTTAAACCAATGGCATGCTAAAAAGCTGTACTGCCCTGAAGAATGCGCCCCACGCCGTCGTCCATTAGTTTTATGGTGGATGCTCAACTCCTACTGTGCAGGATCAAAGGGTAAACAAAACACCCTGCCGCCGCACGCTGCTGGAACAGTGCAGAGAAGCAGGACAACAGCTGCTGTTCTGGCGCTCCTGTGCGAACTCAGCTCAGGATTGAAAAATCAGAGCTGGTCATGTGAAAAAGTGCTGCCGAGGCACGAGAAAATGAAGCGCAGCACCTGTGTCAAGGCAAAGCCCCCATGAGTACCGGTACTCTCCTTGTCCTAGGAGAAGTTCCGGTACTCAAGGGGTAAAACTTAAAAAGTGCCGGTACTCCGTACCGGTGAGTACCGGCCCATTTAAAGCACTGGATATAGGGAATGCCTTTGGCTAAAGATATATGGCGCAAAAATCTCGCGTCGGCGGGTTTATAACCTGAAGGCAGTGGTCAAAGTGCATTAAAAAACAAGCATTGGAAATGCAATAGGTCTCGCATTTTTTTTTGTTAGTTGTAAATGGTAATGTCTTTTATCTACCAAGGTAGGAGGGAGGGAGCAGTAGCGAGACACTTAGGTAAGTGGCTTATGCCTGGTAGGCAAGCAAGAGGAGTAGAGAAGATAGAGAGGAGTTGGGAGAAAGGCAGGGGTAGAGGGTCAGAAAGAAGTGGGCGAAGCGCACTTACACAGAGCTCTAGACAAGATGGTCATTTCCTACACTACTCAAGAGTGAGTGCCCCTCACAGTTGCATCACAGCTTGTGGAAGCATATCCTAAGAGTGCAGCTTGGCCACACTTGGGGTCGGGCTAGCCTACAGGGCGATCAGGCATTGCCTGATGGTCTGTTCTGACAGATCAGTGTGTGGCCCGTTTTTTTTTTTAGCTGTTTGTGGTCTGCTAGGCCAGTTTTTGCTGTTGGTTTCCCTGTTATTAAAACAAACATTGCCTGCAGCAAGCTCAAATCCACGCAGTCTGCCATTGATAGAAAAACACACATACAGCGTGTCTTTACAAGTTAAAAACTGCACCAATTTGCAAACATGGTCCACTTTTTAGCTATCAAATTCACTAATGGGGGCCACTTTTATTTTGGTGCCCGGGTATATTTTCTGTCCCTGTCCGGCCATGGCCACCCCTCACCAGACACGCAAGATGAGAGCCCAAGGCTCACCCGTCTTTGAAGCTTGCCCCTGCTATGTGCAGGCAATCACATCATTGCCTTTTGCTGTTATTTTTTTAACATGCTCCAGGGGTGTAACTGGCATGATTTCACAAAAATGAAATTTGTGATGAAAGCACACATATTGTTTCCACAAACGTGCTGTTAAGTGGTTCAAAAAGCACGGGCGAGAAGATTGACGCTTATGTCCCTGGTGTTCTGCTTGTTTTTCAGATTAACTTATTGCGCCTTTGCTTGTCCCACCCCTATGTCAGGGATGATCTTTGTTTTAACTCCATGCTCTCCAAAATCCTTCCCTGCTCTCCCATCCCTTCACCCCTCCCTGCCTGGTGCCCACTCTGGAGCGGACTGCTCTCAGCGGTCCCCGCCCCCACGGATGTCTCCCCAGCCACTCACATCATATTGTTAATGTTCTAATAAAAAGAGACTGCCAGGAGTGTAAAGGAAGCAGATTATGCCAATATTCACGAGGAACTGGTTTTATTGCATTTTAAGCGTTCTAATGAAAGTAATACAAACAACGCCCTGGCTCTGCCCTGCAACCTACGCTTTGCAATAAGCAGCTCAGACTCAGGCTCAGTCCCTCAGTGTGGGCGGAACAATTGCACTTAAAAATGAACTGACAGAGTCATTGCAGTTAAGGTAGTGATAACTGCTCGTTTTAATTCTATTCTCTTTTTTCTATGCCGCATGTGGTGGCTTGAATCGAAGTCTTGCATACGTTTACAGGCCACAACTTTGTCAGTACTGAGACGCATGTGTCTGCATCTCCCTCTCTGATGAAGTCATGGTGTGTTACTACACTTTCTCTTTTTCGAAGCGAGCATGCCCCATAGGAGGGTCAGTAAAGTGTGTTTTATATAGCGCATACTGCAAGGGTCGTGCTTTGCGGTACTGTAGATAATTGGTGTTTCTGTTGCCCAAATAAACACAACTCATTATTGACCACTGACAGACAAAACTAGAAACATCTGTGAGCCAGCGGACCTCCAACTCTGACACTAGAATGCTGTACATTCCAATGCTTAGACTGGATCCCGCATATGCCATAACAGATAAGAGCTTATCTACAAGGATAAATGAAGAACGTGTGTGTTTATGCATGCAAGCAACCAGCAACACCTCACTCATTTGCCACGGTACTGGCATTGATTGGCTTCTACTAAAACGTTTCAATATTGAAACACTTGATAATTGCCTAATTATTCTCGCAGACGTGAACACCAGCCATGTTATATGGTTTAAAGGAACATGGTAACTTTCAAAACGATATGGAGACGACAATTTGCACTGGGTGTATAAATGTGTGCACTGCTCAGAAACTCACATCTCCGATGCAGCGTAGCTGACATCAGTCAACCATTGATCTGATGTCTTTCCTGTTCACCCAATCACGAAAAGGCGAAAAAAAATTGTCTATGAGGTAAATTGTTGCTATTTTGAGCTCGTATGCTCAGCATGATCACTATCTCTTCAATTTAAAAAACAACAATAATGGAAAGATGACGGTTTTCCTGCACATGAATTGACAAGCCTCTGCTTGTGAAAGTGCCTTTGTATTTAACCCTCCAACTTATTGCACACCATCATCAGCACTTCAATGAAAAGTCACTTCCTCGTGACAGTTTAATTATACAGAACGCGTAATTCAGGCCGCGCATTCCTGGCGGCCCAAACCTTTTTCCTGACTTCAGAATAAACATCTGACAGCATCAGATGGCTTTTCCTAGTTCCTCTTTTGGAATCTGTTCTCAAAGCTGTGGGAGTGCTGCCTCACTCAACCAGTCTGAGGCAGAAGAGTCCGGGTTTCCTGCATTTAAATCTCGACTCTTCTAGATGCAGGTCGATGGGCGACTTCGGTGTTTGTTATATTGTCTTTTCTCGTAGCGGTCGTCTGATGTTAAAGAAGTGAAGTGTCGTCATGGAATTTACAAGCGCCCTGGAAACTTCTGCTTTACAACACAGCAAAATCGGATCGGAGAGAAAACTAGGGCTCTGGTGTCGTTGGAAACATGATGGGAGGAGAGAGGAGGGGCCATCACACGCTGTAACAGTGTGATGGCCAACAAAAATGTTCACTTAGAGAAATCACTGGGGAGGGAGCTAAAGACATAAAGGAGAGGCGTTTACACAAATGCACCAATAACAAGCCAGCATTTATGAATGCCACAGATAACAACCAATGGCAATCGGTGAGTGTGCCAAAAGCCCACAGAAGAGATACAACAGGGCTCAACCTAAACATAAGGGAACAGTGATGCTGCGCGCAATGGGAAACACACAAGATGATGGACGGAATGTTGCACATTGGCAAACATTCACCGCCAGTCACAGATCTGGGTTTAATCCATCGTTATTTTGCTTCACCACGCCACCCCAGTTCAGACATAGCCATATGCAAATCAGTCTTGACCCTGTGCCTCATGGGAACAGTCCAGACCGAACTGCCAAGCCATGTCTTCCCTGGACCGGAATCAAGCATCCTAGGACCGGTTTCGGACTTTCAGCCCTCATCAGCCAGGATAGCTTGACTCCAGTGGCGTAGTGAGCACGGGACCCACGTCTGGGCATACCCTTCCCACTTAGGGCAAAATGCAAAACACACAAGATGATGGACGGAATGTTGCACATTGGCAAACATTCACCCCCTGTCACAGATCTGGGTTTAATCCATCGTTATTTTACTTCACCACGCCACCCCAGTTCAGACATAGTCATATGCAAATCAGTCTTGACCCTGTGCCTCATGGGAACAGTCCAGACCGAACTGCCAAGCCATGTCTTCCCTGGACCGGAATCAAGCATCCTAGGACCGGTTTCGGGCTTTCAGCCCTCATCAGCCAGGATAGCTTGACTCCAGTGGCGTAGTGAGCACGGGACCCACGTCTGGGCATACCCTTCCCACTTAGGGCGAAATGCAAAACACACAAGATGATGGACGGAATGTTGCACATTGGCAAACATTCACCCCCAGTCACAGATCTGGGTTTAATCCATCGTTATTTTGCTTCACCACGCCACCCCAGTTCAGACATAGCCATATGCAAATCAGTCTTGACCCTGTGCCTCATGGGAACAGTCCAGACCGAACTGCCAAGCCATGTCTTCCCTTGACCGGAATCAAGCATCCTAGGACCGGTTTCGGGCTTTCAGCCCTCATCAGCCAGGATAGCTTGACTCCAGTGGCGTAGTGAGCACGGGAACCACGTCTGGGCATACCCTTCCCACTTAGGGCGAAATGCAAAACACACAAGATGATGGACGGAATGTTGCACATTGGCAAATATTCACCCCCAGTCACAGATCTGGGTTTAATCCATCGTTATTTTGCTTCACCACGCCACCCCAGTTCAGACATAGCCATATGCAAATCAGTCTTGACCCTGTGCCTCATGGGAACAGTCCAGACCGAACTGCCAAGCCATGTCTTCCCTGGACCGGAATCAAGCATCCTAGGACCGGTGTCGGGCTTTCAGCCCTCATCAGCCAGGATAGCTTGACTCCAGTGGCGTAGTGAGCACGGGACCAACGTCTGGGCATACCCTTCCCACTTAGGGCGAAATGCAAAACACACAAGATGATGGACGGAATGTTGCACATTGGCAAACATTCACCCCCAGTCACAGATCTGGGTTTAATCCATTGTTATTTTGCTTCACCACGCCACCCCAGTTCAGACATAGCCATATGCAAATCAGTCTTGACCCTGTGCCTCATGGGAACAGTCCAGACCGAACTGCCAAGCCATGTCTTCCCTGGACCGGAATCAAGCATCCTAGGACTGGTTTCGGGCATTCAGCCCTCATCAGCCAGGATAGCTTGACTCCAGTGGCGTAGTGAGCACGGGACCCACGTCTGGGCATACCCTTCCCACTTAGGGCGAAATGCAAAACACACAAGATGATGGACGGAATGTTGCACATTGGCAAACATTCACCCCCAGTCACAGATCTGGGTTTAATCCATCGTTATTTTGCTTCACCACGCCACCCCAGTTCAGACATAGCCATATGCAAATCAGTCTTGACCCTGTGCCTCATGGGAACAGTCCAGACCGAACTGCCAAGCCATGTCTTCCCTGGACCGGAATCAAGCATCCTAGGACCGGTTTCGGGCTTTCAGCCCTCATCAGCCAGGATAGCTTGACTCCAGTGGCGTAGTGAGCACCGGACCCACGTCTGGGCATACCCTTCCCACTTAGGGCGAAATGCAAAACACACAAGATGATGGACGGAATGTTGCACATTGGCAAACATTCACCCCCAGTCACAGATCTGGGTTTAATCCATCGTTATTTTGCTTCACCACGCCACTCCAGTTCAGACATAGCCATATGCAAATCAGTCTTGACCCTGTGCCTCATGGGAACAGTCCAGACCGAACTGCCAAGCCATGTCTTCCCTGGACCGGAATCAAGCATCCTAGGACCGGTTTCGGACTTTCAGCCCTCATCAGCCAGGATAGCTTGACTCCAGTGGCGTAGTGAGCACGGGACCCACTTCTGGGCATACCCTTCCCAGTTAGGGCGAAATGCAAAACACACAAGATGATGGACGGAATGTTGCATATTGGCAAACATTCACCCCCAGTCACAGATCTGGGTTTAATCCATCGTTATTTTGCTTCACCACGCCACCCCAGTTCAGACATAGCCATATGCAAATCAGTCTTGACCCTGTGCAAAAGAATGATGGATTTAACCCAGATCTCTTGACTGGGGGTGAATGTTTTGATTTGTTCTGCATTCCGTCCATCAATTGTGTGTCTTTTGCTTTCTCGCCCTAAGTGCGCCAGGTATGCCCAGACGTGGGTCCTGGGCTCACTGTGCCACTGGAATCAAGCTATCCTGGCTGAAGAGGGGTGAAACCCCGAAACCGGTCCTAGGTTGCTTGTTTCCGGTCCAGGGAGGACCTGGCTTGGCAGTTCGGGCTGGACTGTTCCCATGAGGCACAGGGTCAAGACTGATTTGCATATGGCCAGGTCTAAACTGGGGTGGCATGGTGAGCAAAAGAATGATGGATTTAAGCCAGATCTCTTGACTGGGGTGAATGTTTTGATTTGTTCTGCATTCCGTCCATCAATTGTGTATCTTTTGGTTTCTCGCCTAAGTGCGCCAGGTATGCCCAGACGTGGATCCTGGGCTCATTGTGCCACTGGAATCAAGCTATCCTGGCTGAAGAGGGTGAAACCCCGAAACCGGTCCTAGGATGCTTGTTTCCGGTCCAGGGAGGACCTGGCTTGGCAGTTCGGGCTGGACTGTTCCCTTGAGGCACAGGGTCAAGACTGATTTGCATATGGCCAGGTCTAAACTGGGGTGGCATGGTGAGCAAAAGAATGATGGATTTAACCCAGATCTCTTGACTGGGGGTGAATGTTTTGATTTGTTCTGCATTCCGTCCATCAATTGTGTGTCTTTTGCTTTCTCGCCCTAAGTGCGCCAGGTATGCCCAGATGTGGGTCCTGGGCTCACTGTGCCACTGGAATCAAGCTATCCTGGCTGAAGAGGGTGAAACCCAAACCGGTCCTAGGATGCTTGTTTCCGGTCCAGGGAGGACCTGGCTTGGCAGTTCGGGCTGGACTGTTCCCATGAGGCACAGGATCTAGACTGATTTGCATATGGCCAGGTCTAAACTGGGGTGGCATGGTGAGCAAAAGAATGATGGATTAAACCCAGATCTCTTGACTGGGGGTGAATGTTTTGATTTGTTCTGCATTCCGTCCATCAATTGTGTGTCTTTGCTTTCTGCGCCTAAGTGCGCCAGGTATGCCCAGTCGTGGAGTCCTGGGCTCACTGTGCCACTGGAATCAAGCTATCCTGGCTGAAGAGGAGTGTAACCCCGAAACCGGTCCTAGGATGCTTGTTTCCGGTCCAGGGAGGACCTGGCTTGGCAGTTCGGGCTGGACTGTTCCCATGAGGCACAGGGTCAAGACTGATTTGCATAGGGCCAGGTCTAAACTGGGGTGGCATGGTGAGCAAAAGAATGATGGATTTAACCCAGATCTCTTGACTGGGGGTGAATGTTTTGATTTGTTCTGCATTCCGTCCATCAATTGTGTGTCTTTTGCTTTCTCGCCCTAAGTGCGCCAGGTATGCCCAGACGTGGGTCCTGGGCTCACTGTGCCACTGGAATCAAGCTATCCTGGCTGAAGAGGGTGAGACCCCGAAACCGGTCCTAGGATGCTTGTTTCCGGTCAGGGAGGACCTGGCTTGGCAGTTCGGGCTGGACTGTTCCCATGAGCACAGGGTCAAGACTGATTTGCATATGGCCAGGTCTAAACTGGGGTGGCATGGTGAGCAAAAGAATGATGGATTTAACCCAGATCTCTTGACTGGGGGTGAATGTTTTGATTTGTTCTGCATTCCGTCCATCAATTGTGTGTCTTTTGCTTTCGCGCGCAATGGGGGCGGGGCCAAAGGTGTGGCTAAAAAAAACATTTTCGGTCTTTCACCCCCAGGTAACTACATATAAAATAACTCACATTTTAAATGAAAACTAAATGCAAGTACATTTAATCACTGGGAAAGAGAGTATTGTACATATGAAACCTCTATTAGTTAATGCACTGCATATGTCTGTGTGTAACCAGAGAACCACAGAACTAAATCCTGCTTGGTGCAGTGGAGCATAGTGACTTGTGTGTGGTTAGCGCTACAAGGTCCCAGTCTGTGACAGAAAGCACTGTGAATATGCAAGTCATTATTTTAATCTGGCATTACACACAGTATAAGGTCGGGTGCTACAAAATGTGCAAATAGTTTTAGGATAAAAAAGTTCTTCCAAGAGATGGATTTTAGTAATACCTAGCCGGAACATAGTGCAAACTTTTCATATAAATGTCATTTAAAAGCACCCACTTCATAGCTCAGCTGGTAACTCTATTGCAATACCTCTCAAAAAAATAATAAATCTGTGTCATCGGGAAGCTTCAAGTGATTCCATCAATTAAAGGCAATAGCCGTTTCCAATCACCCCGTACATTTGCAGATTAGCCAGTTGCGCACATAGTGCTTAATTTGAGCTGGTGGTTTCTGGTACTTGACACCGGTACTTCACTGTCAACACCGGAACTTATGACAGTCTGCCACAACGTGGTGCTGTCTGTCTAATTTAAAGATGAGCACAAAAAGGGGGCGTGGCCAAGCCGCGGACCAAGATGGCCGCGCGGCACTGAAGCTCCGTCCTGCGGCCCAGCAGCAATCCGACTATCTCCGCAATAAAGGCTAGCTCAGCCGCTGAAATGCCGGGAGCCTGATCCCTGCTCGACGGTGCTCCCACAGTGCCCTTTTCAGCCCTCCAATCCGTCCACAACCGGCAGCAAACACCTCCGGGAGCTCGGGGGCGGAGCTCGCTGCGGCCTGGTGCGCGGCTGGCTGGAACACTTGCGCCGCCGCCTTCAAGACTGCGCCGATTCCCCCCAGCAGCAGACCGCCGAAGTACACCTGGCCTGCACCGGAGCGGCGGTGAGTGCTTTGTCCCCCCCCTGCCTCTGTGCCGCCAGAGCCGTTGCGGTACCCCCCCTTGCAACAACCGCGGGGGTGGTGCATACAGGCGACGCTCCCGTAGGCCACCGGAGGAGACAGGGTCCCTGGTGGTGTCAGGGAGGCAGCCGCCCAGCTGCGCGTTGGGACCGATTGGGAGCAGAGACATCGGGCACCCCCGGGCCATGCTCGGACTGCACGGCGAGCCGCGGGGGGTGGGGCGCAACAACGACAGCGAGGTACCCCCTACCCGCGGACTCACACCACAGCTGCCCCGATGATTTAATATAACTGCGCCATACCGCGAGGGAGCAGACCAGCACGACCCTTCTTTCCCCAGTGCTCACTAGATCTTCGAAATCCTTTCTCAGGCTTCCTGTGGAGGCCTTGCTGGGCCTACAACACCTGGGGCACACTTGGCTGAGCCCAGGCACCGAACTTGGTCCCCACCATTGGAGGAGAACTCCCCCCTGTCTGCACTGATCCATTAGGCGCCCACTGCGGCCTCCACTATTCCCCTGCTCAGCCGACCCAACTGCTGGGCATTGTGGTGCTAATAGGCCGTGATCCATCGCACGAGGCCAACAACGGCATGCCGACTGCCTCGCACTGGGGTAACTGCGGCGCACACACGCCAATCTCGGAACCAGTAGCTGCGGCCTGTGGTGACCAATACATCTGGTGTGGGACGCACAGATATGGGCAGGAAAGACCCTAAACAGTGATTGCTCACATTCCCAGTTGCTTTAGACGGAGTACAAGACCAAAGCGCCACCATGGCCGAGGGGGGCCAGGCTTCCTCCGCCATGCCGGAGACGGGCTCTTCTAATCCGGATATACTTGCGGAGCTTAGGGCTGGTTTCAAGTCGCTCAACCACAGGTTCGATAAACTGGAAAAACGCCTAGACGCATTTGGGGCTAAACTGGAGATCCACGACAGACGCTTGGACACTGCAGAAGGAAGGATATCAGACCTGGAAGATGGTGCCGCACAATCAACGAAAAAGCTGGAATGTATGGAAAAAATCTTAAAAGAGGTCGCAATCAAAAACGAAGATTTGGAGGCACGTGGCCGACGCAACAACCTCCGCATTACTGGGGTTCCGGAATCAACAAACACGGGCAGAATGGACACCTTTGTGGAGACACTGCTGATAGACATTTTTGGAAAAGAGACATTTACCCCAGGGTTTGTTGTGGAAAGAGCGCACCGATCTTTGGGCCCTCGCCCCAACCCCGGCTGCCCTCCCAGGCCTATCATAGCACGTATCATGAACTTACGGGACAGGGACACTGTGCTGAGACTGGCCAGAGAACGTGGCGGGCTCACATGGCAGGGATCCAATGTGTCGTTATACCCAGACTTCACCTTAATGGTCCAGGAGGCCCGCCGTAAGTTTAATGGTGTCAAGGCCATGCTCTGCAATTTGGGCCTCCGATATGGAATGCTGTACCCGGCACGCCTAAGGGTGGACGTCAACGGGCGGCCCCGCTTCTTTGACACTCCAAGTGACGCTCAAGCTTTCTGCAACTCATATAAGAACTCCAACACCCAACGGGGCGATGACCGCGGTGGCAATTCCTCGCCCACCAGCGGCTCTGTTGCCAGTGTGGACCTTTTTTCAAATGGTTGATACTTGTGGCTGTTCTGGTTTGTTCACTGCTTGCACTGCTTTTTTATACAGCGGTAGCTGGCTTCAAATATGTAACTACACTAATTGAGATAGTATGAGAATTGTTTTATTACACTGTTCTAGTTTTGCTGGGCTCCGCCGGAGTGTTGCCTCCCCCCCCACAGGTGAGTAGCACACTGTTGTACTTGCAGAAAGTTGGGAGGGGGGTGGGGGGATGGGAAGGGGTCCGATTTGTTAGTTGTTATTTCATCGCCAGCTCCACACATGACACTCACTTAATACTCATCAAGGTCTACATGTACACTATCACATGGCACAACAGACCACGGCTCCTGACTTAGTTGACCATTCAAATTTAGTTCTCATGACCTGGAACGTAAGGGGTCTCAATAACCCTACACTACATGCAGCGGCATAAAGTCGACATAGCCTTTTTACAGGAGACACATTTGCCTAGGTCCGACTCCTCACACTATGCAACAAGCTGGAGCGCGCACCGCTACTTCTCTAATTACAGCACCTATGCACGGGGCACTGCGATCTTAAATCACAAGCGACTCCCATTCTCCTTGACTTGTTCTCATACGGACCGGGAGGGACGATATACCATAGTAGTGGGCAAACTGATGGGCCACATGGTTACATTGATGTGTGTTTACGCCCCAAATGTTGACAGCCCAGATTTTTTCCACGAATTAGACACCACACTCACACGTTGGGGCTCTGGCAATCTGTTATTGGGTGAGGATTTTAATTTACTCATGGACTGTAGCATTGACGGTTCCTCTAGCGCAGCAGATTCCAAGCCCCAGGCCCGACAGGTATTGTTGGACACATGTGAATCATTCCAGCTCTCCGATGTTTGGAGACTTCGCAACCCGACGAACCCGGGGTACACACATTACTCAGCCCCGCACAACACATGGACCAGATTGGATTTTTGGTTGCTCTCCCCGTGACCCGTCCCATGGCACACCACAAGTGTGATTCTCCCTAGGTCCTATTCTGATCATGCCCCTGTCTTGCTTAAGCTCCGCATTCCCAGGCCCGAGGGGCAGGAGCGCAGGTTGAGATTCCCAAGCAGGGCTCTCAATGAAGAGCTATTTGACTCAGAAATTAGGGAAGCCATTGACGACTACTTCGAACTCAACACGGGATCAGTCGATACATGGGCGACGCTATGGGAGGCCTTCAAGGCGTACATCAGGGGTAAAGCCATTGCCAAACACGCCGGGGTCCTGAAAGACTTGAGGAAAACTCTTGCCAACATTGAGCAGCAACTACTTGCTCTAGATGCCTCGATGCAGTGTCTATCGGACACCACCGAGGAGGTGCTGCGCCGGTTGACATTATTGTTAGAGTTTCGGGAGGCGGCCGATAGAGAAGCGCACTTCCTCAGCAAATACGCAACGGCACGTAGGTATGGTGAGGGCGAGAGGCCAGGGTGCACGTTTAGCGCAGCTACTCAGACCCCAGTATTCCGCAGCACACATCACTGAGCTCCGTTCTGACTCAGGGGCCACGCTAACAGACACATCGGATATCCGGGACGAATTCCTGGCATATTATGAGCACCTATACACTTCTAAGCAGGAGCGCACCCAGACGGAGCGCAATGAATATTTCGATGAAATCGCGCTGGTATACATGGATAAATACATGCAGGATTTCCTCGCTGAACCATTTTCAAAAGACGAAATAATTGACGCAATAGATGCGCTGAATGGTTCCACGGCCCCCGGCCTGGATGGGTTTACAGGCGACTTTTATAAACGTTATAAAGATATCTTGGCCCCGAAACTCATCGAAGTCTACCATGAATCTTTAGAATGGAACCAGTTACCTCCTATGCTACGAGAAGCAGTGGTAGTCTTATTACCGAAGCCTGGCAAGGATCCCCTGCACTGCGGGTCGTATAGACCACTTTCTCTATTAAATTTTGATTACAAAATATTAGCGAAAACGATCTTGGTGCGCCTCGCACTGCTGATGGACAAAATAATTTCCCCTGCCCAATCGGGATTTGTGCCCCACATCCCTAAACCTACGCACTCTCTTTGCAGTCCTACATAGAATCAACCCTGACATTCCGGCCGCAGCCATCATGCTGGACGCGGAGAAAGCATTTGACTCTCTGGAGTGGCCATTCCTGTGGACAGTCATGCGCAGACTGGGCATGCCCTTTGGGTTCATCAAGCTCACGGCGCTGCTGTACTCGGCCCCTACTGCCAGACTGCGCTTAAACGGCACGCTTTCCCGCTCTTTCTCGTTATCCTGGGGCACTAGGCAGGTTTGCCCCCTATCCCCCCTGCTTTTTATCCTTGCCATGGACCCGCTCGTCTGTCACTTTCAGGAGCGCCATCTACACAGAGGGATCCAATTTAACACAGGGCCATTATTGGTGTCCTTATAGGCGGATGATATTATTTTATATGTTCGAGACCCCCAGAACAACTTAGATCCACTTATCCGGGAGATAATTAGATTTGGCGGCTTTTCTGGCCTTGGCATAAATTGGCATAAATCAGTGATATTCCCCCTTACTCAGCGTACGCACAGATGGGAGGGAGAGTTCCCATTGACCTGGTGTTCCGACTCGGTCAAATATCTGGGAATCAATATACATTTAGACACCACTGAAATCATGCTATCTAACTACGGAACGGCGATTCACTCTCTGGAGAAGAAGGTGGATAGATGGCTCAGACTTCCACTCTCGATTGCTGGGCGTATTGCTCTGATTAAAATGATTGTTTTGCCCAAATTCCTCTACTTATTTCATAATATACCAATCCCGCTACCAAATTGCTTCTTTCACTCCATAAACATGCATCTTATCCAGCTAACTTGGTGGGGCAGACGCCCCAGGGTCCGCTGGGAGATCATGACACTTCCCTATCACAGGGGTGGCTTGGGAGTCCCTAATTTACAGATATATTATTTGGTAGCTCAGTGCGGCTATGCGCATGCCTGGTTTCACCCTGATGCCAGGATCCCCTATTTACGACCTGAGGCTGACTTAGTCCTGCCGGACACACTGAACACAGTGCTACCCCTGGGATACCCTCGAGACCCTCGGGCTATTCAGACGGTCTCAACAACCAGCTGGGCCTGGTTAAAATTGGTCAGGATGATGGGATCGCCGATTCTGTACTCCCCGAGTCTACCGCTACCAAATCAACGCGGTTTCCCATTACCGGGGAGAGGATAGTTCAGCGCACCCTGTTTCGGTTTGACATGGCTACTATAGGGGACCTTTACACTGATGGTCAGGCTTTCTCGGTCTCAGATGAAGGTAAATTCCCCGATGCATCATTCATGGATAAGTTTGTACTCACCCGACTCCATTTCACCTTACGAGCCAAGATCCCCGGGTTCCCCATCGAACCTAGCCCGTTCACTCCACTGTCCACAGTAATAGACAACGACACCGGGACCCATCTGATTTCAAAACTCTATAGGTCATGCACAGAGATTATCCCAGTCAACGATGCAACCATACGTGCTGCCTGGGAGGCAGATTTAGGTCACCCAATCACTGATGACCAATGGGAAGCGTGCTGCCAACAAACTAAGTCAGTCTCCCTAAATAGTCGCCACAAACTTATTCACTTCAAGTTCCTCCGGAGGATTTACATCACGCCTGAAAAGGCGCACAAAATAGACGCAGACAGACCACATTACTGCCTAAAATGCATATCCCCGCATGCAGATTTTGCACACCTTACTTGGACCTGCAGCAAAATCAGCAGTTATTGGGCCGAAATACACCACACACTGGGGGAAATGATAGGGCTAGATCTGGTCCCCACCCCGGAAATGGCTCTGATGGGGTACGTGAACAACATTCCAAAGAAAGTCAGGAAATTTACAGCACTAAGTCTATTACTTGCCAAAAGGGAAATAGCGCTAAAGTGGGGACGCAGGGCTGAGCCGCAGCATAGAGACTGGCTTACAAGTTTAGCATACTGCAACCTCAACCATGACTTATATGCTTCCACTTTGCCCAGTAAAGTGCTTGTAGTGCTTGTAGTGCTTAAGAGTGCCCCAGATGTCGCGTGGGCGGGATGCCCACGTGACATCTGGGGCACTCTTAAGCACTACAATACGATAGCGCACTCACAACCTGCCGCTCGACTGGAAGACGGGCTGGTGCCTGCGGGCATAGGTTGAACGGCGGGTATATGCACGATGCATTTGTGATGATGATCTGTCAATTATGAATGGGAATGTCTCTCGTATTACGGGCAGTCGGTATGAAAGATAAGGCGCTTCACTCTGAAGGTCACGAGAATGTCTATCATGTGAATGTTAAACTAAGCAAACTAGCTAACTCTAGAACAGTGGAGATAAATATCATGCATTGTCCAAACTGTGAAATGAACCTGATCTGCCCTACTTAGCATTGTACTGGAGCTGGTATACTGTATTGTACTTTATCATGAAAATGGTAAAGAAAGTTTATATTAATAACTCTAAAAATTTTTTTTTTTAAAAGATGAGCACAAAAACAGTAGTTTATTAATTAAATATCCATAAAAAATGACTAATACCTGCTCCCCACGCCATTTTCCTAGCTTTTGGGGCATTGAATAGTCTGAAATTGTGAGTGTGATGGTCAGTGGTTGTGTTGGTATGGCATTGGCAACGCTGGCAGGAACAATGGGTGGTGCACACTGCAGCGGCCTTCTGACAAGGGCTCTGGCACGTATTTTTTTAACAAATTAAGCACTGCCAGCGCACATTTACATTTCTTTAAGTCAAGCAGGTACTCTGGTAAGAAAGCTGACTGCCCTCTCTCGGTTTCACAGCACAGGAGACTCCTGCAGCGTCCTTCGCAGCCCGGGAGCATTTAACAGACCATGGAACACAGGGAGCTCTGGTTTGCCCGTCTTTATTCTTCAGCATGGAACCGTGAACTAAATGCACTGAAACACAAACTTTATTAGCCACACCCAGTCACACCCACCAGATTACGAAGGTCACTAGAGGCCTCATACACATGAACACAGCACATAACATCTCCCACTTGGTTAAAATAAAGTATGAACAAATATATGTACATATACACATTATAACTCCTCGATGAGTTGTCGAGGTGCTCGCACCAGTCTTCCAGATCTAATGGTACAAGATAGAGGAGGGGCACCTTCATCTGGCATCTCGGGAGAAGAGTCGGATACTTGACTTCGGCACTCAGGTGGACTTGCCTCACTCCTGAAGTCTGGAGCTGATGAACATTGAGGCAAAGGCTTAAAGTGTGACGAGTCTCTGGTTATAGATTTTCTAGGTCGTTGGTCAGTTACCATATGTCCTTTGCTCGTCACAACTCTTAGCTTTTCAGCATCAAACAGAGCATCAGTCTTGCGTGTCCGCTTTTGCCTGACAAGAACTTGGTCTCCTTTCACGAAGATCGTGTCTCAAGCGTATCGCTCTTATCGGCGTAAGCCTTTATTATGCATTTGCGAGAGGTATCTGTGACACGAATCTCGTTAGGGTCTATTGACTGACTGCAGCCCTGCCAAGTGTCACACATCTAGCGTTATACTAACGCATTTTAAGTTACTCTATTGCATTACCGTAAGTAAAAATATTGTCACGCAAATCAGCTTATTAAAAGCTCACCCTGAATTGGGCTGCGTTTGTTTTCCGCAGCATAGGCTGACCTGGCTGACTCCCACTGGCACTAATTGGTCAGTAGCAGTACGCACATGCGTGCTGGCGAATGGCCTGCCCACTTCAACGAGGTTTACTGCTGCATAGCCTGCAGCTAGTGCAGTGTGAGCACTGATAAAAGGTGATTTCACGCAACAGCAACTTTTTCTTTGAGGCTCGATGGTGAGTAGAGCCGTGATAGTAACAGAGGACCACTGTGCCCCATCAGGTTGGCCTGTCCACCAGAGCACATATGTTACAGTGACAGGCACAGATCAGCTCCGGAGCAGTATCTCAGGCTGCGGGTAAGAATAGCTACAGAGCCCGGGGTACTGTGACAGAGACGCAGGAGTTTTTGCTGCATCACCGGTTTAGGGAGAGCAGAATCACAAGGCTCTACCATCGATCCTGTGCCTTAGATGGTTCAGACAATTCATTTTTTCTGGCTGGCCCCTGGATTTATAAATTATGCTGTTTACACTTGAGTATATGCTGCCCTGGGAGAGGGGTGTCCCCGTGTATTCCTGCAGGTGCTCACCTAAAAATGCCAGCAAAGCACCGGCCTGCCATACAATTTACAGTCTCAGGGCTGCTGTCTGGACATTGATGAGTGATCCAGAGGCTGTGAAACACATGCTGGTACTAGCTACCAGAGAGCCTAGTGCGATGTTAGAGCAGTGTGCAACAAATAGGCAAGCGGGGCCAGTCCTGGAAGTACCAGACCACAGTCAATCAAGCAATCGCTCAATCAAGTAGTATTTACATAGCACAGCTTGTCACCCGCAAGAGTATCCAGGTGCTTGCTTCAGGTCTCACTCAAGGTGCCAGGTCTTGAGCCCCTTCCTGAAGTCGGGCAGCAAGGTCGAAATGCGGAGGTGGAGGGTGTTCAAGGCTATGGCGGCGAGATGGGAGTACGGTAGTGGTGTATGCGAGGGATCTGCGCGAGGTTCCTGGGGGGATGGTGGAAGTGTAGCCGGTGGTTCAAGTAGGCAGGGCTTTGGCCGTGGAGGGCTTTGTAGGCGTGGGTCAGGAGCTTCAAATGGCATCTCTTCTGGACTGGGAGCCAGTGGAGGTCTTTCAGGTGCTGGGTGATGTGGGATCTCTTGGGCAGGTTGAGGATCAGTCTGGTGGCTGCGTTCTGGTTCGTCTGGAGTCTTTGTATGAGCAATACGACAGCAGCTATCTGCAGCCTACAATTAGTAGCTCGACCAATGAGCTCACTGGCCCATCTGCCCAAGAACACGGTAGCCAAAGATGATCTCTGGAGGACTTCTGGTGTTTATGAGAATTTCCGTAAAAGTTAAAAAACTTGGCTGTTTAACCTATAATCATCCCTTCCTTTTGGTCCTTTTTAGTTGGCGCCGGGAAATCCTTCTTGGGTAGCTGTTGCGCCTTACAAATTAAAATTAACATAACATAGGTGAGCCAGCACCAGAGCACTCCACTGAAGATGGGGGCAATGTCTGTTAGAGTGTGAGGGCAGTATCAAAAACATGGCTCTGCTTAAAGCACAAAATATTCTATAACTATTTTGTTGATCTTTCATTTTCGGGTAACTGCATATACAATAACCTGAAAGAAAAATCATGCAAATTAAAGAAATGCACTTTTTGTTTTATGCTTACTTTATGAAAAGTCAATTGGTTAATGTAATCCCTGCAGATTTTGTGGGTGTGCAGGGGAGGGCTGGGACAAACACTAGGCCTGGGCCCCTGTTAGCAACCCAGATAGTTAAAAAGTGGCCCACATTTGGAAGTCGGGCCAGTTTTGAACTTGCAATGACAAGCTGTATCAGTATTTTGCATAGTATGGGAGACTGCATGCATTTGTGTTTGCTGCAGGCAATGTGTGTTGCAGTATCAGGTAAATCAACAGTAAAATTCAGCCCACCTGGCCGTAAAATCAGCCCACTGCCCAGTAAAAAAATCAGTCAGCACATTATTCTGTCAGACCAGCCCATCGGACACTGCTTGACAGCCCTACACACCAGTCTGATCCTGTGTGTTTGTGTAACCAGATTAAAACAGAATTGAAAGCTGGTTGGCACAGTTGGGAATAGGGACGTCTGTAGTCCTAGTGCTATGAGGTCCAAGCCTGCGGCTGAAAGCACTGTAAATATTCATTGATCTTAGAAAGGGGTTGTAGGTTAATGGTCTTCCATTTCAGGGGTATTGAAGCAGTTTCAGACGTTTTTAGAGCTCATTATTCCCTAACAGCTTGTAATTTCTGATATTTATGTCTTTCTATGCACATTGCTTGGTTTTACTCATGATAAAGTGTCACTCTAAAGGTCACAAATTTGGCAATGAATGTCAGTCATACAAACTCTGAAACAATGGAAATGTCACACATAAGCATTCTGATAACTTGGCAGTTATGAGTACCCTTGTGGATCCTGATGGTGGCACCTTGCTGTTGTTATTTTCTGGTGAAAACGCTTACCTCTCTTTGTCCTGCACTATCTCTTAGCTCGACAGAGCAGGCACTGTTGTGCCCTTCCATTTATGGTACTTTGCAGCAGTTTTGATATCTTCTTAGAGTTTCTCGTTGCTCAAATGGGTGTTCCCATCGTTTCCCGTCTTCATTGCTTGATTTTGCTCGCGAGAAAGTGTCACTCATAGTCATTAAATGTCACTCATAATTACAACGAAATTATGAAAATGTCACACATAAGCAATCTGAAACCTTGGCAGCTATACGACTGGTGGTTCATTGTGGTATCTTCGTTCCAAGAGCTGCCCTGAACAGCAAGGTGGCAGGATGTTCTCCTGTCATGGAATGAAAAGTGGAATGGTAGACACAGAGGGAGGGGCGTAAAGCTGACTTGAAGTCGATGCCTTCCGGCGCAGCACACAGAACCACCCTTTACAAAGTACTCAAATCGTTCAACAATGGCATTTTCCTGTGGCCAGAGAGGTGTACTTGTCTGATGTTCAAGCAATTAAGAATGTTTTTGTACTCTCTGCTATTGAAGGGGGACCAATGTCAGATTTGAGAATGGAGGGAACACCCCATGTTGTGAAAATGTCATCCAGCCTCTCAATGGCTCTGTCATGTGTGGTTGATGGTTAGTCTTCTACTAGAGGAAAACGTGAGTATTCATTGACAGTTACCATGAGATGATGTCCATTATTGAGGAGTCAGAAGAAGTCAACCGCAATTCTCTTCCAGGCTTGCTTAGGAAGATAAGACATGTTCAGCAGGTGCTGAGTCATTTTGAAAGATAGACAGTTGCACAGATGACAAGCTTTAAGTTCCCTTTCAACTCTTTCATCAGTGTGCGGAAACAACACTCAGTCCCTGAAGTCTCTTTCAGTTGCGGCAATGCCACAATGTCCTTTGTTTGCCAGTTAAATAACTTGTTGCCTCGGGCTTTCAGGGAAAACTATTCTTACCCCTCTTAGTATGACACTATCATGTGTATCAGAAAGTTCTTCCCGAACATTCTTAAATTTCTTGTACTCAACATCATCTGTAAGAGGTTGTGTATGTTTCCTCCATGATTGCACTATAATGATTTCTTTGAGCATAAGCATGTATTTGTCAGTATCAGTAGTTGTCAGAATCTGTTCAATAGAAAGAGCTGCAGGCACACTTGACTTTACTATGAAATTGATGTAGGCCTCAGCCGCTTTGGATGTTATACTATGACACTGTAGCAGCGCTCATGAAAAGTAGTCTGCGGGGTTTTGATCCTTTACTTTCCAACACGTAGCAGTAGTGATTTTTCAGACTGCACAGGTCAATCTCCCACCAAATCTCAATGTATTATACCCACTCCTAGGATTCTGACTGCCCACAGAACTCCAAATATAACCGAAATGTTTTACAAAATAAGAGGACAACCTTTTCTCTGTTTGTAAGTCACAAATCCAGGCTTCTATTTATTCATAGCTGTAAACACTTTTGTTCCAAGTAATCTTGTATGGAGATTTTATATTTGTTATCAATCAATTTCCAAACTTTTATCTTTTTCTCATACAAATTTCTTTATTTTTTCAATTTCCAGACATGTCTTTTGGCAGACCCAGCCAACGTGTGTCATCTCGTAAAGGGACTTCATCAGGACCTAGAATAATTACATATATATATCCAGTATCCCACAAAAAAACTTTTTTATTTTTATTACTTTTTTCATATTTTTGGGTGTTTTTTGTTTTCTTAAAACCATTTCTTTTTGTGTAAATACTAATATTTATGTGCTTTCATTAAAAACAATTTACACCCCCAGAATGTGTAATCAACACATTCCTATGAACCCTATTCGAGATCCTTTAATTTCTAGTTAAAAGTTTTACCCCAAACATAATATGGTGTAATTTGACCTTATAATTCATAGTTTTCCCCCAATAAAGTGATTACAGCTACACAGTGCATATTCTATATCTTGCCTGGTATTATTTATCTTCTTATCATGCATGCTAGTGTAAACCATTATTTTTACATATTAACGTGGACCCATACATTACTTAAATTTATGAAAATTTAATTTCCATGGTGATATCTCTTCTAAGTGCATAATTTCCAATTCATGTATCACTGTTGACAAGACATATCAGGCATTTTTTCATCTATAGGTTTTTCTTATAAATATCTTTCAAATGAATCACATTTCTTTTATTCTCTACAATCACTTTTCTATATATCATACTAAAGTCCTGTTCTCACTAAATATACCCCCAAAAAGAAGCATATTACTCCCACATGATGTAGGGAACATTTTCATTCAATAAAATTTGTTCCTTTGTATCCCTAACCACGCTTGCCATTATACAATACTCACCGTTATACCATAATTAGGTCCTATTTACATGTACATATTCAACACAAGGCACATGATCACTCCCCAATTCAGAGACCTGTTGTCTTAAATGTCACAATTCAGTTTATACTGCTGCTATGCTAATACTCTTTCCTTTCTTCATAGCTGATCATTTCTCTAATTAAATTCAGCATATGCACCAAGCCTTCCTTTACAACCTGCGAGCTCACTTCGTCCCTTTCTTGTCACTACTTCACTATTTTTAAACCATTGAACACATCCTGTTTCTTGTCTATGTAATGTTTGGAATGTTGAATAAATCAACAACTTTCCTTCCCTGTGGGTTCTTGCCTACATTATGTTTAATACGTACAACCAACCAGCAATCTTCAATCCACCGCGGGGGTGCTCGATCTGTTTAAGTAGATCACTTGTTTTTTAATATGTGTCTCAACGTACGAGACACAAACTAGATCTCTCTTAACTTCCATTATTTGTATCAATCCCCAGCATTACTTACCGTTAATCTTCTCTCTTGAAAGGTAGTGTGTATTCCTGCCTTTCTTCTGAATCTTTCCGGTTGTCTTGGGCCATATAGTTTAAATACCCTCGTCATCTCTGTAGATAACTTGTACCTGGGGAGACGCGACTAACCTCCTGGTTTCCTGTTTCCATTCACTAGCACGGGTGCCATATTCGACTGCCTTTCTCCAACCTTCAATATATATTATTCAACCATTCATGTACCACATTACCCTTAAATATACTGTTCTATTTTATTCATATTTTTAATGTGTTTAACTTTTTCCTTTTAAATTAATTTGCGATCTTATGTATTATTGTATGGGTCATCCTTTCACCCACCTCCTCCTTATAATACTTCTCCCGAGTTTTTGGGTGCCATGTTGTAATAGGCGTCATGTTGCAATCAACACCTCCTCTTTATACTCCCCTGGAAGATTTTTAGGTGCTATATTGTCATCTGCGTCATGCTTGAAAACTTTACTTTCTCTTCCCATAAATACTGATGATCCACATAACCTTCTGTTGTGTATTTTAAACTCGATGTCATTCTCATATCCCATCACCCGCTATTTTGGTGCATGTCCTTTTTCTCTTCACTACTCATTGCCGTTATCTTTTGCATCCTTTCACCCGCCTCCTCCTTTTTATACTTCTCCCGAGTTTTTGGGTGCAATGTTGTAATAGGCGTCATGTTGCAATCAACACCTCCTCTTTATACTCCCTTGGAAGATTTTTTGGTGCCGTATTGCCATTGGCTTCATGCTTGAAAACTTTACTTTCTCTTCCCATAAATACTGATGATTCAAATATCCTTCTGTGGTGCATTTTAATCTCGACAGTGTGAGACATGGTATCAGAGACAGTTCTTTGTACTGTTCTGCCGGCATGATGTTTATTGATGCACCACTGTCTATAATAAAAGTTGTAGGGCAGCCAGTCACCTTGAGCGTGATTTTAGGACAATGTCCAAATTACCTTTATTGCTTCATGTGGTGATTCTTTTTAGGTTTGTGTTTCTCTTTGCAAGCGGCCAATCCTACATGTTGGTCTGTGACTGACATCACCATTGCAGATCCATCTTCCTTACTGTCACTCAATGATGACATCAATGAACCATTGGAAGATGAATTTGATAATGATTGACTTTGTTTTGTTACCACTTGCCTTAGTCGTTGTTGCCGTTTGGCCTTGTGGGAGTGGCTAGAGTGCTTCTGGAACTTTTTGGCATCCATCTTCTCGTCTCTTCGTAACGCACTTAGTTTCTCTTTCGCTTTGCAAACCATTACGAAATGTTTTTCTTTCCCGCAGACTTTGCATCTCTGTCCGATGGCAGGACATTTACCTTCATGTGGAAAAGAGAATCCACAGCGTAAACACAATTTCTTTTTCTTAGGACACAGCACTCTGTGGGCCTCTGCCTTGTGTTTCTGCTTACTTTTCATGCTCAACGCTGATTCATTTTGGGTTGTTCCAGCTCCCATATCAGCAGTGAGCCTAGGCGGTGAGCTCCGCTCCATACGCAGAGTTTGCAGAGTTTTTCGCATTCCGTGCTCCGAGGAGCTCGCGGAGTTCCGAAAAACTCCGCTACGCGTAGTGGAGTGGAGTTTTTTCCTCGCTCGTGCTCGCCAACCGTAAGTTGGCGAGCACGAGCGAGGAAAATCAAACGCGATACCGCTTCCCAGCAAGATTTTTCAACGTGGGCGGTTGCTGATGGTCGCTACAGCTTGCCTTGAGAAACAATCCGTTCGCGTTGAGGAAGCTGCTGCTTGAGTAGAACTTCTACTCGAGCGGCAGAAAGAAGCAGCGCCCTCTTACGCTGCGTGTGATGCTTTTTGCGCTGATTTTGCAGCATGGGACAAACACCTGGCGCTAAAAATCAGTGTGTATGACGCGAGGTAACGCACTCCGCCGCTAGTGGAACTCTGTGTAGCTTGGTGGAGTTTTTTGTCACTTCAAGTAGTTCCGCGTAGCGGAACTCCATGAACTCCACCCAGTCAGCAGCTAATCAGCAGCATGTCGATCAGCACATTCCTCCGCTCTTGCAGCCATGAGCACTTTCTCCAAACTGAGCTTTTCTTGCAGCATGCGTCGCCGAAATGATTTGGAGAGGCAACCATTGATAACTCTTAAGACGCATGGCTTCTTCATCATTGAATTCATTGAACTTGTAGTGCTTTATAAGCGTATCAAGTCTCTCAACAAACTTATCCATCATCTCACCAGGTTGCTGTTTTGCTTGGTTGAAAATGTACTTTTCATAGTCAACATTCGCATTGGATTGAACTTAGCCTCCAACGTTTTTTTGATTTGACGGTATGAGACTTCGTCAGCTTGTGATGTCTTTTTTATATCCTCTTTTACTCCATCACCTGACAGGTTCTTTAAGTATTCGATGATCTTTTTGTCATCTGCTTCTTCTATAGTATCAATGAAGTCATTGAACGTTTTGATCCAGGTGGTCCATCTGGTGCCAATATTCTGCTTTTTGGTTTTATCGAATGGAGATGGTGGTTTCAGGAACACGGCAGCCCCATATTTGGTGCTTTTTTCAACAGCCATTAGGGAGCTTCAAAGCTTGACCTTTTGAGTTGTGCTGAATGCCACCAGCCGCCTCTGTGGTCACTTCTGCAGGGACCAACGGCTTCATACTCACAACCCCCATGCTTATGCTTGAGTTGTCATGGATACCCCATGCTACTTTGAGCGCACCGTCCCCCAGTCAAGTCTCGATAAGAGTTTGGGTGGCACTTTTTCTGTTCACTTGTACTTTCTGTACCTGGTTGTCTCTGCCTTTAGCGTTCGTCTGTGTCTGTTCATCTTTTCCTTTAGCACTTTCCTGCACCTGGCTGTAGCTGCCTTTAGCGCTTCTTTGTACCTGGTTATCACTGTCTTTAGCATTTCTGCTTTGTATCAGTGGAATTGTACTTTCTGTACCTGGTTGTCTCTGCCTTTAGCATTTCTTGCACCTGGCTGTCGCTGCCTTTAGCGTTCCTCTGTGCCTGATCGTCTTTGCCTTTAGCGCTTTACTGCACCTGGCTGTGTCTGCCTTTAGCACTTCTTTATACCTGGTTGTCACTGTCTTTAGCATTTCTGCTTTGTATCAGTGCTGGCTCTGTGTTATGCTGTGGCGCAGTACCTTTTCTTTTGGCCTTACCAGTAGATATTTGGCAGGCTTACTGATTGTGCTCTACTATAGGGCCTTAACCTTCTTCGTGGGCCTCTCAAAAGCTAGAGTTGCACTTTGACTCCACATATGCCAACTGTAGACTGCTTCTTGAGGCGCACGTGGCATGCATGAGCACTTTGCTGGACCACGGCAAACTCTCAGGGAGAGCAGTCTTGTGTCCTTGGGGGCACGTATCCCATTTCTCGTCGCCAGTTGTAGTGTCCTCCCCAGCCTGGGAGCATGTAACAGACCATGCCACACACAGAGCTCTGGTTTGCACATCTTTATTCTTCAGCATGCAACCGTTAACTGAACGCACTGCGTCACAAACTTTATTAACCACACACAGTCACACCCACCAGATTGCATAATACTTGTAAGGAGTCTGCCGAGGGTCACTAGAGGCCTTATACACATAAACACAGGGCAAGACAACTCCCTGCCTTACACTTCAGCTGTAGCATTTCAACTGCGGTAATTAACTGTCCGGGCACATTACTATTCTCAAGAAAAGTAAGGGAACTGTTTTCCTTAAATTAAAAAAAGTATGGGCACTTTGTGCCCTTCAGATCCTGCTCACTTTGACCACTGCCTGTAGGGGTCTGTTGGCTTTGGGGATTGGTAAATTGAGCAGATGGCTCCATGTCCCCGAGGCACCACTTTTCCATTCCTGGATGTTGATTTTACATATCAGTGCATTCTGGTAGATGCAATCTTGGTTCATTTTAAATGAGGGAATTCGATCACCACACCTGAATATGTAAAAGCAAAGTCTAGTATTGGAAAAGTGGTGCCCCAGTGACATGAAGCCATCTGGTCAGCCCAGGGATAGGCTAGCCAGATTTTCACAAGGGAAAACTGGGACATGCAACCATCATGCGTAGAGGACTACAATCTGGACGCCAACATAGAAACAAGATGTGCAAAGCCAATAGATCTGGTCTTTTTTTTAACAAGTGGAGGTGCTACATTCATTGGGTAGCTTAAGTGCACCTGTGTGGATGGTTGTCGATGGAGGTGAAAAAAATCACTTGAGGGATAAAGGAGCGCATAAATCGCTTAATGACTGATTGAATGCATGGGTTAATTAACTCAATCATCCATCAGTTCTACTCTATCCATGTGCTTAGCTAATCAATCTAAGTACACCTCCATTCTTGTAGCCATCTATATTGGCTTGCTCTAATTCTTTCAAATCACTCTGGTGCCATCTCAGCTCTATACACAAAACACTATACAAAGGTTTTTGACTGATTTTGTTCTCTGATTTATCACTAACATACTCATCCACCCAATGTCTAGCAAAGCAAACAGGTCTGGCCTTAATGTGCAAGCACAATCATGCACTAATACACATACACTATTTAGGCCATTGTCTCTGCACATCTTGTTTCTTTTGTGTCTCCTAAGTCTATGCCCTATTGCTGTATTTCAAAGTTTGTTCTGCCATGCAGGTTACTCTTTTGGGGCATAGGTATCAAAGGTGTAGCATGTGCAGGGGTAGTAAGAGACCTAGAGGCCTGAGGGGTCAACTGAATCCTGAATAATACTGTATTTGACTACCCCTACTCAGTAGAGGCCGCCCCGTAAGGGCTAAGGGGCTCCGCCCCCTTTATTTTTCTACCTCAAATAATAAGAAATAAGAGACAAATATTAAAAAAGTACATGCACACTTTTAGAGCACAACTATTCATCTGTCTCAATAAGTCTCACGCCTCAAATACTTATCTTTGTACTGCACAGCTAGTAATGTGCTGATGGGCATGTGCAGATTCTTTAGGCTGCCAATAGTCAACAATTGCCGAGTAATTCACAGACCCGAGGTCTCTGACGTCGTCTGCTTGGCAAAGTAATAGCCTCCTGGCATAAACTCCACCCCTTGACGACCCTGGACTAAAGTAAGCCACTGGGCGCCTCGGGATCAAGCCCTGCTGCTGCAGAGGTTACATGCCAATCAAGGACTCGAGCTATATCACCCAACCCTTCCCCAACTTATCACGGAACGGGAAGGGGGCATTGGGTTTCACTGACCCCACCCTGTGACGAGTTCAGGAAGGGTGGGCTTAGGTGCTCCAGACAGGAAGATCAGCACCCGGATTCTGCGCAGTGTTTCAGCTCGAGTTTTGATGACCCACTGCGCAGAATCCAGTTCCTAGCTTCCCGCGCTGAATTGATTGTGCTGCCGAAGAGAGTCTGAACATGCGCTGAAAAACAGTGTATGCTGCAGAGCTTAGGTAAGCTCTTTTGTGTTATAATTTACCGTCTGTCTGGTGAACTTCTTTTCCATTACTTTTCCATAAAAAGAGCTACCTCCACTAGATAATTATTGGTGCCTCAGTCTGGGCACTATAGCCGCTTATTTGTGATGACCGGGACTTCTGTCATTTCCGTAGGCAGTCCCAATGTTTGCAGAACAATAGAAATGTTATGTTATGTTAAAAATATTTGTAGAGCGCACTTACACCAGGCGGTTTCATGGCGCTAAGAGCGGGAGGCAACAGTGGTATGATGACAGAAGCTTTACTCATATGCCTGAGAGAACAAAAGGGTCTTAAGAAGTGTTCTGAATTGGGCGTAAGAGGTTGTCCTGATTGTCTGTTCCGTGCTGGGGTAAGGTGGCCCTGCACTTCACTCCCTCCTTATCTCAGTGCTGCACAGTCAAGGATGTGAGGTGATAGCGGCTATCTTGGCTGCTGAGGCTGGTGCTGGCATATCTGGCATGAACGAGCAACGATGTGGGGGTGTTAAGCGCTGCGTAGCCCCAGGGCATTTACTAATATGTCCAAGATCACACGTGGTGATATTACAGTAACTGCACTATTGCGAGAGATAGCCACACTGGGAATAGAATGTCCTCAAACCTGGGGAACAGCCCAGCCTAATTATCTGGTTAAAGCACAAAAAAAAGTCTACTAATGAGGTAATTTTAACCTTTTGCCTTATAACAAACAAGATATGACTCAGCTGTGTGACCTACCCAACATGCATGCAGTTTCAAAGGTCATATTTTGCTTTTGAACATTTCTTCAATTAATATCTAAATATGCAAAGGCTTGAATCCACCTGCAAATAAACTTTCATTCAAGCACAATCCCAAAGGGTAGACCTTGAGCCTGCTGATGTATTAACTCTTTCTACGATGCCTCAGACACTTGCCTAAGCACATGCTTGTACCAGCGTTGCTGAAAATGTGCATTTGCAGCATTAAATCAAATTGTTAAAGTCGACTTCCTTTAACATCAAGTTTAGATAGCAGGGGCAAAATAATTTGCCACTAAGCCATCTTGCCTGGCTATGTGAACGAAGCTACTAAATGAATTGTGTTTAGTACAATAGCTTTGTGTCTTTATGTGTGTTTTCACGGTGTACCCACCAAAGTCACAAATCATGGTCTGCTGTGAAGAATTACCTACCCTTTCACCAGATTTGCAAACCTTAGTGTACTTTTTGCTTTAGCTCCCAGTCAGTGGTGGTGTAGAGGGCAGGGTTTACATAGCATAGTGTGCGCCTCCTGCTTTCTTGCTCTGACACTCACATACCCCAATATGCAATTTGTGCCTCTGAATGGGTGATCCAGCGCAATATTAGCCAACAACATTCATACACCATATACTCACTTGGGCCCATACAATCACACTACACTAATACTTACGCTGGGTGTCAGATGTACTCTTTTATCAAAGTCCCTGCTACCAATTACCTTCTGATTGAAGAGTAATAACTTACCAATGGATCCTTTGCTAATTGGGAAGTTTAAAATGAGTGACATTCATTATAGTACATAATCCTGAAATAATCACTGAGTCAGGAAGTTTTAAAATTATTTATCTAAAGTTTTAGCAGAGTAAAATACAGAAAACACGGTAATTGATTGAAAATACCCAGGAAAAAGCATAGAAATGATTTTGCTAATCAAATGACGGTGTTTAAGGAAGAGGAGAAGATACAGACAGCAGCGCAACTAAAGGTTGCAGTATAGTTACCTAAATGCGAGAACCAAGCCCCTTGGCCAAGGAGTTGGAAAAGATAGGACCCAAGAAGGATGAAGAGCAAAGACTTCTTCCAGGATCAGGACAGGACCGGTGACCTCTCTACAACGACGCCTGCGCCGTTCCCCTCTCTGATACTCGACTTCTCTCGATTCTCCCGTGCCTTCCTTCTAATAGACTCCGCCGCCCCCTCCTCAGGACCTCTTCTGGACAGGGATTCAGTCAGCAACCGATCAGCATGGCAGTCTGGAGATCTTCTGCGTGTTCTGAGAGTCAGCTCTAGCTAATTAGCTAATTCTATATCTGTTATACCCTTCTACGCCCATGTACCTCCCCTTAATGTTGCTAAAATATGGGACCACTACTTCTGATTGGACAGGGACAGGGGGTGTATTCTCGCACCATATCGATTTGGCCTAAATTGTAAAGCCTATTGTCTTTACGTTCCCGCCCCTTCAAATTAATACATTCGCTTTATTTCCCACCCGTCTCACGACAAATGTTATACAATTTACAGGGGAAAAGTATCATTTTTGTCCTCCGGAAACATGAAGTACAGCATCTTCGGCCAATGGGTCATGGCCTTGGAAGACGTCCAAGTTGACTTCACTTGGCAGGCACACAGGACACATGCGCAGAACCATCTGTCTCTTGAGTTTCAAGTCACCAACCCAGGCCCAAGTTTACGAATTACTAAAAGTGTAAGAAGATAATATTAAAATCACAAATAAAAAGTTTCACTGTATGCCCACTTTCCCTACTCTATTCCCAATTAATTATAATACTATCCTGCATTAGTAGCATTAAGAAAACGACAATTTAATAATGACATGAGAGTAAGCTTAAGCATGTGAAAACATTTAGCGGCCATTTTAGTGCACACTGCGCAGAAGCAGAAGTTTCCCACCAAGCAAAGAAAGACGTCACACCATGTGATCAGGTTGCGACATGCGCATTGAGGTTCCCGCGCTTTAGCGGACATTTTGGATTACAGACAAGCGTTATTCATTAGTAAAACACATAAGCAAGCTTCTGTCCCTCTTGTGTTTGTGAATGCAAAGTTTAGTTTTGACAATACAAGTTTAATAAATTAATACTATGAGGAAGATTGCGTACAAGCAAGTTTCATTTTTGAAACCTTGCTCCATCAATCCCCTCTCTGATGGCGTTTCTGAGCCATCAAAAATACTACCCTCAATCAGATGCCAACTTCTAGCAATTCGTTTCATTCTCATTTTTACATTTTCTGTTTTTCACATCCCCTTTCAACTATTTGTATAAATCACTTCTCCATTCTTCAAGTTCTATTTCATCTAGTTTTCTCTTCTTTCATTTTCCTGTCATTTTATATGTTCCATTCTTTCTACAGCATTTGCACCATATTGTTATTGCCAATATTATTATTGCTATCCCTGCTAGGGGTACTAATATTTGACCTATAAGTCCTTTCCCTATATTAGCAAACCATGTTCCAATTGACGAGATACTATTTGTCAATCTTTCCCATACACTATCAACTTCCAGTGGTTTAAGTTCTTTCTCAAGTTTAGTTATGTTCTGAATATACGTTCCAATTTCTGCACTCTTATCAGGAATATAAGTGCAACAATGTTTCGTCTTCAATAATTTACAGACTCCTCCCTCTTTTGCCAATAGAATGTCAAGAGCAAGTCGATTTTGCATTACCATAGATCTAATCGCAACCATCTCCGTATTAATCATTAGAAAACCTCCAGCAGTATCCGTTGATAAACGATCAACCACTGTAGACAATTTACATATTTTCCTTGAGTTCAGAATTATTCCCACTGAAGGTATCAATGCACCAACTATATCACCTACAATTTCTGGAAAACTAGCTCTTTTACTACGTATTAATTCATTATTGTTTTCATTGCTTCCAGTGTTTCTTTTTACGTGGTATATCTTTGGAAAAACTATTCCAAAATAACAACTTCCATACCACCTTGCAGGAAGCCTAAAGTAAGCCTTATTCCCACATACATAATAGATTCCAGGAAAAACTGAATCTGTTCCTCCTTTGAGTCCCCAACCTCCCAGAATTAAAAAATTGTGTTCACATTCACTGGTACCGATGAAAACATTGTTATAATCAGTCTTTAACCTATGAAGACAAATTTTCCCTTTCTTTACGAAATCCAGAGCCATTGCAGCTTGAGCTTTACCAGGTGTATAACTCCCTTCCTTCTCCGCCCAAGGTGGCAACTGAGCCTTATGCTCTGAAGCTTTCTTTTGAAAATCATGTCTTCTATCTTCTACTAAATTCAAAAATATCTTTTCTTCTTCTAGTAAAGAACATGTTAGATTGTGTCTATGTGCATGTGTTATGTCTATCGATTTCATTGTTAAAAAAATTCTCCCATAAACTGTGCGTCTTGACTACTAAGCACTGGGTTCATACTCTTGCGAATCGGAACCTCTGAAAATATCACATCTAAGTTTGAATAATAATACTGTAGCCTACCTGTTCTTTAAAATAAACTTGTTAATACACTACATGAGATGCCATATGTCAGTGGTAAATGATGGTATGTTAATCCTTCCGCTACTGATTCAGGTAACTTCATACAGACATAACAATTTCTAACTTCCATTGTGTCTACATACTGAAACAATAACTTTGTGAAAACATTTAAACTAGTGTCGTTATCAGCTATTTCATGATGAATTTATGCCTCATCTTCTGCCATTAATTCTACTCTATTGCCCTTCATGTTTGCTGTCCTCCCTTTAGTTTCATTATTAATCTTCTTATCTATTATCATAAGGTAAGGAACTGCTACAATCAGGACTAACCATACTATAAGCACCAATACTAGACTACATATGCAGATTGCACAGCATCTCCTACAACAATTTCGTTTTGGTCTCCCAGTAACTCTATCATCAGGCATTTTCCGACAAGGAAGATTGCTCTTCTTATCTCTTCTTCTTTTCTTTAGATGATTCCTTTGTTTAGTCAGGGTGGTCTTGTTTCTTTTTCGTATGTTAGTTCTGCACTTGTTCCTTCACCACCACTGTCACTTGACTCTGAGCTTTCAAAATCTTCAAGAATGATATAAGTCCAGTCAGGACCCTTGAATTTGTTATTCACAAGTCTCAGTCTTTTACTTTTTCTTTTTCCTGACTTTTTCTCTTGTTCAGTTTGACTTGTCACTTCAGGTACTTGTTCTGGATCTTCACCTCTGGTTGTTATGTGGTATTTTACTCTTTTAATGACACTTGGCCAATGATCTCCTTTTCTTGTTTTCTTGGTTGGCACTGTTTCTCTGTTTACGTCTTTAGAGATCTCGTTATTTTCACTGCTCAATACTGTTTTGTTTTCTTTTATTACTGCTTCTTTTGTTTGTTCTTTTTCAGGTCTGATTGGTTTCTCTTCAATAGCTCCACAATGACTTTCAAGATGTTGGCTTTGTTCCTTTTTTATTTCTTTATGTTCATTTGTATTAACCCCTTTTTCTTTAGTGAAATCTTCTTGATCTAACTGCTTCTGATCAGGGCTTATTGCACTGTGAACTTCTGCAGCCTGACCGGATTCTTCTAAACCTGTCTTTCCCTGTTCAAAGTCTATTAAGTCTTCACTGTTTTGAGTCCAATTTTCTTTCCCTATCTGACCTTGCTCAGGTTCTCTTATTGTCTTTTCTTCTGGTACCTGAGCTGCTTCTTCTTCACCTATCTGATCTTCTTCTATTTCTTCCAATTTTGCTTGACTTCTTGTTCTGTGGTATACTTCAGGAACTTCTACCACTGGTATCCAATCCTGACTTGTGCTCGGTTGTTCTCCGTCAGCTTCTCTCGAACCTCTAGCCTGAGATTCCTCAGCTGGGCAACCTTCAGCTTCTTCAGTGATTGGTGTTGTCTGTGAATTCTCCTCTTCAGGGTCTGGTACTCTCTTTGTGTGGCTTACGTGAATCCAATTAGGAAATCTTGCACACTTCACTGCTGTATTGGTGGTCAATATAACTTGACAAGGTCTTCTCCACCTGGGTGATAGACACGTTTCTCTGGTGTGATTCTTCACTACTACCCAATCACCAGGATTCAGATCATGTTCTAGTTCAGGCTGCCTGGAAACTGCGTCTTCTCCAACCTGATGAGAGACAGAACGCACTAGGTCAGCTAATCCTTTGCAATAATCCAGAACCATATCATCAGATATATTTACTAATTTGTTTGTGGGAACATGTGTTTGTCTCATTGCTCTTCCCATCATTATTTCATGGGGGCTCAATCCTGTTGTTCTGTCAGGTATGCTTCTGATTCCCATCAAGACAAGTGGCAATGCGTCTGGCCACTCTAATGATGTTGATGCACACATTTTTCCCAATCTTGACTTTATAGTGCCATTCAATTGTTCAACCACTCCATAAGCCTCTGGGCGATATGCACAGTGCAATTTCTGTTTGATTTGAAACGCTTCACATATTATCTGGATCACTTCGCTATTAAAGTGTTTTCCTCTATCTGATTCCAAAGATACTGGGAAACCAAATCTAGGTATGAGCTCACGTAACAACAGTTTTGCAACTGTAATACTGTCATTTCTCCTAGTAGGGTAAGCCTCCACCCACTTTGAAAACAGACACACTATGACTAGTACATATTTTAGTCCTCTGCATGGTGGTAACTGTATGAAGTTGAACTGGAGTCTTATAAATGGGCCCTCTGCCTTTCCAATCTTTCCAAACCCAATTATCGTTTTCCTGCCTGGATTATGCATTTGGCAAGTTAGACATCTCTGGCAAAGACTCTCTGCAACAGCCCTGAATTTGGGATTGTACCAATTTTGTCTGAACAGTCTAATCATTGCATCTCTCCCTATGTGTGTGTCTCCATGATGCATTCTAGCCATTTGTGAGAGTAAACAGTCTGGCATGACTGGTCTGCCATCTGCACTGATCCACACTTCATCTTCTCCTCTTTGGGAGCAACCCACTTTAATACACAAATTTTTCTCACTTTCATCAACCTCATCTTGCAATTTCTTCACCTCATTCCATGTTTCAGGTGGCATATACAGCATAAGTTGGCAGCTGATTCCCATTCTTTCCACCCTCTTATTGACTGACGTTCTGGTTTTGGCACAATGTTGAGCCACCAGATCTGCATATCGGTTGCCGACTACCACCCAGTCATCTCCTGACTGGTGTGCGGCACATTTCACCACAGCCAATTCTTTTGGTGATTGTACTGCTTCTAGCAATTCCCTTACAAATTGGCCATTTTTAATGGGGGATTCTGAAGAAGTCATGAAATCCCTCTGCATCCACAGTTGGCCAAAATCATGCACAACCCCGTAACCATATTGACTATCAGTAAATATAGTTACTCTCTGATTCCTCCCAATTTTGCAAGCTTTTATCAAAGCAATCAATTCAGCTACTTGTGCAGATTTTACTCCTGGTAAATAGGATGCTTCGACTATTCCAGTTAATTCACATACCGCATAGGCAGCAGTTAGTTTACCATCTTCATGTCTTTGACATGAACCATCGACAAATAGCTCCCTGTCTGGCTTTTTAAGAGGCTGTTCCTCTATGTCTGGGCGTGGTTTTGTACATAATTCTGTAATTTGTACACAATCATGTTCATCTTCTTCGTCATCTTTATTTGTTTCATGATATGGGTCCGGCAATAAAGTTGCTGGATTTATTATTGTACACCTTACCATGGTCACATTTTCAGCACCCATTATTATCCTCTCATATTTAGTCAGCTGACTAGGAGTAAGATGCTGAGTTCGTGTTCTTGTCAATAGAATCACAACTGCATGTGGAACATACACTTTTACAGGATGTCCCATCACAATTGACTCGCTTTGTTCAATGCTCAAACAAGTTGCTGCCACTGCTTTTAAGCATCCTGGCAACGCGGCTGCTACTGGGTCCAATGTAGCAGAAAAGTACGCTATAGGACGTCTATCTAGTCCATGTCTCTGAGTTAGGACAGAAAGTGCACAATTTTCTCTCTCTTGACAGAATAATGCGAATTCTCTTTTATAATCAGGCATGCCTAAGGCAGGTGCTGAACAAAGTGCGTTTCTCAATTTTACAAAAGCTTCTACACTTTCATCTTCCCACTCAACAGGGTCCTTTGCTTTCTTTTTCGTCATGTTAATTAAGGGCTTAGCTAACATGGAGAAATTTGGTATCCATTGTCGACAGTAGCCTACTATTCCTAGGAACATTCGCACTTGTCTTTGGGTTACAGGCATTTGCATTCTCTTTATTAATTCTACTCTTTCAGACGTTACTCTTCTTTTTCCCCTCTCAATTAGGTGTCCCAGATATTTAACAGCTATCCTGCAAAACTGTAACTTTTCAGGTGAGACTTTATGCCCTTCCTCAGCCAAAAGATTTAATAATGCTATGGAATCAACAACACAGTCTTCTCTGGTGGTCGACGCCACCAATAAGTCGTCGATATATTGGACTAAGACTGAGCTTCCTGGCATCACTAGTTTTTCCAGGCACTTTTTCAGTATCTGGTTGAAGATGGAAGGACTTTCTGTGTACCCCTGAGGAACACGATTCCACACATAGACTTTGTTCTCAAATTTAAATGAGAAAAGATACTGGCTGTCTGGATGCAATGGAATTGAAAAGAATGCTTGACATAAATCAATTACTGTGAGCCATCCTGCATTCCAAGGGATCTGGTATAGAATTACTGCAGGATTTGGTACTATGGGACAACATGGTTCCACAATCTTGTTTATTTTACGCAGGTCCTGTACAATCCTATATTTTCCACTAGGTTTCTTTAGTCCCATGATTGGTGAATTACATGGGCTACTCATTACTTCTTTTAGACTGTTCTGTTCTACCATTCGTTTTATTTCTTCAATGACTCCTGCTTTTACTTCTGCACTCATTTTGTACTGTCTGGTATTTGGGAAAATTGCACCTTCTTTTACCGTAATTTTAACTGGATCTATTTTAGCCATAAGTCCTACTTCTTTTCCAGTGAAATCCCATACTATGGGGTTTACTGTATCTTTTAATTCTTCTGGTAACTCATCTCTTGTTATTAACGAAAACATTTTGTCTATTTCTGTACCTTGTTTTGCAACCATAATTTTATATACATGGTCCTCATCTGGTGTCTGAACTGCCACACCATCTGGCGTGCAGAAAATTGTACAGTTCATTTTGCACAATAAATCCCTACCTAATAAATTCACTGGGCTAGAATCGCACACTACAAATTGGTGCATTTCTCTGAAGTTTCCTATTTTGACTTTCATTGGTTCTGTAAGAGGTGTTCTAATTCTTTGATTAGCTACCCCTACTACTTGGATATCTTCACCAGAGAGAGGAAGGTCTGGGATATCTGCTGATCTCACCGTAGACCTGGTAGCACCAGTGTCCAAAAGGAAAGTAATATCATTACCTTTCACATTTCCTTCAACATATGGACCAGACTGATCTACCTGTAAGGATGCGCCAAGTACGCACTCCTTCTTCCCCTCTCCTAGGCACCGTCATGAGTTGAATTCACAGTAATTGTCCTGCAAAAGAAATTGTGATGTCATATAATCATTCTTACCACTCCCTCCTGGGTATCCAATGTCTGTACCATGCTTTGCTCTGCTTACATTACCCTGAACAGGTGGAGGTGGTAATTGACTCTGGGGATTTACACCCTGCTGTGAGTCATTCTGTGTCTGTGGATTTAAGTTTTGATTTGGACAATTATTATTCCGAATCTTTTTACATTCGTCTTTCCAATGCCCCAATTTTCCGCATCCATGACAAGGAAATTTCTTTTAGCTTCTTCTCTACTCATTCGTCCTCTAAATTTTCCACCATTTCCCGTATCACCACTCGTTCCAGAATCTTTTCCTTGATTTTCACTCGGATTTTCCAAATTAATTCCCTGCTTTTCTGCCATTTTCACCTGTGCCCACATCACCTTTTCTTGTAATTTCTTGTGTCTATCCTCAATATCGTCTCCACAATATTTTGCATACTTCAGAATCTCATCTATGGGCTTTCCCTGCCAACACAGCATGTGTTGTTTAATCATCTGGCAAATCTCTGGCTTCAGACCGTAAACAAACCGATACACAAACTGACTCATGTTTTTGTCTCCAATGTCCTCAAATCCACTATACTGTTTAAACACCTGCAATAGACGCTCATAGTAGGAATGTACTGATTCATTAGCTTCTTGGGTAGTTCGATCTATTTTTACCCAATCTGTTTCTTTCGGTGGTATTTTCCCTTTCAGGTAAGTTATCACTTGGTGATACTTTTTCATTACATCATTTGACGGGGCACCTGTTTTCGGATCTCTAGGATATTCATCACTAGGCCAATCGACTGTGATCTTACAATCTGTCCATAAATCGGCAGGTACCACTATATCAAATAACCCATCCAAATCCTTCAACAGTACCTTCGACACCTTCACAAACCTATCAACCTGCTTGTACCATTCAATTGGTTTTTCTCTCAATTTTGGAAAATCATTCGTAAATGATAAAATATTCTGTCTGCTCCATGGGACATGTACATATCCTCCTCCCGCCACTTCTCGCATTGGATACATTTGATCTGCTTTTCCTGCTTCCTTCATCACATATTCTGATGCTGTTCTACTTGTTCGTGCTTCTTCCTTTTTCTTGGCCCACCTAGTTTTCCATTTATCTAGGTCTCCCCATTTTTGTAAAACTAACATTAATTCTCTTATTTGTAGTCTTTTTCCCGAGGCATTCATATTTTCTAAGTCTTTGTCTGAAAATTCTGCTCTATAGGGTTTCTGTAGTACCTTTGATCTCCCTATTTCTATTCCCATCTGTAATGCTAAATTGGACAATTTTTCATGGAATATCTTTACATTTCTGGTGATACTCCTGCATAGGAACAATAATTCTTCTTCATCATAGGTATTTAAGCATTCTAGTCCTACATTTCCTGCTATTATTTCTTCTAATTCAACTTTTAATTTATGGATATCCAGTATCTTTGGAGGTGTGCACTGTTTAACTGACCCTTGCACCCATCTTTCTAGATCTTCAGGTGTTACTATGGTAGCACTTTTTGCTCCTGTTGAAGTTACTAAACTTACATCTTTTGAACCTCCAGGTACATCTTTTCTTGGAGTACTATTTACAGAACCTCGAATAGGCAAGTCCATGAGTGATATTGTGGATTCACAGTCACTAAATTGATCTTCAATTATAACTGGAGCTTCAGGTTTAGGATTACTCACAGGAGTAGGTGCAAGTATGGGTTGAGGACAATTTCCCTGAGTACCATATAATGGAACTACTGGACCAATTGTTACAGGAATAGTCAACGAATCAGGATGTACTTTTATCTGGGTTATTTTCTGTATTAATTCTGCTCTGGTCTTTTCTAGGGCTTCTTTTTCTTTGTCATGAAGTATTCTAGTCGGGGTAAATTCATGCATTACTTGTGGTACCATTGGAGTTTTCGGTGGTGCACTTGGGGTGCATCCACTTGTCCCTTCCTGATATGGTGGGGGATTTCTTAACATTTCTTCCATAAATTCGTCTTCAGACTCAATAAATGTTTTGTCTTTTCTGTACATTTTCCTCCTGATTTCTCTCCTTCTGTGAATAATGGATACAGTCCTTCTGTAATCATTGCCCTTCTCCATTGTTTCATCTGACCCTCTCTAGACTCACGTAAATATCTGGGGTAAAATCCTGGGTAACTCCTATTACTTCTAGATCGGTCCCGCTCAAATGCCTCGGTTTCCCACTCTTCTAGAGCTTCGTACTGAGTTAATCTAGGTCTGGGTTCTAAGTCATTCATCCTCAATCTCAAGTTCTGAACAATTCTTCCATTGAAGGTACCATACTCGGGAAATGCTAATACTCCATCATTTTTGGTGTATTCTATCCAATTCTCCATCCATACACAAGTATGATAACCTCTCTCCATCATCATGAATGATGCTGGCGTTTTAGCTGGTGGAATAATAATTCCTTCTCTAGTTTTGATTGGTTTGTCCTTTTTAAAATAATTCTTAATCTTTGCAAAAATGACATTTTTCTCCTTTCTCCGTACATTCTATCTAATCTTCTGTGTACAAAATTATATTCTGCAAAACCTAGGAATCTCCTATCCGGACGAGTTCCTGTTAAAGTCGGATCACGTTTTAACATGCAATCCTTATCCACTAAGAATTTTGCTTCTATATTTTCGACCAATCAAATGTCTGCTATCTTTTATTTCCGAGCCAATCCTTGCGCGGCCTTTGGTGACGTTTCTCTGTCAACCCCTCCTTTACAATCTGCTCTTTTCTGTCCTCGCGGGTTTAACCAATCCCAGCGCGGCTCCTGTGACGTCAGTACTACTCCTGACTACTGACCCCTCCTTTACAAGTGTCTCTCCACACCCGCTGTTTCAACCTACCACAGCGCGGCGTTTTGTGACGTCAGCTCCCTCTCCGGCAACTGACCCTCCCTTTACAAAATTACGCAAACTTATTTTCTCTATAAATCTTAATTAAATTTCAGTAACCACATATAACATTCGCTATCGTGCCAGTTTCCACTAATTTTGAAAAGGATAGTTTCTTCCACACTTTAGTAAAACCTTTCCGTTTACTAAACATATACTACGAGTAAAACACATCCGCCTACTCTTCACACAAGCTCCAGAAGTACCTGTTACTTCTCCAATGTTACCCTTACTAGGTGATATAACATCAAATTTTTATCAGCGTACCCTTTTTGCTATTACTCACACGCATAGAGTCCCTAACAAGTACTGAAAGTCCTGCTTAACATCTCAGTACTATTTCTGCCTGACAGATAACCTCACTGCAGTATGGCTTCCACTTGCCACCCACTATTCTTTTTACCTACCCCGGGTATTCTGGACAACATATAACAAAACTCAAAAATAAGCGGATGTTAGTTCAAAAAATACAAATAAAATTCTCATTACCCAATTAACAAAGAGTAACCATAACCGTCCTCTGCTTACCAGAAAACTGATCCAGCGCAATATTAGCCAACAACATTCATACACCATATACTCACTTGGGCCCATACATTCACACTACACTAATACTTACGCTGGGTGTCAGATGTACTCTTTTATCAAAGTCCCTGCTACCAATTACCTTCTGATTGAAGAGTAATAACTTACCAATGGATCCTTTGCTAATTGGGAAGTTTAAAATGAGTGACATTCATTATAGTACATAATCCTGAAATAATCACTGAGTCAGGAAGTTTTAAAATTGTTTATCTAAAGTTTTAGCAGAGTAAATACAGAAAACACGGTACTTGATTGAAAATACCCAGGAAAAAGCATAGAAATGATTTTGCTAATCAAATGACGGTGTTTAAGGAAGAGGAGAAGATAGAGACAGCAGCGCAACTAAAGGTTGCAGTATAGCTACCTAAATGCGAGAACCAAGCCCCTTGGCCAAGGAGTTGGAAAAGATAGGACCCAGGAAGGATGAAGAGCAAAGACTTCTTCCAGGATCAGGACAGGACCGGTGACCTCTCTACAACGACGCCTGCGCCGTTCCCCTCTCTGATACTCGACTTCCCTTGATTCTCCTGTGCCTTCCTTCTAATAGACTCCGCCGCCCCCTCCTCAGGACCTCTTCTGGACAGGGATTCAGTCAGCAATCGATCAGCATGGCAGTCTGGAGCTCTTCTGCGTGTTCTGAGAGTCAGCTCTAGCTAATTAGCTAATTCTATATCTGTTATACCCTTCTACGCCCATGTACCTCCCCTTAATGTTGCTAAAATATGGGACCACTACTTCTGATTGGACAGGGACAGGGGGTGGATTCTCGCACCATATCGATTTGGCCTAAATTGTAAAGCCTATTGTCTTTACGTTCCCGCCCCTTCAAATTAATACATTCGCTTTATTTCCCACCCGTCTCACGACAAATGTTATACAATTTACAGGGGAAAAGTATCATTTTTGTCCTCCGGAAACATGAAGTACAGCATCTTCGGCCAATGGGTCATGGCCTTGGAAGACGTCCAAGTTGACTTCACTTGGCAGGCACACAGGACACATGCGCAGAACCATCTGTCTCTCGAGTTTCAAGTCACCAACCCAGGCCCAAGTTTACGAATTACTAAAAGTGTAAGAAGAAAATATTAAAATCACAAATAAAAAGTTTCACTGTATGCCCACTTTCCCTACTCTATTCCCAATTAATTATAATACTATCCTGCATTAGTAGTATTAAGAAAACGACAATTTAATAATGACATGAGAGCAAGCTTAAGCATGTGAAAACATTTAGCGGCCATTTTAGTGCACACTGCGCAGAAGCAGAAGTTTCCCACCAAGCAAAGAAAGACGTCACACCATGTGATCAGGTTGCGACATGCGCATTGAGGTTCCGCGCTTTAGCTGACATTTTGGATTACAGACAAGCGTTATTCATTAGTAAAACACATAAGCAAGCTTCTGTCCCTCTTGTGTTTGTGAATGCAAAGTTTAGTTTTGACAATACAAGTTTAATAAATTAATACTATGAGGAAGATTGCGTACAAGCAAGTTTCATTTTTGAAACCTTGCTCCATCATGGGCATAGAACCCACATCTTCTTTTTTCATATTTGGTTGTTTGTAACTACTATGCATAATAATAGTCCATAGTTTATAGACCTCAGAAGGATGAAAGTCCGTCTAGCCAGGGTTTAAGCAATGAATGAACTGCATGAAAACAATGCTCTTGCATGCTCAAACGTGTTATAAGTGCACAGGGAGTTCCTCTGCTGAAATATCAGTAAGGGGTGCAGTGCAATAAAACAAATTCTCAGAGAAAGGAGAAATGTTATGAATGTAGAATAGCCAGTCGTGGCCGGCATGCCTCGCGGGTGGGGGGGTCTCGCGGGCGTTCGTGTGGTGGTGGGGATTTAAAAATTTGAAAAAAAACTACCTTACCGGTACCGCACCCCCTCCGCTCCTGGCCGGGTCTTGCGTTTTCCCGCTGCTTTCCTGCTCTCCTGCCTCCGGCAGGAACAGGAAGCAGGCAGCGTCCCTCCCCTAACCCAATCACAACGCTGCAATGGCAGCGTTGTGATTGGTGGGGACAGCGCCTATGGGGAGGCCATTTTCTCCATGTAGGCTGTATGCAGCCTACATAGAGAAAATACAGAGTGCGCATGACTGGTTTGGTCGGCCCCAGAGGGCCGACCTAACAGTCATGGCCCACAGCATTGGGCAAGCCACTCCTCCCCAACCCGCCCGCCCCAATCAGGCATATTGTTCTGCTTTCTCGCAGCGTGTGAAGCAGAAACATAAAATGGTATTTAAAATACTATTTTATGTTTCTGCTTCTTGCACTGCGAGAAAGCAGTCGGGCGACACTCCTCCGCCCTAATGGAGGAGCCGCCCCTGGGAATAGCAAGCAAGGAAACAGGCTGCAAAACGTAACCAACACTATCCTGGTGAACAGAAGGCCTAGTTAGCGAGTAAAAAGGCAGCAGAGCAGCAGACAATGGAGGGGGCTGGCCAGCATGGGAGTAGAAACCCCTCAGTGACGGGCTCCTAGGATGAACAGGGAGATGAGGGTGCTTTTACTTAATTTATTATTTTAGTTTGCATTTTTTCCAAAGAGATACAAACCGAGGTAAGGCAGACTCAGAATGCTTAAAATACTGTGTTGGAAACACTGCACAACGTTACAGCTTTAGAACGTAGCAGAATATCCCTTTCAGTTCACTCACTTCAACACCATTCCACTCAGCAGGACTATACCCATCAACCTAGCAGTGCTAGTCAGATGGCATTCACTAGATTTGCATGTATGCCCAAACTCTGCCACAATACTAAGAAGCCTTGACACCGGGGCTTCCAGGAAGCCCTTCTATAGACAACTATCTCCCTAGCCTAGAACAAACTCTGGCTTTGAAGGTGTAACTCACAGGTTGTACTCTATATTCAAGTGTAGTGTTAGTAAAGACTTTTTGTTTTGACTCCTTCCAAATCCACAGAAGTATTTCTATCTGCTGCAAAGTCACTGGCCGCTTGATCTGCAGTGAAGCCCTCTGAACTCTCCTCATGACAATCTTGCTCGTTAGGCAAATTCCTAATTTTTTCTTTTATGCCCTACCACTTTTAAGGTTTACCAGCCACCACTGCCCCTACTGCAGTCAGAAGGGTCCATCTTACTTTCTTGCACTTTGGCCCATAGCACCGTTGGAATGACACTTAGTTACTCAATGCTACAGCACAAATAGATTGTGCAGATTATGCATTAGCATTGGTCACCAGTGTTTTAGCTGGAGAACAATCTGCAGCTGTTGCAAAGGGGCATTGAAACTGTCTTTTTTTAACCTAGAGAGCTTCATAAGTTGCAAAGGTTCGTAGGCTGTTTTTTAAATAAATGCCTAGTAAGAGGATGTTGCAACGTCACTCAACTCTTTATAACACCTACTCTGAAATCAACTCATGGCTCTCACCGATGGAATGGAGACTCAATAGATAACACTAGATGGGATCTGGAAGATGCATATTATGAACTGCTTATGTTTTCATGTATCTTATATATCACAAACCGAGCTCTAGAGGCAATGGCTCGAACCTCTCAAAGACGGGTGCTATTACTGCACTTTGCCCGTAGGCTGTGTGGGGTCTAATTGAGATGGGGATGAAGGTTGGAACATAACTAGGAGGCAACTGCAGATATTAACGAAATCTCTCATTCACGCATCTTTTGTCATGTGTTTGTAAGCATGTATAAAAAGAGCCTGGATATATATATGGTGGTGCAGTCTTCACGGCTGGACACGCCGTTATGTATCCACATTTCATTGTCCCAAAAGAAGACGCACTCGATCAGCAGGAATTACCCCGCTCCGGGCTGAAACAGCTGCAACAGTGCCTAATGCATTTCGGACTTCTTAGTCCTTGATCACAGGCTTGCATGGCGCTGAAACAATACTGCATCGGACTATAGCTCATTTATACAATTCTCTTTATTGCCCACAGGTGGGTTGCTCAAATGAGCATTTCAATTGCATTCTGGGTTTTGTGATCCGAATAAATTTTCAATCTGCATTCGTATTGTAACTAGTTGAGACTTTTATAAAGACTGCAGTGCCCCCGAAATAACAAATTACTAATGATAAAATGAATTGCAGGATAAAGACATTGTCAATGTGCAACAATGCATTTTGGGGATTGTAGTATGGTGAGACTACACTGGAACCTAGTAGTCTTCAAAAGGCGTACGTAATGACGTTGTGAACGCCACAATCCATTGAAAGCTTACCTGTGAACAAGGCTGTAGCATCAGCTGAAACGTGTCGGGACAATTTGTTTTTAAGCAAGCTGTCACTTTGCTATTCATTGATTAAAAACGCCTGTTTGCACTAATGTCCGGTGTACGGCGCTCTTCTTTACGTATTGGGCAGGAAGTATATGTTGGATGTTTTGATGGGTGCTCCTTCCCCATGCGATGATATATCTTGGGAGTCAGCGAAAAGATTCACACAAGACATCAATGTTAACAATCTTAACCTGAAATTTACAGACAACATCAGCAAGACAGCAGTGGCGTTTTTGGACCTGGAGGTATATGTTGAGCAGGAGGTGATCCATACCAGAACATTTAGAAAGCCAACAGCAGGAAACACGATCCTCCATGCTGGGAGCTTTCATCCTCAGAGGCTCAAAATGAGTATTCCTTATGCTGAGCATCTGAGGATGAAACGTAACTGTAGTGAGGCTCAGGCACTAACAGAAGCGCAGAACTCTCTGACTGAGAGATTCATCCAGAGAGGTTACAACCCTGTCATCTTAGACCAAGCCAGGACGAAAGTTACCTCAATAGAGAGACATACGCTATTGAAACCTGATGCTGAGAAGGGCAAGGTGAAAAAGTTGAGTACAGGGAACCAGATAAGGATGATAACGGGTTACAGTGCCTACCTGTCTAGAGTGAGAGAAAGTCTGTGTAGGCACTGGCACCTAATTCAAAGAGACCCAGTCCTAAATGAAATGGTATCAAGAAAACCCATGATCACTTTTAATAAAGCGAAATCGATGAGAGGTGATCTGGTAGTCAACAGCCCTGAAGTCAGCAAAACAGAAAGTTGGTTGAAAAGTGTCCAGGATTCCATAGGTGTTTTAAATGCAAGGCTTGCAAAATCGGACGAAATGAAAAACAGGTGATGTCACCACTTATGTACAGCCCATGGAAAATCAGGTGTTTCCTGAATTGTAGGAGCGAATATGTTGTTTACATCTTGCAGTGTACATGCCCAAAAATGTATGTGGGCAGTACCATCCATATGGTTCATATCCGCATCCTACAACATTTACGGGCTGTTAAGAATAATGACACAAACTATGTGGTAGCACGTCACCTCAATGAAGTACATAAAGGTAACTTAAATGACCTGTCCTATTTTGCAATTGATCAAGTCCCCAAACTGAAAAGAGGAGGTGATAGAGAGGGAAGACTTCGCAAACTGGAGTCTAAATACATATGTTATTTAATACAAAGATGCCGAACTGCTTAAATGTTGAGGAAGACCTGTATGTCCATTTGTGTTAAATCAGTTATCCATCTTCAGATTTTAACTATTTTAATGCAGAGTGACAAGACTATGTTGGATGAAGACAAACATGCAGTAGGGAAAGTGACATAGATGGGAGGAACAATTAGAAAATCGGTTCTGTTTAGCTTTACCACAACAAGTCACTATTTGAACCACATGGAGTCTAAAGTAAGGATATATGTTTTGATATTATTATATAAGGTTGCGGCTTACTTGGGGAGTAGTAGAAGTAAAAAAGGCTTCTGAGGTTTTAACTGTGGTTTTTAAAGAAGTACTAAAAAGGAAAAAGTGGTTTTTTAGAATATATCTTAAGTACTGTGTAGCACTTGCACTTTAATATGGAACATTAGTTGTACTGTTTATGAATACCAGTATAACAGGACAGGTGATGCACTTGCACTAAACACTGGAATACTGGCGGTCATGTGATTGCTAACTGGGTACTGTCATGCACTAGCACTTTATTGCGTATTGTTGCACTGAAAGACTGGTAATAACAATTTTAGACCAAAAACTTTAAACCACGCTTTAGGCATCAGTAACTATTAAATCTTAACTCTCCCCTTAGATCCTGGAATTTTTAGATTGTGAGAAAACCGAAAATACCTCTAGGAGGTAATTGGAGGCTGTATATCAACATAAAATCGACATTGGCACTTTATTGGATCATGAAGGTTGAAGGCTTGGACCACTACAACTTTTGACAATGTTTCTCATTAGTCACGGTGTGGGGTAGTAAATGTTTGGGTTGTTAGATGTTTCCCTTTTGTTGTCTAAACTGGTTTCAATATTAATTAGGAGAATGATTAGCACTTCATGGACTTTAATGAAAGTGTGATGTAATAAAAATGTGTGTATCTGTAGGAATCAATATTTGACTACTAGATAGAATGATGTGTACAATTCTATCATGAAGTGCCTCTGATGTGAGGTTTTCGAACATTGGAACTTAGGCACTAGCCTATTAAAATTGCGTGTTTTTTATATATATATAAGAAATTATACTGAAATCAGGAAGACAATGTATTGACGCATATGCACTTTATAACCCAAGTATGTAAATAGATAGCAATGTAATTTTAATTGTTATTTTCTATTATTAAATTGACTATTAATGTATTGTTAAACCTACTCAGCACACCTTTTTTAAATGTACAAAATAAGACACGTGAATGTAACTTGGTTGATGTGTCGTAATGAAAGTCTGTCTTTCATATCCATTGCAAAACCTACGGTCATGTGACCGGGCCACCCTGCGGTTTTTAATATAATGCACGCAAGACATGGAGTGATCACTGTGTGATCAAGGCAGTTTTTGCTGAAACGCGTCGCAGCGAAATCATGGAATAAATGACTTTATTGCCAAAATCCCCTTGTGTCGGTGTCCAGTTTCGAGTTTGACGGAGTCGGATGTGGTGTTCATATATATATATATATATATATATATATATATATATATATATATATATGAAATTCACTAAAAACAAAGGTTTCAGGGACGTTATAGTTAGGTTCGGATTTTACACACTCAAAACCCTATAAATTCAGCGGTTATAGTTATCTCCAGTAACTATAATTCGTGGCCTAAGGTAACTATAACTCGCGCACCCACCATGCAAAGGGCACTGGCATTCCTCATAGCCGAAATCGACCCAAGAGGTGGGCCTCGTAGCTCCCCTGTTCTTTTATATATGCAGCCTGCCCCCGAAGGATGGGGGCCGTAATCAGCCTGAAGAGGGGGGGGGGCAAGTGCACTCCCCTAATAAATATATAAATTCCCCCTGGGACATGGCCCACCCGGGAGGCAAAAAAAGCAAGCATGGGTAACCACGCTTGCTTTTAAAAATGTTCCAGCAGATCCATGGATCCTCTGCAAATTTGCGATAAAATAAAATAAAAAAACGTTTTTGTCCCCTGGTAATAAATGTGGAGTTTCTCCATAAGCAGTAAAATTCCAAAGTGTGATGGATAAATGGATTCAGAATGATGAATGCATCATAAAAGGTTCTGATAAAGGAGGCAGCATGTGGCTGAAGGTTATGTATTTTGAGAAAGCATATTCTCAACTCAATGATGCTATCTGTTATGAGGCTACTAAAGAATTTGTTTGGAAAAGAATTGCATGATTGGCGTGAAGCAGAGCTGTTGAATGCAGACAAATATAATTTTGTGAAAGTGAATCATCCCAAGTTACCAGTTTTTTATTTTATTCCGAAGATCCATAGGAACAGGGACAAGCCCCCAGGTAGGTCTATCATAGCTGCCATTGATAGCTTATTTGAAAATGTATCCACGTACATTGCCTATTTTGCAGTCTTTAGTGATGAACCTCCTGTCCTATTTCAAGGACACCACAGACTTTTTGAAACGTATATTTGATGTACAATGGGATGATGATTTGTTAATGATGTGTTTGGATGTAGCCTCGTTATACACCAGCATTCGTCATGATGATAGCATCAGGGCAGTGAAACAGTTTTTAAGGTCTAGACTTTATAGTTAGATTCAAATTTTACAAACACAAAACCATAGAAATTCAGCAGTTATTGTTATCTCAAATAACTATAACTTGTGCCCTAAGGTATCTATAATTTGCGCCCCCTCCATGCCTTGTTTGATTTCTCATCAATAATTTTACAGCAAATGTTGCACTGATATTATCAATGATGTCATGGAAGATGTGATGAGTGATGTAATATCTGGGGTAATTAGCAGTGCATTGTGAGGGCGCGAGTCCTATTTTATTAATAATTGGGGAGGTGGGCCATGCGGCACCCCTCGCTTGGCCGATTTCAGCCCCGGGAACCCCATCTCCTGGGGCTCGGACATTCAGACAGCACCCCTCTCCAGGATGATGTTGGCCCTGGGACCCCATCTCCCAGGTCGCGGTCAGTATATGAAGGGGGAGGGAGGCATGCAGCCCTATTGGACCCCATCTCCAGTGGAAGTCAGTATTGCTTCTGCCCGCAGGCAACAGCTTAAAATGCCGCTACCTGCAGGCGGGAGCAATTTTTAAATCTGTTTCCCTGTCTGCTTTACAGCGAGCAAGGCACACAGATGAAAAGTCTGCTCCCAGCGGGCGGGAGCAAATGCTCCCGCCTGCTGGTAGTGGACTTAGTTATAAATATACAACACTGATACTTTTTTTTTAATACTCCCGCCTGCTGGTAGTGGACTTAGTTATAAATATACAACACTAATATTTATATTGTGATATGGAGATGCCAACTTTGGGGCCGATTCCGATTCAGGCCGGAAATCTCCCCGACCGAGCTGGACCCGGAGAGATTTCCGACCGAATCGGACCCTAGCAGCCCGACTGAATGAGTATGATGCGCACGTATGCTATCGGACTCGATTCGGTCGGACTCCCATTGAAGTCAATGGGAGCCAGTCGTACGACGCGTACACGGGCTCCCATTGACTCAATGGGCACGACGTGAACAAGGGCGCCCCCTACAGCGTGTTCGCGTCGATGCGGGTCGCGCCGTACATGCACGTGTAGGGGGGACCCATGGGTCCCCCCTGTGTGCGACTCGCGCGCCTACGCTTCCAGGGGGGTCCGACACGGACCCCCAAAGTGCGGCTCCGACAGCTCCTTGGAGCCGGACTGCGCGAGTCGGTCGGAGCGGTCGAGGTGCGCATCGTACTTACCCGGCCAGGGAACGTCTCCATTGCGCGGTGCGAGTCGTCCCCATGCGAGTCGGTCGGAGCGGTCGGGTCCTGCGAACGAGTCGGTCGGCGATTTCGCGAGCGCACGCATCGTACTCGCTCGCCCGGACGCACGTACGAATCGGTCGGGAAATAGGGCTCCGAATCGGATCCAGTTAAGCCGAATCCGATTCGGTGCCCTACCGGCCAAGATCGGAATCGACCCCTTTGTGTTTTAAAGTTGGTATATATATGGCGAGTTATAGTAGTTTTACTGTAACACTGTTGTATATATGCAATGTACGAATATGGACCATAATATCATTTGTATAAATAAATGTATAAGCAAAGTTTGAAAAAATAAAACTATAACTGTGGTATTTCCAATGTTTGTGTAGTTTTAATTTGTTGTCGTTGTAATGTAATAACCCCTAACTATAACTAGGTTTTAACCTATGTTTTTTTGTGTGAATTTGTTGGGTTTTTAGAAGTGTACATTTTTTAATAGCGTGTCATTATGTAATACGATGCCTTTATTTTAATAGTAAAATTGTAATGTTATTCAGAATTGAGCTAAAGTTTTGTAGTCCAAACAACTTTCTTCTTTGGTTTTAAACAAAAGCTGTATAACTATTGTAATGATAGAGTTTATAGCTCAAAAGAAGGCAGCCTTATGTGTTTTATTTCCTGGAGTTTTGCAGGTACTGCAGTAGGTCTTTGGGAGTTCAGCGGTACTCGGCAATAGTAACAAGTATTCTGATAGGCTGGAAACATTGCTTTCCAGCCAATAGGATGGATGGATTGTATTTTGGGTGATTTCTGCTGTGGTTTTGAGCTGATCAGAACTTAATCAAGGCTGCTGCTGCTTCTGCTCTGTTGGTATTGGTGGAGATTTTTGCTGAAATGACTGAAGGAGGTGAATTTGCTGCTGCTGCTCAACATGCATTAGAAGAGGAAGAGGAAGCTATTGGAATGGAGGAGCAGGAGTTGGAGTGCTGTAAGAAGCTGAAGGTGTCCGTTGTGTGGCAATTATTTTCTATTCCACTAGGGGAGAAGAAAGTCAATGCCCGGCAGATGACTTGTTGCATGTGCAATAAAGCCATCTTACATGGAACAAGACAGCAGTACTCTCTAGGGACAATGGGTATGAGGAAGCACCTAAGCACCATGCATGCTGTCCGTTTGGCGCGGGGCAGAAAGGAGGCAACAGTTGGATTTAGCCTAACTGGAGGAGGGAACTTCTGCGACACCTGGGAACGTTCCAACGCTTGCTGTACTTTCTAGGCCCGGCGTGCCCACTAAACCACGACCACAGGATACTTAAACTCCACACACCATTCCAGCATCTGGGTCGCAAGTTGCTGTCAACTGGCTCCGGCAGCAATGCAATATTGTAAAGCCGTATGCAAGGATTGCGACTTACTGTCTTTGCTGCCAAGCAGTTATTGTCGTAAAGCATAATGGCTTAAATATCCATTGCGAGCAGGTAATGGCTCACCGCTGTTCTTACCAAAACCTGTAGTTTTTTTGGGGGGGGGTTTATAGCTGGTTTCTTGGTGCGCTGTTGGGTACATGTTTTGTTTTCTTTTATACTTGGTCCCGTTGACCTACAGTTTATAGCCAAAAACAAAAAAACAAAAGTTCTTGTTAGAACTATTTTCTAAATCTGTATATTAAAGAGTTGGGTATTATGGCTAACTTTTAACTTACAGGTACTGTTACTAAAACATACAATCAAACAGTAAAGGAGAATGTAAGTGAAAGGTAAGTCTCAAAGTATGTACTTATATTATATTAATACTTTTGTTACTTTCTAATTAAGCAAAGTGTTGTTTTAAAATAAATTAAAACTACATTACAACACATAGAATATACATGATTTAACATACATTGATATAAAAACAAACTTGTTTTATTTAGTGTGGTTCAGACGGTAGCAACTTGAAAGTTACCAATGTATGCTATTTTTTTATCACTCACCAGGTTGCAGAATAGCATTACATTTTGCTCATCATGAAACACTGAAGGAAAACACAAATCAAATGGATTGTGAAAAAAAAACAATATAATACTGTGCTTGTTTGATTGTGAGTTCCACTGTAATTTGTAAAGCTGTTCCTAATAACTAACTACATTTCTTACCTAAAGCAGTAGATTTCCTCACGTTATCAACGATGCTAGGCCACATAATGACTTATCTACTGTAGGTAGTATGTAGTATATATGGTCGATATTTCGTAAAGGTTCTGTTTCTCACCTACAAATTAACATTTAGGAGTTATTATGAGAAGATAATACTTCAATACATTTTTGGGCAATCTGTGTTTAAAGGTTAACCTAATGTCATCACATTCAGTCTATCCTGTATTGCTTCTTAAATATTTTATGTAATGGCCACAATTAGTGTTTGCTCCATGGTAGAAATTAAGTGCAGGACAAGTGAACGTGCGTCCAGATATGGAAATTTGAGTAGCAGTGAAATCTGCAAACACTGTATGAATTTTTGTATTATCTGGAGCACTTCTTTGTATCATTAAACATAAAGACTTTTTCACCATAGTTAAAGAAGTCGTTGACAGAACTTTATATCTACCCTTTGAACAAAAGTTAGAGTTCACAGCTTGTTATATCAATTTCTTAAATGATATTGATTTACAATCAGGAGTAGGAAGATATACAAATGTTTCAAATTCCGTGACTGTTGAGACAGCATTTAAGCATTTGAAATGTTCATGTTCCCAATAGTAGCTTATAGCAAAAAGATCTGGATGGGGGAAACTCTCATTTTCTACTATTTCAAGATTAGCCATACAAAATTCCTGGGTATCCTGTTGCTCATTTATTGAAAAAATTACATTTCCTGTAAAAGATGTACTATATTTCTGACACCACATGTAGATTGGCACAATTATTTATTGTACTGAAGAAGGGATAACAAATTACTTACAGTCCTACAAAAAGACCAACTTACCAATAGCAGTTAATACGATTTGCATTTCTAAACTGAAAGCCTACAATTTCAAGGTTGTTCTCTTTTTTCATTTTTTTACGCCGCTCAACATTTTCCAAAGCCTCATTAGTTCGGAAGCTTTCATTTCTTTCCATGTATATTTTAGGTTCACACACCACTGGATATTCACCAAGAGAAGGAGTTTATATCTGTCTTTGACAATTATATTTGCTTACACAAGAAGGATCTGCATTACTTTTGGTGTCATCAACATCTATAATTTATAGTTCTTGTACTGTTTTCACACGCAATAAAGCAACATTTGCCATACCCTCTTTAAAAACTTTGGAACCAATGTTAATGAATGCATAATCCAAACTCAGACCTTGAGATTTATGTATTGTGACAGCATAAGCTAAATATGAAGAAAATTGTTCTCTTCAAATATATGTTTTTAATAAACATCTTGCTGTTGCTCTAGAAATGTGTTTTAGGTCCTTAATATAACAAATTCAATGTCATCATTACTTTTATATTGTATAAACTGTACTTTATCTCCCATTGACAAGTCCTTGTTCTACATCCAAATTGCATTATAAAATAAGATGACTATTTTAGCATGGAAATAAGTCTTTACCCTAATCCGGCTGTTTGTGAAACCAATTTCTCCAGCTACTCTAAAGTATGTTTAAAGATTATAGTCTAGTTTTTTTTTAGGAATAAATGTACTTCTATAGCACTGTTTGGGCCATGTTACCAGCACAATCTCACATACACCCAATCACCCTGTTTGTTTTATAACTATCATATATTGCATAGAAGGTGATTGGCCACTGTTGTATCCCAGTAAATTAATGTTTTACTTTACTACATTCACTCACTGCTTCTTGTAGGTAGTTGGTAGTGTTGAAAGAACAAGGTTCGTGTGTAGATTATTGAACACAGCCATATCTTTTGGGCTATAGAGTATGCCAAGAAGAGAGAAATTGAGAATAATTTAGGTATCTCAAATGCTGATATCACATGAGTAGCTGAAAGAGGTTCAAGGTGGAATAACATCCTACCTCTTATTAAATCTCTTTGTAATTGTGAGCATCCCCATTTTATAATTATTCATTGTGGAGGAATGATAGTGGTCACTTTACTGGTGCACAAATTAAAATAGAGATGAAAGCTACTATCAAATCATTAATAATGAGATTATTTCCTCACACTCATTTTGTATATTCTAATATTTACCAAAGGATAAAATGAAAGTACTCAGTTGAAAAATCGGTAAAGTATGAAAAAACCTGAAGACATATCAACAAAAATGGTGCGTCCCTTCCTAAGAGATCACCCCATGTCTTCCATATATCACCTGAACATTTTGTTTTCCAATCCTTACTTTTATTGTGCAGATGGTGTACATTTTACTGCATCTGGCAATAACACCTTCATTATTAACATACGCCAACTCCTACTAAAGCATATGTAAATCCAAAATACCCACTTGCAATAAAATGCTCTTTTAAGAGCCAACCTAACAGGAGCATAAGTAAATATGAATATATGTGGGTTGGCTTTTACAAAATACTTTTACGGTACCGCTGTACTCTCTTGAGACCAACGCAAAAGTACAGCAGTACTCCGTATTTTAAAAAAAAACATATTTATACCTTTCTAAACATTATTGACTACATATCATTACAATACTGATGTCAGCACAATTACAAGCCTGAAACACATTTTTCAGGTGTATTGCAAAACACAGTGAAAGTGCTCTGTAAAAGAACATGGTTGCCATCAAGCTTTAGAAAAGTACACATTAGACAATCAGATAATCCTTTGCCATTGTTATGTACCAAGGTTGTACCACAATACAAATGTGGCCACAGATGTAGCTAAAAACAAATTCCTTATTTGTTAACTTTTACTTACTGTACTTGCCAGCACTACACCACAGAATCATCTACACCCCCTACTATGTATACTGCCAAATTACAGAAAAATTCGGATTAAGAGGTTTTTGCGCTACGCAAAATACAAAAGTCTTTGGAAAAAACATTGGATTTCAAACCTATTTTGGACCCCCTTTTTCTTTGCACCTCCATCACGAATAGCCATGAAACTTTTAGAACTCTGAGAATTAAACGGGGGCAGCAGGTCTGCAAAGTTTCGCAGATATTTGTTAAACAGCTGAAAAGTTATTCGGGGGCAAAAAGCCCCTAAAACCCTATCTATGGTCACCCTAACTATATCTATAGAGTTGCTACCGCCATGTATATCTTCTTCAACTGCAGCCAATTCCATAGTTAGGATCGTGTTTCCATACAAAATGCATTTTTTGGTTTCCTTGTATATGTGGCGCGGTTTGACAAATCTTCACAAAACTTTTCTCCCCAAATTCTTTTTCAGCTCTTTCCTGGAAAGTTTTGAGCTTTGGGATAATCTGTGAAGCGGGAACTGGGAAAAAGGGGGGTCCCGAAACACATTTTGCCCATTCATTTTTCCATAGGAACTTTAGACATAGCTAGCGCCCAAATGGCTGAACAGGTTTATACCAAATTTGGCAGAAAGCTAGATCCTGGTGAAGAAAGAGAGCTTATTGTGTTTTGGTGTAAATCCGTTCAGTAGTTTTCGAGCAATTAATGCTCACAAACTTTGTATATATCACACCGCGGATGAACCGCTGACCCGACGGATCTCTTGGTCAGATCTGATTGTCCTCCACAACATCAACAATGTTGTGATGGCAGCCATCTTAGGGACTCGGCACTTCAGTCCCAAGTCCTCAAAAAAGTGACAAAAAGACATAAAGGAGCAGCATAGACATACCCTGACCATCTAGGCCTGGTGGTGGGTTCCCCTCCTAGGGGCCAACAATACTTTTTTTTAAATGTTGCTGCGAATTCGCATTGGATCTGTGAATCCGTGGGAAAATTTTAAAAACAAAGTCCGTACTCCTGCACGATAAAAAAAAAAGCCTGGGTGGGCCAGTGCTCGTGGGGGGTGGTGCTTACATGTTTAGGGGGGCTTGAAGTTTAGTTTGGCCCCAGGGGATGGGGTCCTGGGGGCCTTTTATGGCTCAGTGAGGGGGCTGCATGGCCCCCCTCCCCAAGCCTGAAAAAGCCTAACGGACCCCATCCCTGGGTTTGTATCAACAAATAAGAGGAGGGGAGCCACACAGCCCCCTCCCTCATCCTTAAAAGGCCATGGGGACCCCATCTCCCAGGGCCAAATTACACTTCAAAGGGCGGCCAGGCGGACCCCCTCCCTGCGCCACTTTATGATTGACTGATAGGTCCTAGGCACCTTAAAACTGTATGCTGCACAATAGAGGCATATGCTTGCTCCCACATCTCATTTGAAGTTTATAGACACCTCACGTACAGGCCCTTCATGCATGATTGTCTTGTCATACCTTTTCAATTGGCCATTTATTCTTTTCTTCCTATTTTTTTCTCTTTTCTCTCTTTTTTCTTCCCCCCTCTCTTCGTTTTAGCTGACCTTTTGTTACCATTGTGTACTACATCTCAGGCATGAATTGTAATGTCCTGATGATGATCCTATAATTATGTAAGGATCGAAACGTCATAGACTCCGACACACTGACCCTATTTACTATGTATAATTTACTATAGGAGCAGAAATGTCATGTTATGTGTATTTGTGACCTAATATTTCCTTATTTTCTGTCACAAATTATTGCCTGAGTCACTTTTCGTTACTGTTTTTTGTGTGCCCCGTGTGGGTTTCTACCCACAAAAAATTCTTTCAGTTGTACTAATAAATAAATGTATTTTTAAATAGTTGATTGAACAAGTAATCTGGGCCTTATTTCATCCCTAGTACAATGGTTGATGTATGGTTTGATTAGGGAACCCTGATTATTAAACCAATAGTTACCCCTTGTCCCAGGATATCCATGGGTTTCCTTTGTGTTCCTAAAACATAGAGTGGAATGCGGCACAGTGGAAAGTCGTATAGTGGAGTGGCATAGAGTGGAATGGGGTAGCTTGGAGTGGTGTAGGGTGGAATAGCGTGCACTGGAGTGGCGTAGAGTGTAGTTGGGTACAGTGGAATAGCGTGGAGTTAAGTGGCATAAAATGGAGTGGGGTACTGTGGAGAGGCATAGACCGGAGTAGCGAGGAGTGGCATAGAGTGAAGTGGTGTAGAGTGGAAAAGCATAAAATGTAGTGGCATATAGTAGAGTGACGTAGAGTGAAGTGGCATTGAGTGGAATAGTGTACAGTAGAGTAGCGTACATTAGAGTGCATACAGTGGAGTGACATAGAGTAGAGAGAGGTACAGTTTAGTGGCGTACAGTGGAATAGCATAGAGTGGAGCGGCGGAGAGTGGTGTAGAGTGGTGCGGCATAGAGTGGAACAGTGTAGAGTGGAGTGGCATAGAGTGGAGTGACGTAGAGTGAAGTGATGTAGAGTGGAATAGTGTACTGTAGAGTCACTTACAGTGGAGTGGCGTACAGTAGAGTGATGTAGAGTGGAGTGAGGTTCAGTGTAGTGGCGTACAGTGGAAAAGCGTAGTGATGTGGTGTAGAGTGGAGTTGCGTACAGTGGAATACCCTAGAGTAAAGTCTCGTAGAGTGGACAGGCATACAGTGGAGTGGCTCTTCAGTGTTATAGAATGGAGTGGTGGTAGAGTGTAATAGCATACAGTGGAGTGATGTGGAGTGGAGTGGAGTGGAGTGGCGTTGAGTGGAGTGAGGTAGAGTGGAGTGGCATACAGTGGATTAGAGTAGAGTGCAGTGGCGTATGGTGGAGTGACATAGAGTGGAGTGGAGTAGAGTAACATAGACTACAGTGGATTGGCGTAGACTGCAGTGTTATAGAATGGAGTGGTTTAGAGTGTAGTAGCGTACAGTGGAGTGCTGTGGAGTGGAGTGGCATTGAGTGGAGTGTGGTAAAGTGGAATGGCATACAGTGGATTAGAGTAGAGTGCAGTGGCGTATAGTAGAGTGACACAGCGTGGAGTGGAGTAGAGTAACCTACACTACAGTGGATTGGCGTATAGTGGAGTGGCATACAGTGGTGCGGCATGGAATGGTGGGTGGTGCTTTAAACAGACGTAGTCTGAAAGTGGGTGAACGGATGTAGATGTAATGGAATATAGATTACAAGGTGTAAATGCTAATGTTTTGGTAGTAGGTGTAAATAGTTTAAGTATTGTTTAAGTTATGTGTGCAAATACTTAGTTATATATTGTGCTGCGTTATACCTCAGTGACTTCACAGTATACCGTGGTACATGCTGATGAGAAGGCTGTATATGATTGGCTGTCTTTACAAAACATAAACGGAAGCAATGTAGTTTTCAGCACACTTGTGCTCCATTCTGGGTTAGGGCCTTAGATATAGGTAAGTAGTAGGTTTTATCATTGTTCCGTACCTATCACCACTTTATTAAAATGGTTATAGGTTATGTCATTTTTTTCTTCTAGATACTTTTTAAAGACTTTACGGAGAACTGCACTAGTACCTACAAAGTACAGCGCTAGTTACAGAAAAAACCCAAATATATATAAAAAAGTTTTAAAACACAGTAATATACTATATTAGTAAAATATAGTGTAGTACCGTGTATTTATAATTCTTTAACAAATTTAGGTATTACTGCGGTATTTTGTGGACTTTCTTGTAAAGAATTAAATATGTAATAAATTGAACATACACTGTAGTACACTATATTTGTAAAATATAGTGTATTAGAGTGCATTTTTATTTTTTGACATATTTTTTTAATTACCTAGGAAGTACCATAGTACTCCATAAATGTATTTAAATATATAGAAACTTATAAATATGTTTCCCTACCCATTACCTCTTTAATAAAGTAGTAAGTCTAATGCTTACCTATATCTAAGGCCCGATCCCAGAACATTCTCAAAATACCGTAACATTTCACAAAACTACTATGACAACAGATATCACTAAGTTAAAATGCATCATAACTTCCAAATATTTACCCTACTTACCTGTACTACCCAAAAGATTCAACTACACACCATAATCTCTATTCCTGCAAAATTTCATTTACATCGGTTCAACAGTTTTTGCACCACGTGCGACACAAATGTTCAAGGATAATGAATTAGTGGAAAATCATTTTTGGGGCCCTGCTTTTTTCTTTTCACCCCCTTGACAAATCGCCACAAAACTTGTCATCATCCGCCAATGTAGAAAAAGCTATAGGTCTGGAAAGTTTTATAGAGATTCATTAAAGTTACCAGTGAGCAAAAACCAAGAAATTCCTATACCTGGGAATCCTAAGTATAACTCCAGAGTGGCGACTGCCACTGTATAAAATGTATATAAATATTCACTGGAAAAAATATATAAATATGAAGAATGAAGAACCCCTAACTAAATTTTTTGAGAAGCATGCAGGGGAGTCTTTTAGAAAGGTATCAATTATTATTTATTTCAGTAGATTAATAACAGTGGGTTTTTTTCTATTTTTTTATCATTGCAACGTCTTTGCGATCCCCGTGACGATGACGTGAAGAGCTCAAGTTATTTCAGAAACTCTGAACACATATATAGACATATTGTAATTGATGTTTGACACTCGTTGTTTAGTGATCTCCTCTTTAAAGTTGTCTGTTTATAATGATTTTTCAACAAAACCACTTTTACTTAGTGTTTTCCGTTTTCGCTGTGACACCGGGAACCGTGATGACGTTGTTAAACACAATGTTTGCGCCTTTTTTATAAAGTGTAAAACACATATATGCACACATTTTACAGTATTTTGGACACTAGGGGTTTATTACTGTACTGTTTAAACTCATATTTTCTAGTGAGTTTCTATAAAAGCCATATTTAAATCCTATTATCCGTTTTTGCTGTGACCTCGGGAATCACAATGGCATCGTTAACCGTGACAATCGCGAATACGTTGTGAAAACGCAAAGCAAAAGCAGGAATTTAATAGCCACCACCACATTCAAAATGTATAACTATACAATGAATTCTAACCATCACACTAGATACATCATTATCTAAATAACTCTATAAGAACATATTGCCGTCTCTGAATGTTTCTGTGACTGTGTGTATGAATGATTGACTTGGTTATGTGACTGGCTCTGTGAACGTGTCACTGAGTTTCTGAGTGAGTGTATATGGTCTAAGTGGGTCTGTGACTGGATGCGTAAGTGCCTCAGTGGATTTGTCAGTGGATTTATTAGGGTCTGAATGGGTCTGTGACTGGGTGTATCAGACTCTTAGTGGGTCTTTGAGTAGGTGCACGTAAATGTTGTGTTTTCAATTCCATTGCTAACATCATGTATGCTGCACTTTCTGTAAAAGCCATCAGTAACTTCACTGTTCTGTTCACTTTGTTGCTTATTAAGGTGCTGGCAGGCATTCACACTACTATATACATTTTTAGCAGACTTGCAGGTAAAGTATTTATTGACTTTCAAATGTCTACTGCCGAGCCTGAACAGAACAGTGAAGTTGCTGATGGCTTTTACAGAAAGTGCAGCGCACACGTTGTTAGCAATGGAATTGAAAACACGACATTTACATTTTGAAATTTTGTATTGCACGAACTGCTGAGTGTGATTTTAAATATGCTTTACCACGGGTGATTGCTCAACAATAGCATTGTGACATTTAAAAATCGAAAAGATCATGAGAACGGGAGTGTTGATGTAATTAAGCAACACCTGTGGGGAGGATTTAAATGTGAGAGAAAAAAATGGTGCACTTTAAGGTTGATAAAAGCTGCAAGGACAGCCAAAACGTGTTCCTGTTAATGAGTGCCGCCAGTGAATAAAATGGTATTTCCCACAGAATTCGAGTGCAGGCTTTCTCTGGAATAGGAGACAAGTGTTCTTGGAATTTAAAGAGGCGTGCGTGGTATTCGCCTCCTACTTGCACCACGGGCGGTCAGGATGCACGCCAACAAAGCCACACTTCAAAGATATATATATATATATATATATATATATATATTTCCACAATCCATTCCATATGTGCTTTCCTCCACTGGATTATTCCGCAGCACCATCTTACTTGTTATATGCTGCATCGTTACATAGCAAGTAAAGTCTCATATCCTGGAATGTCCGGGGTATGGGAACAATTCACAAACGGCATAGAATAGCTGCACAATTACACCGCCGTAAAGCTCAGATAGTATATCTTCAAGAGACGCACCTACTACCCTCAGAAACTACAAAGTTACAGAGACGCTGGAGGGGTCAAATTTATGCAACAGCATATTCCGTCTTTTCTAGAGGGGCTGCAATATGGATACGGACCGGTATCCCTTTCTCCCTTAGTGAGAGCAAGATGGATGTCCAGGGGCGCTACGTGTTCCTACGGGGGACATTAGATGGTACACAGGTAGTGTTAGGGTCCATTTATGCTCCTAATGTAGATCAGGATGCCTTCTGGTCACGGGTCTCCCTAGCACTTTCGGATTGGTCACAATACCCATGGCTATTAGGTGGGGACTTAAATGCGGTGTTTGGTGTGAGTCTAGACCGCTCTCATCCTCCCTTATCGAACACTGCTGCGCATTCCCAAGCCGCTGCGTTAACGCGTTGGGCACAGGGATCGAACTTACTAGATATTTGGAGATCTCAGCATGTTAATATGCGAGAATATTCATTTTACTCACACCCCCACAAGCTACATACCCGCTTAGATAATTTCCTTTGCTCACCGGACCTGGCCCCGGCCATTACACAATGTACTTACCTGGGCAAGACAATCTCGGACCACAATCCCATAGAATTAATGCTCAAATGGGGCCGTTCTCCCGCACCTATCCCGACTTGGCGAATGCAACCCCTACACTTAGAAGATCAAGTGCACCGTACCACATTGGCCACAGCCATAACCACATATTTTGCAGATAATGAGGGCACGACCAGATCCATTGAATGGGAGGCCTTTAAGGTGTCGATCCGGGGAGTCTCCATGAGCTCCTTGGTAGGAATTCGGAGAGAAACGATTAAGGACATAACAGAACTGGAGGGGGTGTTGCAGGCAAAAGAAGTGGCAGCCCAGGTGAGCGAGGATGGGGCAGAACCTTTACAGACAGCCAGGATCAGATATGCGGAACTGCTAGAGCATTTGAGAATGATTGCTTTTAATGCATACACGCTTCGTACGCATTCAGAGGCAGACAGAGCCGGCACATTGTTAGCACGATTAATTAAACCTCAAACAACCCCCACTCCTATATTAGCGATACGTAATGCTCAACACACATTGATCACCACCCAGGCTGAGATATACACTACCTTTCAAGACTACTATACAAACCTTTATGCCGCTCCCCTACTAGACATGACAGATGCTACTACTAGTTTCCTTGCAAGTGTAGAACTCCCCACTGTTTCAGAATCAAACGTCGAGGAGTTGGCAGCTCCGATTACTATAGTGGAGATCCGAACGGCGATTAAGGCATTAGCTCGTAATAAAACACCTGGCTCAGATGGGCTCCCTGTCGAATTTTATTCAACCTTTGCAGCAACCTTGATCCCTAAATTGCTACAGCTTTACACCTTCTCGCTCGAAGAGGGTACACTGCCTCCCACTACCAGAGAAGATTTAGTTACTTCTCTGATGAAACCAGACAAAGCGCCTGCTGAACTTACGTCCTAAAGGCCCCTATCGATCCTTAATACTGAGTATAAAATACTCAGTAAAATCTTAGCATCGAGGCTTCTCCCCTTACTCCCTCAGCTAGTACACATAGATCAATGCGGGTTTATACCCAAACACAGCACATCACTAAATATTCGCCGGCTACATGCCTTACTACATGCAGCTTCGACAAATGCTCTGTTTGCTGGATGTTTATCATTAGATGTGCGCCAAGCTTTTGATACTTTGAGTTGGCCCTATATGATGGTTGTATTGACCAAATTTGGGTTGCCCCCGGCATATTGCAAATGGATAAAATTACTCTACACTAACCCTACAGCCCGTGCTAAAACTGGTTCGACTATCTCATCCGCTTATTTTGTTTATCGAGGAACGCGCCACGGTTGCCCCCTGTCGCCCTTATTGTTCGTATTAGCGTTGGAACCCCTAGCGCAATATTTGCGTCAAGTTATGGTCCCGTACGGTATTCCAATAAATGGTACAATCCATTCTGTGTCACTCTATGCTGATGACATGCTGTTGTATTTTCAGGATTTAAACAGAAGCATGCATACGATAGCTACCGTGTTCTCAACATTCTGGGAAGTGTCTGGATTATGTCTCAATGCCTCGAAATCTGTAGCGTATTCTTTCTATAATACATATACCGGTCCCTATTTAAGGTTCGGCCGGATGCAATTCAAAGTATAACCTATAACATTTAAATATTTAGTTATATACATCTATAGAACTGTTGCCGATACAATAGACGGATATGTGGTCAGGACTATTAATTCACTTCGCTCCCAGATCTCTTTTTGGACAACCTTGCCATTGACAGTGGCGGGCCGTCTAGCTGTGTCCAAAATGGTTATGTTGCCCAGACTCCTCTATCATTTTGTGAACCTCCCGGTTATTCTCCCGGCATGGATTTTTAAAACATTGGACACCCTTTTAACCTCCTTAATATGGGGCTCGGGTAGACATAGATTAGCATTAGCCAAGATGCAGCTTCCCAGTGCTGTGGGCGGGATGGGGGCACCTGATTTTAAAGCATACTGCATAGTTGGGCAGTTACAATGGCTGGCATATTGGCTGGCAGGCCATCATTTATTTGAAATAGGATATTCCCCTGACCGTTTAAGGCGTGGAACCCTACAGACATTATTATGTCCAGGGGCTGATAAGCTGCGGAACCCTCCTTTTCTCCTACACATAGCGCTACACTATTGGAAGCAAGCTCACAAATATGCAAAAATACCCCACCCTTATGCCCCGAATGTTCCACTATGTGGCCTACCCACTAGGCGCAGAATAATATCAATGGCGCGGATAAGAGGGTGGACACAAGTGGGTGTAGAAACGGTCGGTGATTTCTTTTTAGATGGTAACCTGTTGCCCCACGGGGAATTTGTACACACTAATGCAGCACCAGACACACTATTTCTCACACATGCAGCAATAACACACTTCATTCGGAAATATTGGTTGGCAGATCAGAGGGAACCTCCCACCTTTCAATTATTGAAGTCCATCCACATAATGGGACATGGCCCTCACCTTGTTCGGTGGTTGTATCGAGGGTTGAGAGAACACCTGAATACCCCTTTACGACATCTTAGACAAAAATGGGAAAATGTACTAACACGAGAATTGGACGACAGAGAATGGGCCCTAATATTAGAATACCCAAGACGAGTTTCTAGAAATTGCTGACTGAAAGTAATACAATTATTTATATTGCACAGGGCTTATCTCACCCCGAGAGCATTACAGAAAATGTACACCATGGCCTCTCCGAACTGCCCGAGATGCCCTGCCCAGGATGCTGATTTTACTCATATGTTGTGGTCCTGTCCAGTGTTGGGTGGGTTCTGGTCAGAGGTTATGTTATGTTATGTTATGTTATGTTAGGAGCTTTTATATAGCGCATGGCTACCCGGAGGCATCCCAGCGCTGCGGAGGTGGCTAGGGGAAAGGGGGGGGATTATGGGAATAGCCAGGTTTTCAAGCGTTTCCGGAAGGTCAGGTGGTTCACCTCCTTACGGATAGGAGGAGGGAGTGCATTCCATAGCTTGGAAGCATTGTAGGAGAAACAGCGGCCACCTGTTCTGGCCTTCTTAATTCTGGGGACCTCGGCCAGGTGGAGCTCATCCGAGCGCAGACATCGTGTAGCCTTATACGGTTTGACCAGGTTTTTTGTGATAGGAGGACCTCTGCCCTGCAGACATTTGTGGGCAATGCAGAGGGCCTTGAAATGTATTCTCTCCTGTACCGGGAGCCAGTGGAGAGAACGAAGAGCAGGCTTTGCTGAGCAGTGGTTTTTTGTGCCCGTAAGAAGTCTTGCTGCCGAGTTTTGAACCACTTGTAGTTTGGCTGTGACTGATTTGGGAGCACCCAAATAGAGAGCATTACCGAAATCCAGCCTAGAGAGAATAAGTGCCTGGACCAGGAGCTTTCTTGAGTGGCTGGGTAGGAGAGGGAGTATTTTACGAGTAGTTCTGAGTAGACCGTAGCATGCGGCAGCTGTTTTCCTCGCTTGGACTCTGAAAGTAAGATCATGGTCGAGCCAGATACCCAAGCTTTTTATCTTCTTTTTTGGCAAAGGAGCTGGACCCATGCAACTCGGCCACATGGTATTTGAGTTAAAATTTGCTTGGTTGCCCAGCAGCATGAGCTCCATTTTGTCACCATTGAGCTTCAGGTGAGATGAGCTCATCCAGCTAGCAACTGCCTTGAGGCAGGAGCGCAGATCCGTGGGGGATTGTTCCGCATGGTTCAATGCCACAATTAGTTGGGTATCATCAGCATATGTAACTATGTGGATTCCAAAAGGGGCTACAATCTCTGCCAAAGGGGCCATGTATACGTTAAAAAGTGTGGGGCTTAGAGACGAGCCCTGAGGAACACCACACTGCAGCGGGACTGGTTGGGAGCGGGAGTTTCCTTCGGATACCTGGAAGAACCTTTCTTCCATTCTTCCAGGAACGATTTCAGCCATGATAGGGCCGTACCTGTCACTCCCACTTTTTTTAAACGGTGAACCAGTATGCCGTGGTTCACCGTGTCAAAGGCTGCACTTAGGTCCAGGAGGATGATAGCCAAGGACCCTCCGGAATCAAGAATCTTTCATGACTCCTCCACTACCGCTATCAGTGCAGCCTCTGTGCCCTGACCAGGGCGGAAGCCAGTCTGCGACGAGTGAAGTAGTTTAAATGTTTCCAGGTGTGCAGAAAGTATACGGTTGATGTGTTTTTCTGCAATCTTACTAATTCCAGGGAGTGATGAAATAGGGCGGTAGTTGCTCAGCTCAGAAGGGTCTAGATGAGGTTTTTTTAATAGCGCCTTCACTATTGCATTTTTCCAATCTTGGGGGACAATGCCCGATGCTAATGAGGCATTGATTAAATTAATGATGGAGGGGGCGACAGTAGGTGCTACCAACTTCAAGATGTTAGGAGGGGCAGGGTCCATCGGGGACCCGCTCTTAACCGAGTCTAAGATGGAAACGAATAACTCCTCGGAAAGTGAAGTGAATGACTCTAAGAGGTGAGGGTTATTCAGAGGTTCTAGGTCATAGAGTTTGACTAAGTGCTCATTGACGGTGGGTGGGAGGAGATTGAGGATATTTTGGATTTTGGTAGAGAAGAAGCCAGCTAGTTCCTCGCATCGGCGACCAGACGGGTCGGGGACTGCAGGAGGGTCGGGCACTTTCATAAGTTTTTTTGCGATCTGAAATATTTCTCTAGAGGAGCTAGAGGAGGAGCGAATTTTTTCATCATAGTAGGCAGCCTGGACTACTTTTAGTGCTGTTTTATAGTGAGCAATGTATAGCCTATATTGTGATATTTTTTCGCTTGAGAAGTCTTTCCTCCATGCTCTTTCCGATCTTTTACACTGTTGTTTCAATTTACGGAGTTCAGGGGTATACCAAGGAGATTTATTGGGACCCGTTTTTTGTAGTATGGTTTTCCTAGGAAGTACTATGTCTAACGAGTTCTCAATCCATGAGGAGAACTTACTATTGGCAGCTAAAGGATCGGGGTCCAAGGTGGGCATAGATGACTCCAATTCGCGGGTCCAATCTTCTACAATCAGTTTGGACCAAGGGCGGATTTGGATACGTGAAGCTAGCGAATGTGGGCACGGAGAGGGTGGGTGCCAAGAGAAAGGAACAAGGAAGTGGTCTGACCAAGGGAAGGGAATGGTGTCATTCCCTTTTAATTCCGTTATGCTCGAAAAAATGGGATCAAGAAGGTGACCCTTAACATGTGTTGCTTGGTGTATTTTTAGGTCTAATTGAAAGGCTGCAAGGTCGTAGGCTAGGTCGTTGGCCACCCTGTCCAAAGGGTCGTCAAAATGAAGATTAAAATCTCCCAGAAGATTAAAATTAGGCGAAGCCCTGGCAAGATTTAAGACAGTTTCCAGTAGTGAACTGCAGAATTGTCCATGTGCTCCTGGGGGGCGATATAGAAGAATGCCAACAAAGGTAAGTAGTGGAGTGAATTCAATTGAGAAGTGGGCACTTTCACAGTCTAGGAGGGGGCTGTCCAAAATACGGCAGATTAGATGGTCTTTGTAAATGATTGCAATCCCACCCCCCTTCCCACTTGTTCTGTCCAGTCGCTGAGTCAGGTAGCCCGGGGGGAGCGTTTGGACAATATCTGGGTCTGAACTAGGGGTTAACCACGTCTCCGTAAGAAACAGAACATCCGGTTTGGTGTCTTGTAACAGTATAGATATCTCCGTAGGGTGTTTTGGCAGGGATCTGCAATTAAGCAGAGCCATGTTGAACCCGTTTCCTGCTAAGGGGGGGTGGATGGTCGATGGAGTCAGTTCAAATGAGCAATGTAGGCATCTATCCTGCACCTTCTCGAGGGATATGGAATGAGTGCAAGTTAACTTAGGGGCTTTCTGCAGGAATATTAGTTCTTCCTTAGTATACTGCAGGAGAGCTGAGGGTAGAGGGGCAAGGGGTCTGGCCCCTGGGCCCTGACTGGTGCGGACGGGCGCAGACGGGCTTGCCTTAGGCGCGCCAGCGGCGCGCCCGCTGCGCGCGTCTGCTGCGCGTCGGGGCAGGCATCCGCATTTATGCAGCCGGTTTAAGCAGCTAGACTGCTAACCCCCGCTGTGCCTTTGCCTAAAACAACAGCACTTCCAGTCTGCGTCACACTTCCCTCCACTCGACCGGAACAATCCGTGGTGGACCGGGGAAGACGCCGAGCTGACCGAGTGCAGGTGTGGAATACAATGCGCAATGTGCAAAACAGTGCTTCAAGTAGGTTTTAAAATTGTTAGCTAAAACGAGGCAATTTTAAAACAAGTAATTCTTTTTGAAGTGGCAGGTTTAAAACGAATTTCCTAAAAATAGTTCAGTTATATTACAATGTTCAGGTATTGCAATGTCAGGTGTTAATTACCCTGTATATATAGATACTGGGAGCCCTTTGCCAGGCGCTCCGTTCACGTTACCAGAAAGAATGAAGACTAATCTCCTCTAGCGCGTCCGCTGCGCGTCGGGGCAGGCATCCGCATTTATGCAGCCGGTTTAAGCAGCTAGACTGCTAACCGCCGCTGTGCCTTTGCCTAAAACAACAGCACTTCCGGTCTGCGTCACACTTCCCTCCACTCGACCGGAACAATCCGTGGTGGACCGGGGAAGACGCCGAGCTGACCGAGTGCAGGTGTGGAATACAATGCGCAATGTGCAAAACAGTGCTTCAAGTAGGTTTTAAAATTGTTAGCTAAAACGAGGCAATTTTAAAACAAGTAATTCTTTTTGAAGTGGCAGGTTTAAAACGAATTTCCTAAAAATAGTTCAGTTATATTACAATGTTCAGGTATTGCAATGTCAGGTGTTAATTACCCTGTATATATAGATACTGGGAGCCCTTTGCCAGGCGCTCCGTTCACGTTACCAGAAAGAATGAAGACTAATCTCCTCAAGCGCGTCCGCTGCGCGTCGGGGCAGGCATCCGCATTTATGCAGCCGGTTTAAGCAGCTAGACTGCTAACCGCCGCTGTGCCTTTGCCTAAAACAACAGCACTTCCGGTCTGCGTCACACTTCCCTCCACTCGACCGGAACAATCCGTGGTGGACCGGGGAAGACGCCGAGCTGACCGAGTGCAGGTGTGGAATACAATGCGCAATGTGCAAAACAGTGCTTCAAGTAGGTTTTAAAATTGTTAGCTAAAACGAGGCAATTTTAAAACAAGTAATTCTTTTTGAAGTGGCAGGTTTAAAACGAATTTCCTAAAAATAGTTCAGTTATATTACAATGTTCAGGTATTGCAATGTCAGGTGTTAATTACCCTGTATATATAGATACTGGGAGCCCTTTGCCAGGCGCTCCGTTCACGGTACCAGAAAGAATGAAGACTAATCTCCTCTAGCGCGTCCGCTGCGCGTCGGGGCAGGCATCCGCATTTATGCAGCCGGTTTAAGCAGCTAGACTGCTAACCGCCGCTGTGCCTTTGCCTAAAACAACAGCACTTCCGGTCTGCGTCACACTTCCCTCCACTCGACCGGAACAATCCGTGGTGGACCGGGAAGACGCCGAGCTGACCGAGTGCAGGTGTGGAATACAATGCGCAATGTGCAAAACAGTGCTTCAAGTAGGTTTTAAAATTGTTAGCTAAAACGAGGCAATTTTAAAACAAGTAATTCTTTTGAAGTGGCAGGTTTAAAACGAATTTCCTAAAAATAGTTCAGTTATATTACAATGTTCAGGTATTGCAATGTCAGGTGTTAATTACCCTGTATATACAGATACTGAGAGCCCTTTGCCAGGCGCTCCGTTCACGTTACCAGAAAGAATGAAGTCTAATCTCCTCTAGCGCGTCCGCTGCGCGTCGGGGCAGGCATCCGCATTTATGCAGCCGGTTTAAGCAGCTAGACTGCTAACCGCCTAGGCCAATGGCCCCTTTCACCCTCTGATTAGTTTTTGTCCGTACTTTGACATAGATTTGTGTATTACCGTATATTGATCTATCAGTATAATTCACGGTAGTTTCTGTACATTTTCTGGGATATCTCACTTTTGAGCAGGTATCCCTCCTCCCCTCCTTTCCAGCCCCCCCCCCCCCCTTTTCTTTCCTCGGCGCCTTTCTGCCTTTGGAATTAGAGCGCCAGGTGTCTACACTCTATTTTACATAAGCACTGATTAGCCTCAGTTATGTTTGAGCTAGTTGTTACAGCAACTACCTTGTTAGGGATTAGTCATCTAATGCTCTTTGGCACGCTTGCACAATGCGTAGGCCGGTGTTTCCTTCAACATACAGGTGCCTTTCATCCTGCACCCAAAATTTAGCTATTTTCTACATCAATATTCATATGCACAGGCGACTTTTAGTCTGCATCCTATATGCAGTTAGTTTTTATATCAGTATTCATATGCACAACAGTGCTGCAATGCTTCCACATTATGATGGGTATACCCCTTTGATCCCGGCATGCCCCGTTTTTAACCTTTTCGGGCTTAATACACCTTGTCAATACTAAGCTTAGCCAGTATCCATAGCGATGGTTTTGAGAACACTTTTTTTAGCTCTCTTGCTCTTCCGCCGGACTTTCCGGTACGGCTAGTGAGATCTCAGGTTTATTCACCCTGTTTTTTAAAAAATATTAGCCTCGTTTTTAGTCCCTCTGGGCTAGATATGCTTTATAACCTTTTTTCTATGATGTTGCGCCAGTTTCCATAGCGACGGGCTCTGAGGACTACACTTCCCAGGTTTCCTGCCTGTTTGCCGGATTTCCGGTCGCGCTGGTGAATTCCCAGGTGCAGCCACTTTCCTTCTCTTTATAAACGCCCAAGCGCGGCAGGCTCTTTCCTACCTGTCCGTGGATCATGACCTGGCGTTACGAGGACCCGTTACGGTAAGCGCTTTTGCACGCTTGTTCATCACCGGTCCTGGAGCTTCCTGAACAGAGTTTCTCCTGGCCGTATTTACATTTTTGTAATGAGGTCCCTGACTCCTCTTGAAGCCTCATATATTCTGGCATCATGTAATTTCATGTTTTGCTTGGCTTCTCCTGGTGATCGTTTAAATTAGGGCCCCAGTGATTTCTTTTCATTGTATTTATGTTTCTGCTTCAGCAGCCAGAGAAGTGTAACTGTCCACTATTAATGGCCACTCGTTTTTTGGCATGTGCGATTCAGCACACCTCCTATTGTCCCGTATGTCAAAGATCATTTTCCTCTTACAACTCTGAGGAGTGTCTGTCCCTCTTGTCACGTTGTTTGTCTTACTTGAGTCCATTTGGTATCTGTGTCCCCCATTGTTCTCAGGCCAGTATCATTTTAACCCGGATACGTATTCACACATTTTACAGCCATAGTTACCTTGAATATGTCTTTTCTCCTTTTTCTCTTCTTTTTTAATTGCCACGTACCGTTTCCTTCAGGTCGTGGCGTGGTACCACATGGCCAAAGGAGCCAGGACAGATGCAGTAAACTCGATCTTCCCTATTGGTGAGTTACGCATCCTGTTTGCTTTCCATAACGATAAATTCCGGAAATGCAACAATAAATTGTAATTGATGTGGGTTTAGCTAAGAGAATGATGAATTAGTTCCTTTGCATATACAATGAGCTGTGGATTCTTAGTGGTAATATTGATATTTATTATGCTTGCATTTGTATATACAGTTCTATATATTTGCTTGGATGATATGTTTTCCATTGTTTCCAAATACAGGAGACCATTGATGTACTGAACAAAGAAACCACTTTCTGGTTCAGTATGAAACTATTATAGTTCATCATTATTATATTTTTTCACATTTGTTATTTTGCAGTAGCTACATTTCCGACCCTGATGAAAGCCTAGACACTAATATAGGTTTTGAGGCTGAAACATGTTGGTCTTGTAAGCACACAGCGGTTTCAAACACTGACCTCTGTGTCCACAAGCAATTCCTGCTTTTTAATCCTGACACCGGGCAGCGCTATTAAAGTCACAGCTGACCCTGTAGTCGGTTTTAATTCACTTATATTATAGCACTGCACACTTTTTCTATCACACCCAGCTCACATAGGGTTTTAGTACACCCTGCCTCTCAAATTAAAACATCCCTGAGCTCCTCCCTCGTAGCGAGGGGGTTGTAGCCCGCGTGAGGACTAGGTTCCTCACGTGAGGAGGTACCCCTATGATGAAGCATGACACCTTTTGGTGTGTGAGGGGAACTGTCCTTAAAAAGGGATATCCCCTTTAGTTTCACTTTTCATCTTTATGCCACATTTGAATCTTCATTTGTTTTGGACCCGGGGCCTCTTTTTGTGAGATTTGTTAATGGGGAGCCGGTACCCGCAGGTCCTTAAAACTCCTCAAGCCCTCTGTGTGATTAATTGCTCCGTTCACGTTACCAGAAAGAATGAAGACTAATCTCCTCTAGGTCATCCAGAGACTATCATCACTAACGGAACGCATACCGTGGGACACTATAGAGGCCTGTCTTTTGGGCCTCTTTCCTCTCCCCAAGAAGGCAAAGTTGCTGCGCCGTTTTGCGGGATTAGCCCTGATGCTCGCAAAGAGGCTGATTACACAGCGCTGGAAATCCCGCGCGGCGCCACGTGAAGGCAAATGGAGGGAGGAGGTTCTTCGATGGGCTGTAGCAGAGAGGGAAGCGCTGCAACGAGAGGAGTATAGGGGATTGAGAAAACGTCCAAACTCCCTGGAGTGGGCACACCTGATAGAGCTGTTTAAGGCAGAAACGGAAGAGATGTCAGGGGGCTCTCAGAGTGCGCAAGAAGATTGTTATGAGGTTCTTTGATTCTTACTCATATAATAACTTTGACCATTGTGAGTGTTCTCCCCTGCTCTCCTTCCCCCCCCCTCCTCCTCGCTCCTTTCCCTTGTCCTTACCTGTGCTATCGGGCGTGATTCTCACCTGGTACTATACACCTGGCTAGGTGTAATCTAACCACAGCGGCAATAGTTTTGTTTGTAGAAGGGTTTGTTAAGGGGGTGGGTACATGTTGGGAGGGGGGATTTGGGTACTAAGAAATATGACACCAAACATAATACTACAAAAAAGTACATTATTAGAACTGTATAATCGATAATACCTTTATGTAACCTGATATGGATGTACACACTATGTCATAAGAAAAAGCAAAAATGTATAACTGAAGATATGATTACATGTGATCTATCCGTAACACTCAATAAAGTTTGTGTTTAAATAAAACATAGAAAGTAAAGTCAGACTTAAAAATATGTACATTGTTTTTTCTTTTTTCAATTTGCTGTTGACACAAAATCTTAAATTTCTCATTATTCTTCTCATTGCAAAATTCATTAATCATTCTTATACTTCGCACATACATTTGCGAATACTTTACTTAATTTTTCACATTAAGGCCCAGATGTACAAAGCTTCCCATTTGCATTTCTTAAATAGTGACTTTAAGAAATGCAGAAGGATATGTACTAAATTTGCGATTATCTAATAACGATTCCTACAAAGTAATAATCGCTATTAGGGGATTGCAAATAGGAAATGCCATTGCATTCCCGCGTATGGGCAAAATAGGCAATGGTTTGCATTTCCTAAATTGCAATTTCCTAATAGGAAAAGGCAATTTAAGAAATGCAAAGCCAAGGGTGCCTCTGGGCTTAAGGCCCCCCTGGAGGCACCCCAAATTCCTAGTGCACTTGTAAGTGCACATGTGAGCTTCATGTCACGTTAAAAAATGCATTTTTTAATTTTGAACATGATTACCATCGACTTCAAGTCAATGGTAACAGCATTGCCTAAATGCCCAGTTTGCATTTAGGAAATACTATGTACATGTGATTTAGGAATTGCAAATAGGTAAACCCCATTTGCGATGTCCCCCTCATTATCCCCCATCCTCATCGGAGAGAACATAAAAGTATTCCTTGAATTAAGTGGGCTTTGTTCACCTCCATGTAACTATATTAGTATAACAGCTAAAATATGTGGGGAATATAGGCAGTTTCGATATTCCTGTGATTGGCAGTTCCTAGTTCATAATTAAATTATACTACAATTGTGATATATACAGTTGTGAATAACTTAAAGAAAATTGTTCAGTTCCTCTTCACTGTTCAATCCATTTGGGACCTTAGAATCCAAATTTAGTATATTCATAGTTCCCAATTGCCTCAATTGTTTTACTTTATCCCCCACCCTTTTACTTTTTTAGGTCGAGCCTAGCGTTGCAGCGCATGCGCTGCTCGCTTTGCGAGGCATGCAGTATTCAGTATAGCGTGGAAGCTTCGTGTAAGCTCCGCCCACTCTCCGCCCATCTTTTTCATTGGCTTTTGTCTTAAATGCTGCCTTCCGATTGGTTTTAGGCTTGTTAGTCCCTTATTATGACGGCCATGTCGTCATTTGTGTCCTTCCATGGCTACTGGCCCCTTTACTTCGACTGTTGCACAGCACTACTTTCTTCCCGTGCCCCCCTCCCGCAGTCCGTGCCTTCTCGCCCACCCCCCCTTTGTTCGTGCCTTCCTCACTCCCGTTTGCAATGCAATAGGTGTCGCGTAACTGCGAGTCCTATTGCATTGCTTGTTTATTTTATTTTATCGTTCCGAAGTCCTCTCACCCCTCGAATCAAATTTCACACTGCATACAATTGCATAAAGAAATGGATAAGACAAAAGAAAATGACGGAAACTCTTACGTCGCGGGGTCGATGTCTTTCGGTGGCCATGTTAAAGAGTAGGAGCATTCCTAAATGTCTGAGAGGAAGCAGTATACATTTAAAATGGCGGTTTGCGGTGCGAGGATTTTTGCAGTAGCTTTTTTCCGACAGCGTGAAGCACGTCAGTCAGTTAGCGCTGAGTGGCAAGCAACAGTACGTCACCCAGCTCGCGCTGATCGGCAACAGTACTCATTTTCCTGGCATGCTCCAGGCGTCTCCCTGACTCTTGCTCCCTTCCAGCATTCCGCACTCCTCTGTCTCCTTGTCTGCTCTGAGTTCCGGCAGGGGGCACACGGTTGTGCGAGCTGTAGGCGCTGCGGGGGTGGAAGATGGACGTGAACAGCCAGGAAACCGACTGGCGCAGCGCGACCTTCAGACAGAAGCTGGTCAGCCAGATGTGAGTGCCAGGGATACCGGGCCCTGTGGAAGAAAGAAGCAGTCTGGAGAGGAGCGGGGAAACTTAGAGCCCAGACAGATCGTAGTGGCAGGAAACTCCCGCCATCCGGGCTCACGCAGCTCCCATGGCAGAGCTGCGGAGAGCACTGCTGGCACACCAGTAGTGTATACTGGTTTCGAAAAGTCCTATATGGGGAGGTATTGTGTGCCCATCGTATTGTTTGCGCAATCCGGCATAATTGTCATACATGATTTATGTCACGAATGCTAGTCTTCTGTCTCATATGCAGCCCTCAGTGCGGGACCTATATATTGGCTATCACGCCTATATGCTGTCTTCTATGTATGGAAACTGTTATGTTGTGCTATCCTCGTGCACCTCCCCTGCGTCATAGGTGCTGTCTGCCAAAGGTATTACTTGTCATGCCTTATATGCTGCTTGTCATGCGTGTTGCATGCCATACATGTCATAGTTACAGGCCGTATTTAGTGTCATGTATTTTATGCTGGCCTCTCTGTGGGTCACTATCTGGTATCCATAATTCCATGTGTACAGCCACCATGCCTTAAAGAATCCTAAATACAGCCTGCTATAAGTGTATGTGCGACCTATCTTGTCATTGGCGCTGGCAAAGCTTTCGTGTGTTATCTACAGACATTGGTACTATCTGCAGTGCCACGCATATTACCCAACATGTTAGATGCTTCCAGACAAGAGTTTGTGTTGTCATGTTACATGTACACCCATCTTAATTGTCTTTCGTGAACTCCGTTGTAAGCATTACTAAAGAGCCATTATTTTATATCATATGTGCCATAATTGTTGTGTGCGACCCATCATGCCCTCTTTCTGCCGAGCTCTGTCTTCATCACACATGCTCAACCAACCTGCGTAAAATCTCGTATATAATCGGACTGCTCCTTCCTTACACTTTACTAACATATCTGGAATCGAGCTGCTCATCCCTTACATTCAAACAATATAGTATCGGGGCGAGCATCCAGCCTCCCCCAGCATTGCAACATAACCTTTCACCCCCTTAATCTCCACACTCACTGTCTTCTCAGTCCTCTCTTTCCCCTTCATACCAACCCTACATTCTATCCTCGAGTTATCTGCCCAAATAATGCACAGCTCCGTTCTCCTACCTTTTGTGGTCCTTCACCCCTCTCCTCCTGTTCAGCTCCTTTTTGACCCACGTCCAACTTTTTATCTTGACTTTCTCTCTCCTCCACTCACTTGATCCTGATCTAGTAAACGTCTCCTCACCTGATTAAAACAGCTCTATGTCTTTGCCTTCCCACACTTTATAAGTATCAATCGGCCTCACCACTCTATCCCCCAAAGCTTCCTTCCACCTTGATATACTTCCCGCTCTTACCACTACTGTCCTTTATGCTCCTCCTCTGTACACCTCCTCCCCTATCCACCCACTCTTTTCTACTCGCATCTTCCATCGCGCCTTCCGCTGTATGTTCAGATAGCCTACTTCGCTGTCCCTTTCGCATTATTGCATCGATTTCATTACCACAACAATCTACCACATCGCTCACCCACTCCCCCCAAACTTTGCATTCCTGTCAGAGTACCTTGAACCCAGCCATCCCTCCCTCCTTAAGACCACAAGCTATATCACACAGTATTGCAACCTATATCATTCCGTACTGTACACACACCACACCAATGGCAAACAACACCAGCACATCAAATGCCATGGCTAGAAACCAAGGCTTCCCTTATCCACATGTTAGATAACTATCCTTAGCCCTTATATCTCCACAGTTCACTGATACACTACCAACCACGATGCCATGGTATACTCAATAGAAAATCGTACACTTCTCGTCATCCCTCCTTCTGGGTACCTACCGTCCTGTCCAAATCAGTACACAGCACCCAAATACATCATACAGTACAATCCATACCTACAAATCTCATCACTGAGCCACCACTCATCTCCAGCACATCTGCACAACCCCCCATTCCCAGAGGCCTAACCCTCCTGTTTCAACACACTAGCTCCTAACCCAATCTCACCACCCACAGTTTCCCACTATACAGTTAATCATAACTCATACCTTTCTCTTCATCAAACCAATGAAGGTAATGTTGCAACACATTTCTGTCCCACTAACCACTACACCAGATCCATCCTAAAACACCACAACAGAACTATGCTATGGGTCTCTGCATCTCACGGATACCTAGGCACACTCCACATTCTCCCATATACCCGCACACATCACTTATAAAACTCTCAACTCACCCTACATAGGCAGATGCTACCAGCTTCTTCTAACTTAAGTCTATACAACTTCAAAACATTTTAAGTAAAATTGCTAAATAGAAACTCGTTTTAATAGATGACCTGCAAAAAATAACTGATCAATTAACCCACCATACATGTTTGGATAGCTACAAATTGTTACTATACTTAAGCCCTTTAATATCTCTTCTGCACAGACTTTGGGTTGACTCCTTCACCTGACCACCCGTACGTCAGTATATGCAGCCAGCCTATGAATTGCATCAAGTTTCCCCTTTGTGAGGGATTGAGCATTGTTCTAGATAGGGAACAGGGAGACACGGTAACCAGGGACAAAGGATAGAATTCAGACCACACTAGGCCAGCACCTGAATCTCAGTACCTCACACAGTAGACTAGATCTGTCAGGTAGCAAAAAGAATGCAGTACACAGGTCAGCATGACTAGCTACTTACCCTTTACCAGGATATGTACTACCAAGACTAGAAAAGTATGTTGATCTACCTACTTTAGCTACACATTTCCAGTAGAAGAATACAACACACTCTAGCTACAAGCGGTCCATTTGAACTGAACGTGAGTCAAACTTGTGAACATTGGCTAACGGGTTAGACTCATGGTCGATCAATCACCAAAGAAATACCCTTCTGCTCCAGACGTACACTTAATATTAAAAGGATTATGTTTCTGGTAGTTCAAAATCATCTGTTGAAGTAGTTGCTGTTGTGTGTCTACACCTGGAGATGTTTTTATTTGATGGCAGAGTGGTTGAATGCAACACGAGTCAGTGGGTAGATGCATGCTTTCATCCAGGCACTTAATTATTTCCCATAAATGTACACGATCAATCATCTTTACACTCGTATTCATTCATCTACCGTTTGAATTCTTCTTGCATTCACCCACGATACCACACACACACACACACGCACGCACATGCACGCACACACACGCACGCACACACACGCACGCACACACACACACACAAAATACTTTCACTTCTTAGCCAGACTTACTGGCTTAAAGGTGATTATTTATATTTAAAGTTATGTCTAATATAGGGAATGACAGCTAAGGACTTCCCCAGTTGGTTAATAAAAATATGAAAAGCATACATATATTCCACAAATTTGCTGTTATGCCTCCCGCGCCATTTCACAACCATAGATCTGGTCACAGCTTCTGAGGAGGCTGGTTGTTTCTCACATACACCCTGGAAAATCATTAAGCATACCCAGGGCTGCGCGTGGCAGAGTCTGAAGTAACTTTGTTGTCTGGCATGTCTTTATTGACTTGCATCATGAAAAAGATGTTGGAGATGAGCCAATAGCTGACGAGGTTAACAAGGGTTTATTATAATATATCTGAGGGTGGAAGTAACTTATCTTTTGGTGAGAACCATTATTACAGCCGAGTCTGGTGGCTCAGTGGGCTAATGCATCCACTATAGGAATTTGTATTTGATGTCAAGATCACAGATTTGAATCCCGGTAGGTCCATTCAGCCTTTCATCCTTCTGAGGTCGATAAAATTAGTGTTATTGAGTTGGGAGGAGTTTATTCACAATCACACACATTAGCACCACTTTACAGACTTTGCCAGAGCGCCACTTTACCGACTTTGCCAGTGAACCGCTACTTTCATTTTCTCGTAACAACATTTATTTCCACAGTGGGGAAGTGCACCATTCCTGGAGGTACTACAATATCTGATTAATGCATAGAATGGAAAACGTTTGATGTGATCCTTATCAGCTGTTTTCCTTATTTTAATTTAGTATGTGTACCGTGGCTCTGTGTGCAGGGATGTGGTCTTTTTAAACCATACTGCTTACGTTTTGTGCGATAATGTGCTGCATCGCTAAATACTTATAAGGTCCCAAAGGTGAGACCGATTGCATTGCAAATGCTTGTTTATATATGTATATATGTATGTATATATAGGGCCCGTGAGCAAGGAGCGGCTGCTCCGAAATGCGTCTGCCGTTTTCGCTGTATGGAATAAATATTTCACGCTTAAAGGAATTGGGCATGCTTTCTTTGAAAAGGAAACAATGGAATATATATATATATATATCAAACACACAATCCTGCTCCAGAAGAGAAGAAGACACGTACTCAAGGCTGTAAGTATAGGGCTTCTTTATTTTCTCGGGTCACCCTCGACCCCCGCTGTTAGAGAGACGCGTTTCGGCTTCGCAGAAGCCTTTCTCAATCTCTTTGGAAATATGGCTGGTCAAACAAATAATTACATGATATATATAAACCCAGATGCATAGTGCAGCAGATTATACACCAAATAACAGCGAAGTGCGTAACCAGCCTGGATGTAACACATAATTGGTATAATACGTGTCTAAGCGTGTACACAGAAAATCGCAAAGAAAAATATATATCATTAGCCTATTTAGGGAACATATCATGCATAAAAGAATATGGCGCCAATCACTCAAACAGGACTGCCCTCATGTATAAAACATAACATATATATATATAGGACCTCATGTATAAAACATAACATATATATGTATATTCACTGAAAAATCCAAAGGTTACAGAGATGTTATCGTTAGGTTCACATTTCACTGGCACAAAACCAGTGGAATTCAGCAGTTATAGTTACCTGAGCTGAGTATAACTTACACCCCCGCGATACACTGCTTATGACATCACATATTCCATCACTCATGACATGGACGCGTTTTGGCTTTTGCCTTGTTCACGGTCAAGAACTGAGATTTCTTCATTGAAAGTTAAGGAATGTTTAAAAGTTAAAAAAAAGAAAAGGGGGCAGGGTAGGAATACCCTGACACTCCCAGATATAGTAGTGGCGGGTCACACAGGGAGCCCGCCGGGGAATAAAAGCATATTTTTAAAAAATTTGCCACGATCGCAGGTAGATCCGCAGATTCGCTGCAAAAGTAAGAAAAAAAGACACATGGGCTCCCACGCGTCTTTTAAAAGAAGCCACCGGGTGGGCCAAATCCCGGGGCCATGTTTATAAAAATATGCGGGGGGTACTCGTGTGGCGCCACCGTACCCCGAGGACCGCCACCTCCCCAGGGCTTTATGTATTATTGAAGGGGGGGGGCCGTGTGGACCCCCCACAGCACCAGGGTCCTTCACCTCCCCAGGACTTTACATTTAAATAATGCAGGGTTGTTGGCAGGGACCACAGGGGCCTTCAGGCTCCCCGCTCAGTCCATTGGTGAGTGGGTACCCTGGATGCACCCACTTTAAATGGGCAGGCCCCAGGGGATGGGGACCACGCAGACTCCCTCCCCATCTGTAAAATGCCATGCCCCAGGGGATGAGGTCCCCGGGGCTGAATTTGGCCTGGAGAGAGGGGGGGGGGCACTTGGCCCCCCTCCCTGGTTTTGCAATTAAAACAAATATAGAAGTAGCCAGGCCCCGGGGGATGGGGTCCCTGAGGCTGAAATCGGGCTGGGAGGGGGGCCCTCTCCCGCTACTTAAAAAAAAAAAAGGCTGGGCCCCGGGGTATGGGATGCCTGGGGTCAAAATTGGCCTGGGGAGGCATGTGCCCCCTCCCCTATTAGAAAAAGGCCTGCCTCAGGTATGGGGTCCCAGGGAAGGAGGCCCTTTTGCCCTAAAAACAAACAAAACAAATGAGGGACCAGCAAGTCGCCGGAGGCCCCGAACCCTTTCTCCACTACTCTGCTGGGCGCAGTGCTGGTTGGGGGATAAAGTCCCCATGGATGTTGAGGGTGCTTGGGGTCCAGGAACCCCTTCTGTTACCTCCAGTACATCCCAGACACTAGGATTGCTGAGAGGACTTTGAGGCCATGCCCCCTTTCTCCACCAATCTGCAAACTTGCCTCCTGGCACACTACTTGTTAGAAATGGGATCTCTAGTTGGCAAGGGCTTGCACCTTTGTCCAAGTAGGGACCCTTCTTCCTAGTCAGGGTAAGGGTTGTTACACTCGTGAAGTAACCCCTGCTCACCCTCGTGGTAGCTTGGCACGAGCAGTCAGGCTTAATTCAGAGGCAGTGTGTAAAGCATTTGCACATAACCAACAGTAATACAGTGTAAGCACTACAAACGGACACCACACCAGTTTAGAAAAATAACCAATATTTTATATACTCAAGACAAGACCAATTACGACAAAAATCCACAATACTATACTTTACGAATGAATACTTGATACGTTAACTTCTTCTTTGCAGGAATAGCACAAAAGCAAAGTTCGTACGAGTCGGTAGCTCCGTCCGAGTCTACCGTGATGCTGAAAACCACAGAGTCTAACAGTTCCAGCCGACCGCGTCGATACGGGCCAGCAGAGTCGTGAACAGACTCGGTCACAGTACCTTTTCTCGTTGTGGCTGGTACGGAGTGTACGAGCCGGTCGGCGTTCGTCGCGGTTGCGGTGCAAGATGGAGCGATGCAAGGTGCGGTGTCCCTCGATGCGGTGCAGGCAGCGGCTCGATGAGCGTCGTGCAGACGGAGTCGGTGAGTCCAAGGCGTGCGATGCAGGGCGAGACGATGCTCGATGCGGTGCTGACAGGTTGCGATGCAGGCGACCTAGCCGGAGTGCGGGAGCTGGCGTCGGACAGCGGTGCGAGTCGGAGCGGTGCGTCGCAGACGTGCGAGCGGTGCCCCAAATGCGGTGCGGTCTCGACTCTTGAGCCAGTTGCAGCGACAGTGTCGGTCTGGTCCGGCTGGCCCAGTGAAGCGATGCGATGCGAACTGCGGTGCCCACAGGTCACGGTGCAAGCAGCGGCTCGATGTTGGCGGCGTCGGACGTCGCCCACGGTGAGACCAGGGTTGCGATGCGAAGCGGGGCGATGCGAAGCGGGGCGATGCGGTCTGCGGTGCAAACAGGTTACCGGCCAGGGATGGATTCGGTTGACGGAGTCGGTTGCGGTTCCCTTCCTCTGTGGCAACTGAAACAGCGTTCCAGAAGCGGTACCCAGAGGCTTGGGAAGTCTTTGCAGTCCCTGAGACTTCTTAACAGGAGGCCAGCTCGGTTTCTGGCCCTTGGAGATACTCAGCACAAGTTTGGAGAAAGTTCAGTCCAGTCCTTTCACTGCCCAAGACAGAAGTAGCAACTGCAGGCCAACCCAACAAAGCAACAACACAGCAAAGGGGCAGTACTCCTCCTGGCAGCTCTTCCAGCGCTTCGTCTTGGCAGGTTCCTTGATTCCAGCGAGATCTAAATTCATGGGGTCAGGGCCCCAATATTTATATCCCAATTTCCTTTGTTCTCTGAAGGCAGAGAGGCCTTTGCCTAGTCCAAACCAGTTCTGGAGCACTTTGTTGACAAGTCTCCGTCCCTTCTTTCAGTGAGCAGGCCAGGGACATCAGACGCACCACAGGAGGTGGAGCCAGCATTGTGGAGGGAAGGCACTGTCCTATTCAGGGCCCAGGTGCGACCCCTCCCACCCATCTACAGGTCGATCTGGCTATTCAGCCCTGCGCTGACTCACCCTGTCTCCTGGCATCCCCCAGCCCCTGTCACTCACATTCCAGACAAGGAATACACAATCTCGCAGAGGCAGGCTTGGATGGTTAGACAAGAAAATACCCACTTTCTAAAAGTGGTATTTTCAAACACAGAATGTTAAAACCAACTTCACTAAAAGATGCATTTTATCATTCTGAGTCCAGGCATATTAAACTCGAATTTCTACCATGTTCCCGGGGTCAGTTAGGATTATAAACTGTAATAATCAAAACTGCCCGTTCTGGCCTAGGGGGAACAGGTAGCCTTGCAATAGTGAAAAACGAACTAGGCTGTAATTCACTATCAGGACATGCCGCACACACCAGGGCATGTCCTACCTTTCGCGTACAACGCACCCTGCCCACAGGGGTACCTTGGGCCTACCTTAGGGGTGACTAACATGTAGCAAAGGGAAGGTTTAGGGACTTGCAAGTGTGTGCACTTGCCAAGTCGACATGGCAGCCCCAGGCTGCGCACAGGCTCTGCGATGGCAGGCCCGAGTTACACTTTACCGGCTGTTTGCGTGGGTGGCACAATCCAGTGCTGCAGCCCACCAACAGCATTTGGTCTATAGGCCCTGGCACTCGCAGTGCACTTTACAAGGGACTGACACATAAACCAATTAGGCCAATCATGGAAACACCAATCCATAACACATTTTATACAGGAGCACTTGCACTTTCCCACTGGATCGCAGTGAGGAAAGTGCGCAGAATCATCACACCAGCAAAAACAGAGTCAAAACCGGGAGGTCAGAAAGCAAAAAGTCAGGGAAACACGCCAAAAGATGCCAAGTCTAACACATGTCCCCTCCAGCTGAAAGTAGGGAGAACTACCCAACCCCATGGGAGTTCTCTTCACTAAGGCGGAAGAACCTGGACAGACCATCTGCATTGGCGTGTTCTGTACCAGGACGGTGTTCCACCGTAAAGTCCATTCCCTGTAGGGAGATGGACCACCTCAGCAGTTTTGGATTCTCGCCCCTCATTTGCATCAACCATCTGAGGGGCCTGTGGTCTGTCTGAACCCGGAAGTGAGTCCCAAACAGGTATGGTCTCAACTTCTTCAGCGCCCAGACCACAGCAAAAGCTTCCCTTTCTATGGCACTCCACCTCTGTTCCCTGGGAAGTAGTCTCCTGCTAAGGAAGACTACAGGCTGATCCAGGCCCTCTTCGTTCAGTTGTGAGAGCACCGCTCCCACACCATGCTCTGAAGCGTCAGTCTGCACGACGAATTCCTTGGAGAAGTCAGGTGCCTTGAGCACGGGCGCCGTGCACATGGCTGCCTTCAGGGCATCAAAAGCTTTCTGGCAGGACTCAGTCCAGATCACTTTCCTGGGCTGCCTCTTAGAGGTCAGCTCTGTTAAGGGGGCAACGATGGTGCCATAGCCCTTAACAAATCTCCTATAGTAACCGGTGAGACCTAAGAAGGCTCTCACCTCTGTCTGGGTCTTGGGGGCTCCCAAGCCAGAATGGTGTCAATCTTGGGTTGTAGGGGCGCCACCTGGCCGCTTCCTACCTGGTGTCCCAAGTACACCACAGAACCCTGCCCGATCTGGCACTTACTGGCCTTGATCGTGAGGCCTGCACCTTGCAGAGCCCTCAACACTTTCTCAAGGTGCTGTAAATGTTCTTCCCAGCTGGAACTGAACACAGCAATGTCATCCAGGTAGGCGGCACTGAAATCCTCCAGCCCAGCCAACACCTGATTGACCAACCTCTGAAAGGTGGCAGGGGCATTCTTCAACCCAAAGGGCATCACCCGGAATTGGTAATGACCTTCTGGGGTTGAGAATGCTGATCTCTCCTTGGCCCCATCGGTTAAGGCAATCTGCCAGTACCCAGACGTCAAATCAAACGTGCTGAGGAACCGGGCAGCTCCCAACCGATCAATGAGCTCATCAGCTCTGGGGATGGGGTGCGCGTCAGTCCTGGTGACGGCATTGAGCCCACGGTAGTCCACACAAAACCGGAGTTCTGGAGTGGCACCGGGCGCCGCAGCCTTTGGGACCAAGACCACTGGGCTGGCCCAAGGACTGTGGGAGGGCTCAATCACCCCTAACGCCAACATCTTAGAGACCTCCTCCTTGATGCTGGCTCTGACCCGGTCAGTCAACCGGTAAATCTTGTGCTTCACAGGAGGGCTGTCACCAGTGTCCACGTCATGGGTACACCAGTGAGTAACACCGGGAGTCAGAGAGAACAGTGGGGCGAACTGTCCCAACAACTGGCGACAGTCCCCCTGCTGCTCCTGAGTCAGAGTAGGGGAGAGGATCACACCCTCTACTGACCCATCATGCTCCTTGGTAGACAGGAGGTCAGGGAGAGGCTCACTCTCCTCTTCCACCCCATCATCTGTCGCCAAGAGCATACTCACTTCGGACCTCTCGAAGTGGGGCTTGAGGCGGTTCACGTGAAGGACCCTCAAAGGGTTCCTTGGAGCCTGCAAATCCACCAGGTAGGTGACGTCACTTTTGCGCTCCTTTACCTCATATGGCCCAGTCCACTTGTCCTGCAAGGCACAAGGTGCCACTGGGGCCATTACCCACACTTTTGCCCAGGTTGAAATTCGACCAGAGTGGCGTTCTGGTCATACCATCTCTTCATTTCTTCCTGGCTTGCTTCTAGGTTCGCCTGAGCGAGTTTCCTGAAGCGGGCAGTTTGGTTTCTAAAGGCCAGCATGTAGCTAAATACATCCTGGGGAGTTTTCCTGGGAGCCGCCTCCCAGCCTTCCTTCACCAAACTCAGAGGTCCTCTGACAGGGTGGCCATACAGGAGCTCAAAGGGGCTGTACCCAAGAGACTTCTGAGGCACCTCCCTGTACGCAAAGAGTAGGCATGGCAAGAGGACGTCCCACTTACGCCTCATGGGTTCTGTTAGACCCTTGATCATGCCTTTCAAGGTCTGGTTGAATCTCTCCACCAGACCGTTTCCTTGTGGGTGGTAAGGAGTGGTGAACTTGTAGGTTACCCCACACTCCTTCCACAGGGATGTCATATACTTCGATATGAAATTGGTCCCCCTATCAGAAACCACCTCTCTGGGGAATCCCACACGGGAAAAGATCCCCATTAACGCCCGGCCCACCACTGGCGCCGTCGTTGTCCTGAGAGGGATTGCCTCCGGGTACCGGGTGGCATGGTCCACCAAGACCAGGATGTACCTGTTGCCCATGGCTGTCTTGGGATCCAGTGGCCCCACAATATCCATCCCTACCCTTTCAAAGGGTGTTCCAACAACCGGAAAAGGTTGGAGAGGAGCTTTGACCTTCCTCCCACTCTTACCACTTGCCTGGCAAGTTTGGCAAGACCTGCAGTGTGCATCTGACTGCCTTCGCATTTGGGGCCAAAAGAAGTGGGTGACAAGCCTGTCAAAGGTCTTGTCCTGCCCCAAATGTCCTGCCAAAGGCACGTCATGAGCCAGACCCAGTAGGAAGGTCCTGAAGCGCTGGGGTACCACCAGCACACGGGCTGACCCAGGCTCAGCAACCTTAGGCTCACTGTATAGGAGACCACTCTCCCAGTAGATCAGATGTGACCCGGACTGATTACCAGCTGCCTGGTCTGCAGCCTGCCGCCGCAGACCCTCCAGAGTAGGGCACTCGTTCTGCTCCCGGCAGAACTCCTCCCTGGTGGGACCCCCTTCTTGCTGCCAATGGGTCAGCTCAGAGATGTCTCCCAGTTTGGCTACTTGCTCCCCTGTAGGCACCGGGGCGTCCCCCTCGAGGTCCGCCTCCTCCCGGTCCGTGGGAACTTCGGGGGCCGGTTTCCCGCGCCCCTGCCCTTTCTCTTGGCAGGGACTTGGGCCACTGTTTCAGGCTCCAAGTCCTCTTGATCACCCTTTCTGGCCGCCATTGACCGAGTAGACACGCATGCCCACTCTGGCAACCCAAGCATCTCCAAGTGGGACCTGAGCTCAACCTCCTTCCATGAGGACTGCTCCAGGTCGTTTCCTAGCAGACAATCTACAGGCATGGTAGGACTCACAACCACCCTTAAGGGACCTGAGACCCCCCATTCAAAGGGAACCTGCGCCACCATACATTGGCGCTCTGAGTTGTCGACAGCAACTACTTGGTGGAATGCTCCTGGGACTACTTGCTTCTCAGACACCAGGTGACACCGGACTGAGGTCACACTGGCTCCAGTATCTCTGAGAGCCTCTACCCTGTTCCCATTAATGGTCACCCAGGTGCTATATTTCTTTGTGTTAGGGGGCACCTGGTTTCCTGGGACCATCTCACTGTCCCCGAGTGAGACAAGGGTCATTTCTGCGGGATCCCCACCCTCCTGTGGGCACCCCTCCTCCCCAAGCGCTACACTAGCCAACACTTTGGACTGTCCACCGGTGGGTGGCTGTGTCCCCTTCGGGCACTTGGGGTCCCCTTAAAGTGACCTACCTGGTCACATGCATAACACTTGCGGGGGCCGGTCTCAACAGGCTTCCCTGTAGAGACCCCTTTCTTCTTATCACCGGGGGCTGGGAACCTTTACCCTGGGTACTAGTTTGGGGCCCTTTAGAGAACTCCTGTGCTTTACCCTTGTCCCCCCCACCTTTCTGCTGGGGACCCTGCCCACCTTTGGCTGAGTCTCCCCCAAACGCTTTCTTGTGGACCCTGGTACTCACCCAGCGGTCCGCTTCCATAGCAAGCTTCCTGGGGTCAGTTAGCTTACTATCAACTAGGTGCTGGCGCAGATCTGCAAAACATAGACTAGACAAGTGCTCCCATGCAATCAAGTTGTAGAGCCCTTGAAAATCTGTTACACTACTGCCCTTCACCCAACCATCCAGAGACCTGCAGAACACATCCACACATTCCAACCAAGTGTTGACATCAGACTTCTTACTGGACCTGAACTGATCCCTGTACTTTTCAGGAGTAAGACCATACTTCGTGAGAAGGGCATCCTTCATGTCAGCATAGGTGAGGTGATACCCCTTACCCAAAGCTATCAGAGCATCCCTTGCTTCTTCCGGGAAAAGTGGCCACAATCCTGCTCCCCAATTCTCCTCAGGGACCCCATTCATGTGTATGGCTGCCTCATAACCCTGGAACCACCGTTGTATGTCATCCCCCTTCTTGAACTCCTTGCCTACGTTCTTGGGAATGTGCACAATCCTGTCTGCCTTTCTGGACGAATTGCTGCCACCATCTGAGCCTGACTTACTCCTAAGTTCTAGCTCCTTTAGTTCTCTCTCATGCTCTAAGAGCATCTTCCTCTCCTCTATGGCCAATCTCTTCTCCTCCCGCTCACTCTCCAGCCTGAGCTTCTGCAGCTCGAACTGCCTTGCCTCCCGCCTGTCCTCCAGCTCCTCTGGGGACAGACTGCTGCTGCCTGACCTGGCGGGTTCCCCCTACCCAAAAGCACATCCACCCTGGAAATAGGCTCCTCCGCCTCCTCACTGAGATCACCAGGCTGCCCATTGGCATGTCTGGCTGCTACCCAGGCCCTCAGCGCCTTCTGTAGCTCCTCCTTCCTTGTGAGGCCTTTAATTTGGACTTTCAGGTTTTTACAAATCGCTCGTAACTCCTTTACGGCGTAGGATTCCAACCTGTCCTCCTCAAAGATAACTTCCAGAGATGCAACGGATGATGCAATTGATTCAGGCATGACAAAAGTCGTGAGTTGAAAACTGGCAAGATCAAAAATAGGCCAAAAGAAAAAGAACCAGTATGTGGTACGTAATGGTCTGCGATATGGTAGTAGTGCACACCAATCACTGTAAGTCAAGTGCAAACACAAGTCCTATCCTCACCGCTGACAACCAATGTTAGAAATGGGATCTCTAGTTGGCAAGGGCTTGCACCTTTGTCCAAGTAGGGACCCTTCTTCCTAGTCAGGGTAAGGGTTGTTACACTCGTGAAGTAACCCCTGCTCACCCTCGTGGTAGCTTGGCACGAGCAGTCAGGCTTAATTCAGAGGCAGTGTGTAAAGCATTTGCACCTAACCAACAGTAATACAGTGTAAGCACTACAAACGGACACCACACCAGTTTAGAAAAATAACCAATATTTTATATACTCAAGACAAGACCAATTACGACAAAAATCCACAATACTATACTTTACGAATGAATACTTGATACGTTAACTTCTTCTTTGCAGGAATAGCACAAAAGCAAAGTTACGTACGAGTCGGTAGCTCCGTCCGAGTCTACCGTGATGCTGAAAACCACAGAGTCTAACAGTTCCAGCCGACCGCGTCGATACGGGCCAGCAGAGTCGTGAACAGACTCGGTCACAGTACCTTTTCTCGTTGTGGCTGGTACGGAGTGTACGAGCCGGTCGGCGTTCGTCGCGGTTGCGGTGCAAGACGGAGCGATGCAAGGTGCGGTGTCCCTCGATGCGGTGCAGGCAGCGGCTCGATGAGCGTCGTGCAGACGGAGTCGGTGAGTCCAAGGCGTGCGATGCAGGGCGAGACGATGCTCGATGCGGTGCTGACAGGTTGCGATGCAGGCGACCTAGCCGGAGTGCGGGAGCTGGCGTCGGACAGCGGTGCGAGTCGGAGCGGTGCGTCGCAGACGTGCGAGCGGTGCCCCAAATGCGGTGCGGTCTCGACTCTTGAGCCAGTTGCAGCGACAGTGTCGGTCTGGTCCGGCTGGCCCAGTGAAGCCATGCGATGCGAACTGCGGTGCCCACAGGTCACGGTGCAAGCAGCGGCTCGATGTTGGCGGCGTCAGATGTCGCCCACGGTGAGACCAGGGTTGCGATGCGAAGCGGGGCGATGCGGTCTGCGGTGCAAACAGGTTACCGGCCAGGGATGGATTCGGTTGACGGAGTCGGTTGCGGTTCCCTTCCTCTGTGGCAACTGAAACAGCGTTCCAGAAGCGGTACCCAGAGGCTTGGGAAGTCTTTGCAGTCCCTGAGACTTCTTAACAGGAGGCCAGCTCGGTTTCTGGCCCTTGGAGATACTCAGCACAAGTTTGGAGAAAGTTCAGTCCAGTCCTTTCACTGCCCAAGACAGAAGCAGCAACTGCAGGCCAACCCAACAAAGCAACAACACAGCAAAGGGGCAGTACTCCTCCTGGCAGCTCTTCCAGCGCTTCGTCTTGGCAGGTTCCTTGATTCCAGCGAGATCTAAATTCATGGGGTCAGGGCCCCAATATTTATATCCCAATTTCCTTTGTTCTCTGAAGGCAGAGAGGCCTTTGCCTAGTCCAAACCAGTTCTGGAGCACTTTGTTGACAAGTCTCCGTCCCTTCTTTCAGTGAGCAGGCCAGGGACATCAGACGCACCACAGGAGGTGGAGCCAGCATTGTGGAGGGAAGGCACTGTCCTATTCAGGGCCCAGGTGCGACCCCTCCCACCCATCTACAGGTCGATCTGGCTATTCAGCCCTGCGCTGACTCACCCTGTCTCCTGGCATCCCCCAGCCCCTGTCACTCACATTCCAGACAAGGAATACACAATCTCGCAGAGGCAGGCTTGGATGGTTAGACAAGAAAATACCCACTTTCTAAAAGTGGTATTTTCAAACACAGAATGTTAAAACCAACTTCACTAAAAGATGCATTTTATCATTCTGAGTCCAGGCATACTAAACTCGAATTTCTACCATGTTCCCGGGGTCAGTTAGGATTATAAACTGTAATAATCAAAACTGCCCGTTCTGGCCTAGGGGAACAGGTAGCCTTGCAATAGTGAAAAACGAACTAGGCTGTAATTCACTATCAGGACATGCCGCACACACCAGGGCATGTCCTACCTTTCGCGTACAACGCACCCTGCCCACAGGGGTACCTTGGGCCTACCTTAGGGGTGACTAACATGTAGCAAAGGGAAGGTTTAGGGACTTGCAAGTGTGTGCACTTGCCAAGTCGACTATGGCAGCCCCAGGCTGCGCACAGGCTCTGCGATGGCAGGCCCGAGTTACACTTTACCGGCTGTTTGCGTGGGTGGCACAATCCAGTGCTGCAGCCCACCAACAGCATTTGGTCTATAGGCCCTGGCACTCGTAGTGCACTTTACAAGGGACTGACACATAAACCAAATAGGCCAATCATGGAAACACCAATCCATAACACATTTTATACAGGAGCACTTGCACTTTCCCACTGGATCGCAGTGAGGAAAGTGCGCAGAATCATCACACCAGCAAAAACAGAGTCAAAACCGGGAGGTCAGAAAGCAAAAAGTCAGGGGAAACACGCCAAAAGATGCCAAGTCTAACACTACTGGTTGGGGAATGAATTCCACTTTACTCCTGTGGGCCTCAGGACTAAAGTGGACTTCTTCCCCCAACCAGTGGTGCACCAAAAGGTGCATTTGCAGAGTGGTGGAGAAAAGGACTGTAGGAAGTTGGCTCTGTATATACTATACCAAAGTGAGGTATATTGTGCGCAGAGTCCAGTGGATCCCCAAAGGTAGGTAGAGGTTACTTTAGATAGCACCTTACTGTCTATTTGTGGTAGTGTAGGCAAGCAGCAAGGCCTTATCAGAGGTTAGTGCTAAGCATTTATTGTACACACTCAGACAAGAAATTATTTCACACACTCAAGGAATGAACTCTGACCAATTTGTTTGTATAAAAATATTATTTAGTTATATTTATTTTCTAGAACCAAGCCAGGCCAGGTACAGGTAGGTATAAAAATACTTTGCAAGCACATACAGTTTAAGTGCAATGAATCGGTTACAGAAGGATTACTTTGTATTCGCAAATAGTTAGAATTACTTTTCAGTTACTTTTCTTACGCAGCCAGGTATCTCTAGATACAAGGCTGGTGCATTTCCTGGGGGAAGGAAAAAGGAGATAATGCGTTTTGTAAGCTCAGTACAGGTTTGCTGTATTACTCACGAGCCACACTTAGTCCTGAGAAGACAGAACTGGATTTACGGGTCCGTGGGTAGAATTCGGTCAAATGGGCACTTGAGTTGCACCACCAGCGGCACAGAGGCGGCCAGGTGCAGAGTGCAGGGACCACACATTAGCCAACGGGCTTAGCACGGTCGTGGGCTTGGGGACTGCGGCCAGAATGGGAAACAAAAGCTCCTGGGGTCGAGGTCAGCACAGTAAGGCCCAATAGCCAACACAAGAATTACACCTCCAGCAGCACAGAGGCGGCCGGATGTATGATGCGGTCTTGGCTGAAGCTGCAGGTTCGGTCGAGGATCCCTCAGAGTCGGTCAGCAGCTGATGAGGCAAATGGGGTCTTTGAGAGTCGTCGTTTTGTGACCGCAAGTGTTCGGGGATGGAGTCGGTCGGACGGTCGCGGTTGGTTTTTGTGGACCACTTCGGTTATGGAGTCGTTCCAGGTGGCGCCTTCGGTCACGGTTGAGGGGATCTTTCAGTTGTTGGCTGCAGGTTTGGTCTTGGAGCTTGTAGAGGTCCAGGGTCACTCAGGCTCGGGCTCAGGCCACCGGGAGCGGAGTGTTGGAGACTCACGGAATCAGGCGATTCAGAATCGGTTGGTTTTAAGCAAGTCCGGTGCTCATGGGAGACAGAGTCTGTTTGGTTTCGAAGGCAGTGCAGGTTCTCTGGGTTTTTGAGGACTGCTGGCTGCAGGACACCGACGTTTTGCAGGAGGAGTCTGAGGTCAGGACAGGCCGGTGGGGCTGGGGCCAAGTCAGTGGGTGTCCTTCTCTTCCTTTCTTTGCACAGCTGTTCAGTCCTTCTTCTTCTGGTTTCTTCTTGTCGGCTCTGATCTGAAGAGGCAAGGTTCAATGTTGCTCCTAAATACTACATTTAGGGGCGTTACAGGTAGGTACATGCCGGGACCAATGGGTCCCTTCCTTGGGGTTGGTACACCCCCTATTATGCCACCCTCCAGTGGGGGGGGGGCATAGGCCTCACTCTGGTTGTTTGGAGCAGCCACTCAGCCAGGACACTAGAGTTAGGTCGTTTTTCAGGGGGCATCTCTAAGATGCCCTCTGAGTGCATTTTTCATTAAATCCCACACTGGCATCAGGTTGGGTTTAATGTGCTGAGAAGTTTGATACCAAACTTCCCAATTTTCAGTAAGGCCATTATGGTGCTGTGGAGTCTGTAATGTCGACCTCCCATACCATATACTCTTTATGGCATTCCTGCACTTACAATGTCTAAGAATGGACTTAGACATTGTAGGGGTACATCGCTCATGCACCTGTACCCTCACTACTGGTATAGTGCACACAGCTAGAGGGGTGGCCTATCTATGCCAGGGCAGTGGGTTGTAGGCATAGCACACAGGGATGTGTGCCATGTCGACTCTTCACTTTGTTATGCATTAAAACATGCAACCTGCAATGGAAGTGTGTGTGTGTGAAGATACAGGGCCTCTAAGGGTTGCACAATAAGTGCTGCATCCCTTAGCGGCCTTCCCTGGTCAGAGTGCCCTTTGTACCGATGTTACCCTTTACAAGGGACTTACATGTGGCCAGTGAGTTGCCAATTGGGTTTTGCAACAGTACATTTTAGGAAAAGAACATAGGCCTTCGGTACCTGGTTCGGTAGGAATCCAGGGCACACTCAGTCAAAGTACATCAACATTAGGCAAAAAATGGGGGGGCAACCATGCAAAAAGGGGCACTTTCCTACAGGAGGCGTGGCCTCTGCCGACCTCTTAGCAATACAGCTGTTTGGGTCTTACTGGAGGTAACAGGCCCGAGTAGTAGGCCCCCAAGGACCCTCCAGAGCAAAGGGGACTTCCCCCAACTAGTAGTGCGCCAGGAGGCGCGTTTGCAGAGTGGTGGAGAAAGGGGGAGTGGCCACCGAAAACCTCTCAGCAAACCCACTGTGTGGGTCTTACTGGAGGTTACAGGAGGGGTAGTTGCAGTGGCGGCTAGTATGGAATGGGGGTGGTAGGGCAGGGATTTGGGAGAGGGTGTAAAAGAAAAAATATAACTTACCTTATAGCTACGTCTCTCCTCTGTTGTCTCTCGTGTCCGGATGGAAACAGGAAGCACCCACGCTCCCCTAAGCCAATCATAACGCTGCAATTCAGCGTTGTGATTGGTCTGAGCGCTGCAGTTTGGCGCTCAGCCAGGGAACGGGAGCCTGGGCATGCTCTCCACCCAGGCTGTAATGCAGCCTGGGTGGAGAACATGCAAAGTGCGCATGACTGTTTGGCCAGCCCGAGACACCGGCCAAACATTCATGCGTACTTACAGAGTGTGCTCACCACTCCTCCTGCTGTGAGAGCAGAGCAGCCCCACCCCACAAAGCTGCAGCAGCAGTAAAAATAAAATGATAATAACGTTGAGTTATCATTTTATTTTTCCTTTTTTTACACTGCAGAAAGCAGTGAGGAAATGCTTCTCCGCCTTAGCGGAGGAGTCGCCACTGGGTAGTTGGCCCCCAAGGACCGTCAATAGCCAAGGGGACTTCATTCCCTTACTAGATGTGCACCAGGAGGTACGTTGTCAGAGTGGTGGAGAAAGGGGGCGTGGCCTCCGACAACCTCTCAGCAATCCTGCTGTGAGGTCTTCGGAGGCCATGCCCCCTTTCTCAACCACGCTGCAAACGCACCTCCTGGTGCACTACGGGTTGGGGGATGAAGTCCACTTTACTCCTAAGGGATCTTTGGGGCCAAGAAGCCCGCCTGGTACCTCCTTTAAGTCCTACACAGCACGATTCCTGAGAGCTGGTCGGAGGCCCAGCCCTCTTTCTCCACCACTCTGCAAACACAACTACTACTTAAAAAATAAGGCTGGCGACAAACTCCTCTCTGCCGGCGGAGTTTGGGGAGTTTTGCAACTCCGCGCTCCACTCAGAGTGTGAAGTTCAACAAAACTCCGCTGGCTGCCATGGAGCAGAGTTTACCGATGTGACAGTGCCCACTCCTAGAAACAGTACACAGATGATCTGAATCAGGTCATTATAAATGAAGTGCTCTCAAACCGAGACACACCCTACCACCTAAAAGCGAGCATCCAATGTTAATCTTTGTACCATGTCCCCACCCCCTAAAGAAAAATATATCAGCAAGGTAAGTTCAGATTTTTTCAACTAAAGATAACATGATGATGGGTAGGGCATTGGTTGTTTTACGGGTCCTGTCCCCTTCACACTGTGGCTCCTCCATGGTCATCCGCAAGAATGGAAATGCTGCAGCCCATTCAAAAAATGTGTGTAGGAGAGATGCAAAATTTGGTAAACTCAATTAAACAGTCTATAAGTTGGAGGCAAAAAACAAGTTGCATCGCACAGTGGCTTCTCGTCTTTGCCACCTTGCTTGTCTGATTGAGTTCAGAAATGCTTATTTTCTCTCTCTTTTGTTAACAGCTTTGGTGGCAATCGGGGCGACACACAAGCAGGCCACGCTCTTTGCCTCTGTGCAAAGCCTGAGGCTTCTGCAGAGAGAAGGAAGAGCAGTAGAGCGCAACAGTCCTGGGGACTAGACGAGTTAACTGTGAGCCCGGTACTTTCCGAACCCACACTGCTTATCAGCAGCAACCAATGGGAGCCAGCAGGCTGTTGGGAGTTAGCAAGCTGTCTGCAAATAAGAACCCACGCTGCTTCTCATAAACTGCCAATGGAAGTCAGCAGGCTGTCTCCTGTCTGTCAATCCGAACCCACACTGCTTATCAGTAACAGCCTCTCAGCCAATCCGTGCCTGCTGAATGCAGTAACTCTGTGCTGCAGGGACACAGGAGGCAGAGCTGTGGGGCAAGCCAGAGGGAGTGGACTTCGGCAGACATGGTGAGGGAGTCCCTGTGCTGTTCTGTTGCTGCTGTGGTGGTCTGGGGGACCGAGTGGAGTTGTGGTCGCTGGGGCGGGGGGTGTGAATGTCACAGTGCACAACTTTGAGGTGTGTTTTCTTGCTGTTTAGAGATTGAAACGGACCCGCCTCTGTCTTGAGCTTGCTGTACTGTGATTATTGTTTATGGAGGGACAGACTGGTTGCTATTCTTCTGGTGCGGAGTGCACACGTGCAAGCATTGATTTTGTGTTGATGGCACTCCCCAGCTTGACACTACTGTCATTGCTGGGTGGAGCAGCATTGTAGTTGAGGAGGGAGGAGCTGTTTCCTTGGCATGTACGATGCTGTGGGTGGCCAAGCGCTGCTCCACCTGCACGTGGAACTCTCTGGAATTTGGCGGAGTTTCCCGGTAACTCTGCAGAGTGAAACTCCATGAGCTCCCCCCCGGCCTATTAAAAAAACATAGAAATTCACTGAAAAAACCAAAGGTTACAGGGACATTATAGTTTGGAATTAGCATTTAAAATCCCTTTGAAATTCATTGAAAAAACCAAAGGTTACAGGGACATTATAGTTAGGCTCAGGTTTAATTTGTACAAAACCTGTGAAATTCAGCAGTTATATTTAGCTGACCTAACTATAACTTGCGCCCCCGCAATGCACTGCTTATGACTTTTCATAGTACATCACTCATGACATGGTCAGTGACATCACTGATGACATCTCAAATGACATCACTGATAACATCATCCACAGAATCACTGATGCACCCTCTCATACCCCATAAAACCTTTCATACACCCACTCCCACTCAGTCATTCACAAACCCATTCACAGACCCATACCAGTACTTACACACACTCTCACTGATTCATAGATCTACATACACATCCACTCACCCACCCATACAGCCACTTATACTCCCACTCTGTCACTTATACAGCCAGTGACATACCCACTCATACTCCCATACAGCCACTTACACACTAGCGTGAGTTAGTCACCCTTATAGCTCCTCACACACCTAGTCACTCACCCACAGTCAATCACCAAGCCACTTACTCACCCATACAAATACACACATACCCACTCACTTACTCATACAGATACTAACAAGTACTCACTCACCTATACAGTCACTGACACAAGCACACTCACCCATCACTCTCACATTCACTCACTCAGCCATAGTCTCTCATATACCCCATCACTCACCTATACTGCCTTTCACATACACAGTTACTCACCCATATACCACTGATACATCCACTTATCCACACAGCCATACACATACTCACTCACCCATATGGCCCCTCACACATGCACTCACTAACCCATACAGCCACGGACTCACCTACTCACTCATCCACAAAGGTTGTCACACACCCCCTCACCCACCCACATAGATACTCAGACTACCATGCAGGTACTCAGACAACCAATCACTCATCAATACAGCCACTCACACACCTAAACAGCCACTTAGACACCAACAGACAGCCTGATACAGACATTCACACAACCAGTCACTCACCCATACATTCACTGAGACACCTAATCACTCACATATACAGTCAGTCAAGCACCCACTGAACCATCCATACAAGCACTGATACACCCACTTATTCACCAATACACCTTGGTATATATATTTAACACTCATAAACCTTTTAAAAACACTCACAGTCACCGGATGATGTCATCAGTAATGTAATCAGTGATGCCATTTAAGATGTCATCAGTGATGTCACTGACCATGTCATGAGTGGTGTAATATGTGAGGTCATAAGCAATGCATTGCGTGGGGAGCTCAGCTAACTACAACTGCTGAATTTCACTGGTTTTGTACGAGTGAAACCTGAGCCTAACTATAACCTCCCTGTAACATTTGGTCTTTTCAAGGATATATATATTATGATATATAGGACCCTGTTTCCATAGGGAAAGCATTTTTTGACACAGATATACATTTAGCTCCGTTTGATGAATGCTCACAAAATGTTTAAAAAAAATGTGCCGGTGATTCTTGTTGTGCATGGAAAGTTTTGGGATATGGGGGTCAAAAAAAGTGTGTTTCCCATGTTAATTCCCATAGGAGCTTTGAACACAACTACAGCCTGAACCACTGTTCAGAACTGCACAAAATTTGGCAGGAAGGTAGATTTTGGTTCGCAGATCACGCTTTCAGTTATCTGGTGTAAATTTGTTCAGTAGTTGTTGAGAAATTTAAGGGAAAAGTAAGGATATCAGGAATTACAGCTAATTCATGACGATTTTGCGCTTATTCGCGAATGCATGCGACAACAGGAAGGCCATGATTGGCTGGCTGCAACCTAAGCAGATAGTTGTGGCCACCATTTTACTTAATCGCATACAGTCCCCGGGGCAGAAACAATATGGGTGAAAGTGGTATAAGGGTTCAGGTTTCATGTGCCCTGACCCTACGAGAGGGATATAGACGTGTTTGAGGAGCCCGTTCTTAGTAGAATATGCCTTAAGAAAGAACTTTTTTCCACTCGTGATATTCGCAAATTCGCAGCGACCATCAGCGTAACGTTGTAACGTTGCAACAAATTCACAAATATCAGTGAAAAAACTAAAATAATGTAATTTGTTTATATACCCACCTTCAGTATTACTTATACCCTTATACACCCACTTACAGACTCACTCTGAGACTCATGCACCCACTCACTCACCCACTCAGAAACACATGCACCAACTCACAGACCCACTCAGAGACTCATGCACCCACACACAGCCCCACTCAGAGACTCATGCACCTACTCACAGACCCAATCAGACACTCATGCATCCACTCACACACTTACTCAGAGACTCACGCACCCACTCACAGACTCATGCACCCACTCACAGACTCACTCAGAGACCCATGCACCCACTCAGACACTCACATACCCACTCCCTGACCCACTCAGAGACTCACTCACCTACTCATAGACCCACTCAGAAACTCACACACCTTCTGGCAGACCCACTCAGACACTCATGCACTAACTCACAGACCCACTAAGATATGCAAAGACTCATGCACCCACACATAGCCCCACTCAGAGACTCATGCACCTACTCACAGACCCACTCAGACACTCATGCATCCACTCACACAGTTACTCAGAGACTCACGCACCCACTCACAGACTCACGCACCCACTCCCTGACCCACTCAGAGACTCACTCACCTACTCATAGACCCACTCAGAAACTCACACACCTACTGACAGACCCACTCAGACACTCATGCACTAACTCACAGACCCACTCAGATATGGAAAGACTCATGCACCCATACACAGCCCCACTTAGAGACTCATGCACTGTTGGGGGGTAAAATTCTATGGTCTCGGGGCACTGGACCAGGGCAGCTTAATTTGAGGTGGTGCCTCTACATAATATGAGAAAACACACGTGTAAACGATAGAAATTGAATCAGGTTTGTTTGCACTTTATTACAATGAAACCACTTCCAACATGAAGTGTAAAGAAACACTTTAAAATTCAATAATGAGATGCTGTGTCTTAGCAAAGACAGAATGGAACACAATGCATGCTAAAATATGACAGGAGTATAGCATGGAATACTTCAATGCAATAATGAAAGAAGAATAGTATTCTGTAAAATATGACAAGGCATGAAGCAAAAATCACATATAGAGAGAAGCCTTTGTGCATACCATTGCATGTAAAGAAATAATGAATACCATTTATATATGGAGAGGATGAATACTTTAAAGCGATATGAGAAGAATATATCTTTTGATAAATGCAGTGAGAAAATCATACATTGACATTACACATGGAGAAAAATGCATTATCTGACAAGTGAAACATATCCAAAGAAAAAAGCTACCTAGAATTATATTTGCAAATAATCAATATTTAAGACAAGAATTCTTATAATGTGCACTTAACGATCGATCGGGGAGAACCCACATGTGACTCACGAACACAGTGTAGGGTAATCCAACGAGTGGACTGTGGGCAGGCGTTTTATAGTTGTTTAATACGGAACAGTTAGACCGCAAGTTCATCTTTTGACATTTTGTGTACGTCAATCCTACCATTTTTTGGACATCTTTATCGGAATCGTTTAGCATCATTTCTCAGAATTCTTATAAAAAGCAGAACGGACTATAAGGTTAGAGGTGATATTGGCACGCCATGATGCTGTCGTAAGTTTCGATCAGGTTAGCTAGCGAGAATAATTGTAATAAATTGAGAAAGTGCAAGATTTGCAAGTAACTCTTGCCCCAGCGTTTTCCTCTTACGTTAGTAAGTTCCGTGTTCTCGTGGTCTTGTGGGTAAGCGCAGGCTGAGAACATCCAAGGAGAGGGGGTTTAGGGCTGTTGTTGACTAAGAAAGACAGAAGCTGCAGCTTCGTTAGTGTCGTAGAAGAAATATGTGAAATGCTGTTTACGAGGCACTGGGCCTTTGAAGCTAAAGGAATCAGTGAGACAGTTTGGTCAACTTAACAGATCCCTGTTCACTGGCAGGTGGGGCCTATATGAGGGGCTCATGTTTCAGGTGTGGCAAGGTGGGCCTACTGTGTCCTATATAGTAAAATGGGACACTGCTTCAGCACCCACTCACAGACCCACTCAGACACTCATGCATCTACTCACAAACCCACTCAGACACGCAGAGATTTACGCACCTACTCACAGACCCACTCAGAGACTCATGCACCCACTCACAGACTCACTCAGAGGCTCATGCACCCACTCACAGACCTACTCAGAGACTCACACAACCACTCACAGACCCACTCAGACAATTACACACCCATTCACACACTGACACATCCAGTCAAACACAGTCAGTCACACAGTTGGGAATCCTTTATAGGTTTCTGTGCATTGAATGTACACAGTTGATTTGCAGATTCACAACTGTTTCGCAAATTCAATAAAAAAAAAAAAAAGAACATGCACCAGTGTTCGAGAAACTGGTGGCTCTTAGAAGAGCTTTTGTGTTTATTGTGTGTAGATGATAACTACACATAATACAGGATGTAGTCTTTCAAGTTGTTGAGGAACACCCTGTTGCCTTTCTCTATCAAGTGAACGCCATAATTTCTATAGATGCGCTCCATGTCAAAGCGAAAATTGTGGTTATAGGTGGAACCCATGTTGTGGTCTCTGAGGATTGCAGAAACAGTTTTATTGACATGTTTCCTGAGTTTGTATAACTGTGGAAAGAATTCATTTGACCCCTTCCATTTTTGCCTTTGGCTAATGTTTGAGAACATCAAGGCACAATCATGAGGTCTGGGTGTTGGCAATCCATAATGCTTTCAACCAGAGGCAGCAATTGATGCAACTTTAATTCTCTCTGGCCACTCCAAATAATGTCCACATTAGGTAAACCCAAGTCCCTGTCAATGCCACTCTTTCTAGCACACTCTCTAGCCCAAAACCCAAAGCTATGACCCACAATATGTACTCTAACCATTTTGAAGGCAAGGAGGAGTAGCACACAGGAGGAAGCTGGCGCTGAATGAGAACATTTTCAAAATGAAAGGTAGTTCAAATGGAGCACAGGACCTAATTTAAAAAAATAAATTTGATTAGATGGTGTAAATATGCAGGTAGCTAAAATTAGGTAGTTATTTTGAGAAACAAAATAACTAGATCTGTGATTGGATCTGGAAAAAAAATAAAAAATGTTATGCTATTTGTTATATGCTTATATTTGAAAGCAGGCAACCTGCCCAAACCCAGTTGAATTTGAAGCTAGTATGCTGCTCACAGAAAGTGTTGTGAACTTTTGACCTACTGGCATAAGAGAGCGTTCCAAAGGCGGTTGGTATGGAAACTGAGCTAAAGCAGTGTCGGGGGAAGGGTTTTGAAGAGACTGTATTTTCAATTGTAAAAGTAGAGTGGACTTGACACATTCCTTATTATAGAGTAGTTATTTTCTAAATCAGTACTATCTTATAAAGTGAAATGTAGTGCAAACTTATAGTAGTATAATGTTAAATTGTTCAACGGACTCCCGCACAGATTTGCGAATCCTCTGCGAAGTTATGTGGGGGGCCACGCTGGGCAACTGTGATGGATCCGCGAATCCGTCCAAAACTTCTACCAAAGTGGGCTTTCTTCACAGGAGTGTTAGAAAGGGTTAACTATGCTGACCATTCAGAAGTGGCATATCATAAGTTAAATATGAAAGGGATGCTGTGATTTATTTTCTGACTGAGTAACCTTGAAAGCAAAGTTGAAAAGGTTGCCATTAATGGTTCCCTTGTATGAAAGTGGTGTACCATTGTTGTGCTTGGTTTTTATGCATTTTTAGTGAGAAGAGATTCTAACTGATACTGGGAAACAAAAAACACGTTTAACAGGCATGTGAATTAAGTTGCAGTTTAAAAAATAAATTCTTAGAAAAAACATGTGTATATAAGGTAGATGACAGTGAGTAGGATGTTTACAAAAAGTCAAACAAAGTATAAATGGAGGGCTTGTGATCAAAGTGAGGAAAAGTACAGTGATCACCAAAGAGGGATTAAACATTTCTAAAGAGGAACAGCACCCAGGCATACACCAATCTAGACACTGTCACAAATATTCAAACACTAATGCTGTGGGAGTGAGACTCTCTAGAAGCCCACCAGTACAGGGTTTCGCCCTTCTGCGTACTCAAGTCCTTGGACTAACAAATAGAGATTGGCACGGAAACTGTAATATCAAAGAAAATAGATTTATTAACCTCACATGAGGGAGACTACGTCAATACAGTACCCTCAGGCCACTGTAGGAGGTAGTCCAAGGAGTACAGAAATCAGGGGCCTTATATATATACATTTGTTGCATAGTCAGCATGGAGTCTCAAAGGGGAGGTACTGGCACATACAAGAATAGTTATTGACTAACATGGGTATACAAAAATTGCTTGCTCAATAAAGTGGGAGGGGAGACATTTCTGCTTACATCAGTTAAAACAGCCTGACAGTTCTATTCTAAAACAGGTGTATTCTAGCAGCTACAGGCCTTTCTGATCATACATTGCTCGGCTCAGTGCTGAAGGAGTTAACTGTAACTGATGACTCAAGCAGAATAGAAAAGCAGGCAACAGTAAAGAGACAAGAAGCCCATGGCCAGCACATGGCTAACTAAAATGGCTGCCATAACCAAAATGGCTTCAATTCATGCTAACAGTGATTTCTGCTAGTTTCCACAGATGACCCTTTTAGCATTAGCTGAAGACATCTCTATGATCTAGAAGGAATATAGAAAATATCTTACACATCTATTCTCAACATATTGCTAACTTCTTGGTCTAATACATATTGGGCGTTCACATTGTTAACGTTGCGCTTGGTAGGTATACAAGTAGAGACACAAAGGGAACAAAGCATCGGGCCACATTGTATGCATAGACAGCATGACAGTAGGATCGCAAAGAATATACATAGAATTGTCAACAGTTTCCAGCCCCAAGTAACAAACAATGTAACTAACCTAACCAGCCAATTAAAGTCTAAGTTCCTATATCGGGATGAATTTCAGTGGTTGTTTTAGGCCGATTGGAAATAGCCAACAGCACATGTTGGATGCAATGTCTACATAAAAACATTTTTAATAAACCTTCCAGTGTTCTTCTTTATGAGGGATATGATTTATCAAAGTGTGTACAAAACGTTTCTCTTGCAGAATAAACAGATTATCACAAACACAATTTTCACTTCAGGGGACCAGGAGGACCAAACGGGGCCATGGGAATTAGGACGAGGAGCCGCAAAGGGCTGCTCCTCCTCAAAAATGGGACGACCAAAGGGGTGCATTGCTAAAAAGTACTTGAAAAATAGAAGCTGCTGTACAACCAGCCAGAGGAGAGTCTTCTCCCTGTGTCCGTCTGAGCCTCACAGGCAGGCTCTTATTGTTCATCAAGTGTTCACTTCTCCCACGGTGGAGCTGCACAACTTGCAACTCAAGAAAACAATCACGGCCCAGTTTTAAGGGAAAAGTTTCTTCTTTCAGGATAGGGCAATCACCTTCCAGGGTAAACACACTCAACGATCCTGTCCAGTGTCTCAGGCAGCGCACCAGTTTTCTTCACTTTAATCTAACAGGCACCAGAGGCACAGAACCTGTACCCTGAACTCAAGTCCTTCCCTAACTCCTGTGTTGCTCCGCTGGCGCACTGCTCTTTTGTCGGGGCCACAGATTGTACCTAGTATGCCCAGGCACCTCTCGATCAACAAACAGAGGTGCAGACTTTCATTCACTTGAGGACCAGGACTCAGAGGCCTGATGCTAGAGTATCTGAAGCAACCCTTGTTTCAAAGGGGGTCACCTCAAGCAAAGCCTCCTTGCCGTCCTTGTCGGTCTGTGACTCTCTCAGCTGGGCATCAAAAAACTGGACCAACGCAAAGAATTCTCCGTCCTGATTTGTGACCCTGTCTTTCGTCCAAGACAGTGGCAGGGGTACATGCTTCACGTCGCTTTCATGGGCCCAGTGCTTCCGGCCTTCTACCTTCACTGTGGTCCTAGTTGCCAGCAATGCCTGTGCTGGTTCCCTTTATCTCGGCTCCAAGCTGGACTGGCGCTGACTCCCCAGGCTGGATCTGATGTCCGGGCCCCTCTGGCAATGGTTGTAGGGCAGCAGATATCTATTGGTGGTCAGAACAAAAGATCTTTAGACAAGGCATACAAATAATCTATCAACAGAGAGGATACTCTATTTCAGAAAACTTCTTTAGTCTCTGGGCGCCCCATACATTAGCAGGGCACCCAAGAACCACTTCATCTACCTGAGAGTAAAAAAAACACCCTGGACCTATTAGCGAGTATAAAAAGAACTTTTGGTGAACTGACAAGAGTAAAACGTTACACGATTTGATTTGTTTCTCCCAATCCCAAGCAGCCAAGGAAGACTGTGTTTATTTTCTAAATTCTGAGGAAAAAGAAAAACAATACGGACATACTCTGAATCCTTACATTTGTGTATTCCTATATTATTCATCTGAAAAACCTCAAAAGGAATTTTTAGAACAAGCATTCTTTTGTGCTTCTTGTCTTAACAAGCTTGTGTTTCATAAGTCATATAGTTCACTACACTTCTACTTATGAACCTTCCACTACTTGTACAGGACTGCAGACACGTCTAAAATTATTTTTCTTACGTAAAAACACCTACATTTTACGCTTAGGACCATGCTCTCATGTTATAGGCGCGGCTGGAAAATCTAAAAGCTGCTAATTTAACAGGGATCCTTACTACATAAATAACTAACAAAACCTCAACATAGTGGGTGCATGAATTTCTCCAGCAGAACCTGTTGTGGCAAACAAACTCCTATAAAGCAATATTTTCCTTCAAAATGTTTGCTAAGGATCACACGGGCGTCTTTCCTAACATTGTGAACCCTTGTGCATTCTACTTTTCTTGATCTGGACTATGTAACATCATTTTCAAAGAAAAAAAAACTATTCACCAGCTCTAATAAGGGCTGTCAGCTCAATTAAAGCGAGCCCAACCAATTATCTCATGGCCGTTCCTAGACAGCTTAAACAGGCTCGAGAGAGAGTGAGAAAAAAAAGAGAGAGAGAGAGAGAGAACATAAATTTGCTTACCCTTAATTTGCCCAGGAGCTAGCCTCGTTTCCCCCATTTGACAATAGGTAACCTAAACAGGTGACCTCCTGTCGACAATATTTACCCCACTTTTTGGCAGCTGGGCACAAACAGACTTGTGGAGGTAAATAGCACATTGAGCTAACTAGAAAACATTAATAACCAACTACCAATTCCTTTAGCAATTGTACTAGTTTAACATGAGGGCGCATGAAAGCAAACTGAATTTCATTGCCTCCTTATTTTAGCCCTTGCACAGTAATCTTTAAACTAAAACCATTATTTCTATATGCATGGCAGAGCTGTTCTCCACACATGGCCTACAGACGCCGCTACCTCTTGATAATGTTATTCAATAGGATAAACCCCACCTGCATATAAAACAGTGATATCCCCATGTGCTCCTAACAGAATATGCAATATTTCCTTTAGCTAATGTTACCTAAAACAGATCTGTGGTGTCCAATCTTGTTCCAGGAAGGCTCAATCAAGGCCATAAGTTCATTGAAACAACTAAGTAAATTCTTCCATTTCTTAAATGTAGTTAAATTACTAATGACGATATCCTGAATATTATTAACATGAATTGAGAATTAATTTTACCCTAATTTTCCTAGGCACATTGTTGCCTCAGACATCATTAGAGCAAAATTTACATTACCTGTAGTGTTTTACCCTACAATGTTAGAATCAGGAAATTTAATTAATACAAAGGAATTAAGTTGCTAAACTACTCTTCAACATTACAAGCAGGTATTATATATATCTATGTTTTTCCTATTTAGAACAAATGGCACTGGAGTGTGCATTTCCTTAACACGTGTTACAGGAAGCACTTGCTGTAACCCAAAATAGAAGCAAAACTACTGACAAGGAATATCTTCCCCGTTCAACCAAATACAGCCCTATTTATTCATTTATTTATATTATTACTGCAAGGGCTGTAGACTAAATGTACAGCTTGCATTTACACAATTATATATGTACATGTATACAGCAGGAAATGCTGTGATGCTTTTATAGTTTGATGTAGGCCCCTAAAAGTGGAAATCACTCACTGGCACTGTCGCAAACCTCAGATAAAAAAAAATGCTCCAAAAACTCCCTGCGTGGACATTTTTCTTTCAGTAGTGGTGGTCAATTCTAAATACAGAACTTGGCCTCTGACCCTTAAACCTGTTGTCCCCTGTCTGAGCAAGGCTATTCCATGCGGCCTTTACAATTCAAAGTAACTCTGGAGAAGCACAGCTTAAAAGCAGTCCTGTTCCGTGCCTGTGTGCTGAGAATTTAAAGGTAAGATGCAACTTGTATTCTTAATTATTTATGTACTTCTTGTGCATTGTGCGTTGTAGCACCTAAAAAATTGGCTCAAAATTTCAGTTTTCAGAATGCCATAATTCGCTCAGAACTATCGTGCATTGAGGCGCGCAATGTAATTCCTCTGTCTGTACAGCTACTCTTTGCATAACTTTGTAAGTGCATTTCAGACTGCAGCCACTAGGCCATACTAGGAATCATATTTTAAGTTTGTCACTAAGAGACAGTAATATTGGCGTTGTTAGATAAACTAATATTCACCCTTTTAATTTGGTGCAACAACATATTTTAACCAGTTGGAGATAGAAATCTTAATGTGCACATTGAAATCTGAATACATACTTTGCACAGGATAATTTTCTACAGTGCTAAATTTTATTGAATTGTCACAATTGTGTTATTAGACATTATAGGGATCACAATTATGTAAAAACGATTTTAGTGCAATAACTTTTAATAATTTTTTACATGTAGTCAGTTTTTGAATAATGATCACTAACCCTTTTTGTGATTTCTACATATGAAAAGCAAGCCTTATTCCTTTCCTTTTATCCAAAATAATGAAACTGTATTTCTAACTTTCAAAATCAGCAGTCTTTAATGCACGTGCTTTGATACCATTTTGTACTAACTTAAACCCTAGTTACAGCTTGATCTGTAGCTTGTACCCGGGCATAGCCATGTTTTATTTACTCAGCTGTGTTTTACGACCAGCAGGCGTCAACTTCCACGCTTCTTCAGGAGAAAAACCCTTTGCTGTATTCTAATGTCCTCAAAAAGTTTGTAAACCATGGATTACCTCCGTCTGTTCTGACAGACAGCTTCCTTCGGACAGACAGCTTTGAACAGCTGTTTAAAAGCTCTCTTTCTAGCGCCGGGAATGAGCACGGTTCAGTCTATTTAAAACCCAGGCATTCCAAGCCAGTCAAAATCTATCGTTTTGCAATGTGATAAAGGAGGCGCTTTTATTTGTAACAGCAACTAATTACTCAGATAATGTGAATGCCTTTTAATATTTAACATAATGTATCTAAGAATAATGCTGTAACATTTTGTATTGAGTCCTAGTTGTGTAAAACACACAAATTCTTTTTTTTCTCTTTCTGTGAGGCCTATTTTTTCCCTATATAGTGTTAATTCTAATTTTGTGTTTTACCACTGGGGCAATATAATAATTGAAGGTTCAGACATCTATACTTTGTTACTTCTTTACTTTTAATAGTAGCGTGCAGCAATTTAGCATATGTTATACAATTTTATTCTTTGAATTTTAAAGTGTAATTCTTCCAATGACATCTGCAGAACACAATGACGACAACAAACCAAATTGAGCTCATTCCAGACATTTTCAAGAAGGGGCCACACACTCAGAACACACAACACTGCTTGCTAAGGCAAGCCATTCTTACACAAAAACACAGTCGCTATTCACTCAAACAAATACTTCACAAGCATCACCACCGGTGTCAGTCCACAAACCACATAGACACTCAAACACATAATCAACCCACAAATCAACATTTAGGACAAAAGCAAGAGGCAGCCCACAGACTGTACTCAAACCAAACCAATTGTAAATACCAATTGTAAATCATATTTACAAAAAGAGCTCTCAAAAATAGTACAGAGACTAACAGGCTCTAACCCCATGCCTTTTCCAAAATACACCAAATTACCAATGGAGCTGGCAGAACACTCAAAAGCGCTCCGTATCACCATTTACAAATTTTACTAAGCGCGTAGATCAGGATCCTTTTTTAGTGTATTTGTTCCACAGTGTACTATACATTATGGAATAAATACCATATTTAATGTACATAAACCTATTTAGGTATCCCCTCTAGGGGAGTCAGCTGTGTACTTTGAAATCCATATTGGTACCACCAAGACAGCAACACATTCTACGAAGTGTGCTAGGAGCAGGCATGCCAAAAATATTATAGTATATATAATATTATAACAAAGTAGTACTTAACGCAAACTGTACCGTTCAAGAATTCAAAAATTAGAGAAAAATTTCTTCATTACCTGCCTTTATTTGCTGCAGCAAACAAACAAACAAACCAGAATCTTGGCCAAGCTAATCCAAAACAAAAGTTTCGCATTGCGACCTTACCAAACAAGAGTCTCCAGCTTCCAACTGCCAAGCTCTGAATCGACCAAATGGTCACCGTGAGACGAACGCCAAAGGGATCTCAGTCGGGGACCAGTCACCACCTGGAGGATCAAATCAGGAAAATCGGAAAAGCACTTTGGTCTGCAAAGACAAGGGTCTCATCGTGCAGTGTACATCTTCAGCGAGATTCCAAACCTCCGTCAAGACCACTCTTTTGGGCGACCGCGTCTCCTGATGAGCCCCACGTTGGGCGCTAATTTGTGGGAGTGAGACTCTCTAGAAGCCCACCAGTACAGGGGTTCACCCTTCTGCGTACTCAAGTCCTTGGACTAACAAATAGAGATTGGCACGGAAGCTGTAATATCAAAGAAAATAGATTTATTAACCTCACATGAGGGAGACTACGTCAATACAGTACCCTCAGGCCACTGTAGGAGGTAGTCCAAGGAGTACAGAACAGGGGCCTTATATATATACATTTGTTGCATAGTCAGCATGGAGACTCAAAGGGGAGGTACTGGCACATACAAGAATAGTTATTGACTAACATGGGTATACAAAAATTGCTTGCTCAACAAAGTGGGAGGGGAGACATTTCTGCTTACATCAGTTAAAACAACCTGACAGTTCTATTCTAAAACAGGTGTATTCTAGCAGCTACAGGCCTTTCTGATCATACATTGCTCTGGCTCAGTGCTGAAGGAGTTAACTGTAACTGATGACTCAAGCAGAATAGAAAAGCAGGCAACAGTAAAGAGACAAGAAGCACATGGCCAGCACATGGCTAACTAAAATGGCTGCCATAACCAAAATGGCTTTAGCTCATGCTAACAGCGATTTCTACTATTTTCCACAATGCATCCAATAATACACCCAGGCATTCCATCATGCATACCCTGAGACACCCTGGTATACACTGATGCATACACTGAGACACCCAGGCACACACTGATGCTTATGCTGACACACCCAGGCACACACTGAGGCACACAGTAACACACATAGTCACACATTGATCCATACAGTAAGAGACCCAGGCAACCACTGATCCATACTCTGACACACCCAGGCAGACAGTAATGCATATGCTGACACACCCAGATGCACTGTGATGCATACCGTAGCACACCCAGACATATACTGATATATACACTAACACACCCAAGCAGACACTGATTGTTACACTGACACACTCAGGGACACACTCATATATACACTAACACACCTAATGAGACAGTTATGCATACACTGACACACCAGGTCACACATTGATCCATACACTGATACACCCAAGCATACACTGACACATATGCTGACACACCCAGGCACTCACTGATGTATGGTGATACATCCAGGCACACACTGATGCATACAGTGACACACACATTTGCATACTGATGCATACATTGACACACCCAGGCAAACTCTGATGTAAACTTGAAAAGTAACAGACTTACAGTGGTTATAACATAGTAACTTAACTGTTCATGTAGGTACTTACATGTTTAAATTATGTAATTTAATACTATATAATGAAAAGCTAATGTATTGATTTATTTTTTCTTTCCAGATATCTACTTGTTCTTAAAAAAGAGATTTAAAATGCCAAGAAAACCCAGAAAGAAACAGAAGGATACTATCTCCTGTAGCACAGAGAAAAAAGCAACTTAATGCAGAGAATGTGGTTAAAGAGAAAAGAACTGCGGGTAAGAAAAGTAAAAAGTTTCTTAAAATAGTATGTGGAAAAATGCAAGGTGAGTAAACCCGTGCAAATAAAAAGCAAGGTTACAAATCAGGTTAGAAAGGAGATCAAAAGTAATAAATCTTATAAGAAAGGAAATAGTTTAACAAGAAGACAGCAGCAATTTATGGATATAAGAGTCAGAATGTTTCGTGGTAGGGTAATTCAGAATTTTCTATGTACTATGAGGCAGCATAAAAGAAGAGAAGCAGTCAGACAAAAATAACATGTTGAGGCTATGGTTGATAAGGCATTTGCCCTGAAGAGGAAGCTATTTATTTTGATTCTGAACAGGATGAGAACCCTGGATAAAACAGTGTTGTCTATGAAGAGAAGAAGCCAAAAAAGACTTCTGAATAAAACTAATTTTTGTAAAATTTTCAAATGGGATTGGGAGCATACGTCCAGTACTGAGCCTTTCTTTAATGAAGTTGCTTCCAAGAGAACACATTAAAGCATGCAGTTGAAACAACTGGTCGATGTTATGAAGTGAAGGATGGCACTCCCATTACAAGAGAGGAAATGGTTCCTAGGAATGTAGAGGAAACGATAACTGAAGAGGTACAAGGTAGACATAGACAGCCCCCTGTATACAAATGGAACTTTAGCATTATTTGCAGTGTTCATCAGGAATCGATTGATATATTGAGAAGTTTCCTAGGTAACTTTACATGCAAAAGTCTAAAACAGAAAATTGGAATTTTGAAATGATTAGAACCATGCAAAGTTAGGAAGTATACAAATTTACAGGGACATTCACTGGCATGTCTATTGAATAAAGTGTGCAGAAGTACCTTTCATCGCTTCAGTTAGTTGGTCATCATTCTAAAATGTGAAATTTAGTTAGGAAGCTTTACTATGTGAAAATTCCTGCCTAATGTTTAGGAGAAATGAATGGAGCTGTATTGCATGGTACAGCAGCAGAGGTAGAAAAAGTTTGCGAAGATGTTCAGTTTCATTTCTTTGGTCCTGAACAGGAGTTCAGTGAAAATGAAGTGTTGCTTATTAGAGGTGTGGAGAAACAGGACACCGGCATTAGTACTGATAACTTTACACAAGAGATTACAAAGTTCAACACAGTTTCTTCAGAGGAATCCAACAGTGTTTGTATTTGTTGTTGACACACTCACTACAAAAGCCAAACTCGTAATGTAGTTGTATTCTTAAAAACTGAACAGGAGAACAGAGATAAGTGGCAAGAATTTGCTGTTTACTTATTTGTAGAGCAACGCTTTGAGTTGTCCAGATGGCAAATTATATGTAAGTACTGCTATGATAAGTTAGAGGATAACAAAATGCCAGCTAAAGCAGGTCATAACAAGTTAGAGAGAATTAGTAACAACCCCAGGGGAACTTTGAGAATTAAATGTTTATGAATCAATACTCGAAAACTAAGAGAAAAACTTCTAAACTGACCTATCTAATTACATTATTGGCTCTAATCTCAAACATAAGACATGTCCCCACATACAAAGTCTTATCACGTGTTTATTTGATAAAATGATTTTATTGTTTATCAAAAATATATTATTTTTATTATATACTTTTTTATGTATATTTATGTTTTCTTTTTTTTGGTGCTCAAAGAGACATCATATAAAAACAAACATAACAGAATCATATAAGTTGTGCACATTAGAGATACAAATCTCCCAAAACTTTTAAGATATTTTTTAATTACCCCCACATACAACCATCATACCTGCATTCTCACCTCTCACTCTGTCCTACCATACTAACATACATACAACATACAAATGACAATAAAATACAATGATTTTCTGGGATCCTACATAGATTTGATTTCTACAGATACTTGATAATTTAATTATCCCACTTTTCTTTTTTTGTATCTGTGTCTCAGGTAGGATTCCCATGTGTCTGGAAATGATCTACGCACATTTCGGTGGGAGATTACACCACCTTCATCAGGACCAAATACAGATTTCAATGCATAACACAACAAAAAGTGAGCGGGGGTTATCTGTAAAGAACAATGATAACACACATTAACCTGGGGACTGTCATAATCTGCAATAATTTTAACAAAACAATTTAAACTTAGTAGCGCCCGTGATTCCCAGAACCAGAGCTAAAACTGCTGTTGTTTTATATCCCACTTGGTAGTGACAGTTTAAACCTGCCCATAATAGAGTGCACGGAGTCATCAAAGTGGTATGATATACCAAATTTAAGAAGCATGCACTCAATTGGGGAATGCAGTGAATAAAGAGCAAGACGTGAACAGAGGAGAAATGTTTCACCCAAAGTGAAAGGACACAGAATTTGTGTTAGAAAGAGACTGATATATAGATCTAAAATTAGATGAATGGAAAGTTTTAAAATCGAGTATAGTTTCAAGAGGATTTATTTGGCTGAACCTGAATGGATCTGTCTGGTTCTCAGCAAGTATATCTGTGGCTCTGATAACTCTATGTCATTTTTCGGAACAGTCCACTATGTGGAATATTTTATAGATGGCAGATTGGTTCTGTCTATAAAAGAGCAAAATAAGATAGCATAAGGGAAATGTCTCTTAGTGTTATTTCAGCAAGACATGGTGTGTATTTCAAGAGATTTTGGTGTCTCACCCCAAATAGGAGTCAACAGATTGTTAGATCGTGTTCATATAATGAATTATTTGTATGTCTAAGATTGAAATATTCCAGCTGATTCCATCTATGGGAAAGATATAAACACAAGTGGTAATGAGAAAGTCTATCTTGTGTCTAATAAACGCTAAAAGGATTCTTTAAATGTAAGCTGGAGATCTTACCTAGAAAGGCAGGGCACTCATAACTGGTGCTTCATTGTATTTAAACTTGGTACTGCAATGGACCTAATGCTTGTATGGTCCACAGTGTTTCCAGAGGTTTGTTCTAAAAAATGAAGTGAATAATAAAACGATGTCGCACTAACTGGGTGAGACAAGTCATACATACTAAATTAGTAAAGCAGGTCATACACACTATATTTAGTCGAAAATAAACTCTATGGATGATGTATACACTTAAACTCAGTGTGCTAATAAGATGCTTTAATATGGGGTGCCATAAGAGGTATATTTCAAATACTAAAAGGCTGTGTCCTTACAAATGGATCGAAATTTAACATACATAACGACTGTGTTCAGGCAAATGTAATGCGTTACAAGCACCAATTAGAATCAAAACATCCACGATAAAAAATAAGGGCATATCTAATGGTTACTAACCGAGATTGCAATTGCTGTTCTCAGGCAAGGTCGGAGCGCCGTGCACTTTGGCAAGATCGAAGCGCTGTGTACTTTGAGTGCTATCTTCCGAGAATTGCACAAACTATAAGCTTAAAAATATCACTAAGGGCAGTGAAACAAGCCGCTAGCATATGCCGTGTTTATGGCTATTCAATGGCTTGTCTGATAATTACTATGTGTAGTATCGGTTACTTTTCTCCGGAAGAGGTCGGAACATCATACACCTATTTTTGTACTTACAAAACATACACAGGAGGCTATGTGCTTCCAAAATACCCCCAAGGACCATAATTAACCACTGAGTGTTCCGTACTTATACTATTAAATGGTATATATGGAGCATTGTCTCAGTACATTTTTAAAAGAAAAAAAGACGTTAAAATAATCCTATAACGTCTGAGTGTTCCATGCTTGTGCCATTAAATAGTACATTTAGGGCAATGTCTCAGTATATAAGTAAAATAGCGTTAAAAACAGTCCTATACCGTCTGTAGTGGAGAGGTGTGGTGCAGCGGCCAGGGCAGCTGACTTCGGAGCACAGGCTTCACGGTTCGATCCCCGGCTCCGGCGGCAGCTCAGCTCAGCACCATGTGACTCTGGGCAATAGCTCACTTAATTTCCACTACGGCCCCCAGCGCCTTGAGACCCGTAAGGGTGAGTAGCTGCGCTATATAAAAACGGACTCACTTACTTACTTACTGTTCAGCATATACGGGGAGGTCACTCACCAATTAGGTGGTTTTAGCCGTGACAAACCCATCAGCGTGGTCTCGTGTTGCTCTATGTGTACTACGACCGACCCGTATTTATGACGGATACGTTGTTTGATTAGGGAGATATCGCGGTATTACGTGATGCCGCGCAGGCCGTCCTTTGTCAAAAGTAACAGAGGCGCCATATTGGAGTGGTCGTCATTACGCCTGTGAGAGGTAAAAGATGACTGTGTATACAGTTTGGTCATAACAAACTTACGTTATATGGAGAATATCAGACCATGAATATTAGGTAGGGTCAGATCAGTACAATATTGTGCTGTTCATTAATTTGCGATCTTCAATATAAAGAGACCTCTATGTTACATGTTATACCAGAGGCGTCATCTAGGAATAGGTGTGGGTACAGAAATTCTGTTGCAGCAAGTGTGGTGGGCTCTAAGAATCCTTTTTTTTTAAAAGTCCAATTGCTGATAACCCAATAGAAAATACTATCGTTCCTCCTTTCATAGATTTTCATTATTCGTGACGATATTAGTCAGACTAAAAGAGTGTCATGTCACTCCTTGGAATGTTGACATAACCTAGATAGACGAAACTGTAATTATCATATCTCAGATATTCCAAAGTACTCTATATGATCTCTAAACGAAAAACGACTGTTGATAGATCATGGGGGTCTACTATCATTGTTACAAAGGAGATCCTCCAGATGGTTTTAGAATGACCAAAGTAAATAAAATAAAGTACTTTTCTAAAATGGTAAAGGTTGCTGGACTAAAAATTATTGTTAATCGATAGTCATCAGGTTACCAGCCAGATAATTTCCTCATTCAGCCCCCTACGGACTGTGTCCAAAGAGAAAATCCAGTATGTTTCTCGTTGTTTTCTCATTTTTTCAGCATCCTTTACTGTGTGAGTATCACCCGTTCTAGGATCAACCATTTCAGATCCTTTTCAGTATGTTTGAGATCAAGGCAGTGTTTGACCAAAGGTGCTTGCAGCTTTTGGGTTCTTACGGCCGATTTGTGCTCCGAGAACCTAATGCGAAATTCCCTGGAGGTTTCACCTACGTAGCCTAAGCCACAGGGGCATAATATCAGGTAGATGATGTTTGAACTTCTACAATTTGTCATGTGTCTTAGTTGAGCTGATTTGCCACCATAGGTCCATGATTGCGTGGAAATGGCTGCTTCACAGGCGTGACAATTGCCACACCTGTGATTGCCTGTTACTGGTGGTAGTCCATCAATGGTGGTTTGTCTAGTACTGTTTACAGATTTCAATCTACTGTGTACTAACTTATCTTTCAGATTGGAATTTCTCCTGTATGCTATGATTGGTTTCTGCAGGAGCAGGTCTTCCTCATTTACAGTTAGAATCTTCCAGTTTTTATCGAGTATCTGCTTAATCTTGTGCTTGATGTTCGAGTGATCCACTACACATACCAAGTTGTCAGAGGATTTTTTGGGGTTACCACTAATCAGGGCATCTCTGTTATAGTATTTTGCTCGTTTTAATGATTGGCGTACCAGTCTCTTTGGATATCCTCTAAGTAAGAGGCGTTTTTGGAGTTGTTCTGCATGTTGCATAAAGTCTCCCATATTGGTACAGTTCCTCCTGATTCTCAGGAATTCCCGAAAGGGGATTGAATCCTTTTGGCATGAAGGGTGGAAGCTATTATGTTCCAAAATGGTGTTTTTAGCTGTTGGTTTTCGGAACAGACTAACTTCTAGCTTTCCTTGTCTGCCCATAATCCATATATCCAAAAACTCAACTTTGTCTGTTGAGTATTTGCATGTGAATTTTAAATTGTTATCACTCAGGTTAAGCCAGGTAATGAAGTCTAATAGATCCGATTCTTCTCCCGACCAGATGAAAAAGATATCATCTATGAATCTATGCCATTGGGCTATATTTTCATAAAAGGGAGCTACTTCATTAAAAATGTGTTTGCACTCAAACTCTCCCATGAAGATGTTCGCTACACTGAGAGCACAAGATACTCCCATGCTGGTCCCCTTGATTTGCTGATACAGAGTGTCTTTGAACTCAAAATAGTTCTGCTGTAACACTATTTGAAGACATTCTAGTATGAAACTATCAGGTCTGTCCCCAGGTACTCTGGCCAATAGAGCTGCCACTGACTCTATGGCCAGGTCCTGGGGGATGTTAGTTTACAAAGACTCGATATCAAGGGTGACCAGCAGCTGGGTTTCATGATTAAAAGGCCTGTGCTCCAATGTGGCTATCATATGTCCCGTATCTTTTATATATGATGCATACTGAGTGGTTAAAGGACATAAAAAGGCATCCACATACTGGGACAGTGGTTCCGTACAGGAGTTAATAGAAGACACAATCGGTCTGAGTGGTGGGTCCACTATATTTTTATGAGTTTTCGGTACTCCATATATTGCAGGTGTCACTGTTTTGTTTTTGTTTAAAAAATCAAATTCTTTCTGGCAGATATATCCATCTCTAAAGGCTTTAGATGTAACAGATTCTATTAGTGTTTTTAGCTGTATGAGAGCCTTTGTATTGGTTTGCTGGTGGTGTTCTGGTATTTGTAGCATGGATTCTATCTTACTAGTATAATTGACTGTGTCCATCACCACTAACCCCCCGGCTTTATCGTACGGTTTGATGGTAATGTGGGGGTTATCTTGCAGAGCTTTTAATGCTTCTCTCTCTTACCGGGTCAAATTGGGAGGTGTTTTGGGAATAAATTTAGTAGTTTTCTGTAGTTCTTTTATGACTGCTTTTTCAAATATTTCGACTTCAGGTCCCACCATATCTAAGGTGGGTGTGAATGTTGATGGAGGTTTGCAACCAGAAAAGTTGACATCTTCTTCATCCGGTACTTGAAGGGAGAAATATTTTTTCAGTCTGACTTTACGGAAAAAGGAAAACATATCCTTGTCAAGCCAAAAAAGATTTATCTGTGTGTTCGGGACAAACGACAGTCCTTTACTCAGTAGGATTATTTCTTCTGAGGATAGAATATAACTGGAAAGATTAAAAATAGGTATATGGTCTGTCACACCACTAGTGTTTTCTACGATTTCCAATACTGCTGATTTCTTGTCCGCACATAGGGCTGCGGATGTGGTGGGTCCATCTGTTGGTACAAATTCCTCTCTGGTCTTTGATATTTGATTCTGCCTCTGCCCTTGCCTCTCTGTAAAAAAGGGGAGGAAGACTGCGCTTGTTGGTATTGATCTAAGTAAAGACCTCTTTGATTCCTCTGGTTATACATGGGTCCTTCTCCTAACCCTTGACCTTCATAGTCTGAGTCTGATGAGTTAGTGTCTGAGAAGGTGAGAGTTTTACCTCTCCTGTTTGCACGTTGATTGTATTGGCCTGTTTCCTGCTGTCCTTCTTGGAAAAAGTTACTACAAAGATATGGGTATATTTTGTCTTATGTAAACCACCTTATACCTTTTTTTAACTTATCTGTTTTTTTCTTCATGAGATAATCATCAAAATCTTGCATTTCTTGGTTAATGTTCAAATGTTTTGCCTTAGCCTCATCTAAGGCTGAGCTGGTTTTAAGTTTGTCTTCTAAGTCTGAGATTTCTTTGTTCAGAATCAAAATCATTTCCCTGACTGTTTCAACTATGAGGATCATCCAATCCCTGGAGCAACGGTTAGCTATTTGCGACCATCGCTCCAGGAATTTGCGTACCTCAACAAAGAGTGCTGGTACATTTCTGACCCTTAAACCTGATGGTATTACTCCCACTTTCAAATACTCAAGCATAAAGTGAGCGTGGGACTCCATCCTTTTTGCCTTCTTCCTGAGATTTAATAGTTTTGTCCATTCATTGTTGTCAGTAGTTATGGGGCCTGTGTGAATACTGCTGCCTGCTATCTGACCAATCAGTGCTGAAAAATCTTCGTCAGAAAACCCAAATGTTTTCAAACCATCCATGTTTAGACAAGGTCAAAAGAGAGAAAAGAAGAAAAGACCTATGAGAAATAAGAATCAAAACAGAGTAAAGTACACAATGTGTAAAAGAAAATAGGAACCCAAAGTATGTATGTATCGCCAGAAAGATAAAAGATGTAGAAAAGTTCAAAGAGCTTGAAGAAGAGAACACAGGACTAGAATGTAAACAAATTTTACTAAGTGAGGCTGAGATACCTGCGGTTATAACCGAGTAAATATCATAAGAGAGAAAGGTACCCCCTACGTACTTTCAGGTCCAAGAGGAGGGGGAAATAACAAAAACTAAGAGAAAAACCTCTAAACTGACCTATCTAATTACATTATTGGCTCTAAGCTCAAACATAAGACATGTCCCCACATACAAAGTCTTATCACATGTATTTATTTGATAAAATTATTTTATTGTTTATCAAAAATATATTATTTTTATTATATACTTTTTATGTATATTTATGTTTTCTTTTTTTTGGTGCTCAAAGAGTCATCATATAAAAACAAACCTATATAACAGAATCATATAAGTTGTGCACATTAAAGATACAAATCTCAAAAAACTTTTAAAATATTTTTTAATTACCCCCACATACAACCATCATACCTGCATTCTCACCTCTCACTCTGTCCTACCATACTATCATACATACATACAACATACAAATGACAATAAAATACAATGATTTTCTGGGATCCTACATAGATTTGATTTCTACAGATACTTGATAATTTAATTATCCCACTTTTCTTTTTTGTATCTGTGTCTCAGGTAGGATTCCCACGTGTCTGGAAATGATCTACGCACGTTTCGGTGGGAGATTACACCACCTTCATCAGGACCAAATACAGATTTCAATGCATAACACAACAAAAGTGAGCGGGGGTTATCTGTAAAGAACAATGATAACACACATTAACCTGGGGACTGTCATAATCTGCAATAATTTTAACAAAACAATTTAAACTTAGTAGCGCCCGTGATTCCCGAACCAGAGCTAAAACTGCTGTTGTTTTATATCCCACTTGGTAGTGACAGTTTAAACCTGCCCATAATAGAGTGCACGGAGTCATCAAAGTGGTATGATATACCAAATTTAAGAAGCATGCACTCAATTGGGGAATGCAGTGAATAAAGAGCAAGACGTGAACAGAGGAGAAATGTTTCACCCAAAGTGAAAGGACACAGAATTTATGTTAGAAAGAGACTGATATATAGATCTAAAATTAGATGAATGGAAAGTTTTAAAATCGAGTATAGTTTCAAGAGGATTTATTTGGCTGAACCTGAATGGATCTGTCTGGTTCTCAGCAAGTATATCTGTGGCTCTGATAACTCTATGTCATCTTTCGGAACAGTCCACTATGTGGAATATTTTATAGATGGCAGATTGGTTCTGTCTATAAAAGAGCACAATAAGATAACATAAGGGAAATGTCTCTTAGTGTTATTTCAGCAAGACATGGTGTGTATTTCAAGAGATTTTGGTGTCTCACCCCAATTAGGAGTCGACAGATTGTTAGATCGTGTCCATATAATGAATTATTTGTATGTCTAAGATTGAAATATTCCAGCTGATTCCATCTATGGGAAAGATATAAACACAAGTGGTAATGAGAAAGTCTATCTTGTGTCTAATAAACGCTAAATAGGATTCTTTAAATGTAAGCTGGAGATCTTACCTAGAAAGGCAGGGCACTCATAACTGGTGCTTCATTGTATTTAAACTTGGTACTGCAACGGACCTAATGCTTGTATCGTCCACAGTGTTTCCAGAGGTTTGTTCTAAAAAATGAAATGAATAATAAAACGATGTTGCACTAACTGGGTGAGACAAGTCATACATACTAAATTAGTAAGGCAGGTCATACACACTATATTTAGTCGAAAATAAACTCTATGGATGATGTATACACTTAAACTCAGTGTGCTAATAAGATGCTTTAATATGGGGTGCCATAAGGGTATATTTCAAATACTAAAAGGCTGTGTCCTTACAAATGGATCGAAATTTAACATACATAACGACTGTGTTCAGGCAAATGTAATGCGTTACAAGCACCAATTAGAATCAATACTCATACAATATATACACCCATTTCAGGCTATTGTTCTTATGGAGCCAAAGACAGAGGAGTTGCAACAACTTAGCTTCAGAAAGGCCTTAACCCCTTCGATGCTCATGACGGAATGGTTCCGTCATGAGCATCGGTGCTCCTGTGCTCATGACGGAACCATTCCGTCATGAGCACAGGGGCATGAAATCCCTCTGCTGCAGACAGCAGAGGTATTTCTTTATCTTCCCCAAAGCCTCGGGAGCTGGGGAAGCTTCCCCAGCTCCCGAGGCCCCCCCGTTTCAGTGAAATGACTATCAGCGCGCACGTCGCTGATGTCATTTCACTGAAACCGAAACTGAAATGAGCCTTTAGGCTCATTTCAGTTTCACTTTCTATGTGCTCAGGGGGCTATCTCAGCCCCCTGAGCCCCCAGTGGATTCCTGCTTGGGGATCGCCCCAGGAGGGCGATCCCCAAGCAGGGATCCACCCACTAGACAGCAGGGAGGGGGGAGCGGCCCCTTCGGCAAGGGCCTTTGCTCCCCCCAAATAAATTTGGCATAATTTAGTCTTTTTGCCCCCCCTGGGAGGCAGATGGAGGCAGTAGCCCCCAATCTGCCCCCCCGGGGGGGCAAAAAGCCCCCACCCCCCGGCCGCAGAAATTACAGTCTTTCTGCCCCCCCGGGGGGGGGGCAAAAAGCCCACTAGACGCCAGGGATTTTTTTTGTCGCATATATTATTAGGGTGGGGGCTGCCCATAAAGGGCATGTCCATGCCCCCACCCCCGCAAAATTTACAGCCTTTCTGCCCCACCCGGGGGGGCAAAAATCCCACTATACGCCAGGGATTTTTTATTGCCAAATTAAATTAGGGTGGGGGCTGCCCAAAACGGGCATGCCGATGCCCCCACCCCCCGGCCGCAAAAATTACAGTCTTTCGGCCCCCCCGGGGGGGCCGATGGGGCAGTAGCCCCCAATCTGCCCCCCCGGAGGGGCAAAAAGCCCACTAGACGCCAGGGATATTTTGGGCAAATTTTAATTAGGGTGGGGGCATTGGCATGCCATGTGCAGCAGCCCCACCCTACTAAAATTTGCCCAAAAATCCTGGCGTCTAGTGAGCTTTCTGCCCCCCTGAGGGGCAGATGGGGCATTAGCCCCCAATCTGCACCCCGGGGGCAAAAAGCCCACTAGTCACCAGGGATTTTTTTGGGCAAATTTGAATTAGGGTGGGGCTGCCCAAAGCGGGCATGCCCATGCCCACACCCCCTCCCCCGCAAAAATGACAGCCTTCCTGCCCCCCCTGGGGGAAGATGGGGGCAGTAGCCCCCAATCTGACCACCCCCGGGGGGGGCAAAAAGCCCTCTAGACGCCAACGATTACGCTGGCTTTTTTTATGCGTGGTGGTGGGGGCTACCCAGAATGGGCATACCAAGGCCCCCACCCCCCAAAAAAATAGCCACAGTGTTTCTGCCCCCCTTGGGGGCATATCGGGGCAACCCACCCCCCGATATCCTCCCCCAGGGCGGCAGAAAGCAGACTCGGCACGGCTTTGTTTTAAGCAATATGCCTACCTGTGGATTTTGGGCCCTAGCGCAGCCGGCACATAGGGAAACCTAGCAAACCTGTACATTTTTGAAAACTAGACACCCAGGGGAATCGAGGATGGGGTGACTTGACTGGCTCTCACCAGGTTCTGTTACCTAGAATCCCATGCAAACCTCAAAATGTGTATAAAAAAACACATTTTCCTCACATTTCTGTGGTGGAAAGTTCTGGAATCTGTATGGATCCACAAAATTCCACTCACCCCGCATTCCCCAAAATCTTCTGAGAAAAATGGTACCTCACTTGTGTGGGTGGGTCAAGTACCCGTGACAGGCAAGGGTCCAAAACCTAGTGAGGCAACATCAAAATTACCTATAACAAACCAACCTGGTTTTGCACGGGGGGTCACCTGGGTTTTTGGCCCCGGGGTCGGCGGCCATCTAGGGAAACCTACCAAACCCACACATTTCTGAAAACTAGACACCCAGGGGATTCCAGGGAGGTATGGCTTGCGTGGATCCCCCAATGTTTTCTTACCGAGAATCCCCTGCAAACCTCAAATTTAGCTGAAACAAATCACCTTTTCCACACATTTTTGTGTGGGAAAGTTGTGGCATCACTGGGCTGACACAAATTTCCTACCACCCAGCGTTCCCCCAGGTCTCCCAATAAAAATGGTGCCTCACTCGTGTGGGAGGCACAAGTACCCGCGACAGGCAAGGGCCAAAAACATATTGAGGCGACATCAAAATTGCCTATCACAAAATGACCTGGTTTTGCAAGGGGGGTCACCTGGGTTTTTGGCCCCGTGCTCGGCGGCCACCTAGGGAAACCTACCAAACCCACACATTTCTGAAAAGTAGACACCCGGGGGATTCCAGAGAGGTATGGCTTGCGTGGATCCCCCAACGTTTTCTTAACCAGAATCCCCTGCAAACTTGAAATTTAGCTGAAACAATCACTTTTTTCACACATTTTTGTGTGGGAAAGTAGTGGCATCACCGGGCTGACACAAATTTCATACCACCCAGCGTTCCCCCAGGTCTCCCGATAAAAATGGGGCCTCACTCGTGTGGGAGGCCCAAGTACCCGTGACAGGCAAGGGCCCAAAACGTATTGAGGCGACTTCAAAATTGCCTATCACAAAACGACCTGGTTTTGCAACGGTGGTCCCATGACTTTTTGGCCCGGGGCTCGGCGGCCACCTAGGGAAACCTACCAAACCCACACATCCCTGAAAACTAGACACCTGGGGGATTCCAGGGAGGTATGGCTTGCGTGGATCCCTCAACGTTTTCCTACCCAGAATCCCCAGCAAACCTGACATTTAGCTAAAAAATCACTTTTTTCACACATTTTTGTGTGGGAAAGTTGTGGCATCACCGGGCTGACACTAATTTCGTACCACCCAGCGTTCCCCCAGGTCTCCCGATAAAAATGGTGCCTCATTCGTGTGGGAGGCCCAAGTACCCGCGACAGGCAAGGGCCCAAAACATATTGAGGCGACATCAAAATTGCCTATCACAAAACAACCTGGTTTTGCAAGGGGGGTCCCATGACTTTTTGGCCCGGGGCTCGGCGGCAACCTAGGGAAACCTCACAAACCTGCACATCTCTGAAAACTAGACACCTGGGGGATTCCAGGGAGGTATGACTTGCGTGGATCCCTCAACGTTTTCTTACCCAGAATCCCCAGCAAACCTGAAATTTAGCATTTTTGTGTGGGAAAGTTGTGGCATCACCGGGCTGACACAAATATCCTACCACCCAGCATTCCCCCAGGTCTCCCGATAAAAATGGGGCCTCACTCGTGTGGGAGGCCCAAGTACCCGTGACAGGCAAGGGCCCAAAACATATTGAGGCGACATCAAAATTGCCTATCACAAAATGACCTGGTTTTGCAAGGGTGGTCCCATGACTTTTTGGCCCGGGGCTCGGCGGCCACCTAGGGAAACCTACCAAACCCACACATCTCTGAAAACTAGACACCTGGGGGATTCCAGGGAGGTATGACTTGCGTGGATCCCTCAACGTTTTCTTACCCAGAATCCCCAGCAAACCTGAAATTTAGCTGAAAAAAATCACTTTTTTCACACATTTTTGTGTGGGAAAGTTGTGGCATCACCGGGCTGACACAAATTTCCTACCACCCAGCGTTCCCCTAGGTCTCCCAATAAAAATGGTGCCTCACTCGTGTGGGAGGCCCAAGTACCCGCGACAGGCAAGGGCCCAAAACATATTGAGGCGACATCAAAATTGCCTATCACAAATCGACCTGGTTTTGCAAGGGGGGTCCCATGACTTTTTGGCCCGGGGCTCGGCTGCCACCTAGGGAAACCTAGCAAACCCACACATCTCTGAAAAATAGACACCTTGGGGATTCCAGGGAGGTATGGCTTGCGTGGATCCCTCCACGTTTTCTTACCCAGAATCCCCAGCAAACCTGAAATTTAGCTGAAAAAATCACTTTTTTCACACATTTTTGTGTGGGAAAGTTGTGGCATCACCGGGCTGACACAAATTTCCTACCACCCAGCGTTCCCCTAGGTCTCTCGATACAAATGGTGCCTCACTCGGGTGGGAGGCCTAAGTACCCGCGACAGGCAAGGGCCCAAAACGTATTGAGGCGACATCAAAATTGCTTATCACAAAACGACCTGGTTTTGCAAGGGGGGTCCCATGACTTTTTGGCCCGTGGCTGGGCCGCCAACTAGGGAAACCTACCAAACCCACACATTTCTGAAAACTAGACACCCGGGGGATTCCAGGGAGGTATGGCTTGCGTGGATCCCCCAATGTTTTCTTACCCAGAATCCCCTGCAAACCTGAAATTTAGCTGAAAAAAATCACTTTTTTCACACATTTTTGTGTGGGAAAGTTGTGGCATCACCGGGCTGACACAAATATCCTACCACCCAGCGTTCCCCCAGGTCTCCCGATAAAAATGGTGCCTCACTCGGGTGGGAGGCCCAAGTACCCGTGACAGGCAAAGGCCCAAAACATATTGAGGCGACATCAAAATTGCCTATCACAAAACAACCTGGTTTTGCAAGGGGGGTCCCATGACTTTTTGGCCCGGGGCTCGGCGGCAACCTAGAGAAACCTAGCAAACCCACACATCTCTGAAAACTAGACAGCTGGGGGATTCCAGGGAGGTATGACTTGCATGGATCCCTCAACGTTTTCTTACCCAGAATCCCCAGCAAACCTGAAATTTAGCTGAAAAAAATCACTTTTTTCACACATTTTTGTGTGGGAAAGTTGTGGCATCACCGGGCTGACACAAATTTCCTACCACCCAGCGGTCCCCTAGGTCTCCCGATAAAAATGGTGCCTCACTCGTGTGGGAGGCCCAAGTACCCGCGACAGGCAAGGGCCCAAAACATATTGAGGCGACATCAAAATTGCCTATCACAAAACGACCTGGTTTTGCAAGGGGGGTCCCATGACGTTTTGGCCCGGGGCTCGGCTGCCACCTAGGGAAACCTAGCAAACCCACACATCTCTGAAAACTAGATACCTTGGGGATTCCAGGGAGGTATGGCTTGCGTGGATCCCTCAATGTTTTCTTACCCAGAATCCCCTGCAAACCTGAAATTTAGCTGAAAAAATCACTTTTTTCACACATTTTTGTGTGGGAAAGTTGTGGCATCACCGGGCTGACACAAATTTCCTACCACCCAGCGTTCCCTAGGTCTCTCGATAAAAATGGTCCCTCACTCGGGTGGGAGGCCTAAGTACCCGCGACAGGCAAGGGCCCAAAACGTATTGAGGCGACATCAAAATTGCTTATCACAAAACAACCTGGTTTTGCAAGGGGGGTCCCATGACTTTTTGGCCCGTGGCTGGGCCGCCACCTAGGGAAACCTACCAAACCCACACATTTCTGAAAACTAGACACCCGGGGGATTCCAGGGAGGTATGGCTTGCGTGGATCCCCCAATGTTTTCTTACCCAGAATCCCCTGCAAACCTGAAATTTAGCTGAAAAAATCACTTTTTTCACACATTTTTGTGTGGGAAAGTTGTGGCATCACCGGGCTCACACAAATATCCTACCAACCAGCGTTCCCTCAGGTCTCCCGACAAAAATGGTGCCTCACTCGGGTGGGAGGCCCAAGTACCCGCGACAGGCAAGGGCCCAAAACTTATTGAGGCGACATCAAAATTGCCTATCAGAAAACGACCTGGTTTTGCAAGGGGGGTCCCATGATGTTTTGGGCCGTGGCTGGGCCGCCACCTAGGGAAACCTACCAAACCCACACATTTCTGAAAACTAGACACCCGGGGAATTCCAGGGAGGTATGGCTTGCGTGGATCCCCCAACATTTTCTTACCCAGAATCCCCTGCAAACCTGAAATTTAGCTGAAAAAAATCACTTTATTCACACATTTTTGCGTGGGAAAGTTGTGGCATCACCGGGCTGACACAAATTTCCTACCACCCAGCGTTCCCCCAGGTCTCCCGATAAAAATGGTGCCTCACTCGGGTGGGAGGCCCAAGTACCCGCGACAGGCAAGGGCCCAAAACGTATATAGGCGACATCAAAATTGCCTATCACAAAACGACCTGGTTTTGCAAGGGGGTCCCATGACTTTTTGGCCCGGGGCTCGGTGGCCACTTAGGGAAACCTACCAAACCCACACATTTCTGAAAACTAGACACCCGGGGGATTCCAGGGAGGTATGGCTTGCGTGGATCTCCCAACGTTTTCTTACCCAGAATCCCCTGCAAACCTGAAATTTTGCTGCAAAAATCACTTTTTCACACATTTGTGTGTGGGAAAGCTGTAGCATCACTGGGCTGACACAAATTTCCTGCCACCCAGCGTTCCCAGGTCTCCCAATAAAAATGGTGCCTCACTCTTGTGGGAGGCCCAAGTACTCCGTGACAGGCAAGGGCCCAAAACATTTTGTGATAGGCAATTTTGATGTTGCTTCAATACGTTTTGGGCCTTTGCCTGTCGCGGGTTCTTGGGCCTCCCACCCGAGTGAGGCACCATTTTTATCGGGAGACCTGGGGGAACGCTGGGTGGTAGGAAATTTGTGTCAGCCCGGTGATGCCACAACTTTCCCACACACAAATGTGTGAAAAAAGTGATTTGTTCAGCAAAAGTTCAGGTTTGCAGGGGATTCTGGGTAAGAAAATGTTGGGGGATCCACGCAAGCCATACCTCCCTGGAATCTCCCAGGTGTCTAGTTTTCAGAAATGTGTGGGTTTGGTAGGTTTCCCTAGGTGGCGGCCAAGCCCCGGGCCAAAAAGTCATGGGACCCCCCTTGCAAAAGCAGGTCGTTTTGTGATAGGCAATTTTGATGTCGTCTCAATACGTTTTGGGCCCTTGCCTGTCGCGGGTACTTGGGCCTCCCACCCGAGTGCGGCACCATTTTTATTGGGAGACCTGGAGGAACGCTGGGTGGTAGGAAATTTGTGTCAGCCCGGTGATGCCACAACTTTCCCACACAAAAATGTGTGAAGACAGTGATTTTTTTCAGCTAAATTTCAGGTTTGCAGGGGATTCTGGGTAAGAAAACGTTGGGGGATCCACGCAAGCCATACCTCCCTGGAATCCTCCGGGTGTCTACTTTTCAGAAATGTGTGGTTTTGGTAGGTTTCCCTAGGTGCCGGCAGAGCTAGGGTTCAAAAACTACAGCTAGGCACTTTGCAAAAAAAGGGTCATTTTTCACTGTGAAAATGTGGTGTGTCCACATTGCGTTTTGCGCTGTTTCCTGTTGCGGGCACTAGGCCTACCCACACAAGTGAAGTACCATTTTTCTCGGAAGACTTTGGGGAATGCGGGGTGGGTGGAATTTTGTGGATCCACGCAGATTCCAGAACTTTCCACCACAGAAAAGTGAGGAAAATGTGTTTTTTTGACAAGTGTTAAGGTTTGCAAGGGATTCTGGGTACCAGAACCTGGTGAGAGCCAGTCAAGTCACCCCATCCTGGATTCCCCTGGGTGTCTAGTTTTCAAAAATGTATAGGTTTGCTAGGTTTCCCTAGGTGCCGGCAGAGCTAGGGTTAAAAAACAACAGCTAGGCACTTTGCAAAAAAAGGGTCATTTTTCACTTTGAAAATGTGGTGTGTCCACGTTGCGTTTTGCGCTGTTTCCTGTCGCGGGCACTAGGCCTACCCACACAAGTGAGGTACCATTTTTCTCGGAAGACTTTGGGGAACGCGGGGTGGGTGGAATTTTGTGGATCCACGCAGATTCCAGAACTTTCCACCACAGAAAAGTGAGGAAAATGTGTTTTTTTTGACAATTTTTTAGGTTTGCAAGGGATTCTGGGTAACAGAACCTGGTGAGAGCCAGTCAAGTCACCCCATCCTGGATTCCCTGGGTGTCTAGCTTTCAAAAATGTATAGGTTTGCTAGGTTTCCTAGGTGCCGGCAGAGCTAGGGTTCAAAAACTACAGCTAGGCACTTTGCAAAAAAAGGGTCATTTTTCACTGTGAAAATGTGGTGTGTCCACATTGCGTTTTGCGCTGTTTCCTGTTGCGGGCACTAGGCCTACCCACACAAGTGAGGTACCATTTGTTTTGGAAGACTTTGGGGAACGCGGGGTGGGTGGAATTTTGTGGATCCACGCAGATTCCAGAACTTTCCACCGCAGAATAGTGAGGAAAATGTGGTTTTTTGGACAATTTGTTAGGTTTGCAAGGGATTTCTGGGTACCAGAACCTGGTGAGAGTCAGTCAAGTCACCCCATCCTGGATTCCCCTGGGTGTCTAGTTTTCAAAAATGTATAGATTTGGTAGGTTTCCCTAGGTGCCGGCAGAGCTAGGGTTCAAAAACTATAGCTAGGCACTTTGCAAAAAAAGGGTCATTCTTCACTGTGAAAATGTGGTGTGTCCACGTTGCGTTTTGGGCCGTTTCCTGTCGCGGGCACTAGGCCTACCCACACAAGTGAGGTACCGTTTTTCTCGAAAGACTTTGGGGAACGCGGGGTGGGTGGAATGTTGTGGATCCACGCAAATTCCAGAACTTTCCACCACAGAAAAGTGAGGAAAATTTGTTTTTTTTGACAATTGTTTAGGTTTGCAAGGGATTCTGGGTAACAGAACCAGGTGAGAGCCAGTCAAGTCACCCCATTCTGGATTCCCCTGGGTGTCTAGTTTTCAAAAATGTAAAAGTTTGCTAGGTTTCCCTAGGTGCCGGCAGAGCTAGGGTTCAAAAACTACAGCTAGGCACTTTGCAAAAAAAGGGTAATTTTTCACTGTGAAAATGTGGTGTCCCCCCGTTGCGTTTTGGGCCGTTTCCTGTCGCGGGCACTAGGCCTACCCACACAAGTGAGGTACTATTTTTATCAGGAGACTTAGGGTAACGCAAAATTGTAGAGCAACTGTTATTATCTATTGACTTTCGATGCATTTCTGCCTTCCAAATGAAAGACAATGTGTAAAAAAGAAGTCATTTTGAAAAATGACCTATAATTCTCATGCTAGTATGGGTACTCCCAATTTCGGAAATGTGCAAATATCTACTGTTTCTAAACTCTATATTTTGTTCCCATTTCAGAAATACATAGGTGTCTTTCATTCCGATTTTTCCATGTATACATTTTCCCAGAATAATTGCTATATACCCGGTACATAATAAAAAACCATTGCAAGATGCTGCTCAATTATTGGCTCTGGGTTCGTCGGATTCTTGGTGAACCTACAAGTCCTATATATCACCACAACCAGAAAGGTCCAGCGGATGTAATGGTATATTGCTTTTAAATAGTTGTCATAATTAGAAGAAGTTACAGGTGAAAACGTTGACACAAATGTCTGTTTTTTCAACTAATTTTCAATTTTTCCTATATTTAACTGTTTGTTTCTATAAAGAAAACTTGAAGGATCTACACAAATGACCCCTTGCTGAATTCAGAATTGTGTCTACTTTTCAGAAATGTATGGCTTTCCAGGATCCATTATTGCTTTCATACCCATTTCTACCATTAACTGGAAGGAGGTTGAAAGCACAAAAATAGCAAAAATAGGCTATGTCCCAGAAAAATGCCAAAACTGTGTACACACTTTTGGTTTTCTGACAAAAGTCTGCTTGTGCCTGAAAGCTGGGAAGATGGTGATTTCAGCACCACAACCCCTTTTTTGATGCCATTTGCAGGGAAAATACCAGACGCTTTCATCTGTGGCCCTTTTTTTGCATTTTTCCCAAAAAAAACAACATTTAGCTGTATTTTGGCTAATTTCTGGGTCCCCTCCAGGGGAATCCACAAACCCTGGGTACCTTTAGAATCCCCATGATGTTGGAAAAAAAGGACGCAAATTTGGCGTGGATACCTTATGTGGTCAAAAAGTTACAGGGGCATAAGCGCGAACTACCCCAAATAGCCAAAAAAAGGCAGCACAGGAGGGGAAAAGGCCTAGCAGCGAAGGGGTTAAAGGAAGAGTTGTCTACTTACCTTCAGATTTTAAACAGAACATTGAAACTGTTGGTGTACACAGAGATGTTCATGAACCACCTTTATTATTCTTGTACATGGCATCCCTACCAAGAGCAAAAAATCTGGCACGAGTTAGTGGATGTTTAGAAATTAAAAAAACAACTTTATAACTGCTACAAAATAACATTTATTATAAAAATGTTGATGTTGTTCAAGATATAACATATATGGAGGATGAAACATTCCCATCAACTGGACAGATTGAAAAAGTGGATTGATCCAGGTCAGAAGACATTTATCAACACTACAGCATCCATACCCTGCATTCTAAAGAAGTAACCGGTGATGCTATTGATATCTTTCAAATGAAACAAGCAAAAGGAGCTCCCATAAGTGTGTGGGAGACAAGTTTAGAGGCTTGCTGTTTTCCACAACTGTTTACCAGTGGAGCAGGTGGCCGCTATGATGACCGCCCCATATAGATGCCAGCAGCTGGATACCGGTCAACTAGATTATATTCAGAGGATCCAAGATTTTGCCGGTGGATTCTATATATTTTCCATCTTCTGTTTGAGAGTGGCTTGTCTGGACTTTCATAGGCTGTAAACTACATACTAAAGACAGGAGTTAGTCATCAACATCTCTCTGCAAAGGAATTTGTTGACAAGTTTATGGAAAAAATGAAACGTTATAATACAACTTGATTAATGTGATGGCGTACCAACGTGACACCAACAAGTATTGGTATCATCATCATGGAGAACTCAAATGAATGTTGAGAAACCTAGGTGCACCAACTTGGTTTCTGACACTCAGTTGTGCTGAGTACGCGTTGATGACCTGCTTGACTTTTTGAGAGGAGTGAACTGAAACATTAAGGACATCAATGTGGAGACAGCAGAAGAACTTTGCTCGTTGGATCCTGCTAATGTTTGTAGATATTTTAACCACAGGTTCCAAGCCATGCTGTCTTTCATCTGCAACAAATCAAATTCTCCTCTTGGTGAAGTAACTGATTTATTTTGGCGTAAAGAGTACCAAGCACGATGTGCTCCTCATATTCACATACTGTTATGGATAAAAGATGCACTGATGAGTCTGTGATTTCTTTAATAAAACCTTATATGACATGCGCTATCCCAAAAGACAGTAGTAAAAAAGCCCTGAGACAATACTCTGACATGGAAATCACTGAAGAACACATATAACCTGAGAAGAAAAGAGGCCTCCAAGTATATTAACGACTATAACCCTGTGATTCTCAAAATGTGGAATACAAATATGGATATACAATATGTTGCAGACAACTCCATCGCGGTTGCTCTGTATGTCACTTGATACATTACAAACTCAGAGATGAAGGATATGTGAGGGGAGATTTCTGCAGAAAAGACTATAACCAAACAAATGTACAGCTTGAGCTTGAAAATGCTTTCCCATAGAGCAATGGGGTCCTATGAGTGCTACGACCGGTTGAGCTTGGCCAGTTTGATCTTGAAGTCAATGAAAATTGTTTGGGTAAGTCTAGGCCTAGCAAGTACACGAAATAGTTCCTAGCAGAAATTCGGAACCAGAGTTGTACCCTGAAAGTAACTTAGCAGAGTTCAGCTTGGAAAGTACAGACATTGTGAAATCAAATATGTTGGACATGTACTATTTAAGAAGGAGTCCATATCTAGAAAAAATGTGCGTTTATGAAGTATTTCAACACTACAGATACAAAAAAATGTAACGGAGAGCATAGAAGAAGGAAAATATGCAGTAGTTAGATGTGACGGTTATTTAGTGAAGCACGCAAAAGGAAATCTAATTAACCACAGAAAACGTAGTTGCCAAACTCCAGACAGAAGAGAGTTTTTCTGCTTGGCACTTCTACAACTCTCCAAGCCTTGGCGTGTTGAATCGGAATTACTTGAAAACTTTGACTGCTATGAATATTCTTTCAACACTGTGAAAGATACCATTCAGTGTTCAGTCTTCCCAAACTATTTGCAAAAGTTAAATGATGAAATGGAACAGGAAGAAATGATTACTGCTGAGGTAGCTAAGGGGAGTTCACAAAGTAGTCAAAGTTCAGGACCACCAAGTCATGATCCTCTTGGACAACCAGTTATAGAAAATGAAGCTGCAGTAGACATGAATGAGGTAGTAACTGCAATGGAACAAGCAAGCAGAAAACTGTTGATTTCGAACACTTAGTTGAACAACTGAATGATGAACAGAAAGACATTTATATGGAGGCAAAAGAGAAAACAGAGCATGGATTCGTCCACGAAAAGAAAGAATGCAAATGCTCATCATTTAAGCCTATACTATTATACATCAGTGGTCAAGCTGGCACTGGAAAAATCTTTTTAATTAAAGTTCTCACCACTTACCTACAGAGGGGTACAGAATGAAATGTATTGTGTGTTGTAACAGCAGCAACTGGATTAGCTGCACACAACATTAAAGGAATTACTTTACATCAACTGCTTATGCTACCTGTCAAACATGACAATAACTGGAATAGCAGAAGTTATTTGGAGAAGTTTGTCATGAAGTCTCAAGTGTACTGAAGAAACTGAAGCTTTTAATCATAGATGAGGTAAGCATGGGCTCAAACTTAATGCTTGCCTTCGTACACTTGAGAATGCAACAGATTTTAAAAATGAGATGCTGTTTGGAGGAAAGCATTTAATTGCCTAGAGTGACCCACTGCAGTTTTCCCCTGTCAAATGACAGCCTGTTTTCAGGACGCTTCTCCGTGAAGAAACTCAGAATTCTTTGGGAAGTATTGGCAATGTAATAATTTGGCTAAACGTCCAGTCTAAGGAACTACTGAGGAATATGTGTCAAGCATCTGATGTGGAATACTGAAATATTCTGAAGGACATTAGAGTAAGAGCTCTGTCAAAGGAGGGGAAACATACCTTAGAAAGCTGACTAATCAAGAAACTAATTTTTTTTAACAACCCAACAGCACAGTTAATGTTCAATTTCATTGAAGAAGGGAAATCCTTAATCTGTTTAATGACTACATGTCAGGAGTGCTCCAATTTTAATGAAGAATTACTAAAACTGGAGAAAGAACACATTTTGGAAATTACAGCAATTGACAAAATAGAATACCAATGGGTCAAAGTACTGCTAAGTGCAAAACTACAAGCAAAATTGGATTCATTGGAGAAATCTGTTTCAAGGACTGAAGGTTTAGAAAAGTATCTATGCATATGTAACAACTGTAGAGTAGTTTTGCAGTGTACTTAAATGTGGACGAAGGATTAGTAAATGGTGCTATGGTCAAGTGATTGATTTAATTAACTTTCCAAATAGGGATCAGGCTGAATACTTAGCCTTAAAATTTGATCAGATTGATGTGTGTGAAGCAGATAGGCCGATGTGTTGCGCGTTTTTTGACTGTAAAGGACTTATATGTCAGGCGGCAACAGTTCCCACTTTCTCTAGCGTATGCTGTAAAGATCCTTAAATCTCAAGGTTTAAGTGTAGGTGCAGCTTTTATTAATATTGGTAGTACTGAGTTTCAAGAAGGTATGGAATATGTTGCCTTGTCTTGAGTAGGAACATTGTCCGGTTTGTTTTTGGTTGATTTTGACAATAGGAAAGTTAGTGCCAATGCAAATTGTGTCAGAGAGTGCAATTGGTCAAGAAGTGTATACGCTCCTCATTTAGGACACTATCCCATTTATGAAAAACAGATAATCTGTCGAAAGCTGAAGCACACTAAAGAGTCTACAGATTTTGGTGAAAAGAAGGAAAAGTAGGGTAACAAGGAAGGTGATAAGAAGAAAAAAATCGACAGTGAGGGAGATATTGTAGGTTACCAGTTGTCAAACCCTTCTGCTATCAACTGCTACGCAGATGTTGTTCTCAATGTACTGTTTAATTTAACACATCTTATAAATGCAATTGAACAGAAACCACAGAAGAAATTATGTTCTGCACTGTGTGGTTTAATACAATGTTTACATAGTGATAGGACTGTAACACATTGTGCTTCAGGCATTCAAGATCAAGTAGATATACCCATGAACATACTAATGCATACTTTAAAATACCCAGTCACATATTTATTCCTACAATGAGATACCCACGCACACACTTATTGATATAGTTAACCACCCAGGGCACACTCATACATACACTGACACACCCAGTCACACACTGATACATTCACTGACACACTCAGGCACTCGCTCATACACTCGCTCACACATACACTCAGACACCCAGAGACACACTCATACAAACACTGACATACCCAGGCACATTCTTCTACATATACTGAGACACTCACTGACACATTAATACACATTCTAACATAGCCTGGCACACGCTTATGTATACATTGGCATACCCAGCCACACACTCATCCATACACTGAGACACCCTGAACACACTTATTAATAAACTGAGATACTCATGCATACACTTATTCATACAGTTAACCACCCAGGACACACTCATACATACACTGACACACCCAGGCACATACTGATGCATTCCTTGACACACTCAGGCACTCATGCTTACATACACTCAGACACCCAGGGACACACTCATACATATACTAACACACCCAGGCACACTCTGCTACATACACTCAGACACCCACGGACACATTAATACACATTCTAACATAGCTTGGCTCACAAGTATGTATATATTGACATACCCAGCCACACACTCATCCATACCCTGAGACATCCTAGAACTCACTTATGCATACACTGAGACATCCACACACACACTTATTCATACACTTAACCACCCAGAAAACACTCATATATACACTGACACACCGAGGCACACACTGATGCATTCATTGTCACACTCGGGCACTCACTCACACATACACTGAGATACCCACTGACACATTAATACACATTATATCACACCCTGGTACATACTTATGTATAGATTGACACACCCAGATGTACACTGATTTATACACCAACACAACTAGACACACACTGTTGATGTATACACTGATACATCCAGGCTCACATTGATGCACACAGAAATGCATCCACGCACACACTCTTGCATACAGTTACACAGTCAGGTGCACACTAATAGATAGACTAACTTACTAAGACATACTCAAGAATACAGTCATACACCTAATAGCATACAGAGAAGTAAACACAAGAATAATAAAGAGACAGACTCAGCCCTTTGATGGACTAAATGGTAGTTCTAACACAAACCATTTTTTTGTTGATTTTTAAAAAATTCTTTTTGAATTTTTCAACTTGCAAAATGGTGACCTGCAACAGCAAAAACAAAATTATAGCATTACAAAAATATAATGCAGATGCTTCTTAACAGCAATGAAAAAATCAAACACATTCTGAATTTTAATTGCCACAAGTTTGCTACAGGTGGCACAGTGTGTCACCATTCCTCCCAACTCTGTGCAGGCAGCTGTTACATTAATTTCAGCACGAGTTGTAGGTGCTGATGAAGTTGAGGCACCTGCAGCATCTCCAGATCTGCTCTCTCTCTCCCTTACCATCCGCAGATAAGTCCGTTCATGAATCTCTTTTATGTGTTTCCACATGCTGGAGGTGAAGTGGCTGTACTTCTTGGCAGTGCCAAGTGACAATTGCTTGCCACACAATTTGCATAGAACACATCTATCACAAGCCTTCTTCTCCCCTGAGGTGATTATAAAAAACTGCCACACCTCACTCTCTTTTCTGCTACTAGAGGTCACTTCTTCCTCCTTATCACCAATAACTTCTGGATCTCCAGATTCAGGTGGAGCACTTGCTTCAGCTATTGTAGTTAGTACTGCAGCTAGAAAGTCTGAGATAGTGATGCATCTCCCACAAGATTTAACTTAAAAATGACAGTTACCGTTTTTGGGAGGGGTCCTATTAAAAAATAGGTATAGTTAAATATTAACCAATAGAAAGAGAGAATTTCTTCTTGCCGTCAAGCGACTCCGCGGGTCTTGGCTGCAGATATGCGGAGATGCTGAAATCGTAAAAGCACGTATTTCATTAAAAGAAATATATACAGTACACTGTTTCTGCTTCCAAATATGGTCAGCCTTATGGTATAATTGAAAATAGAGGCTCCCAAATAGTCCCGGAATTGCATGTACATTCCGATCACGTAATCGGAACAAAAACCATAGAGTAGGACCCGTCTGTGTGTGCTTTTCCGCTGAACCAAAAAAATAAACAAAAATAAATAAAATTATATATTTAAATGTTCAGTACTTTATCTTTCTTTTTCAACCAAATTTCACTAACTACTCTTTCCATTGCTGTATTTTTTTCTGCTTTTATCTTGCTGTTTTGGTTAGTTTTTATTAATGCATTCTCATTGCTTTATTCCCATTTTTGCTATGGCTGCTCCTTGCATTTCCCTCGTTCATATAGTTCTCTCTTTCTTTTTTGACATATTATTCCAGTGCCTATGCCTTGCTTTTCCCTCTTTCTCACTGCTTTTGTTTTCAGTTTTCACCCTTTCTTTAAATGACCATTCCTTAGTTTTCACTTATTATTACTACTTTCTCTTTGCTTTTTCCGACTTATTCTGTGTGCCCTCTATTTCCATGGCGTTGTTTCCAGTGCTTTCACCTTCCTATTTCCCTAATTCTTTCACATTATAGCATAGGGCTCCAAGCATGTGGGGTGTTGGCCGCAGGGCCTGGCCACAGGCCAGGAATTGCGGCCAACCCTCACTGTGTTTGAAAACCATAGAAATTCACTGGAAAAACCAAAGGTTACAGGGATGTTATAGTTCAGAAATACATTTAAAAAAACCTTAGAAATAAACTGGAAAACCAAAGGTTACACAAACGTCATAGCTAGGAAATAAAATTTAAAAAACTTTAGAAATACACTGAAAAAACCCAAGGTTACAGGGATGTTATAGTTATGCTGGCATTTGAAACATACAAAACCATAGAAATTCGGCAGTTATAGTTATCTGAGCTAACTATAACTCACTCCCCCGCAATGCACTGCTTGTGGATGAGTGAGTGGTTGTGTGAGTACTTGTATGGGTCTGTGAATGGGTATGTGAGTGGTTGTGTGAGTGGGTGTATGAGAGGTTATATGGGGGTGTGAGTGGGTGTGTCAGTGGTACTGTGGATGATGACATCAATGATGTCATTTGAGAGGTCATCAGTGATGTCATGAGTGATGTTACTGACCATGTCATGAATGATGTAATATGTGAAGTCATAAGCAGTGCATTGCAGGGGCGTACATTGTAGTCAGTTCAGGGATTTCTAAAGTCGGATTGAAAATGCTTGTCATGTTCGATAAAGTTCAAGGTGAACGAAGCCTCGTGGAGTAGCGTCCTTAAGCTCAGGGCAATCTTGGGAATGATATTTCAACACGGCAGCCCGGCCGTGGAGGATTGCACCACCCGCCTAAAGGAGATGCGGGACTGTGGAGTTGGAATTATGCCGATCCGATTAACAGCACGAAGTTTCTTTGTTATTTGTGACCTCTGTTTCTCTCTGAGACCCACTGGAGGGTTTGTGACACTGAATTGTTTAAAAGCTATGTATTGTGTTAGGACACGGACCCCACTGGAGGGGAATTATTAATTGCACTACATTTCCCAGCATGCAGGAACAATTACTCACCTGAGAGCAGCATGTAATTTGGAATTGAATAAAATGGTGTAGTGCGCACCCGTGTAACTGACAGCTTTGCCCTATGATTAAGGGGCAGTGGCCCCGAAACGCGTCCGGGATTTCTAAAGTCAGATTGAAAATGCTGGTCATGTTCGATAAAGTTCAAGGTGAACGAAGCCTCGTGGAGTAGCGTCCTTAAGCTCAGGGCAATCTTTGGAATGATATTTCAACACGGCAGCCCGGCCGTGGAGGATTGCACCACCCGCCTAAAGGAGATGCGGGACTGCGGAGTTGGAATTATGCCGATCCGATTAACAGCACAAAGTTTCTTTGTAATTTGTGACCGCTGTTTCTCTCTGAGGAATCACTGACAGAATATCGAAGGTCAGAATATCGACCTACAAAAATATTGCAGCAAGAATATAGAAGTCAAGAATATCGACATCCTATTTACATTATGGTAAGCACAAAAATATCGAAAAAATATATCTTTGTCAAAAATATCGTTGTTAAAAATATCGTTTTTTTAGTTAAAAAAGTAATGTAAAATAAAGTAAATAATACATATAATTAAAATAAACATAGTTAAAATATTTCATAATGTTTAAAAATTATAAATTAAATATATATAATTTATAAATACATTTAATATATACATATAATATATAATATATACACTTATTAATATGTTTTAATAATTATTTTAATAACTTATAAATTAAGAAAATATTATAAATTATAAATACATCTGTACACATAAAACAATAACTTAAATAAAAATTAAATAAATATATGTAACAAATTAAAAAAATTAAAATTGTTTTTAAAATTAATTATATACTACATTAGCTAAAATAATACAAAAAATATTAAATAGTGGAGGGAATAAAATTACTATTACAACTCCAAACAGTGCAACAGTAGGGTAAATGTTGGATAGCGTAGGTGTAAAATTACTATTCCCACTCCAGTGAGTGCAACAGTAGGGAAAGTGTGGGATAGCGCAGGGGTAAAATTTACTATTCCCACTCCAGTGAGTGCAACAGTAGGGAAAGTGTGGGATAGCGTAGGGGTAAAAATTACTATTCCCACTCCAAAGAGTGCAACAGTAGGGAAAGTGTTGGATAGCGTAGGGGTAAAAATTACTATTCCCACTCCAAAGAGTGCAACAGTAGGGAAAGTGTTGGATAGCGTAGGGGTAAAATTTACTATTCCCACTCCAGAGAGTGCAACAGTAGGGAAAGTGTTGGATAGCGTAGGGGTAAAAATTACTATTCCCACTCCAGTGAGGGCAACAGTAGGGAAAGTATTGGATAGCTGAGGGGTAAAAATTACTATTCCCACTCCAGTGAGTGCAACAGTAGGGAAAGTGTTGGATAGCGCAGGGGTAAAAATTACTATTCCCACTCCAGTGAGTGCAACAGTAGGGAAAGTGTGGGATAGCGCAGGGGTAAAAATTACTATTCCCACTCCAAAGAGTGCAACAGTAGGGAAAGTGTTGGATAGCGTAGGGGTAAAAATTACTATTCCCACTCCAAAGAGTGCAACAGTAGGGAAAGTGTTGGATAGCGGAGGGGTAAAAATTACTATTCCCACTCCAGTGAGTGCAATATTAGGGAAAGTGTTGGATAGCGTAGGGGTAAAAATTACTATTCCCACTCCAGTGAGTGTAACAGTAGGGAAAGCGTTGGATAGCTTGAGGGTTAAAAATTACTATTCCCACTGCAGTGAGTGCAACAGTAGGGAAAGTGTTGGATAGCATAGGAGTAAAATTTACTATTCACACTCCAGTGAGTGCAACAGTAGGGAAAGTGTTGGATAGCGTAGGGGTTAAAATTAACATACTTATAATTAAATTAATTTTTATAAATAAATAATGATTTAATTATTAAATAACAACAAATTAATTACCAATACCAATAAATAATTAATAAAAATAATTACCAATTAATAATTAATTAACAATAAATTAATGATAAATACCAATAAATAATAATTATTAAAAATAAATTACCAAATAAAAATTAACAATAAATTATTTTCCAATACCAAAAATAATAATTAAAAAGTAATTACCAATTAATAATTAATTAACACAAAATTAATGATAAATACCAATAAATAATAATTAATAAAAAGTAATGCCCAATTAATAATTATTAAACAATAAATTAATTTACAATACCAAAAAATAATATTTATTTAAAATTAATTACCAAATAATAATTTATTAACAATAATTTAATTATCAATACCCAAAAATAAAATTAATAATTAATTAATTAGAATTAAATTACTTCCCACCCTATTTCCCTATAAACTCACAACCCGCTCCAATAATAAATGAATACACTTAATATAATTATCAATTAATCAATTAATAAAAATTAATTACCAATTAATAAAAATTAATTACCAATTAATAAAAATTAATTACCAATTAATAATTAATTAACAACAAATTAATTAACAATACCAATAAATAAAAATAAATAATTACTTAATTACAATTAAAATACTTCCCACCCTATTCCCCTATAAACCCACAACCCGCTACAGAACTAAAACGCAAAATTTAATTAAAATTAATTAATAATTCCTAAAAATTATTCATGAATTTACTATAATTAAATTACTTCCCACCCTATTCCCCTATAAACCCACAACCCGCTACAGAACTAAAACACAAAATTTAATTAAAATTAATTAATAATTCCTAAAAATAATTAATGAATTTACTATAATTAAATTACTTCCCACCCTATTCCCCTATAAACCCACAACCCGCTACAGTACTAAAATGCATAATTTGCTTAAAAAAGATTACTAACTTATAAAAATGTTATACATATATTTAAAAACCAATACAATACTTGACAAAAAATATACAACACATACATATAAAATACATAATAAAATACATAACACTAATATAAATATCGATATTAGTAACATCGATTTTTTGCTATCGATATTACTAACTTCAATATTAACAAAAACTATATTACTTACCTTCAGGTCGATATTCTGGTCGTCGATATTCTTGATTTCGATATTCTGTCCCTACGATATTTGGAACTCGATATTACTGTAGGTCGATATTCTAAACTCGATATTTAGACTGTGCACCCTCTCTGAGACCCACTGGAGGGTTTGTGACACTGAATTGTTTAAAAGCTATGTATTGTGTTAGGAGACGGACCCCACTGGAGGGGAATTATTAATTGCACTACATTTCCCAGCATGCAGGAACAGTTACTCACCTGAGAGCAGCATGCAATTTGGAATGGAATAAAATGGTGTAGTGCGCAGCCGTGTAACTGACAGCTTTTCCCTATGATTAAGGGGCAGTGGCTCCGAAACGCGTCAGGGATTTCTAAAGTCGGATTGAAAATGCTGGTCATGTTCAATAAAGTTCAAGGTGAACGAAGCCTCGTGGAGTAGCGTCCTTAAGCTCAGGGCAATCTTGGGAATGATATTTCAACACGGCAGCCCGGCCGTGGAGGATTGCACCACCCGCCTAAAGGAGATGCGGGACTGCGGAGTTGGAATTATGCCGATCCGATTAACAGCACAAAGTTTCTTTGTAATTTGTGACCGCTGTTTCTCGCTGAGACCCACTGGAGGGTTTGTGACACTGAGGGGTCGATTCCGATCCCGGTCGGAGGCGCACCTAATACCATTCGGCCGGGTAAAAAGCCAGGCGAATGCCTGTTTCCCGACCGATTCGCACATACGTCCGAACGAGCAAGTACGATGCGCACAACTGCCCAAATCCCGACCCAGTCGTACTCACCCAATACAGGTCCTGTTCTCCGACCGAGGCGGATCCGGAAATGCAGAATCGAGTCGCACGGAAGCAAAAATGCAGCCCCATCCGGCCGGACAAGTACGATGCACTTTCCGTACGCGCCGAACCCGTCGCTACGCACGGCACGTCACAGCATCCGGGAGAGGCGCACATAAGCTCCGATTCGCGCCACAAGACGATCCACGGCTACGAGAAAAACACGCCAGCGACGAGGACAAGGCGAAGCAAAGAGAAAGACGAACGAGACGAACCAACCATGAATCCCATCATGCCGATCCTACCAATATTCTACATCTATTACCGGAACAGGCAGGGACGCGTACTGCGCAGAAGGTAAGTCAGACACCAACCACAAAAACAAACTACACGTACCCGACATATCACACACACACAGAGGGATGCAGAAATTACTTACACCAGCAACAGCAGCACCATAGGGGCGGGATGGCCATCACCAATGCCACATATACACATAGGGGCCTGGATGCTCACCACCACTACCACCCCTACTCAGGGGTGCCAGATGCCTACCACTATTACCACCTCTACCCATGGGGGGCTGGATGCCTGCCACTACTACCACCTCTACCCATGGGGGCTGGATGCCCACCACCACTACCACCCCTACTCAGGGGGTGCCAGATGCCTGTCACTACTACCACCTCTACCCATGGGGGGCTGGATGCCCACCACCACTACCACCCCTACTCAGGGGTGCCAGATGCCTGTCACTACTACCACCTCCACCCATGGGGGGCTGGATGCCTGTCACTACTACCACCTCTACCCATGGGGAGCTGGATGCCTGTCACTACTACCACCTCTACCCATGGGGGGCTGGATGCCCACCACCACTACCACCCCTACTCAGGGGGTGCCAGATGCCTGTCACTACTACCACCTCTACCCATGTGGGGCTGGATGCCCACCACCACTACCACCCCTACTCAGGGGGTGCCAGATGCCTACCACTACTACCACTTCTACCCATGGGGAGCTGGATGCCCACCACCACTACCACCCCTACTCAGGGGGTGCCAGATGCCTGTCACTACTACCACCTCTACCCATGGGGGGCTGGATGCCCACCACCACTACCACCCCTACTCAGGGGGTGCCAGATGCCTACCACTACTACCACTTCTACCCATGGGAGGCTGGATGCCCACCACCACTACCACCCCTACTCAGGGGGTGCCAGATGCCTGTCACTACTACCACCTCTACCCCTGGGGGCTTGATGCCCACCACCACTACCACCCCTACTCAGGGGTGCCAGATGCCTGTCACAACTACCACCTCTACCCATGGGGGCTGGATGCCCACCACCACTACCACCCCTACTCAGGGGGTGCCAGATGCCTGTCACTACTACCACCTCTACCCATGGGGGCTGGATGCCCACCACCACTACCACCCCTACTCAGGGGTGCCAGATGCCTGTCACTACTACCACCTCTACCCCTGGGGGCTGGATGCCCACCACCACTACCACCCTTACTCAGGGGATGCCAGATGCCTGTCACAACTACCACCTCTACCCATGGGGGGCTGGATGCCCACCACCACTACCACCCCTACTCAGGGGGTGCCAGATGCCTACCACTGCTACCACCTCTACCCATGGGGGGCTGGATGCCCACCACCACTACCACCCCTACTCAGGGGGTGCCAGATGCCTACCACTACTACCACCTCTACCCATGGGGGGCTGGATGCCCACCACCACTACCACCCCTACTCAGGGGTGCCAGATGCCTGTCACTACTACCACCTCTACCCCTGGGGGCTGGATGCCCACCACCACTACCACCCCTACTCAGGGGGTGCCAGATGCCTGTCACTACTACCACCTCTACCCATGGGGGGCTGGATGCCCACCACCACTACCACCCCTACTCAGGGGTGCCAGATGCCTGTCACTACTACCACCTCTACCCATGGGGGCTGGATGCCTGTCACTACTACCACCTCTACCCATGGGGGCAGGATGCCTACCACCAACAACACCCCCACTCACAGGATGGCTAATGCATGACACAACAAGCACACACCAACATAAGGAATGCAACAAAAAGACATCCCCCCAACACCATGACAAGCGTGTGTAGACTGTGTCAAATGCCTACAACACTGAACATGACTTTGAACATACAATGTGACCCCCTATCACATGTGTCACACATAAATGTGTGTGGCCCCCACAATGCAAGCAAACCATGACCACTGTGGCAATGGGGTCTAAGCCCCCATCATCACAGTGACCAAAAGGTAAGTGTGGGGTCCATAGCTGAAGCACATTTTGCACATTGTGGCAATGGGGTCTAAGCCCCCATCATCACAGTGACCAAAAGGTAAGTGTGGGGTCCATAGCTGAAGCACATTTTGCACATTGTGGCAATGGGGTCTAAGCCCCCATCATCACAGTGACCAAAAGGTAAGTGCGGGGTCCATAGTTGAAGCACCTTTTGAACATTGTGGCAATGGGGTCTAAGCCCCCATCATCACAGTGACCAAAAGGTAAGTGTTGACATAGAAAAAGCTGCAACTGCCAAACTGCATGGATGATTCCTGGTCACAGAACAACAAACACATCAGTGGCAAAGTAGTGCCTGTGTCCCATAGCAACATAGATTGGGTGAGGCAAACAGTGCAGTGCAAATAAGACATACCTTTGGCCATGTGCAGACAAACATCACCAATGGGGGCTGACACTGTCAACATCCATCAATGACACAATGACAGAAGTGACCATCATAATGCAGACCCACATATTCGCACCAATGGGCACACAAATGTAGATACCCTGTGGAGACTGTAGATGTGAGGTGAACAAATAACATACCATGGCAGCAATGGGACACACAAACAATGATCATTGTGCTGACTGATGACCTAGGAGTCCCAGGGACAGCAGGTCAAACCCACCAAACAACATACAGCCAATAGCACACTAAAGATATGCCAATGCAGTGGTGCAGATGCACAAACAGGCAGACCCACACTGCACAACAAACACAACAGGTGAGGGGGGTGCCAGTGTCACCAGGCAACCACACAACACATGATGAGGCCTGAATACCAATTACACAGATGCACATACAGTGCCACACAAAAGTAACTCATGGATCCAAATCCCCTATGTGGGCAATCAGGCAATGTTAGATGAGAGGGAGCACAAATTACACATGTCACACAAGCATGTAGGAACTGCAACTAACACAGCAAGAGATAGACCCACCACAGCACTACCCCCAGGGACCCCATATTGTGCTGACACTAGCCTGCATGATAATCCCACTGTGATGACAATGTCAGATGTCGTTCACACTGTGAAACCCAGCCATGTGTCCTGAGCAACTAACTACCATCACACCTACTCAAGCTCCAACCAATCAGCACGGCCTGCCAGCCAAGGCCAATATGGAGGTAGGGGTCTGGCCGTGCAACAACTCACTTTTGCACACACTCAACACCACACACCCTGATCTCCACCAATGTGCAGCAGTGAAGCTCACATGGACTGGTGACATTGCACATGCACCCATGACAATACCAGGGGTGGTGGTGGGAACCAAGGTGCAGAAACCCATCACACATGGCCAGTCAACAAGACTTGTCAATGTCTGACACACAGCACAGTATGCTGTACATGGGCATGATGTGAAATCCACCACAATCAATGGGATCCTGGCCATAGTCACACACCAATGAAGAAGCCAAGGTGACACACGAAGAACACACGTACACAACTACCAACATTGCAGCTCTGACCCTGAGGAGTGGCATCAGTCACACACACAACGTGTCACAATCACTGTAAGCTAACACAAACTGTAAATCACATTACTCGTGTAAACAACAAGTGCCAAGGGGAATCCTGAATGTGTCCCATCTGCGTTTGCCCACATCCCCAGCACTGACAACAAAGACAACCTGGGATGACAACCTCATGAACATTAGTTTGCCATGCACCCACATCACAGAGAAACCAGGTCCAAGATGCTGGAAGAACACAGAACAACTCAGCAAGCATCACAAACAGGAACATCCCTAGGGACACAGCCTGTGTAGGAAAAGTGAAGGGAACACGCACAGACATGCTTACACAACACAGGCCCACGCAATGTCACCAGATTACACACTGCCATGAGGGCACAACACTCCTGTGGAAGGTCCGCTGTGCCAAACCTTGTCTGTGCACGACCCAAACATGTCAGCAGAACACTCCGTCAGTGAGTCAACAACCACAACACACAGAAGGCTCTGCTCACATCAGCCTGGGTACGGGGGTGTCACGTCAGTCATCTGCACACACACCAAACACCTGTCAAGCAAGTTGCACTGTATGCACAGATGAGTCCTTCGACATTGATGTGCAAAACTGCATGTCCAGTGGAGCTGGGCACACAGTCAGGGAAATAGGAACATTGAACAGTGCTAAGCCCACCAGATGTGCATCAGTGTAAGACAAAGATGTTCATTTACAAATGCAAAAAGGACATCCCTGTGTCAAATGCTGAACATTACACCCTCAGACTGTAGCAAAGGATGCCATAGATCCAGAATACAACAGGACACATATCCCATGGACCACATGGAGTCCATCACTGCAACACTTCATCGTCCTGATGTGAACACTATTACAACTGCAAATGCAGGATGCTACTCATCCACATCATGTACATCAAAAGAAAACCCAAAAGTAAACAAAAAGAGGCTTTATTCAGCAAATGTCAGGGTAAAAACGGAAGTCCAAAAGAAACTAAGGCCAATGGCCAGTCCAAAATAACAGTACCAACGGGGTGAGAAGTGACAACTGGTCACACATTGCTTGCCTGCACTGGTACGGTTGGGGGACATCCCCTTGGAGGGGCATACAAGGGGCAGGCCAGGCACCGCAGGGACAGGATCAGGGGATGGCAGAGTGAGGCAGTGAAGGGGTGGTGGGTGCAGGAGTGTCACCGGCAACTGCAGTGGAGGTGTCTGACTCAGGGGGGCCGGCACCACCGTGGTACACAAGTCAGTTGGTGTGGGTGCCGCAACCACTGCAGTGGGCTTGACTGATGTAGTGGACTGGGTACCCACTGCAGTGCCCGAGTCAGACGTGGTGGTTGTGGACTCCACTGCAGTGCATGACTCCAAGGAAGTGGAAGGGTGGGCAGATGAGGTGGGCAGGACAGAGGGGGGACCTGGTCACAACAACAGTGCCACTAACAGGCAGAGCGTCTGGGTTGGGGGTGGAAGAGCAAGTGGCAGGGGGAGGGCCTAAGCAGTCTGGGGATGCGGTATCGGTGTGTGGGGGAACCTGGGGCAGGGTGTGGCGGGGGAACCTGTGCAGTGGTGGCCTGGGGGATGGAGGAGAGAGACTGGGCGCTGGAGCTGCGTGGTGGTGGTGGTGGGGTCTTGCTCTTCCTGCTCCGGGGGACTTCCGAATGGGCTCCTGTGTCTGCCTGCGCCTGGGGGAGGGTGTCCGGGGGCGAGGGGCACTCCTCTCTGTGTGGGTGGACTTCCTCTTCCCCTGGTGTGCTGGGTCAGCAGGAATGGTGGGGAAGAGGCCGAGGTCACACAGGAAGACCTGCTGTGTATGTGTGGTAGCAGGCGAGGCAAGGGAAGGGGTCTTGGAGGGAGAGGATTTGGAGGACTGCGGAGTGAATGTGGATGCCTGTGTGTGTGTGTGTTCCCCATCACCTGTGTCTGTGGTATCAGTCCCCTGAGGATGCTTGTGTGCACGTCTTGCCTTACTCTTGGGTGTGTCTGTGCTGCTTGTGTCTGTGTGTATGGATGACTGTGCAGGTGTGCATGTGCTTTGGACAGGTAGGGGGCAGGAAGTGTGGATGGGGCAGAGGTGGGAGGGGTGAGGGACTGTTGGAGGAGGGACACTGCTGCCGTCAGGGAGGAGTCCATGGACCTATTGCTCCTCTGTAGGGCAGACATACCCGTCGAGATGCCCTCCATGAACGACACCAGCTGTGTCAACAGAGTGGTGTGTGCATGGAGGACACTCAGCATTGCTGTCTGCCCTACATGGAGCTGCCGAAGGAGGTACACAGACTCCTCACTCAGGGCAGCAGGGGACACAGGGGCAGGGGCTGCGGTGCCTGGCACGAAGGAGACACGCTCCCGAGCACGGGAGCCTCCACGGACCTCAGGAATGGGAGCCGATGGAGGGCGGTGGTGGTGGTGGTGGTGGGGCCAGACAGACTAGCTGGCCTTTGGTGGCTGCCGAGACCCGCCTCCACAAGGGAGTCATCCTCCGAGCTGCTGTGGTCCCCAGCTGAGGTGGATGGTGCTGAGGACTCCTCGGTGTGGCTCCCCTCGCCCTCCGTGCCACTGGGTCCCTCTGACCACTCGTCCGATGCTGACCCAGTCTGGCTCCGCTGCTCCTCCTGGTCCGTGGAGCTGTCCCCTCCTGTGGCCGTGGATGTATCTGCAAACAATTAGGGAAACAGACAAACATCAGTCACCTGCACTGACCGCACACACCACAGTAAGTACAGCACATTACAGAGCAAGCCCTGGCATCCTTAGTTGAACATTGCCTAAAGTCCTCGCACAGATTCGGGGAAGCCAATTGTCAGTCTGATGGTCAACCATGGGACTCACACCCCTCCTGCCCTTGCACCCATCTGTCTGGTGCCTGTCTGATGGTAAGACCCCAGTGTGGACACATGCACCACCTACACAGTTGTTGGACATTGCAGGGAACACGGTGAAGCATGTGAACATGCACACATCACATCTCTTGCCACTGAGTCAGTGCAGGTGTCCGGATAAAGGGATGGCCAGATTCTAATTAGAAATGCATGTGATGCATACCAGCACCAGACACCATGATGCACCCATGTCCGGATAGTCAATGCCACAATGGGGTGCATGTTGCACATGTACCTCCCCTGCAGGATCAGTCCCAGGAAGTTGAATGCCATGACACAGGAATGCGTGCAAAGTCATACATTACTGTCTCAAGTCACATGGCCATGGCAGCCAGACAACAACAGTCTGCACTGTGTCACAATCCGAGGGCATGGGGAATGCAAGTTATGTGACTGACAAGTGCACCTGTCCATCCCCCAGAAACCACATCATCTGTACTACTATTTGACCACGTCATACCAACTGGACATATGGGGGACATGAAACACAACTCCCTGAACATGAGCACCTCACAGTGTGCTGTGAATGAAAATACAGCTTCCTGAAAGTCACAGTCGCAAACACCTGTGTGCACAGTCAAGTGATCAGACACCTATAAGTCACAGAAGTATCGTCTATCATGGTCACATCTCAGATGGCATGCTGAGCCCCAAACGATGAACATACCAGTAGTCCTGACAACGAAGACACAGCACAATGAGACAGAGGCAGACACCTGAGGGTACATTTCACTGATCACAACATGCCAGATGATACACGGGAGTGGGAGTACAGAGTGTATTGTATGCACTGGAGTAGGCATGACTGTCCAGCTCCACCTGTAAGAGGGATGAGTCCTGGACAGTAGGCAGGTGGCTAAGCATGTGTGACACACTGGATACACATACTCCTGAGGCCCAAATATTGTTCCCACCAGCAGCATGGGTGTGTGCCACATTCCCCAGGGACATGTGGTGAGTCAGAGCAGCAAGCGGACCACATATCAAAGTTACACGCAGATCACATGTCAGAACTTAGGCACTGTGTAGGCAATTTACCCACCCATGAATCGCACAACATAGTCACGGGAACAAATGCTGTCCCCCACCTTGAGCAAAGCAAAATGCAATGACACAGTCCCCAAATGACACAGTTTCCTGACTATAAGGGCCACACATATGCGTATCAGAGGAGAAGTGGGCATGTAACAAATGAGGGACATGGGTCCTGGACCACATGACTGATGTACTGTGGAAGTTTAACCAGGCCAGAGGAGGGCACATAGCATGTCAGACAAAGTGCACAGTGCAGTCATGGACTCACCCCCTCCTTGCTGCTGTCTGTCCCTCAGCTGCCCATCCAGGTCAGGGAAGACCACCGCCAGGATCCGGAGCATGTGGGGGGTCAGGGTCCGGTGTCCGCCCCTCCTGCGAGGAGGCGACAGCTTCAGCTGGACCCTTGCGATCCTCCGGGTCCAGCCACGAAGGTCCTGCCACCTCTTTTGGCAGTTGCGGATCCTGCGCCTGTAGACCCCCACGGATCTTACTTTCCGGGCGATGGTCAGCCAGATTTCCTGCTTCTGGTGGGCATCAACCTGTGAGGATGACAAAGTGAAAAGGCCATTACTACACATGCAACATATCCGTGCATCACACAGTTGGATATACATGTCTCAATTACAGGGGCATATGATGTACACAGGCAGTGCAACAATGGCTATGAACAGTTTGCCAGCAGTCACTACATGGTATCATTGCATGGGAAGTAAACCTAGTTGGAATGCACTGTTACTGCACTGTACCAGTTCAGTGCATGTAACTACACACTTTGGGGTGTGACAACTACTCAGTGGGCATGCTAGCCAGTGGTGTGCACAGTGAAAGTCCTGCTAGTCAGACAACATGCACAATTAGTGATGCAGTGGACAGCACACTCACCTGCTCCCCTGGTTTCCCATACAGCTTGCTGTACTGTGGAAGGAGGCTGTCCAGCAGGGCCTGGTTCTCCTCAAGGCTGAAGGCTGGGGCTCTCTCCACAGTACGTGCCATTGCAGGAGCCAGAGGATGCATAAACAGCAGCAGTGTTGGTGGCAGATGTCGTCCTGGAGCATGTAGTGCAGGCAAGTGAGCTCTCAGGGGAACAGCCAGCATTATATGTGTGCTGCAGAGGCAGATACTGTCCCATGTGTCCAAAGTGATAGGTCCAAGTCGTTTGCATCTTCTAAATCTGACCAATCCATGGTATAGCAGCACTAATACACGCCCACAGCATCCTTCAAATCTTCAACTTCATGACACCCATGATTTTGCAACATTGTTGTGGCTGGCCAACTGAATTCACTGCATCAGACTCGTTGGAGCTTCAAAAACGCGTCCGTTGCCATGCCAGGCCCCAGCCAATGTATGCGCACCGATCGGTCCATTGCTGTACAACGCGTACCCGCGATACAACGCGTACCCGCTCACATTGAATGCAATGGGCCGGCCGGGCACACCGATCGGTCCATTGCTGTTCAACGCGTACCCGCGATACAACGCGTACCCGCTCACATTGAATGCAATGGGCCGGCCGGGCACACCGATCGGTCCATTGCTGTTCAACGCGTACCCGCTCACATTGAATGCAATGGGCCGGCCGGGCACACCGATCGGTCCATTGCTGTTCAGCGTACCGCGATACAACGCGTACCCGCTCACATTGAATGCAATGGGCCGGCCGGGCACACCGATCGGTCCATTGCTGTACAACGCGTCCCTGGACAAGTCACTGGCATATGTCACCATGCCTGTCACAGGTGAACATATGCCAGCCACATATACTTCCCAGGGAGTGAGGGGCACACCTACAACACCACAGCCTGTCCACACTGTATCCTAAGGCATGTAAGGCTGCATTACCTATTCCGTGTATGGGGGTGAACATGTTGTTCTGTGGGTGTCACTTCGGGGCAGCCACTCCCAGGCTGTGCACGTGTTCATGGGGACAGGATCCTTGGTGTGTCGTGCACATGACCACTGTGATGTGCAACTGTTCATTCCTGAGCATGTGGCATGGTCACATTTCACGGTGGTGTATGTGTATGTCATGTCACATACCCCCTGAGTCCCATGTGGGACGGTATGTACGTCCCAGGGTGACCCATTGGCACAATAGTGATGGTCCTCCACAGTCTGTGTGCATGTTGTGTTTACAATGTCTCTGATTCCATGTGCACAATGGGAGACAGTCTCCACATCCACGTTGTTTGTGCATGAACTTTGATGTTGTGCGTGTGTGTGTCACAGACGTCCATGTCTGTCCTGACGAGGCAACAGGGACCACTACCTGTGGGGGTCATGGTTGTTTTGCTGTGGTGTATTCATGATGCACCATGTCATGCCAGTGTCCATGTGGCAATACAGGGTCCCTGGGAATCTACCTGTCGATGAGCTGTGATGCCTGGGGCACATCTGTCCACACATGTCACTGTGGGGTGTGTTTGGAACGTGGCAGCAGTAGATGGGAACTGTGACACGGCCTCATGATATCCCATGGCACAACATGGGACTTGTTGATGCCACTTGTTGAACTGTGATGTTAGATGTTGGCCATGTAGGTGCCATACATGTCCTTACGGAACTGCACACATCATGTACTTGTGTCTCATAATGATGTATCATGTGATATTGTGTATGGTCAATGCCACATATGTGGGGTGACTGACATTCTTTCTTTGTTCACCTATGCACTGCAGGGCACCAGCTGTCCATAGACCATTCCCTGACCTTGCATCCATGGTGGAACGGGACTGCATCCGACGGTACCGCTTCACCAGGCCGCTGATTGAGGAATTGACGGTGCGCTTGGCCCCACATTTGCAACCTGGCCGGACATACCCCACAGCGCTGACCCCCAAGGTGAAGGTGATGGCAGCCCTACACTTCTTTGCCACCGGTACCTTTCAACACACTGTGGCGTCTGCTGGTGGGATGTCACAGACCATGTTCAGCCGTGTGCTCCGCGATGTTTTGGAGGCTATGTTGAGATACCTGAACCAGTACATCTATTTCCCTAGACCTCAACAACTCACTGACGTGAAGAGTGACTTCTATGCCCTGGGGAGGATGCCGCATGTCATTGGCTCCATTGATGGGACACATGTGGCTTTGATACCACCACAGGCACATGAGCAGGCATACAGGAACCGCAAACATTACCATTCGGTCAATGCACTGGTGGTATGTCTTGCTGATATGAGCATCTCACACGTGTGTGCCCGTTTCCCCGGTTCTGCACACGATGCCTACGTGATGAGGAGTAGTCGCATCCCGAGGATGATGTCACAGATGCGGAACCAGCGTGCCTGGCTTGTCGGTGTGTACTGACTTTGTACCATTGTGTGTGTTCTGCGATGTAGTATTCCACCCTCTTTTCCAAATCAGCTAATGTGCAATTGTCCATATGTAGGTGACTCCGGATACCCCAACATGCCGTGGTTGCTGACGCCCCTCAGGAACCCTGTGACACCAGCCCAGATGCGCTACAATGAGGCACATGGTCGGACCAGGAGAGTCATTGAGCGGACATTTGGTCTCCTGAAGAGCCGCTTCCGCTGCCTGGACAAGACAGGAGGGGCCCTCCCATATGCCCCAGCAAAGGTGTGCAAGATTGTCATCGTCTGCTGCATGCTACACAACCTGGCTGTGCGGAAGGAGTTGCCTCTCATCCTGGATGACGATGATCAACATCCGCCACCTGTGGAGGATCCTGGCCTGGACCACGATGCCAGTGATGATGATGATGATGGTGATGTCCGCACACAGCTCATCACCAACTTCTTCAGCTGAATGTGAGTATCCGGAGATGTCATGTCAATGATGTGAGTATGCATGATATGTGTTGGTGGTGCTCTGGTGCTGTTTGAGTGTGGCCATGTGCTACATGACTGTATGCGTGTAGCGATGTGTCCTTACAGGTAGTCTGTACTCCCCAACAGTGTTGACATGCTAACTTGGTTCTGGGTGGGTATCTTGTGACATGTATTGGGCATGAGTATTGCAGTTCTGTCCTGTTCTTCAGTGCTTTTGACTGTGTGTCATTTCTGTCCTTCACAGGGTACTTTCAGAGTTGTTTGGTCAACTGTGATCCCCCAACACCGTGATTAAACTTCCAGGGTGGTAGCTGTCGTGTCCCTACAGGTGATGTGCGCCACACCCATGGACTTCCTTCCTTCTACACTTGTTGACTGTGTGCCCACTGCCAGGTGGGATTACCTTGCATCTGTAGTGGTTACAACATGTTGCAAATGTGTAATAAACCTGTGCTTCACTTTGTGATGTGCGTTGTCTGTGGTCACACATCTGACTGACATTTGCTTACTGCACCAGTGGGCTAGTTGACAAAGACTGTGAATAGGTGTTGTGTCTGTGCATTGCACCGTATTTCCTGGCAACATCAGTGTAGGCGATGAGTCAGGTGGCCTTGGTGTGTATATGTTGTGTAGCCCTGGTGGTGTGTCTCCCTCATATGTGTCACGTTGCCATGACTCACATGCCTGTGTTGTACTTGCTGTAGCAGTTAGCATGCACAGTGTAATTTCGCAGGTCATCATCTCCATGACAGAAACCACGTTGGAATCACAACAGAGGCAGGTATGGTGTATTAGTGTGTTTATTGTCATACATGTGTGAGTATAGTGCACAGGATGGTGGGTGCTGTACATTGTGATTGTAATCCAAAGTTCCTAGATGATTTGGAAGTCCTGGTAGCAGAAATGTCCTGAGTAAAGTCCACAGTCATCTGATACATTGGTCCAACTTGTACTCCCCATGTCATGTGGGGGAGTTGTGTTGCATTCAACAGGGTGAACAATTTGCGCACAAAGGTGATTATCCAGAACAGGTTTTGGCTTCCTGGGGGTTGCGCATGGCCATCGGCCTCTCAGTTGCCCTTCCTCGGACGACCCCTCTTCTTTGGGGGGGACCCTCAAGTGCAGGCTGCTGCGATGCAGGGGACTCTCCGCCAGAGTCATCCTCCCTCCCTGTGGCAGTTGCAGTTGTTTCAGCACCAGATGTTGTGGGCACACAGGGAGGTGTTGACATGTTGCTGCTCATCTGGCGGAGGCATTGTAATATGTCCCTATGCACCGCCGTCATCTCTTGCAGTGTGTCCCACTTGGACTCCATGCGGGACATGTGTAAGTCCAAGCGTGCATGATGGGCAGCCTGCTGCTGTCGTATGTCCCTGAGGATCCCCACTACCTGGCTGAGCTCTCCGGTGCTGGTCTGGTACGCATCGGCTATGCGTACCAGTTGTGGGTCATCATGCAGTCCAGACCCCTCTGCGAGCAGCGACCTATGTCTACCACCCCTCCCACCACCCCTGGCGACACGTGCAGTACCTGAGGTGGCACGCACAGGTGACCCTGGGCCCCCTTGGGGGTTGTTGGTGGTGTTGGTGTCCATAGCCCCACGTTGGGCAAGGGTCCGTGTGCTGGTGGTGGTGGTGGTCCTTGGTCTGTCCGTGTCGGCAGGGGTGGTTTGTGTGTTGTCAGTCGTTGGAGGGGTGGGTGCAGGGGGTGCAGCTGGTGGTCCTGCTGGTGCTGCATGATGACTCGCTCCGGAGGTGCCAGGTAGGTCTTCGTCATCCGAGGAGGGCAGAGGCTGTTCCACACCAGTGAGCTCCGTTTCCCCTGGATCCTGGGACAGGGACTCCTCAGCGTCTGCTGCTGTGTCCCCATCATCACCTGTTTTTGGGAGACACACACAATGTATGTTATGTTTCTGCAGGCATCAATGGTTGACACACCTGACAGTTGTGACTGTACCTCTGGATGCGGGCCTGTACATTGCATTGTCCTAAGTTGTCACAGTCAGAGGTTGATATTGGTGTAGCACATTGTCCTGCATACTTTGAGCATTTCAATTTGAATGTTGGGGTGTGTACATGGTCTGCATTGGTTGTATTTGGTTGACATCCGGCCCTCCTTCTCCCCCAGCCCAGTTATCCCACCATGAAGCATGCCACCCTTGCAGTGGGTTCAGGTTGACTCTCAGGATGTCAGTGAGTGGTGTCCTGCTGTTGGTGGTGCCCAGTTCCCAGCAGGGCCTTGTGCTCCCCACAGCAGTACCCAGTGTCAGCCATCTTGTCAGTTCTTTTCCACTCCCTGTGATGTGCGCATGGTTCAGGGTGGTGTTGATGGGACAGTTGTGGGGGTGACCAATATCTGTGACTGCCACTCCCATCATGCTATTGCCTCCACCCCCCTTCCCAGCATGCCCATGCTTCCTTCCTTTGACTCTGCTTCCCTGTGGGGTTGTGTGCCTGTGCTGACAAGATGGCTGACAGTGTTATCCTGGGGTTAGTTTTGCTACAAGTCCCATGTGTGTCCCTGTGCTTCACACAGCATGACCCAGGGTTGTGGTTCTTTGTGGGATATTTGATTAGAGTGTGAGGCAATGCATTCTCCCAGGTGAGTTGTGTGGAGTTTGTGTTAGGGGTGTGTGTGAGTGGAGCTGCTGGTAACTATGGTCAGTGCTGTCAGTCCTCCTTCCCACCCAGCCAGATATTCCACCATGGAACGTGCTTCCGTTGCAGGGAGTGCAAGTTGTCTTTCAGGATGTCAGTCAGTGGTGTCCTGCTGTTGGTTGGTGCACAGTTCCCAGCAGGGCCTTGTGCTCCCCACAGCAGTATCCAGTGTCAGCCATCTTGTCAGTTGTTTTCCACTCCCTGTGATGTGAGCATGGTTCATGGTAGTGTTGATGTGCGCATTGTGAGGGTGGGCAATATCTGTGACTACGACTCCCATGATGCTATTAGCTACACTGACTTGCCCAGCATACACAGGATTCCTTCCTTTCAGTGGGCTTCACTGTGAGGTGGTGTTGTAGTGGTGGCTACATGACTGGATGTGTTTGTTAGTTATATTTGTGCCAATGCCTAGCTGTAGTTCTAGTTGTGTTTGTACATGTGATGACACAGTTACATATCACTATGAGATGGCATGTGTTGTGTTTATCTGACTGACATACACATTTTGGGATGATTCTGTTTTGGTTGCTGTGGATTTGCTAAGGGTGCATGGTTTGACTCTCCCCTTGACAGTGATGTGTGTGTATTGTCGCACAATATTGTGTACATTTGTTGTGTACTCACCAGGCTCTGGGATGTTTTCTAGTCCATATACGCTCACTGGTGGTAGGATGGCCCGCACCTTCTCCTCCCAGGGCCTGAGGTATACTGGTTTGGCAGGAGGGCCACTGCCGGTGTGTTGGCTCAAGAGGTAGTCCTTCTTCAACAGCTCCCTGACCCTCCTGCGCACGTCATACCACCTGTTCTGGATGTCTCCCTTTGTGCGCAAACATGGTGATTGTGCGTTCACCCTGTCGACAATCCTCTCCCACATCTTGGTTTTCTGCGACATGGGTGTCTGTTGGACCAGTGTACCAAACAGCTGTGGCTCTACCCTGAGGATCTCATCTACCAGGACTTCCAATTCACTATCTAGGAACTTTTGATTCTTCTTTGGGGGCATGGTGATGGGTGGTGATGGTGAGTGATGTGTGTTGGTGTGCAAGTGAGGGTGTGTGAGTGTGTGTTTTGCTGGGTGTATGTGAGGGTGCTATTTGTTGAGGTGCTGCTGGTGTGTGGCTTGTGTGATGGATGAGCTGTGAGTGTGTGTGTGGTTGCTGTCTGTTGGTGTTGAGTGCTGGCAGGTAATTTGAATTTGCAAAGGATCATGGTAGGGATTTGTGTCCTTTATATGGGTGGAGTTGTGGGTGTGTCTTTGTTCCCTGTTTCCCCCCAGTATTTATTGGCTTTGTAATTGCTTGTTTGGCCTTTTTTTGTGTGTTTTTTCCTTAGTACTTTTTGTGCATGTAGGAGACGTTCTTCTGACCGAGTCGGACCCTGCAGTTGTCTCGTGCGAGCTTCTCCGATTCGTTCACGCTGTGTTTGTGCTGTTTTCTGTGCTGCGTACGCGTCGGTCACGGTGTATTGGGTTGCTTCGGCTCGCAGTTTTGTATGCGTGTCGGTCGTACGGCTTGGGCTCCGTGCGACTCGGTCGTGTTTTCCACGCGTTGCATCGTACTTGGCGGGTCGGAGTTCGCGGGTACGTTTTGTTCGAGATTCTTCCTGGTGCGTGTCGGTCGGTTCGATTCGCGTGGTTTTCCGGCCGGATAGCTGTTTTCCGTGCGGTTCGGTCGTTCGGCTTGTGTTCCGTACGAGTCGGTCGGATTTTGCACGCTTCTCATCGTACTTTGCGGGTCGGGCTGCACCGGTACGTGTCGGTCGGAATGAATTCCGGCTCCGAATCGGTCGGTACGTTTTCCGGCCCGAATCGGAATCGGCCCCTGAATTGTTTAAAAGCTATGTATTGTGTTAGGACACGGACCCCACTGGAGGGGAATTATTATTTGCACTACATTTCCCAGCATGCAGGAACAATTACTCACCTGAGAGCAGGATGCAATTTGGAATAGAATTAAATGGTGTAGTGCGCAGCCATGTAACTGACAGCTTTTCCCTATGATTAAGGGGCAGTGGCCCTGAAACGCGTCAGGGATTTCTAAAGTCGGATTGAAAATGCTGGTCATGTTCGATAAAGTTCAAGGTGAAAGAAGCCTCGTGGAGTAGCGTCCTTAAGCTCAGGGCAATATTGGGAATGATATATATATATATATATATATATATTACCTACTGGCGGTCGCCAGTCGGTATTTATAGTCAGGACCTAGTTTTCATAGGAAAAGCGTTTTTTGATTTGCCAATATCTTTGGCGCCGTTTGATGAATCTTCGCAAAATTTTCAAAACTAATGGCCCGCTCCGGTCAGCTCTTGTCTTGGAAGTTTCGGGGTGATTCATCAAGCGGGGGCCGAGAAAAAAGGAGGGTCCCAAAATGCGTTTTCTCAATGTTAATTTCCATAGGAACTTTTCTCACGGCTACAGCCCGAATTGCTGAACGGAATTACACCAAATTGAGCAGAGAGGTAGCTCTTGGTCCAAAGTGCACTCTTTGCTTTAAATGGTGTAAATCAGTTCAGTAGTTCCTGGTAAATTCAAAAATAAAAAATATCGATATCTGGTGACCGAGGAGGATTCGCGAACCCTCCCAATCACGAGCTTCATTCTGATTGGCTGCCAACACTTCAAACCAAGAAGTGTTGGCAGCCATCTTGTGACTCAGTAAAACTGAGTCACAAGAAAACAGTAAAAAAAGATAAAAAACTAGAAAAGGGGGTAGGGTAGAAACACCCTGACCCCCTAGGCCTGCTCAGGGTGTCCCACAAGGACCCCCAGGGCCCAAAAAAGCATTTTTTTAAGATTTTCGGCCAAATTAGCGCTGGGTGCACGAATCCGGCCGAAAAATAAAAAACGAAGCTCGGGCTCTTGCGCTCGTTTCTTTGAGCCCCGGGTGGGCCAGGTCCCGGGGGCAATGAGAAAATTGTATGTGGGGGCCCGCAGGGCCCCCGCAGCCCGGGGACCGCCACTTCCCTGGGGCTTTATTTATTATGCACGGAGGGGCACGTGGCCCCCCGCAGCCCCGGGGACCGCCACCTCCCCGGGGCTTTATTAATTATGGGGGAGCCTCATGGGCCACCCAAGCCCCGGGGACCGCCACCTCCCCAGGGCTTTCTTCATTAATGGGGGGGTCTCGTGGCCCCCCAAGCCCAGGGGACTGCCACCTCCCCGGGGCTTTATTAATTATGGGGGGACCTCGCAGGCCCCCAAGCACCAGGGACTGCCACCTCCCCGGGGCTTTCGTCATTAATGTGGGGGGGTCCTCGCGGGCCCCCCAAGCCCCGGGGACCACCACCTCCCCGGGGCTTTGTACTCGAAGGGAGGGGGGCCGCACGGCCCCCCTCCTGGAGCCCTCCATGGCCCTGGGGACCGCTACCCCCCTAGGGCCGGCTCCGGCAATGTCCCGGGGTGCCCACCCTGGGACATTGCAGTTTGCAATGGCAGGGCGGGAGCACGTCTCCCGCCCTGTCATTGCAAACTTCTGCTTTGCTTCAGAAACCTGCTCTCGCTTCCATGAAGCAAAGCAGTATTGCTTTTGGAGAAGGGGAGCTGCATGTTAGCATCTCCCCTTGTCCAAAAGCAATGCCTGGGAATGTCTGGGACCGCGGGGGCATTGGGGCTTCATCCCCCAACCAAGAGCGTGCCAGGAGGCGCGTTTTCAGAGTGGTGGGCAAAGGGGGCATGGCCTGCTATGAGAACTTAGCAATCCTGTTGTGTGGGACTTACTGGAGATAATAGGAGGGGTAGTTGGCCCCCAAAGATGTCCTTGGGGGCCGACTACCCCTCCTGTGAGCTCCAGTAAGTCCCACACAGTGGGATTGCTAAGATGTCTTTGGAGGCCACGCCCCCCTTTCTCCACCACTCTGCAGACGTGCTTCCTGGCACACTACGGGTTGGGGGATGAAGTCCACTTTACTCCTGAGGGACTTTAGGGGCCAAGAAGCCCTTCTGGTACCTCCTGTAAGTCCTATGCAGCGGAATTCCAGAGCGCTGGCTGGAGGCCCAGCACCCTTTCTCCACCACTCTGCAAACGCGACTTTTTTTTTTTTTTTTTTTAAACAAACTTTATTGGGTTTTTCATTCGTTTTCATCATATAAACATATTATACAATTGGGTTGTACAAATTACATATTCCCCTCCTGTATGATCTTCACACAGGTAGCATTATAGCCATGGATGTTCATAATCAGAGAAAGGAAAGTTTGCACAGTCCGCATTCCACATGTTGGGTCACAAACCATGTCTATATATAACAATGTTGAATTATTACCCATTAACACCCCCTCCTCCCCGTCTATAGCCCTCCCCCTCCCCAAGCTCCGACTGTATTTTACGAAATTCAGAGACATCCCTTACCAATTAAATGACTTTGATTACATTAGTGTGCCGCATTATTCCATTCATAGTCAGCATTGAGTAACTACAGAGAAAACCTGTGTTATACCTATCATTGCGTATGTGGAACGTCAGGAGTATCATCGGGGTTGGCATTCTTATGAGCTTCTACCATTGTGTCCCAGTCCAGGGAAACCAGGGTTTTCCGCAAGCCGCGGGCCTCCTCTCTATGCAGTGCTGCACTTTCAGCCCCTGCCCACCTGGACATTTCGCTATGCCACATGTGCAACGTAGGGGCCTTGGCTGATTTCCAGCGCATAGTGATAGATCTTTTAGCGACTATTAGCACCAGATCCAAAAAGCGCAACTGAACCTTGTGTGTCTTTTTACGCTGACGAATGCCTAATAGGCACTCCAGTGCTGCGCCCCCAACGGAGAGGTGAGTAGTCCCCTCTATTGATCTTATAACCTCCCTCCAATAATCAGTAAGTTGTGGGCATGCCCAGAGCATATGCAGTAAATCTGCTGCTGGTAACTTGCACCGGGGGCATTGGTGAACAGTGGCCGGGTACATTCTCTGTAGCCTATGTGGGGTTAGATAAGCTCTATGCAAGAGCATGCATTGAATAAATTTGAACTTGGCATTGCGAGGTATTTTCCGTAGGTATTCCAATATATCTTTCCATTCCCTGTCTGTAAAGTCTCGTCCCATGTCTGTAGTCCATTGCGCTCGAATAGTGTCTAAGGGAATTCTGGCATGTGCCCGGGCGCTAATGTATAACCACTTAATAAGATGGCTACCGTGTCCGATAATAATATAGTGACTTAACCAACTCATTCGCTTGGGTTCCTCCCGTTGTTGGGACCACTGTCTTTTATGGAACAAATCTTTTTTATTGATTTAGTTGGTAGGTGTCTCTACACCTGCACACAGCCATTCGCCTACAACCACAGGGGCCGGCGGCTAAAAGAAAATGCATTGAAGGTATAAATATCACCACTGCATTAAGGCCGACATCCCGGAGGCTGGCAATGCTCAAAGTCAGACCCACCAAATAGGAAGAACATGACTGCCAAAACAATGCAGGTAAGAAAGCGAAAACCCACCGTGAGGGAAGAACAACAGATAAAGAAAACCCCCCCTCCCAGCCACCCCCAAAAAGAAAAGGGGAAAACAGAGGGGGATCCATACCAAGGACCTCAAGAGTTGTATAGCGACCCATACTACCCATCAAGCCCAACTCCGACCCTTCTGCTCGCTCATAGGAGGACCCATTTAGTCCGAAGAGAAAGGTATGAGACGTAGTACTTGCAGGAGTTTGGGGCAAGTGACCTCACGGAGATCTTTCGATAGCAGCGTTATGAAAGGAGCCCAGAGTTCGGCGTATTTCTCGCCCTTGTGATCTTGACTCAACGAGAGTCGTTCCATGGCTAGGGTCATCCAGAGCTTATGGAGCCAGGCCGTGTGGTCCGGCACCGTGGTAGTACCCCAATGAACTAATATCGCCTGCCGCGCTGCAAGCAATGCTAACGCCATCTGCCTGCCTCGAAGTGACCGTAATGGGAAAGTGAGTGGATTTGATAGCCCCAGCAGAGTGTAAGCCAGAAATCGGGGGATCTCAGTGTCAAATGCCGTGTCGATGTCATTAGCAAAAACAACAATTGATGGACAGAATGCAGAACAATGTCGTACATTCACCCCAGTACAGAGATCTGGGCCTAAATCCATTGTTTTTTTGCTCACCATGCCATTCCAGTTTGGACCCAGCCATATGCAAATCAGTCTTGACCCTGCGCCCAATGGGAACAGTCCAGCCCGAACTGCCAGGCCAGGTCCTCCCTGGACTGGAAACAAGCATCCTAGGACGGTTTCGGCCTTTCAGCCCTCATCAGCCAGGATAGCTTGACTCCAGTGGCATGGAGAGCATGGGACCCACGTCTGGGCATACCCGTCCCACTCGGGGTGACAAATGCAAAAACAACAATTGATGGACAGAATGCAGAACAATGTCGTACATTCACCCCAATACAGAGATCTGGGCCTAAATCCATCGTTTTTGCTCACCATGCCATTCCAGTTTGGACCCACCATATGCAAATCAGTCTTGACCCTGCGCCCAATGGGAACAGTCCAGCCCGAACTGCCAGGCCAGGTCCTCCCTGGACTGGAAACAAGCATCCTAGGACCGGTTTCGGGCTTTCAGCCCTCATCAGCCAGGATAGCTTGACTCCAGTGGCATGGAGAGCACGGGACCCACGTCTGGGCATACCCGTCCCACTCGGGGTGACAAATGCAAAAACAACAATTGATGGACAGAATGCAGAACAATTTCGTACATTCACCCCAGTACAGAGATCTGGGTCTAAATCCATCGTTTTTTTGCTCACCATGCCATTCCAGTTTGGACCCAGCCATATGCAAATCAGTCTTGACCCTGCGCCCAATGGGAACAGTCCAGCCCGAACTGCCAGGCCAGGTCCTCCCTGGACTGGAAACAAGCATCCTAGGACCGGTTTCGGCCTTTCAGCCCTCATCAGCCAGGATAGCTTGACTCCAGTGGCATGGAGAGCACGGGACCCACGCCTGGGCATACCCGTCCCACTCGGGTGACAAATGCAAAAACAACAATTGATGGACAGAATGCAGAACAATGTCGTACATTCACCCCAGTACAGAGATCTGGGCCTAAATCCATCGTTTTTTGCTCACCATGCCATTCCAGTTTGGACCCAGCCATATGCAAATCAGTCTTGACCCTGCGCCCAATGGGAACAGTCCAGCCCGAACTGCCAGGCCAGGCCCTCCCTGGACTGGAAACAAGCATCCTAGGACCGGTTTCGGGCTTTCAGCCCTCATCAGCCAGGATAGCTTGACTCCAGTGGCATGGAGAGCACGGGACCCACGTCTGGGCATACCCGTCCCACTCGGGGTGACAAATGCAAAAACAACAATTGATGGACAGAATGCAGAACAATGTCGTACATTCACCCTAGTACAGAGATCTGGGCCTAAATCCATCGTTTTTGCTCACCATGCCATTCCAGTTTGGACCCAGCCATATGCAAATCAGTCTTGACCCTGCGCCCAATGGGAACAGTCCAGCCCGAACTGCCAGGCCAGGTCCTCCCTGGACTGGAAACAAGCATCCTAGGACCAGTTTCGGGCTTTCAGCCCTCATCAGCCAGGATAGCTTGACTCCAGTGGCATGGAGAGCACGGGACCCACGTCTGGGCATACCCGTCCCACTCGTGGTGACAAATGCAAAAACAACAATTGATGGACAGAATGCAGAACAATGTCGTACATTCACCCCAGTACAGAGATCTGGGCCTAAATCCATCGTTTTTTTGCTCACCATGCCATTCCAGTTTGGACCCAGCCATATGCAAATCAGTCTTGACCCTGCGCCCAATGGGAACAGTCCAGCCCGAACTGCCAGGCCAGGTCCTCCCTGGACTGGAAACAAGCATCCTAGGACAGGTTTCAGGCTTTCAGCCCTCATCAGCCAGGATAGCTTGACTCCAGTGGCATGGAGAGCACGGGACCCACGTCTGGGCATACCCGTCCCACTCGGGGTGACAAATGCAAAAACAACAATTGATGGACAGAATGCAGAACAATGTCGTACATTCACCCCAGTACAGAGATCTGGCCCTAAATCCATCGTTTTTTTGATCACCATGCCATTCCAGTTTGGACCCAGCCATATGCAAATCAGTCTTGACCCTGCGCCCAATGGGAACAGTCCAGCCCGAACTGCCAGGCCAGGTCCTCCCTCAACTGGAAACAAGCATCCTAGGACCGGTTTCGGGCTTTCAGCCCTCATCAGCCAGGATAGATTGACTCCAGTGGCATGGAGAGCACGGGACCCACGTCTGGGCATACCGGTCCCACTCGGGGTGACAAATGCAAAAACAACAATTGATGGACAGAATGCAGAACAATGCCGTACATTCACTCCAGAACAGAGATCTGGGCCTAAATCCATGTTTTTTTTGCTCACCATGCCATTCCAGTTTGGACCCAGCCATATGCAAATCAGTCTTGACCCTGCGCCCAATGGGAACAGTCCAGCCCGAACTGCCAGGCCAGGTCCTCCCTGGACTGGAAACAAGCATCCTAGGACCGGTTTCGGGCTTTCAGCCCTCATCAGCCAGGATAGCTTGACTCCAGTGGCATGGAGAGCACGGGACCCACGTCTGGGCATACCCGTCCCACTCGGGGTGACAAATGCAAAAACAACAATTGATGGACAGAATGCAGAACAATGTCGTACATTCACCCCAGTACAGAGATCTGGGCCTAAATCCATCGTTTTTTGCTCACCATGCCATTCCAGTTTGGACCCAGCCATATGCAAATCAGTCTTGACCCTGCGCCCAATGGGAACAGTCCAGCCCGAACTGCCAGGCCAGGTCCTCCCTGGACTGGAAACAAGCATCCTAGGACCGGTTTCGGGCTTTCAGCCCTCATCAGCCAGGATAGCTTGACTCCAGTGGCATGGGTGGCACGGGACCCACGTCTGGGCATACCCGTCCCACTCGGGGTGACAAATGCAAAAACAACAATTGATGGACAGAATGCAGAACAATGTCGTACATTCACCCCAGTACAGAGATCTGGGCCTAAATCCATCGTTTTTTTGCTCACCATGCCATTCCAGTTTGGACCCAGCAATATGCAAATCAGTCTTGACCCTGCGCCCAATGGGAACAGTCCAGCCCAGTGTCGATGTCATTAAGCACCTGTTCCCAAAATCTCTCTAGCCTCGGGCAGTGCCAAAGAAGATGCGAAAGGGAGCCTGACAGGCCGCAGCCCCGCCAGCACTCCTCTGTGTGATTCTTGTCCCATTGGTGTATCCTCGCTGGCGTGAGATACCAATAGGATGCGACCTTGAACGCGGATTCAGTCCCAGCAGTGTTGTATGTCGTGTGGTGAGCCCTGTAGTGGATGTTGTCCCATTCCTTGTCTGTGAGGGCCCATCCTAGTTCCGTCTCCCATCGGAGTTGACCGCGGGAGCGCTTCACTATCGCGCGCGGGGTAAGGAGGGCATAAAGTTCCGCTATAAGGTGCTTATCGTCTTTCTTGTTCGCTATCCATTTCTCGAAGGGGGTAAGCTTACAAGAAACGTGTGGGAAATAGGCCGGAGAGGTAGCCCAGTGTCGGAGCTGTAGGTAATAGAACTCGTCAGTTCGGGGGAGGTCCAGGTCTTGGCGAACCCGATCGAACGGGATAATGCCCTCGAGATCAAACAAATGGCCCAAGCGCTTACAACCAGCCTCCCTCCAACGCTGGGCAATCGCAGTCTTACAACCCGGAGGGAAATCCGGGTTGTCAACCATCGGAGTCATCGGGGAGGGGAAGGTAGTTAGGCCCCTCGAGAGCGCCACCGCATCCCATACTTTCATTGTCGCTGCCGTGACTGGGGAAGAGTAAAGGCCCCATGATCGGGAGTGGCGGGGGAGCCAGATTTCACGCCAGACATTCGCACCAGCTACCGCCTGGTCCATGAAGGTCCAGTGCTTCTCGGAAAGTGGACGATTCCACTCCAACACGTAGCGAAGGTGCGCGGCCTGAAGATATCTGTGGACTAGCTGCAATTTCACCCCTCCGTCACTTTTGGGACGTGACAGCAGCGCTACCGAGAGGCGTGCCTTCTTATTACCCCAAATGAATTTGTTCATAGCAAGTTGCAAGTCTCGGAGGGCTTTAGGCGGCGGCACTAGCGGGAGGGTCTGGAAGAGGTAGAGTATTCGCGGTAGGATCGTCATTTTGACCGCGGCGATGCGCCCAAACCAAGATAGATTATGTTTAGTCCATCCGTCCAGCTCCTTCCTAGTCTGAGTCACCAAGTACGAGTAATTCAGTTCCAGTGTGCGTGGGATCGAGGGGGTCAGGAGGATGCCCAAATAGGGCACGGGGTCGCTAGACCAGAGCAGAGGGAGGGTCAGCCTGAGGGCCTCTGCCTAAGCATGCGGTAGGGACAAATTGACGACCTGGGACTTGCCAAGGTTGACCTTGAAGCCAGAGAGCCGTCCAAATGACTCGAGTTCGTCTACCAGCGTAGGGAGTGAGGTGAGAGGCTGAGCGAGGGAAAGGATGACATCGTCCGCATAGAGGCTTATCTTGTGGATGTCGCCTCCAAACTTGAGACCATGGATGCCCGGGTGATCGCGAATTTTCTGCGCTAAGGGTTCCATATAAAGTGCAAATAAGAGCGGTGAGAGTGGACACCCTTGTCTCGTGCCCCGGGCGATCTCAAAAGGGGATGAAGACATCCCATTGACTCTAACAAATGCCCAGTGGGCACGGTAGATGCACTGCACCCATTGGATGAAGCGAGAGCCAAACCCGAAGCCCCGCAAGACGTCGAAAAGATATGTCCAGCATACTCTATCAAACGCCTTTTTGGCGTTGTCGGCGAAGAGTACACCTCCAGCTTGGGAGCGGTGAACGCTATCTGTAAGGTGGAGAAGGCGCTTGGTATTGTCGCCGCCTTGATGAGTGGGAATGAATCCCGCCTGGTCCGGGTCGATCAGACCCGCCATTAGGGGATTCAACCAAGTCGCCAGTATGCCCGTGAAAAGCTTCGCGTCGACGTTAAGCAGCGAGATCGGGTGGTAGGAGCTACAGAGCCCCGGGTCTTTACCAGGTTTAAGGATTACGGAGATCGCCGCTTCCGACATAGAGTCCGTAACCGCCCCACTGTCTAAGAAGGAGTTGAACAGACGTGTTAGGAGGGGGGCCAATTCGTGACAGAAGGTTTTATAAAACAGGGCAGGATAGCCATCGGGGCCCGGCGATTTGTCAAGCCTCAGTCGAGAGATGGCGGAGATCACCTCTTCTAACCGAATGGGATCCTCCAGCAGTTCTGCCTGCGTTGGAGGGAGGCGCGTAAAGTTGCTAGATGCCAGGTAGTCCCGTGCATCAGGAGGATCATGGGAATCCACGCTATAGAGAGATTGGTAGAAGCGTCGGAATTCCTCTACAATCTGGGAGTCTAGGTGGATTTCCTCGCCTGTGGGCCGCTTCAGAGAGGAGATAGTCCCTGCCACCGCTCTGGCACGCAGTTTCCATGCTAACATCCTCCCACACTTGTCACTACCCAGATAGAATTTGTGGCGGAGGCGAAGCAAAGCATATTCCGCCTTATCCAGGTCCAAGCGTTTAAGAAGCATCCGCTTCTTCTCCAGTGACCGACAAACCCTCGGGGCCCTGTGCGTTTGTGTATCTCTTCTAATTCTGCCACTTCTTTTTCAAGGCCCAGGCGAGCTTCCTTACGTCGCCGATTGTCAGTGGAAGAGGTGGAGAGAAATTCCCCGCGAATCACCGCCTTGAGTGTTTCCCAAACAGTAGCCAGGGATGTCTCACCAGTGTCATTGTGCTGGAGGTATTCTAAGAGCTTGGCACGCACACCCTCTACGATGTTAGGGGAGTGTAAGAGGCCTACGCGCAGTCGCCATCTAGCAGGAATATGTCCAACCCCTTCAGGTCGTAGGGAAATAGAGATATGTGCATGATCCGATAGGGAGCGTGTGGCTTTAGAGGCGTCACTGACCCTGGGGAGAAGCGTGTGAGAAGCCAAAAACATATCTAGGTGGGCGTAGGATTTGTGCGCTGCCGAATAGTGTGTGTAATCGCGCAAGTCCGCATGCTGAAGGTGCCAGACATCATGGAGGCCGCTATCGGCCAACCATTGTTTACCCTCTGGAGAGAGGGCTCCTACCTGAGTGTATCGCTGTCCTGAGCGGTCCCAGTCGTTGTCCATGACCAAGTTTAGGTCCCCACCCACTATTAATGCAGAGTCCTGGGAGGCCAGACCCTCTGCAATATGTCGGCGGAGAAAGGGCTCTTGGTGAACATTGGGCGCATAAATATTAATTAAGGTGAAAATAGTAGACCCCCATTGAATCCAGAGGGCCAGGACCCTGCCCTTGGATTCATAAAAAGTAGACAGCACCTTGCCTTTAAATTTAGCCCCTAGAAGGATGGCAACCCCATTCTTTTTCGATGAGTCAGAAGACCAATATTGACGGGGGAAGTGCCGCGTGTGCATGCGGGGAGTATCCTTAGCAAGCAGATGAGTCTCCTGGAGCAGACAGATATCCCCTTCAGACTGTTCGAGTAGGGAGACGATCGCAGTGCGCTTCGTAGGGTGGTTCAGGCCCTGCACATTGAGGCTCACAATTATTAGGTTTCTAGCCATAATGGATGGGGATAAGCATGCAAAGTACAGCCAAATGGTGGAGGGAGCGAAGCGCAACTGGGGGGGCCAGGGGAAGCGTGGGCCGACCAGTGGGAGATAAAGGCGCAGAGCCTGGTACAGGTAACCCCTAGAAGGAACCCCAACAAGTACATAAAAGAAAACAACCCACAGGTACCCAACCCCAGAGAAAAACAGTAGACATAAGTCCGTCTGGAAAGAAAGGCCAAAAGGGAACATGACCCTGGCGGCAGACCACAGAACAAAGTACCTGTCGAACCAAGAGCTGCGGAGGGGCAGTCCGCTGGATCAGGAAAGGTAGCCGTCCTGTGTGCCCCTCTGGCATCGCTCCGTGATATCCATCCCCTCGTTCTAGACTGGAGTGCTCAAAGGGAACCCGGACGGTCTTGGGGCTGAGAGAGAGAGGAGATCACAGCTTCACGTTCCTTCGCCATCTCTTCCGGGTCCGGCTTTGAAGAGGCCGACGTCTTGCCGACATTCTCCCATCTAGGGGGTCTCTGTGCAGCCCGGTCTTTGGGGCTGTCCCTCCATTCTGAGTCCACGTCTTTGTCCAACCCCAGCAGATCAAGAACCTCCGCGAGTGAGCGAATCTGTCGCAATCTCCCTTGGTGTTTAAAGATGATGCAAAAGGGATGGCCCCATGAGTAAGGAATTCCATTGTCGCGTAGATAGGAGGTGACCACTCCAAATTCTCTCCTTTTGGCTAAAGTGGACGCTGCAAGGTCCTGGAAGAGGGCCGGCGAGTGCCCTTGGAACTGTATCGGCTGGGCTGCTCGAGCCTTGCGCAGGATCTGCTCTTTGAGCTGGAAGTCGTGCACACAAACGAGTATGTCGGGCAGGGGGGCTTTCTCTCCTCTGGGCAGGCCCACCCAATGTACCCGGTCCATCTGAACTTCTTGCTGGCCGTTGTCCCCCAACACCTGCCGGAAGAGGGACAGGACATAGGATCGAAGATTATCACCCTCTGACCTCCAAGGCACCGCACGGATGCGAATGTTATTCCTCCGTGAGCGGTTCTCCAGATCTTCCGCATGGGCCTGTAGATCCAGGTTTTGATCCCGCAGCCGGAGCACTTCCTGCTGTAGCTGGTGAAGATCTTCCTCTCGAGTCAGCTCATGCTCTTCAAGGACGGCCACCCTTTCGCCCACTTCGTCTATGTCCCGCCGTACTCCTTTAAGATCAGCAGAGAGGTGGCCCTTCAGGTCGAGGATGTCCTCTTTAATGGCGGAGAACAGCTCCATCATGAAGGCTTTTGTGGCCGGGCCTTCCGCGCCTTCCAGCGACTCCGAGTGCCCCTGGTCCTTGGGCGCCACGTGCACCGCGTCGGGGCCGCTGGACTGTTTTAGCAGCAGGTCTTTGAGGGACTTCTCCCTTTTCTCTCGGGCCGAGGCCATATCGCCGCGTGGAGGCCGGGAAGGTGGCTAGGGGAGGTCCGTATAACTGTAGCTCCGTGGGTGCACCGTGCCTAGATATACACCAACTCCGGCGTCGTGGCTGGAACAAAGTAACAGAAGCCAGGAGGCTGACGGTCTGCCGAGTTGTGTCTATGGAATGCAGCAGAAGTGCGCCCACGCCTATCTCACTACATCGACCGGGTCCTGCACTGACCAAGCAACACTTGGGGCCACAGAGATCTCAGCTCTCACTGTGCCAAATGGCGCGTGGAAAGTCCTATGTCAGCTCAAGCCCTCAGCCGGGTGGGGTATTCAGCGAAGGTATTGGTGGAGGCCCGCCCATGAAGGAATGTACTGGCTGCACGTGGACCCTCTGCAGGTAGTAGCGCCCACCTTCACAGGAAGCAGTTGTGTACCCTCAGCCTTTGTCCGGTGTGGAGCTTACCAGACGATCCGCCGCGTGTGGGGCGCCAATACTTGCGCTTGACTGGGCGTATCTTTGGGCCGACTAAAACGTCTATGGTAGCTCCCATCAACAGCCGAATGGGGTGCTCGTAATTCAGTCCTGCACAAGGCGCGGGCACAACCCCTCAGCTTTTGTCTCTGATCGGCGGCGGAGCCTGGGGGGGGAGAGAGCGATGGTCAGCTGGGCTCTCGCCCCTGGGCGACGCCAGGCCTCAGGAGCCACCGCTACTGTGGCATGCAGATGTCAGGCAAGCACAGGCAGGGTCGCTATCGGCGCGAAGGCCGCACTCACCGGGGATCAGATGGCTGGCCCGGAGCTCTCCAGACAGTCCACGGCTTCGCTGGGCGCCAATCCTTGCGCCAGGCTGGGTGGGCTGCTAGGGCAGTTGCTCACTTGGGCTCCGTGGGCGTGAATTCCCAGGCTCCAGGCTTAACAGTCTCCAGCCCATAGGCCCGGCTAGGGCAGGGAACAAGGCAAGATGGCGGGTGAAAAGCAGGCCTCTCTCCGGGCAGTCACTCTGCTCCCTCGTCATGTTGGGCGACACTCTTTTCACTAGGTAGGGCGGGTCGCTAGGCTGGTTGCGCTCTCAGGCCCCGTGAGTTGCAGCACAAGGCTCCAGGCTTAGCAGTCGCTGGCGCGTAGGCCCGGCCAGAGCAGGAGAGAAGGCAAAATGGCGGGCGACTAGCAGGCCTCTCTCCGAACCGCCACTGCACTCCAACGTTGCGAGGACAGCTCACCCTCTGTGACCTGTGGCGGGCTCTCCGGGCGGAGCTCAATCCAGGCGTTTGCTCCGAGGCGCGTTTGCACAGCACTGCCGCGGAGCACTCTCGGGCCTCACCAGTAGCGCCGCCGTGTCCGCCGCCACGCTCGTGAGAGCTCCGTCGCAGTCCGATCAGGAACCCAGTCAGGAGCGCAGATGCGGCTGCCGGAAACCTCCACACTAGCACCGAAGGAGGCGCAAGCCGATTCCGGTCCGTGTTCGGCTATTTGGAGACCGGGGGATGGGGCACATACAACGCTAAGAAGCGGCGGAGCCGGAGGGATGGAGTCTCACGTCCTACCGAGCCGCCATCTTGGCCACGCCCCCGACCACTGTCTTTTAATATAGTGTAGTAGCGCTGCATGTGTCATGTATAGCGTGTTAGGCGCCCCCGTGTCTCTCATAAAGGCATCGTGGTCAATGAGTGTCCCGTCGCCAAACAATGCCCCCACAGTCTCTACACCTACGTCCAGCCAGGGTCCCAGTGTCTGTTGCGTTAATCTACCACTCGCCAGTGGTATTCCCACCAGTGGGATGTTACCTGCATATAGTCCCCCGCCGGAGGTGTATTTCAGGGCATTTTTCCAACATTGCAGGGCAGTGTGTAATAGGGGCGGCAGTGATGGGGGGGTTTACTGTGGGGTAACAGCAGAGTGTGGAGTGTTCCTTGCTCTATATGTCTGATAGTATAGCCAATCTCTTGCAAGTTGCGGCCTGCCGTCCAGTAGGATAACCATTCCAACTGGCATGCGTAGTAGTAAGCCCTGAAGTCCGGTGCTCCCAGGCCGCCACCCGCGTGTCTATTTGGAGTTTCTTAAGACTGATTCTACGGCGACCCGTACCCCAAATGAGTTCTAGCAGAAGAGTATCCAGCGTGTTGAAAACGGTCGCTGGCACCTGCAAAGGCAGGTTTGTGAAGTAATATAATTGACGAGGTAGCACCACCATTTTAGATAATGCCACACGCCCAATAGCCGATAAGGGAAGCGTGATCCAGAACGCCAGCTGGGACCGTATACCCTGAATAGCCTTACCAAGGTTGCCCTCCAGCATATCCATTGGTGAGCGATATACATTAATGCCCAGATATTTAAAGGTGTGTGGGGCCGTTGATAATGTGAGTCTCCCAAAATTAATACTGTCCGGGTGCACGCTTTCGTGAAAAAAGAAGGCATTTGATTTGGCTTCGTTAATCGCCAAACCCGATACCATCTCAAAGTCAGCAAAAATACGGGGGACTGGGCCCAGTCCTTCCACCATGTCCGACACATATATAATTAAATCATCGGCGTAAGCCGACACCAGATGTGTCGATGTGCCCATAGGTATACCACACTGTGTAGCCTCCAATCGCAGACGGAGTGCCAGTGGTTCCAGGGCCAAGACAAATAATATTGGGGATAAGGGGCAACCCTGACGTGTTCCCCTGTTAATATCATATTCTCTAGAAGTAAGTTTCCCAGTTCGTACCCTTGCGGTTGGAGCGGCATACAATAGTCTTATCCACTTGATATATTCAGGGGGTAAACCAAAACATGCAATGGCTTTGAACATGTAGTCCCACGACAGTGTATCAAACGCCTGCCTCATGTCTAAGGAGATACATCCGGCCTGGCGGTGTTGTGTAAGATCCATGGACATAATCTGGTGTAATCTACGTATATTTAGTGACGTATTCCTAGCTGGTATAAATCCGCATTGATCGATGTGGATCAATCTGTTGAGGTATGGTTGAATTCTATTTGCCAAGATTTTGCTTAAGATTTTGTATTCTGTTGATAATAGTGACAAAGGGCGATAACCTGACATGTCCGATGTAATCCTCCCTGGTTTGGGCAATGATACCACCAATGCTTGGACAGTGGTGCATGGGAGGTGCCCTAGTTCGAGCAACTTATTATATACCTCTACCAATTGTGGTATTAGTATGTCTGAGTATGTAGCGAAGAATTCTACCGGCAGTCCGTCCAGTCCCGGTGTTTTGTTGCGTGAAAGCCAGCTGATCGCCGCTTTGATTTCAGCTCTAGTGATAGACCCTATCAAGGCGTCCTGCATACCGTCTGGGACTTGTGGGTATGGTAAATTTGTGAGGAACTCGTCAATGTGGGACTCCTCCAAGGACGGCGGCTTACTATACAACCCCTCGTAACATTCGCTAAAGGCTACATTAATGTCATATTGGGTGGTCGCAGTGCCTCTCCCAGGGAGATTAATATGGCTAATGACGCTGGTGGGGGAATCATTCCTAATTAACTTTGCTAATAGTGTGCCCGACTTGTCCACGTCAGAGTGTCTCAGTTGGGTGTAGGATCTATAGTCTATTAGTCTAAGAGTTTCTAGTAACTCTGCATGTTGAGTACGCATTTCCTGTAGTGATGTCTGCTTCGAGGGGTTGTGTACTGTCTCCTGCTCAAGCGTGGCCAACTTATTCTCGGTGTCAGTCGGCTTCTGGTGTGTCTCTTGCCTGGCACCCACTGTGGCACTAATCGCTGTCCCCCATATAACTGGCTTCACCGCGTCCCACTAAACCAACACTGTAGAGGCAGTATTTCTGTTCTCTGTAAAATAATTCTGGAGTGCTGTGGAGAGCGTGCTGCAAAACACTATATTTTCCAGTAATTGGGGCCATAACCGCCACGTAGGAACCGGGGTGGGCACTCTACCCCAACTAAAAACAGTTTCCAGGGGATTATGATCAGAGAATGTCTTTGCTAGATAAGTGGTGCCTATGACTTGATCTACTATGGAAGTGGAGCACAAGATCCTGTCTATCCTGGTATGAAGTTGATGCACCGGCGAGAAGAAGGAGTACTCCCTATGTGTTGGGTTTCTAAGTCTCCACGTGTCACACAGGGACCAACCTTTCACCCAGTCGCGTAGGGCTTCCGCCTGTTTACTGGCCACAGTTCCGTTCCGTGGGGGATGCGATCGATCTAGTGTAATGTCCATGACCGCATTGCAGTCGCCCCCCACTATCCATGGGTAGGCTTCCCACCATGCCAAAATCGAGTTCAAACCCATAAAATATTTGTGTTGGTCGAAGTTCGGAGCATAAACAGTCCCCAGGATGATCGATACCCCATCCAACGTGCCTCTCAAGAATATATACCTCCCCTGTGTATCCACCCTTTTTTCCAGTATGACGAATGGGACCCCCCTCTAATCCAAATCGTCACCCCTCTGGCAAAAGCAGAGTAATTTGTGGAAATTATTTGCCCCCTCCACTTCCTACGCATTTTGGCGGCTTCAACCTCCGTCAGGTGCGATTCCTGGAGAAAGACCACATGCGCCCCACAGCGTAGCAAGTGTGCGTGTATCCTATGCCGTTTATGTACAGAGCCCAGCCCCGGACGTTCCACATCACGAATTTATAGTTGGTCAGGGTATGCATTAGTAGTTAATTGTATCACACTAATTCTAGATAAAGGATCATGTCGTCTTATGGGATACACCCTTTGTGCTGTGTCAGAGCCTTTGAACCCCCAAATGAGGCGTAATACTAGGTCCCGCCTACAAACTAAACTAGGCCGGACCAAACTAAACATACATTGAACTGATACATAATACACTGTAGCATTCGCAAAGTGGGGACCTGTAGCCATAGCCATCATGTAGAAAAACATACTATCAGGAGCTCCTCCGAGCAGGTAAGGAATAGCATTAATATACCATATAAACACATCTTAAATCAGAGCAAAAAGGATATGTGAGTCCTGGGGTATACGTGCCGTCAATGTCCTCCTCCGCGGTTGTCCTAGCGTTGCAGAAGTCGTGAAAAAACCTACAATCCTAGTAGGTCATCTGCCGTCTGGGGAGTCACGCTAGGAAAGAGTGTTAAGCTGTTCTCTGAGTCAGAGCGCACTGTACTGTGGTCCGAGAACTCCGATTTATCAGGATTTATCTCTGAGAGTATTTGCAGCCGCCAGAGCCGCCTCCTTGCCTTTCCGGGCCTGCTGCTGTGTAGGACCAGGAATCGATACTGCTCCTGCGTGTCCGACTACGTGCTGTGAGCGTCATCATCTCTCATTCCCAGGGCTACGTTGCGGCTTCGGGAGGGATTGGCCGGAGAGTTGCGTTGGTTCCATGACCTCCAGCCACTCCTCCACATCCTCTGGACTTTCAAAGAAATACGTCTTTTGGTCATAAATTATGTTTAAACATGCAGGGAAAAGCAGCGCATATTTTAGATTCATGGTGCGCAGCTTTCGCTTTACTGCCTGATAGGAGGATCTACGACGAGGCACCATTAACGTGTAGTCCGGGTACAGTGAGACCTGGCAGTTCTCAAATTGGATCTGTGGCTTCTCCCCTGCTTTTTGAAGCAGCACGTCCCTGTCCCTGTAATTAAGTATTTTTACGATCAAAGGTCTCTGCGGAGCGCCGACTCTCGGCTTCCCTGTGGGGACACGGTGCGCCCTTTCAACGCAAAAGAAATCCGAAAGGCCCTCAGGGGCCACATGCGTGCGGAACCAGTGTTCCATGTAGGTTGTCGCCGTCACCCCTTCGCTTCGTTCCGGGAGCCCTATGAGAGGGATATTATTGCGCCTTGCTCTTCCCTCCGCATCCTCAACCCTGTCCAGGAGTCCCGTGATCTGCTGCTGGAGAGTCTGGAGCTGCTTCGCATGATCCTTCTGTTGTGGGACCAAGTCATCTATGATGGAGGTATGGTTCTTCACCGAAGTGGCTAGTTTGGCATGGTCCGCCTTGAGCAGGGTAAAGCCAGTAGTAAGGGTGCCGATCTGTTGTTCTATAACTTTCCTGGATTCCCGAACCTCATTAAGTATCAGGTCCAGCTTGTCCTGGGCTCCCGTGTCACCCGTAGGCGGTATTGTATTAGTCGACTGCATACTCATGACGGGATTCCTTTCATCTGTGTCCTGGGCGTTGATGGTGGCCGCCTCTTGCAGTTTCCCCTTTAGGTGGCCCATTTCCCTGATAGCGTTCCGCGCCGCGCGCCCCCGTTCTGGTATCTGCTAGCCTGATCCGGGCAGGTGAACCAGCATCAACCAGGGCTGTGCTCGGGTCCCACTGTGAGGTGTGCGCAAGCCCCCGTGCGCTGTTGAAAATAGCCAAGAGCAAAGAACAGAGAGAAGCAAAGTGTTCAGGAGCCCCAGAGCCGGTAGGAGAATGCACCGTTGGCGGACAGGCACACAACCACAAGGGCGTATTAGCAGGACGGAGGAGACAGAGCAGGGCCGCCGCGCTGATGGGGCCCTGTTACTGCTGATTTTCTATCGGTCCAGAGTAGTCCGCTGCGGCCTGTGTCAGCGCTATGGGGGATTGTGGTTCACAGGTCCCCGCCAGTGTCCCCGGCCATGGAGCAGCAGGCCCAGCAGGCAGCAGCGACCGGCAGGTGCCCCCGAGGCGCCCTCAGCGGCGACGATCCGACAGGGGGGGGAGTTCCGGTCGATCCACACCGCAGGGTAGAAGGGGAGGTGGGGTGGAAGGTTACACTGGCATGGTGATCAGGATCCTGGCAGTGTCCCCCATCCCCAGCGGTGAGTGCATAGGCTCACAGTGTCTTCATGGACAACCAGTGTCAGCAGGGGAACCATTTATAGCGCCGATGCGCGTCCACATCAACCCTATCAGGCCCCAAACACCCTCCACTGGCATCAAAGCAAACAGGAGCGCGTCGCACAGCGCCATGGGTGTAGGTGATTGTCCGTGTCCCCGACAGTGTCTTATGCAGCGGAGTTCATCCACCGCCAGCCCAGGCAGACTAAAGGGTGGGGGGAGGAGAGGTCTCAAATGTACAGGTTCCCTCTCCTTAGTCAGGCCGCTACTGCCGCTCCGCCATCAACGGGGGGGGGAAGCGTTCCGCTGGTCTCCAGTCCTCATGGACCGGAGCTGCACTCACCCATGGTGGATGGGAAGCTTGTTGTCGCAATTCCTGGCAGGTGCTCCTCCGGTGTGTAACACCACTTGGCGGCCCAGTGCCGCCTCTCCCGGCTCCAGCCGCAGACCACGTCACATCAGGTCAGCAGCCAGGCCCCAGGCCATCGTCGGGTCTTTGCTCCACACCGTCTCTCCGCCGCCGGGTCTTCAGCACCCTCGGCTCAGGCGTTTCCCAGCAGCACAGCAGTGTCACTCAGCCCTCCTCGTACCTCGTCGTCCGCCCGCACGGGTGCACGGCAGCTCCCTGGCTCGCTGCCGCCACGCAGGCCTCTGCTGCAGCCTCAGTAATCGCCGGGACGCGGCGCGATCACGGCACCACGATGTGTGGCGCTCGTCACTCACAGCACCCTGCCCACCTGGCACAGTGCGACAGGGCACGAAATCTGCGTTGGCACAGGATGAATGTGCTCGGGCTCCAGAGCTCATTCAGTGCGCGTCCGCCATGATCGGCGGCTGGCCACGCCCCCCGCAAACGCGACTTTTAGTTAAAGAAGCATTTGCAATGTAATAGGTTTCACATTTGCGAGAGTTAGAGCTATTGGCATTGTAAATGTAAAAGTTTTTTTCTAATGTTTTTTGGAGTGGAGTGGATGTACGTTGTGTGTAGTGGAATTATGTGGTATGTTGTGCAGTGAAATTATGTGGATAGAAAGTATGTGGTATTTAGTGTATAGGAATTATGTAGAGTGGGATTATGTGTTATGGAGAGTAATTATGTGGTATGGTAGTCAGTGTTGTGAAGTGGTAACCTCAGGTTTAGTCTTCTTTGTTTCCATAGAAGCTAAACTATGAACTCAATGAGATGAATAAAAGAAGGAATCACTGAGGCTCACTTTTGGACCTAGTCAGAGGTATGAGCAGGGCCACTGGAATTATGCGACTGTTCGGTTGCACTGACTTTCGCACAATTATATATTTTCCGCATTAGCCACATATCCATCATCTGCTGCCTAATCTGCAGATTTGAACAAAAAAAGCCTTGTTTCTAGCTCAAACGTTACCAAAATGCAGCGACAAGTGTTACAGCGTGGTGGAAGGTCCTCGTAAACCTAGAATGGTCACCTGTTACTTATTGCTAAATGTGGGTGTTAAATTGGTACTAATGGTGTGCAAGCCACTCTTGCATCTTTCTGCACCCCTCTTCCCTCTTTCTGCACCCCTCCTGCCTCTTTCTGCACCTCTGTTCCTTCTTTCTGCCCTTCTTTTGTTTCTTTCTGCACCTCTCTTGCTTCTTTCTGCACCCCTCTTGCCTCTTTCTCCACCCCTCTTCCCTCTTTCTGCATCTTTGTTGTTTCTTTCTGCACTTATCTTGCGTCTTTCTGTATCTCTCTTGCTTATTTCTGCACCCCTTGTGCCTCTTTCTGCACCCCTCTTCTCTTTCTGCACTCCTCTTGCCTCTTTCTGCACCTCTGTTCCTTCTTTCTGCACTTCTTTTGTTACTTTCTGCACCTCTCTTGCTTCTTTCTGCACCCCTCTTGCCTCTTTCTCCATCCCTCTTTCTGCACCTCTGTTGCTTCTTTCTGCACCTCTCTTGTCTCTTTCTCCGCCCCTCTTCCCTCTTTCTGCACCTCTATTGCTTCTTTCTGCACCTCTCTTGCTTCTTTCTGCACCCCTCGTGCCTCTTTTACACCCCTCTTCCCGCACCCCTCTTGCCTCTTTCTGCACCTGTGTTCCTTCTTTCTGCACTTCTTTTGTTTCTTTCTGCACCTCTCACTTCTTTCTGGACCCCTTTTGCCTCTTTCTGCATCCCTCACTGATTCCTAGGTTTACACACACATCCACTCACTCACCCATACAGTCACTCATACATGCAGTCACTCATCAATACAGCCACTATTATATGCACTGATACACCCATATAGACACTCACACACTGCCACTCACCCATAGTTACTCACACACCTAGTCAGTCACCCATAGAGTCAATCACACCACCTCACTTATTCATACAGATACTAACACATACTTACTCTCTTATACAATCACTGACACAAGCACACACTCATCCATCCATCCACTCTCACAATCACTCACTCTCACATATAGTCATTTATATACTCCAACACTCACATACACTGCCATTCACATATGAAGTTACTCACACATATACCACTGAGACATCCATTCACTCACCAACACAACCATATAAACACTCACTCACCCATACAGCACCTTGCAGACGCACTCATGAACCCATACACCCAGTGAATCACCCACTCTCACATCCATGCAGGTAGTCACACAACACACAGACACTCAGGCACACATACAGGTACTCAGACAACCAACCAATAACCTATATAGACACTCATGTACCTATTCACCAACCCATACAGCCGCTTACACACCAACTGACAGACTGATACAGATATTCACACAGATTAGTCACTCACCCATACATTCACCCAGACACGTATAATCACTCACTTATACAGTCAGTGACACACTGACTGAATCATCATATATATATATATATCACATTCTTAAACTTTTTAGAAACAGTCACTGGATGATGTCATCAGTGAAGTCATTTGAGATGTCATCAGTGATGTCATCAGTGATGTCACTGACCATGTCATGAGTGATGTAATATGTGACATCATCAGCGGTGCATTGCGTGAGTTATAGTTAGCTCTGCTAACTATAACGGCTGAATTTCTCTGGTTTTGTATGAGTGAAATGTCAGACTAACTATAACGTCCCTGAAACCTGTGGTTTTTTCAGTGAATATCTAAGATTTTTTAAATGCTAATTTCTAACTATAACGTCCCTGAAACCTGTGGTTTTTTCAGTGAATTTTATATATATGCATTCAATCTCCTCTCACTCTTACAAGGAAGGAATCAGCACTCAGGTTGTAGTTTGGAAGTATTTAATCTGGAAAAGACTCGATCCACGCGTTTCGGCTCGTCCGAACCTTGATAACGATACAAGATGTCATTGTAGCTTCCTTATTTAAATGTACAAATGCCTCTAGTTGCCAACATTAACAAAGGACTACATATTACATTAATCCAAAAAGCTGGCAGCATATTGGCCTGGTCACAATGCGAAAATTCAGGAATTCATACAATAAATAAAAGAAAACAAGTGTTAATATGCACACAATGTCATTTCAGCATATCTTTCCCCGTGACCGCCGTACCTGTATGTTCGTCAACGTGACTTGTTCATAATAAACATACTTACGATTGCAAACATCAACATAAAAAATGGACTACACATTACTTTAAAGTGAAAGGCTATCGGCCATAATGATCTGGGCACTTTGCGTATTATATTGGTTCTTACACAAAAGAAAAGAAAAAAAAAGGGGTGTTAATATACACACACTATCCCTAAATAAAGTTCTAGCGATTATAGTTCCATCCCATTCCCAGCTCATTTGAGATGTCATGAGTGATGTCATGAGTGATGTCACTGACCATGTCATGAATGATGGAATGTCTGAGGTCATTGCTGGGGCGTAAGTTATAGGTAGCTCAGGTAACTATAACTGCTGAATTTCACTGGTTTTGTACGAGTGAAATCTGAGTCTAACTATAACATCCCTGGAATCTTTGTTTTTTTCAGCAAATTTCTAGTTTTTTTTAAACGTTAAGTAAGATGCCTATCACAATGGATGGTGACGGGTTGGAAGCAAGGCCTGGCCTGGCATTGTTCTGCCCCCACCTAAGCTTGCTGCTCCTGCCTCCCCTCCTCCACTTTGCCATCCATTGTCCAAGTCCATGCCCCTGCTCCCTCATTACAGTCCTGTGTGGCCGTTGTTCTGCCACTGGCCTTCCCGCCTTCTCTGAACAGTTAGCTTGCTGCCCCATCCACTTCCTCCCTAGCCTTTGTTGTCTGAATCCATGTACTAGCCTCCTCCCTCCTGCCATGCATGGTCTGATGTGCTGCCACTGCTCTCCATTTAGCATGATGCCCCAGTCCACTCCTCCTGCCCTCCATTGTCCAATTCTATGCTCCATCATTGACCTTCTGCTTAGCCTCTGTGCTTAGCTTGCTGCCCCTACTCTCCTTCCCCCTGCCCTCCGATGACTGTGTGCATGCCCCTGCTCCATCCTTTTTGCCCACCATGTTCCATGGACCTGCCCCTCCTATCTACTCTGAGTGTTCTGTTGAGCTGCCACTCCCCTCCCACCTGTCTAGCATTGTCAGATGACTGTAACCTGTCCCTGCCACCTCCACCCTGCCTGTCCACGTTCCATGCCCTATCCCCTTCCTCCTGTCCTCCATGGTCCATTTTACTGCCACACCCTTCTACCCTCCCTGGTCTGTTGTGCTGCAACTGCTCCCCCTGCCTGCCCCGCGTGGTCTGTTGTGAGGCCCCTTCCCCTGAACTCTCTTGTCTGTGCCCAGCTCCTACCCCTCCCTTCTATCCTCCATGGTCCTTTGTGCATGCCCCTGCCCCCTCCTTCTTGCCCATCATGGCCATTGTGCTGCCATTAACCCTCCCGCTTGCCATGCATGGTCTTCTGTGCTGCCACTGCCCCTCCCACCTTCCCTGTGTGGTCAGCTAGCTGCCCCTGACCCCCTCCCACCTTCCCTCCATGGTCTGTGTGTATGCCATTATAGTCTCACTGTTGCCCTCCATGGTGTGTTGTGCTTCTAGTACCCATCCTGCCTGACCTCCATGGTCAGCTTGCTGCTCCTGCCCCCTTGCCCCCTGCCCTCTGTTTTCCATGTGCAGACCCCTATTCCCTTCCTCCTGGCTTGTCTGTTCCATTGTATTGCCCCTGATCCCTCCCTCCTGCCCTTTATGGTCCGTTATGCTGCAGCTTTCTCCCCTGTCTGTCCATTATGGTCAGCTTGCTGCCAGTGCCTATTTCCCCTCTGTTCTCTGTTGTCCATGTGCATGGTCCTGTCCCCTCCCTATTACTTTCCATGGATTGTTGTGCTGCACTGCTGTCCCGCATGCCCTGTGTGGTGTATTGTGCTGTTGCAAACCCTGATGCCTGCCCTGTAAGGTCAGTTTGGGGCACCTGTCCATGTCCCTCCTGTCCTCTGTTATCCGAGTCCATGTCCCTACCCCAATTCCTCCTGCCTTCCATGATCCAATGTACCATACTTGCCAACATTTTGAACTTGGTAAGAGGGAGATTTTGAAAAAAACCTGGGGAATTGATTTTCCCCATTGACTTACATTGAAAAAGAGGAGATTGTAGAAAGGAGACTGATAAAATAAAGCCCATTTGGGCTTATAAACATTGTGCGTTTTCTGGCTGAATCGGATCTGGTGGCATGTATGGTTGTACAACCACTGCCTCTTCCTTCTGCCCACAATGGTCTATTATATTGCCACAGCCTCTCTTGCCTGTCCTGCATTGTTGGTTTGTTGCCCCTGCCCCCCTTTCCACTGCCCTCCATAGTCTGTTGTGCTGCCACTGCCCTTCCTGCCTGCCCAGTGTGGTCAAATTATTGCCTCTGCACTCTCCTACCTGCCTTCAATTTTCCGAGTCCGTGCCCCTGACCTCTGCCTCTCAACAGTATCCTAATGAACAACTAGATTCCTAACATTCTATATTTATTACAAAAGTGTGGCACGCCTGACGTCATCTTGATGTAATCAAAACTGTAATACCTAAAGCATTTCCTTTAGAAATTATAGAAATGAGAGGGTCTTATTTGCATCGAAATTATGGTTAGTGCTCTAAAAAACTAAAATGAGGACATATTTTCATTCTCAAATAGCGACAAAGCACTTTTAAATTATTTGTTATCTTTATATTTTTTAGCCAGTTGACCACTTGATTAAATGTTGCACTTAGGGGAGAGGATGTGGTGTTACTTCCAGAGTTGCAGACTTTGCAACTGGGGAACCAGGTTGGAGTTTCTGCTTCAGCTCGACATTCTGTGATTCTGGTCAAATCACTTAATCTCCCCATGCCTACAACCAAAATGAATTTGTCCTTGTGTGATGTAACCAATGCTCATGTAAAGCACTCCAATACCTGACCAGTCTGCACTATATAAAACTGCAAAAAAACAAAAATAAAAAGTGTTTTCCACACTTCTGTCATTGGGCTATACGTGGGCTACATCTGGGTGATATTTGTGCTACATTTGGGCTCCTTTTTCTGGTGGCCATCATGGGAGACTTCAATTCAATTCAATAAACTTTATTCGATCTGATTTAGAAACATAGATCATAAAAGTGTACATAAAAACAGTAAATCCTCTTTCTTAATACAATACAATGAGAATTAATTAAAACAAGTATGTAAAAACGGGTGTTACAAAGCCCGGCTCAGAGCAACTTCAGTTTAACAGAATAGTAAAGTTCAATGTTTCGCAAGATCAATCTTAAGTACTTCATGCAAAATACGCAATAAGGGGTCCAAGTATGATGCAACGCTCCAATACCTGACCAGTCTGCACTATAAAAAACTGCAAAAAAACAAAAAATAAAAAGTGTTTTGCACACTTCTGTCAGTGGGCTATACGTGGGCTACATCTGGGTGATATTTGTGCTACATTTGGGCTCTTTTTTCTCTGGTGGCCATCTTGGGAGACTTATTTGTTATGAAGTTTCCTAATTTCCTCATTTACTGCAGTCTCCTCAGTAGGAAATGCTTTCAGTTTTTTACTTTGATTCCATCAAGAAGGCATTCAGATGTGTCACGCATTTGCCATAAATTCAGAATGTTAGCACTCTAGTTGCTCATTAGATCACTGTAGTAAAGCTACTGCTCACCAGGGAGTTAACTGGAAGTCTGCTGCTGGTATTGAAAGTGCATGTTTCAGTCTGCATGTCAGAAATTGTTAATGAAATAGAAGAGGATTTGAGAAGTCACTCAAAACGTGCCCTCATTTTTCTTTCTGCAGCACTAATCATAATTTCTGTGGCACAATGAACCCCCTCATTTTGTTTCTTTTTAAATTAAATGTTTTAAGTGTTACCAGTGTATTCCAATCAAGAGGGCTTTAGGTGTGCCATACTTTTGTCATAAGTAAGACTGTTAGCGCTCTAGTTGTTCTTTAGAACATTCTGGGAAGCTGCAGTAGAACAGAAAGGAATCAACTGACAGTCTCGGCCCTTGTTGGATGTACATGTTTTACTGAGAATGTCTGACTTCGTTCTCACATGACTGAGAAAGATAATGTGAATTTACAGAAAATATGCTCTCATTTCAGCTTCTGGAGCACCTTCTAAACCTCTATGGGAAAAGCATGAGAAAATTGTTTTCTCTCAAACATGATTCATGATATCCCAGTAGAAGGCTTTTTCACAGGGTAAAATCACCTTATAACACACAATTCCTAAAATTAGTATGGTCCCATCAACAAATGATTTATAATGTAACTAAAGTCTGTTATCACCCTTTATACGTTCTCCTTTTGGTGACCCTCAAAACCTTCCTTTCACTTCAATGCATTTTAATGGGGTGCTATCATGTATATTGGTCCCAAGATGGCTGCCAACATTTCTTGGATGAAGTGCTGACAGCCAATCAGATCTCACGATGAGATGTGTGGTTAGGCTCTGCCCAGCTATCGATATTTCTTTTTCCTTTAATATTTCAAAAACTACTAAACGGATTTACACAATTTAAATCAAAGAGTGCACTTTGGACCAAGAGCTACTTTACTGCCAAATTTGGTGTAATTCCGTTCAGCAGTTCAGTGCTGTAGCCACGACAAAAGTTTCCTATGGAAATTAACATGGGGAAAACATGTTTTGGGACCCCCCTATTTTCTCAGCCCCCTCTTGATGAATCACCCCGAAACTTCCAAGACAGGAGCTTACCGGAGCGCCCCATTAGTTTTGAAAATTTCGCGAAGATTCGTCAAACGGCGCCAAAGATATTGGCAAAAGAAAAAACGCTTTTTCTATGGAAGGAAGGTCCTAACTATAACTACCTACTACTGGCGACCGCCAGTAGGTCATATATATATATATATATATATATATATATATATATATATATATATATATATATATTCAAAATTAATCCAAGTAAACGCACTCTCAAAGTCTTGGATGCCAAGCAGGAAGCTCTTTATTGCTCGTTACGCGTTTCGACAATTACTGTCTTGATCACCACGAGAATTGCGGCAACATGAGCGTGCATAAATGTAAAACAACAATGGTAATAGACAAAGGACTACAAGTTACACTCTACCTGCGTTGTAAACTGTCGGCCATTTTGTAACGTGAAAATAAATAGTATAAATACATATAATGGCACTTATTGCTCTACATTCAGTACCGCATGAAGGTGACATCAATTGTATAAATACACAAATTACATTCATTTATAAACTCGATTCCGAGTCACCCCTCATTTTTAAACGAGGCGATACGAGCGTGCTGAATAAACATGAACATGGGAAACAGACTACGAGTTATACTTCTACTCGTGTCTCTTCTATTAACCATACATGATAAAAGTGTAATACTTATTATACCAATTAATAAAGGTTTCATGACAGGTTATCTATATTTCATGAATTTATCCAATGTTCCAATCGCACTAGTGGTGTGTACCCCATGTACTTGATCTTATAATAACAATTTCTGCCATTATGACTGCGGCTTACCATATTTTTACCGTACGACAGCCTGATAGCTCATCATTGGAAAGGGGGGGTTTATATCTTGAAGTAGTTCTACATGCGGTCTAGTGCCCTCAAGACATGTATCATTATACTTAATAATACCCCTGTAGGTGTACACCTTATGTCTCACACAGTGGTTACCACATTTATCATGGTAAAAATGCAAAGGAATAACATTCTCGTGTGAGCTAATCAGACTACGGGAATTCAATACAAACAACAGGTTTCAGGATTACCTCGCCAACTGGCTAGTACATATAGTCAGAGTCTAAATAAACCATGTTCGTGAAATAAGTGCAGAAAATAAGATTATAAATTATAACCAGTGAATCGATTTTCAAAAAAGTATCTTATCTGATTCAGTGTTCACCCGGGCCCGGGGAAGAAAAGGGTAGGGAACCCGTGAAGTGACCATGCAAAGTGGTGGGTCCCTTCCTTTCCTCCTGTGAATGAGAAGAACAAGATAAAAACCATAATCAATACAGTTTCATACAATAAAACAATATTTACACAATAAACAGTATCATCCAATTATTTACACAATGAAACAGTATCATATAGTGACAGTACTTTTGTAAAACCAATTCTTTAGTATATTATAAGTTACCATGGAGGTGTGAGGCCAATTCATCATCTAGATTGTGGCCCCCCGGGAATTTTGTTTCTAATTCCAGTATCCATTTAGATTCTTTCTGTCTGAGGGCCAATTCTCTATTGCCTCCTCTCTTTCCTAGATTTATCTGTTCGATTACAAAGAATCTAAGTAATGAACTGTTAGATTGATGATACTTTTGAAAATGTCTATCAATAGGGTAGTGCATATCTACATTAGTAATGGCTCTTAGATGTTCCATGATTCTTTTCTTAGCCATAAATGTAGTACTACCTACATACCTTAGTTTACACGGGTATTCTAAAATGTACACTGTAAAATTACTACTACAGGTAAGAAATTGATTGATTTTCCACTTTTGTGTACGCCCTGGGATGTTAAACTCTTTGACAGAATAACTATATTTACACGCTCTACAATGCCCACAGGGAAAGAAACCTTTGAGATCATGAAAATTACTTTTCTTTGTCTCTGTAATGTCACCTTTCACGAGGATATCTCTTAGACTTTTCCCTTTTCTATAGGTGATTAATGGTCTTTCACCTACCTCTCGACCTACAATTGTATCTGTCTGAAGAATGTTCCAATTATCTACCAAGATTTTCTGTACTCTCTTGGATTGACTATTGTAGGTAGTGATGACTCTTGTTTCTGATTCTATTTTATCAGTATTCTTTGTCTGTTCAAGTGATCTTTGTCTACTGCCGTTACTTATTTTTTCTAGTGCTTTGTTTAGAACCCATTTTGGGTACCCTCTTAGTTTAAACCTCTCAAGCATAATCTCTTGTTCCTTCAAATACTTTTCATTCGTGCTACAATTTCTTTTTGCACTCAATAGCTCCCCATATGGAATACTCCATTTAAGGGCCTCTGGGTGGCCACTGAGGGCATGAAGAAGGCTGTTGCCAGCCGTTTCTTTTCTATACAGACTAGTGATCAGATTCCCTTCTATGACTTCGAGCTTGGTGTCCAAAAATTCAACACTGCTTTTGCTAATGTTGTGTGTTAGACTGATGTTATACTGGTTGTTATTAAGTTTGTCGATGAAAGTTATGGCTTCAATTTCAGTGCCTTTCCATACTATCAACAAATCATCGAGATATGGCCACCCAGAGGCCCTTAAATGGAGTATTCCATATGGGGAGCTATTGAGGGCAAAAAGAAATTGTAGCACGAATGAAAAGTATTTGAAGGAACAAGAGATTATGCTTGAGAGGTTTAAACTAAGAGGGTACCCAAAATGGGTCCTAAACAAAGCACTAGAAAAAATAAGTAACGTCAGTAGACAAAGATCACTTGAACAGACAAAGAATACTGATAAAATAGAATCAGAAAAAGAGTCATCACTACCTACAATAGTCAATCCAAGAGAGTACAGAAAATCTTGGTAGATAATTGGAACATTCTTCAGACAGATACAATTGTAGGTCGAGAGGTAGGTGAAAGACCATTAATCACCTATAGAAAAGGGAAAATCTAAGAGATATCCTCGTGAAAGGTGACATTACAGAAACAAAGAAAGTAATTTTCATGATCTCAAAGGTTTCTTTCCCTGTGGGCATTGTAGAGCGTGTAAATATAGTTATTCTGTCAAAGAGTTTAACATCCCAGGGCGTACACAAAAGTGGAAAATCAATCAATTTCTTACCTGTAGTAGTAATTTTACAGTGTACATTTTAGAATGCCTGTGTAAACTAAGGTATGTAGGTAGTACTACATTTATGGCTAAGAAAAGAATCATGGAACATCTGAGAGCCATTACTAATGTAGATATGCACTACCCTATTGCTAGACATTTTCAAAAGTATCATCAATCTAACAATTCATTACTTAGATTCTTTGTAATCGAACAGATAAATCTAGGAAAGAGAGGAGGCAATAGAGAATTGGCCCTCAGACAGAAAGAATCTAAATGGATACTGGAATTAGAAACAAAATTCAGGGCTAATCTAGATGATGAATTGGCCTCACACCTCCATGGTAACTGATAATATACTAAAGAGTTGGTTTTACAAAAGTACTGTCACTATATGATACTGTTTCATTGTGTAAATAATTGGATGATACTGTTTATTGTGTAAATATTGTTTTATTGTATGAAACTGTATTGATTATGGTTTTTATCTTGTTCTTCTCATTCATAGGAGGAAAGGAAGGGACCCACCACTTTGCATGGTCACTTCACGGGTTCCCTACCCTTTTCTTCCCGGGCCCGGGTGAACACTGAATCAGATAAGAGACTTTTTGAAAATCGATTCACTGGTTATAATTTATAATCTTATTTTCTGCACTTATTTCACGAACATGGTTTATTTAGACTCTGACTATATGTACTAGCCAGTTGGCGAGGTAATCTTGAAACCTGTTGTTTGTATTGAATTCCCGTAGTCTGATTAGCTCACACAAGAATGTTATTCCTTTGCATTTTTACCATGATAAATGTGGTAACCACTGTGTGAGACATAAGGTGTACACCTACAGAGGTATTATTAAGTATAATGATACATGTCTTGAGGGCACTAGACCGCATGTAGAACTACTTCAAGATATAAACCCCCCTTTCCAATGATGAGCTATCAGGCTGTCGTACGGTAAAAATATGGTAAGCCGCAGTCATAATGGCAGAAATTGTTATTATAAGATCAAGTACATGGGGTACACGCCACTAGTGCGATTGGAACATTGGATACATTCATGAAATATAGATAACCTGTCATGAAACCTTTATTAATTGGTATAATAAGTATTACACTTTATCATGTATGGTTAATAGAAGAGACTCGAGTAGAAGTATAACTCGTAGTCTGTTTCCCATGTTCATGTTTATTCAGCACGCTCGTATCGCCTCGTTTAAAAATGAGGGTGACTCGGAATCGAGTTTATAAATGAATGTAATTTGTGTATTTATACAATTGATGTCACCTTCATGTGGTGCTGAATGTAGAGCAATAAGTGCCATTATATGTATTTATACTATTTATTTTCACGTTACAAAATGGCCGACAGTTTACAACGCAGGTAGAGTGTAACTTGTAGTCCTTTGTCTATTACCATTGTTGTTTTACATTTATGCACGCTCATGTTGCCGCAACTCGTGTGATCAAGACAGTAATTGTCGAAACGCGTAACGAGCAATAAAGAGCTTCCTGCTTGGCATCCAAGACTTTGAGAGTGCGTTTACTTGGATTAATTTTGGATAATAATGCCGGTTTTGGGCTTACCGGCAGCACGCACCACCTAACAATGGGCTCGTTCCCGGAATGACCCTTCTTCGTGGATCTAAATATATATATATATATATATATATATATATATATATATATATATATATATAAAGGTAACTCGTATTTTGCCCCAATTGACGAAAAACAAGATGCGGCACACCAGAAGAAGCACAAAGATTTATTGTGCACCAGCAAAAGACGACGCGTTTCGGCGTTAAGCCTTTGTCAAGCAATTTCCTGTACTTCGATCGCCTATAGAAATACACTGAACAGTTGAGCAACATAGAAGAAATACTTCTTTCTTACATACCACGCTCCATAATTCAACATGTTACATGCACAACAATCACAATTATAATTTTAACTTAACATAATATGTTTATAAGCTTCCAAAATTACAATTTTGTGATTAAGATCTCAGTTGTAATTGATAAAGTTTTCTGATCAGCGATAATCGACTCATTTTATCGTGCCATTCAGTCTAAACAATGATCAGAAAATAAATAGTTATTGCGGTTTGTGTGCAAAACAATGACATTGCGCCGGCAGAATTTAACTCATTTCATCTATTCACCTATGTAATGATCAATAAAGTTTTGTTCAAAGTTAAGGATAAGAAATTATGGTTAACGTATTCAATCCACCATATTTACGAGATGTCTTACATGGAATAACACATGGATCAGTACACTATATCAATCACAGTGACCTATTTGTAGTTCATCTTAGTATTTGCACGTTATATTGTGACAAAAAACTAATAGATAAAGATTACAATTGTGAAACCCCGCAATGTGATGTCCCTCACATGATGTTCTCTGCTATGGTGGATTCCTATAATATCCACAACATTCAGGACAAGTGCCCAAATACCCTCTACCTTGACCTCTATTTCATTCATATGATTTGGATACTGTGATATAGCGTACTTTGTGTAATCTATAGTATACGAGACAGGAATTTTAACTTATATAAAGTGCAAACTAACCAACAGGGAACTGTGTGAAGTGAGTGTTCCTTGGACAAAAGTGACCAATATCGGGGACCTTAAGTATGGGATATGATGATAGGGTACCTTCAAATTCATCATAGGGTACCCAAATAATACAGCCCCCATTATGACTAAGCTGCTATGGGCCTGCCAACATCGGCATTCAAATTCAACTGACAATACCCCTCTTCTAAGGTCCACATTAAAATTGTGAAGTGACACTAACTACAAAACATACAAATAGAATTGTTAAAAATAGCGAAAAAGCAGTCAATTCATAAATAGGTGTGGTTCACCGGCCTATGTGAGTGGCAAGTTCCTCCCCTCCATTCAAACCTTTCGGTATTTTACAATCCAATTCGATAATATACTTAGACTCAAGCACCCTCAGATTTTTCTCTCTATCTCCGCCCCGTATATGTACTGGAATTCTATCTATTCCATAGAATAGCAAATGGCGGTTGTTGCTTTTGTGTTTATCGGCAAAATGCCGGGCCACTGGGTAATTGAAGTCACAATTCTTTACAGCTCGTAGGTGCTGCAATATACGTGTTTTTAGTGGGAGTTTTGTGCTGCCCACGTACCAGAGACCACACGGGCACTCCAGCACGTAGACAGCAAAATCACTGTTGCAATTGATTATTTGTGAGATTTTCTTCATTCTACCGAGCCCTGTTGCATATTCTTTACAATTTTTACCATTGTGACAAGCCTTACATGTACCACACGTTGTGAAGCCATCAAGTGCCTTTAACCAATGTGTAGGTGTATTATCAAGGGGGTAACTGTGTACTAGGCGGTCCCTCAGCGACCTTGCTCTTTTATATGTAGTTTGTGGGCCACTGCCCACACTGTTACCTATTATGGGATCTGCCACTAGTAAATTCCAATGTGCTCTCATGACTTTTTTAAGGGCCCATGCGCCTCTACTGAAGGTGGTGATCATCCTAGGTGCCATATTATCTCTCTGTGCCACTTTCTTAGTTTTGCTGATGGATGGATTAAATAATAGCTCGCTTTGTGTGATGTTCCTCACCTTGTCATTGGCTTTCTGTAAGACATTCTCCTTGTAACCCCTATCTCTAAAGTGTGTCATGATGGTATTCTGTTCAGTCTGAAAATCCTCATTGGTGCTGCAATTGTGGCGGGCCCGCAACACCACCCCATATGGAATACTTTGCACCAAGGGGATGGGATGATGGCTCGCCGCATGCAGTACGGTGTTGCCCGCTGTTTCTTTACGAAACAGGCGTGTTGTGATTTTATTCTGTTTAATCTCGACTGCTATGTCCAAAAACTCACAGTAATTGGTGCTGATTTCATGGGTAAATCTTAGATTTAAATTGTTTACTCCCAATTCCTGAATAAACTCATTTGCCATAGATTCTGATCCATCCCAAATCAGGAACAGGTCATCGATATATCTGATCCATACAAATATGTGATCAGTATATCGCTCGAACTTATCAGTCCAGACGACCTGTTCCTCCCACCAGCCCAGGAACAAGTTCGCTAGGCTGGGGGCGAAACAGGTACCCATGGCAGTACCAGATCGTTGTCGGTATACAGATTTCTCAAATATAAAAATGTTCTGCTGTAAGCAAAACAACATCATTGTCTCTAACATCTTATTGTGTTGCCAAAGGCTAATGTGTCTGCTTTTGAGGAAATACATGCAAGCAAATACCCCCATAGTCTGTTTAATACAGGTGTACAAAGAGCAGACATCTAATGCTATCATATGATAGCCTTCTTCCCATTGTACATCATGTATTCTCCGTAAAAATCAGAACTGTCCTTGCAGTATGATCTTAAGCTCAATACATATTTGGAAAGGAAAATTTCCAGAAAAATCGATGTATTTTCCAATAAGCCTCCATTGGAAGAGACTATTGGGCGCCCTGGTGGATTAGTGGCGTCCTTGTGTATTTTCGGCAGAAAATATACCCAAGGGATCCTCGGATTATCTGTTCTTAAAAATCTATATTCCTCATTGTCCAGCAGACCTTGATGGTACCAATTGGCTAAATGATCATGAAATTCCTTGATCGTTCTTTTGTATGTCTCCCAATTGATCAATTCGTTGCAGACCTCATCCGATAATTGCTTCATTGCCTCCGCTCTGTACTTTGTAATGTCCATAATGAAAACATTGCCCCCCTTATCGGAGGGCTTGATAATGATGTTTGGGTCCTTTTCCAATCCATTGATTGCTTGTCTTTGCTTTAGCAACCCTGCCGATGCCCATACCCGTATTGAAGCAGTGACTGGGAACAGGCGTAATTGTCGCGGTCACGATTGGACCGTGTGCGTCAGAAGAAAGTAATATAAATATGTCAGAATGGGAAAGTGAAAGAAAAGCAGTCGCAATATCATTATTCAACGAGGACCATGACCCTATTAATAGTGGATCATCGACCACTGTTGGTACAAGTGGAGTCGGTTCAACAGTCAAACAGAAGTTATATTTGCTGGAAAAATTAAGTAAACGTGAAATCAACAAATGGTGGGAAGTTGCTTCACTAACAAACTACGTGGAGGTTGGCCGAGTGCCTCGAGGTCTTAGAATATCCATCGTACCCACGTATGAAAATCCTAATCAAGATCTCCTCACAGAATGGGCAGAATTCATGGCTAAAACCTGTAAGGGCATGCTTGAAATGCTAATAAAGTATGCACAAATTGATTTGGAGTCTACCAGGAAAGAATTGGGTGCCTTAAGAGCTGAACTTGAGAAAATCAAAACAGATAAATTAGTAGTGGATTTTTTGAAAACATTGCCTAACAAATTAAAAGAATATGAGGATGCAATAAAAATCAAAAAGCAGCGCAAATTTCTCAGAGATAAGAGAGGCTATACTGAAGGACGAATTCTTACATATGCCAAACGTTTTCATTGGGCCCAGAGAAATTTCAAAGCCTCCTACAATACCCGTCAAGGTGAAACCCTATCAACCGGATCCAGCTCAGATTTGAGCACAGACTCAGAGGACCGCAACACAGTGGGCCCTTTAGGGGTACGTCCTTTGACATTTCTGCACAAATTTCAAATTTTGAAGCAGAAGAAAGAACAGAATCAATTGGACAAGCCGCAAACAAGAGGAAGGGGCAGAGGCAAGGGTCAAAAAAGAGGAAGAGGACAAGGGACAAAAAAGACGCAGAATGAATGGCAATAGGAGAGGAAGGACAAAAATACTATATCGAACAGGGAAGATCTCATGTCAAACAGATCGGTGATAAATTTATCATCTAGAACATTGACTGCAGACGAGAAATCCGTACTACAGTTAGGTTTGTCCTTTTGTCCCACCAATGACTTTAATTACACGGATACACGAATTGATCTGTTTCTCTTTATTCGCAAGCTAAAATTAATGAAATTGTTTGAAATGAAAATTGGATCAAACAGAACCACAAGGGACCCTAATGACATCAGGGATGATGTAAATCTACAGATCCAGGATATTGACCTGCTAAGAGACATGTACGATCTAGAAGGAAACAATCAGCCAAGTCAAGGAGAAGACATATCTCAAATGCTGGGAGCATGTGGAGTAGTCACCAATCAGACCAGTCATAGTGGATTGAAAAGGAAATCCAAATTCAATCCAAATGTTCCATATGACAACATAGAAGCATATAGTACAGCAATAATAATTGAGCTAAAAAAGATGCAGGGAAATAGTATCAAATCCAAAAGAGACAATCTATCCAAACAACAAAGACAAGCAATCAATGGATTGGAAAAGGACCCAAACATCATTATCAAGCCCTCCGATAAGGGGGCAATGTTGTCATTATGGACATTACGAAGTACAGAGCGGAGGCAATGAAGCAATTATCGGATGAGGTCTGCTACGAATTGATCAATTGGGGAGACATACAAAAGAACGATCAAGGAATTTCATGATCATTTAGCCAATTGGTACCATCAAGGTCTGCTGGACAATGAGGACTATAGATTTTTAAGAACAGATAATCCGAGGATCCCTTGTGTATATTTTCTGCCGAAAATACACAAGGACGCCACTAATCCACCAGGGCGCCCAATAGTCTCTTCCAATGGAGGCTTATTGGAAAATACATCGATTTTTCTGGACATTTTCCTTTCCAAATATGTATTGAGCTTAAGATCATACTGCAAGGACAGTTCTGATTTTTTACGGAGAATACATGATGTACAATGGGAAGAAGGCTATCATATGATAGCATTAGATGTCTGCTCTTTGTACACCTGTATTGAACAGACTATGGGGGTTTTTGCTTGCATGTATTTCCTCAAAAGCAGACACATTAGCCTTTGGCAACACAATAAGATGTTAGAGACAATGATGTTGTTTTGCTTACAGCAGAACATTTTTATATTTGAGAAATCTGTATACCGACAACGATCTGGTACTGCCATGGGTACCTGTTTCGCCCCCAGCCTAGCGAACTTGTTCCTGGGCTGGTGGGAGGAACAGGTCGTCTGGACTGATAAGTTCGAGCGATATACTGATCACATACTTGTATGGATCAGATATATCGACAACCTGTTCCTGATTTGGGATGGATCAGAATCTATGGCAAAGGAGTTTATTCAGGAATTGGGAGTAAACAATTTAAATCTAAGATTTACCCATGAAATCAGCACCAATTACTGTGAGTTTTTGGACATAGCAGTCGAGATTAAACAGAATAAAATCACGACACGCCTGTTTCGTAAAGAAACAGCGGGCAACACCGTACTGCATGCGGCGAGCCATCAACCCATCCCCTTGGTGCAAAGTATTCCATATGGGGAGGTGTTGCGGGCCCGCCGCAATTGCAGCACCAATGAGGATTTTCAGACTGAACAGAATACCATCATGACACGCTTTAGAGATAGGGGTTATAAGGAGAATGTCTTACAGAAAGCCAATGACAAGGTGAGGAACATCACACAAAGCGAGCTATTATTTAATCCATCCATCAGCAAAACTAAGAAAGTGGCACAGAGAGATAATATGGCACCTAGGATGATCACCACCTTCAGTAGAGGCGCATGGGCCCCTTAAAAAAGTCATGAGAGCACATTGGAATTTACTAGTGGCAGATCCCATAATAGGTAACAGTGTGGGCAGTGGCCCACAAACTACATATAAAAGAGCAAGGTCGCTGAGGGACCGCCTAGTACACAGTTACCCCCTTGATAATTCACCTACACATTGGTTAAAGGCACTTGATGGCTTCACAACATGTGGTACATGTAAGGCTTGTCACAATGGTAAAAATTGTAAAGAATATGCAACAGGGCTCGGTAGAATGAAGAAAATCTCACAAATAATCAATTGCAACAGTGATTTTGCTGTCTACGTGCTGGAGTGCCCGTGTGGTCTCCGGTACGTGGGCAGCACAAAACTCCCACTAAAAACACGTATATTGCAGCACCTACAAGCTGTAAAGAATTGTGACTTCAATTACCCAGTGGCCCGGCATTTTGCCGATAAACAAAAAAGCAACAACCGCCATTTGCTATTCTATGGAATAGATAGAATTCCAGTACATATACGGGGCGGAGATAGAGAGAAAAATCTGAGGGTGCTTGAGTCTAAGTATATTATCGAATTGGATTGTAAAATACCGAAAGGTTTGATTGGAGGAGGAACTTGCCACTCACATAGGCCGGTGAACCACACCTATTTATGAATTGACTGCTTTTTCGCTATTTTTAACAATTCTATTTGTATGTTTTGTAGTTAGTGTCACTTCACAATTTTAATGTGGACCTTAGAAGAGGGGTATTGTCAGTTGAATTTGAATGCCGATGTTAGCAGGCCCATAGCAGCTTAGTCATAATGGGGGCTGTATTATTTGGGTACCCTATGATGAATTTGAAGGTACCCTATCATCATATCCCATACTTAAGGTCCCCGATATTGGTCACTTTTGTCCAAGGAACACTCACTTCACACAGTTCCCTGTTGGTTAGTTTGCACTTTATATAAGTTAGAAATTCCTGTCTCGTATACTATAGATTACACAAAGTACGCTATATCACAGTATCCAAATCATATGAATGAAATAGAGGTCAAGGTAGAGGGTATTTGGGCACTTGTCCTGAATGTTGTGGATATTATAGGAATCCACCATAGCAGAGAACATCATGTGAGGGACATCACATTGCGGGGTTTCACAATTGTAATCTTTATCTATTAGTTTTTGTCACAATATAACGTGCAAATACTAAGATGAACTACAAATAGGTCACTGTGATTGATATAGTGTACTGATCCATGTGTTATTCCATGTAAGACATCTCGTAAATATGGTGGATTGAATACGTTAACCATAATTTCTTATCCTTAACCTTGAACAAAACTTAATTGATCATTACATAGGTGAATAGATGAAATGAGTTAAATTCTGCCGGCGCAATGTCATTGTTTTGCACACAAACCGCAATAACTATTTATTTTCTGATCATTGTTTAGACTGAATGGCACGATAAAATGAGTCGATTATCGCTGATCAGAAAACTTTATCAATTACAACTGAGATCTTAATCACAAAATTGTAATTTTGGAAGCTTATAAACATATTATGTTTAGTTAAAATTATAATTGTGATTGTTGTGCATGTAACATGTTGAATTATGGAGCGCGGTATGTAAGAAAGAAGTATTTCTTCTATGTTGCTCAACTGTTCAGTGTATTTCTATAGGCGATCGAAGTACAGGAAATTGCTTGACAAAGGCTCAACGCCGAAACGCTGTCGTCTTTTGCTGGTGCACAATAAATCTTTGTGCTTCTTCTGGTGTGCCGCATCTTGTTTTTCGTCAATTGGGACAAAATACGAGTTACCTTTTATAATTTGAACGGCTGCTGTCGCCGTTTGCAGGCACCAACGCCGGAGGCTGGGAACCACGAAGTGCAGCATCTGTGAACAATTTCCGAATATGCAGTGGATCCTGCCGTTCCCATAGTGGATTGAAGACGAGGAGGAATATCAGGGTAAGCGGGTGCCGTGGCCAACAGGGGTAGATGTGGAGGTGGGGGGTCTATGTCGGAGGACTGTGATCGCTTGCCCCTGTCATTTCCCCTGCTCGCTTTAGCAACCCTGCCGATGCCCATACCCGTATTGAAGAAGTGACTGGGAACAGGCGTAATTGTCGCGGTCACGATTGGACCGTGTGCGTCAGAAGAACGTAATATAAATATGTCAGAATGGGAAAGTGAAAGAAAAGCAGTCGCAATATCATTATTCAACGAGGACCAAGACCCTATTAATAGTGGATCATCGACCACTGTTGGTACAAGTGGAGTCGATTCAACAGTCAAACAGAAGTTATATTTGCTGGAAAAATTAAGTAAACGTGAAATCAACAAATGGTGGGAAGTTGCTTCACTAACAAACTACGTGGAGGTTGGCCGAGTGCCTCGAGGTCTTAGAATATCCATCGTACCCACGTATGAAAATCCTAATCAAGATCTCCTCACAGAATGGGCAGAATTCATGGCTAAAACCTGTAAGGGCATGCTTGAAATGCTAATAAAGTATGCACACATTGATTTGGAGTCTACCAGGAAAGAATTGGGTGCCTTAATAGCTGAACTTGAGAAAATCAAAACAGATAAATTAGTAGTGGATTTTTTGAAAACATTGCCTAACAAATTAAAAGAATATGAGGATGCAATAAAAATCAAAAAGCAGCGCAAATTTCTCAGAGATAAGAGAGACTATACTGAAGGACGAATTCTTACATATGCCAAACGTTTTGATTGGGCCCAGAGAAATTTCAAAGCCTCCTACAATACCCGTCAAGGTGAAACCCTATCAACCGGATCCAGCTCAGATTTGAGCACAGACTCAGAGGACCGCAACACAGTGGGCCCTTTAGGGGTACGTCCTTTGACATTTCTGCACGAATTTCAAATTTTGAAGCAGAAGAAAGAACAGAATCAATTGGACAAGCCGCAAACAAGAGGAAGGGGCAGAGGCAAGGGTCAAAAAGGAGGAAGAGGACAAGGGACAAAAAAAGACGCAGAATGAATGGCAATAGGAGAGGAAGGACAAAAAATACTATATCGAACAGGGAAGATCTCATGTCAAACAGATCGGTGATAAATTTATCATCTAGAACATTGACTGCAGACGAGAAATCCGTACTACAGTTAGGTTTGTCCTTTTGTCCCACCAATGACTTTAATTACACGGATACACGAATTGATCTGTTTCTCTTTATTCGCAAGCTAAAATTAATGAAATTGTTTGAAATGAAAATTGGATCAAACAGAACCACAAGGGACCCTAATGACACCAGGGATGATGTAAATCTACAGATCCAGGATATTGACCTGCTAAGAGACATGTACGATCTAGAAGGAAACAATCAGCCAAGTCAAGGAGAAGACATATCTCAAATGCTGGGAGCATGTGGAGTAGTCACCAATCAGACCAGTCATAGTGGATTGAAAAGGAAATCCAAATTCAATCCAAATGTTCCATATGACAACATAGAAGCATATAGTACAGCAATAATAATTGAGCTAAAAAAGATGCGGGGAAATAGTATCAAATCCAAAAGAGACAATCTATCCAAACAACAAAGACAAGCAATCAATGGATTGGAAAAGGACCCAAACATCATTATCAAGCCCTCCGATAAGGGGGGCAATGTTGTCATTATGGACATTACGAAGTACAGAGCGGAGGCAATGAAGCAATTATCGGATGAGGTCTGCTACGAATTGATCAATTGGGAGACATACAAAAGAACGATCAAGGAATTTCATGATCATTTAGCCAATTGGTACCATCAAGGTCTGCTGGACAATGAGGAATATAGATTTTTAAGAACAGATAATCCGAGGATCCCTTGTGTATATTTTCTGCCGAAAATACACAAGGACGCCACTAATCCACCAGGGCGCCCAATAGTCTCTTCCAATGGAGGCTTATTGGAAAATACATCGATTTTTCTGGACATTTTCCTTTCCAAATATGTATTGAGCTTAAGATCATACTGCAAGGACAGTTCAGATTTTTACGGAGAATACATGATGTACAATTGGAAGAAGGCTATCATATGATAGCATTAGATGTCTGCTCTTTGTACACCTGTATTGAACAGACTATGGGGGTATTTGCTTGCATGTATTTCCTCAAAAGCAGACACATTAGCCTTTGGCAACACAATAAGATGTTAGAGACAATGATGTTGTTTTGCTTACAGCAGAACATTTTTATATTTGAGAAATCTGTGTACCGACAACGATCTTGTACTGCCATGGGTACCTGTTTCGCCCCCAGCCTAGCGAACTTGTTCCTGGGCTGGTGGGAGGAACAGGTCGTCTGGACTGATAAGTTCGAGCGATATACTGATCACATACTTGTAAGGATCAGATATATCGACGACCTGTTCCTGATTTGGGATGGATCAGAATCTATGGCAAAGGAGTTTATTCAGGAATTGGGAGTAAACAATTTAAATCTAAGATTTACCCATGAAATCAGCACCAATTACTGTGAGTTTTTGGACATAGCAGTCGAGATTAAACAGAATAAAATCACGACACGCCTGTTTCGTAAAGAAACAGCGGGCAACACGGTACTGCATGTGGCGAGCCATCATCCCATCCCCTTGGTGCAAAGTATTCCATATGGGGAGGTGTTGCGGGCCCGCCGCAATTGCAGCACCAATGAGGATTTTCAGACTGAACAGAATACCATCATGACACGCTTTAGAGATAGGGGTTATAAGGAGAATGTCTTACAGAAAGCCAATGACAAGGTGAGGAACATCACACAAAGCGAGCTATTATTTAATCCATCCATCAGCAAAACTAAGAAAGTGGCACAGAGAGATAATATGGCACCTAGGATGATCACCACCTTCAGTAGAGGCGCATGGGCCCTTAAAAAAGTCATGAGAGCACATTGGAATTTACTAGTGGCAGATCCCATAATAGGTAACAGTGTGGGCAGTGGCCCACAAACTACATATAAAAGAGCAAGGTCGCTGAGGGACCGCCTAGTACACAGTTACCCCCTTGATAATACACCTACACATTGGTTAAAGGCACTTGATGGCTTCACAACGTGTGGTACATGTAAGGCTTGTCACAATGGTAAAAATTGTAAAGAATATGCAACAGGGCTCGGTAGAATGAAGAAAATCTCACAAATAATCAATTGCAACAGTGATTTTGCTGTCTACGTGCTGGAGTGCCCGTGTGGTCTCTGGTACGGGGGCAGCACAAAACTCCCACTAAAAACACGTATATTGCAGCACCTACGAGCTGTAAAGAATTGTGACTTCAATTACCCAGTGGCCCGGCATTTTGCCGATAAACACAAAAGCAACAACCGCCATTTGCTATTCTATGGAATAGATAGAATTCCAGTACATATACGGGGCGGAGATAGAGAGAAAAATCTGAGGGTGCTTGAGTCTAAGTATATTATCGAATTGGATTGTAAAATACCGAAAGGTTTGAATGGAGGGGAGGAACTTGCCACTCACATAGGCCGGTGAACCACACCTATTTATGAATTGACTGCTTTTTCGCTATTTTTAACAATTTTATTTGTATGTTTTGTAGTTAGTGTCACTTCACAATTTTAATGTGGACCTTAGAAGAGGGGTATTGTCAGTTGAATTTGAATGCCGATGTTGGCAGGCCCATAGCAGCTTAGTCATAATGGGGGCTGTATTATTTGGGTACCCTATGATGAATTTGAAGGTACCCTATCATCATATCCCATACTTAAGGTCCCCGATATTGGTCACTTTTGTCCAAGGAACACTCACTTCACACAGTTCCCTGTTGGTTAGTTTGCACTTTATATAAGTTAAAAATTCCTGTCTCGTATACTATAGATTACACAAAGTACGCTATATCACAGTATCCAAATCATATGAATGAAATAGAGGTCAAGGTAGAGGGTATTTGGGCACTTGTCCTGAATGTTGTGGATATTATAGGAATCCACCATAGCAGAGAACATCATGTGAGGGACATCACATTGCGGGGTTTCACAATTGTAATCTTTATCTATTAGTTTTTTGTCACAATATAACGTGCAAATACTAAGATGAACTACAAATAGGTCACTGTGATTGATATAGTGTACTGATCCATGTGTTATTCCATGTAAGACATCTCGTAAATATGGTGGATTGAATACGTTAACCATAATTTCTTATCCTTAACCTTGAACAAAACTTAATTGATCATTACATAGGTGAATAGATGAAATGAGTTAAATTCTGCCGGCGCAATGTCATTGTTTTGCACACAAACCGCAATAACTATTTATTTTCTGATCATTGTTTAGACTGAATGGCACGATAAAATGAGTCGATTATCGCTGATCAGAAAACTTTATCAATTACAACTGAGATCTTAATCACAAAATTGTAATTTTGGAAGCTTATAAACATATTATGTTTAGTTAAAATTATAATTGTGATTGTTGTGCATGTAACATGTTGAATTATGGAGCGCGGTATGTAAGAAAGAAGTATTTCTTCTATGTTGCTCAACTGTTCAGTGTATTTCTATAGGCGATCGAAGTACAGGAAATTGCTTGACAAAGGCTTAACGCCGAAACGCGTCGTCTTTTGCTGGTGCACAATAAATCTTTGTGCTTCTTCTGGTGTGCCGCATCTTGTTTTTCGTCAATTGGGGCAAAATACGAGTTACCTTTTATAATTTGAACGGCTGCTGTCGCCGTTTGCAGGCACTAACGCCGGAGGCTGGGAACCACGAAGTGCAGCATCTGTGATATATATATATATATATATATATATATATATATATATATATATATATATATATATATATATATATCCAAGACCAGAAACCTTCCCTTCACGAAAGGAACAAGCCCACACAGGTTCACAGGGATTTTCCTCTTTAATCCAGCACAGCAAATACGGCATGACCGGTTTCGGCTTCATTGCCTTTCTCAAATGCCTCCATCACTGCTCTATTGATGCTGTCCACTTTAAATATAGAGTGCCCCGCTTCGATTGGTGCAGACACTCTAGGAGGCAGGGAGAATCTCCCGAACTCGGGGCTCCAGGTTCGCACGCTGCAGGCACATTGACGTAAGTACTATCCCCAGTGGGCGGTGCCTGCAGCTTCACCTCACCTGCCTGGATGTTATCGTGGATGGGATGAGGCAACCCTGGACACTTCATTCAGCCGCCATTGATCCACAAAAGTGCCAAAACGCATACTCCTTAAGTAAGTGTGTGCGTTGTTCGTGAAGTCACAAACCAATTAAGATCGGCACAGTCCTTTGATGGCTAGCGGCGGTTCGGCGTTCCCCAAGAACGTTGAGATTACACCAAAGATTGCAACTGCTGCCGCCGAACTGCTTCAGAATGGGGGCTTTAAGTGCGCGTGGCCACACACTAATATCCAAGACCAGAAACCTTCCCTTATATATATATATTCACTGAAAAAAACAAAGGTTACGGGGATGTTATAGTTAGGAAATGGAATAAAAAGACCATAGAAATTCACTGAAAAAAAGAAAGGTTACAGGGATGTTATAGTTAGCAGCTCCCTGTGTCCAAAAGCAATGCCGGCTTCCGCAGGACGCGGGGAGCTGGCAGGGCCTAGGACTTCCTGGTTGAAGTGTTGGCAGCCAATCAAAATTTCAGAAGGGTCTCAGTAGGCTGTTCAGCTCCCAGATATCTATAGTTTTTAAACTTAAATATCTCTGAAACTACTGAATGCATTTACACTTAATCACAAAAAGCAAGATTTCCGAACCAGCATCTAGCTTTCTGCCAAATTTGGTGTAATTTCGTTCAGTGGTTCGGGATGTAGTCGTGTTCAAAAAGTGAAAATTCCCCATAGACATAACATGGGTTAAACGCGTTTTGGGGCGGCGTCTATTTTCCTAGCAGCAGAGTGAATTGAGTAATGACCATACCGAGGGAATTGAACCTCGGAGACCGTCCACTGCCTCCGATCAGGTGCTTGGGAGCATTTCGCCAAGTAGGAGGAGTATAATATGTGTATGTATAAAAAACATCATAAATAAATCTACTAAACATCTCTTGCACTCATTAACTCAAGACAAATGTCCATGAATTTTCACAGCACACATTGACAGAGTCACCCAGACACATACACACACCACTATTTAAAGGTCTGCAGTCTCTCCAATATAGAATAACTTGCATACAATGAAAATGGCCTCTTGCTCACACTCAGTATACAATACGTTGCTCACTAGGTGTGTAACAAAGGCCCCTGCAGTGCAGGTGGCTCCCACCCATTACGGCCCCTTGTTCAGCCAAGGCTTATGAATATCTGTGATATGCTGAAGTCGCGGGTGTCTTACCACATTCTGCTTGGGGGCCCCATCATTTTGTATTATGCCACTACTGCACACATGCCAGCATTTTGAAACAACAATGTGGGAGCTTTTGAAAAAAAATCAAGGGACTACATTTTTCCCATTGACGTACATTTAAGTGAAGGCTAAAATTAAGCCATTCCTCCTGCCTGAATTGGATCTGTTGGCATATATGTTACTGCTGACCGCCACTAATATGAGCACATGCACATTTACTCACACACAAACACACACACTCTGTTGCACACATCGATACACATTGAGAAACACTTGCATGCAGACACTGCTCCAGCAGCCAGGATGAGGCAGCCCAGGCATTGCTTCCTTGGGAATCTGCAGCTATGAGACTTGCATTTACACAGCCCACTGTTTACCCTGGTGTGGAGGCTGCCCATTGCAGAGGCTCAGGATGTCTTCAGACCGACAGAAAAACAGACAGACACACAGAGGGAGCACACATAAGGGTTCAAAGCATTCTTGTTTATCCATCACATCTTTTCATTTTCACAAGGATGAGTGTGCACAACAGGATACACTCATCTAGCAACTGCCAAGGTTTTTTAATAGAGACCCAGCTGACCTGATATCTGACCGTATGTTCCATATAATTCTATGTCAACAGGTACAAGAAGTCGTTATAATTTCTTAATTTTTCTGTAGCACGTCATACCTTATTTAATTCATTTTTGCGCGCTCTAAGTAGATGTTATCTTTATCCAGTTTTATGGTTCTCAATCTAAAGATCTCTGTAAGAATGTTCAAAGATTTGCCCTCAGACTGCGAAAGGCTAGGCTGTTTCCTAAGTAAAGACTATGGGGTACAAAAGTTGTCAGCTCAGATAAGATGCACAGAAACAACTGGCAAACTGTTTGAAAGAAGCCTGACAGGGATACTTGTTGATGGCATTTTTAGGCCTACTTTATTTCCCCCACTTTTTAACTCTCTTTATTGTTTTCAAGGTTTGTATATAGTTTCATACAAATTAGATGTGAACCAGTCATTGAAAGCTCGAGTCAGATGCCTAGCTCAGCTTGAGGTCTTTTTGGCTTTGTGGTTCATCTTTTCCAGGTTTATATTTTAGGGGAAAAATAATAATAATGAATAATGATTTTTATGCTGGATCCAATATGCAAATGCTGAACTAAAACGATTGCAGTTGAAACACAATTAATATGATGTTTAGAACTGTATGTACTAGCATATTTTAGTTAGGCCACATTTATGTTAAAACTCCATCTTGCATAAAATGGATGCTGTTTCCGTCATTCACACCTCCTATCTGGTTCCCTTGTGCACCTTCTTTCCTTGTAAAGCTTTGCAAAGGCGAAGGCAAGCTAATGTAATGGATGTATGCTGTTGTGACTTGAAGAAGCTTTCTTGTGTTCCTATATGTTGCATTTTCCCCTTCCGCTGTAGTTGCATTGCTGGGCCTAGTCTTATTCATTTGTTTGAAGAATTATTATTGAAATGTTTCCTAATAGTTAGAACATCTCTGGATGGCAACAACATGGAAGATGCTGGACGCTTCGTTAAAATGGGATAGTGCTTATGTACCTAGGTAGTGACGTGTATTATTCTGATTTGCCAAGAGAGTTGTTACTTGTGATCATACAATGATGAGTCTCCTCTTTATCTAATTCATTTTTCAAGAGTTGGGTGTAAGAACCCTTGGTATCGGTGTTGTGCCAGAATTTCAAGGATTTACTACTAGGGATGTGCCCAGTTCTTTCCTGATTTTGCTGCTCATTGGGACTTTGATTTCTGATTTTTGACTACTCTGTATAAGTTTGCATTTCTGCATTCATGGCATTTATAATGTACCACATTATTTCTGAGATTTTTGTAATAAAACACTTTAACTTTTCGATGATCTTGAGCTCAATTGTTGAGTGCTCCCAAATTCTTATAATTATTAGCCGACTAAACTGATGTTGGGGAGGGTGCCATTTTGTACAAGATGAACGGTGGGAGAACTGACTGAGGTACATTTTGGGTAATCTAATTTTTGGGGTGTAAAATAATGGGGTAGAGTTTTTGCTCCACAGCTTCTGCCTGCCACACATGCTCCAACCTCATGCAGAAAAGAATTAAAGACATAGCAGTTGTCTTTGATGTAAAAAAAGGCAAGAGAATGAGATACCCCTATCGTGGCTGAGTTTCACAACGTAAAACCAGAAATCCTGGGATTAATCCCGGCTTCCCCCCTTGACAAAATTGTGTGATCTTAGGCAAATATTTTATTTCACAGAGCTTCCTTTTTCTTCATTATCACATATGAGAGCACCTTCTAATACATATGTTCATGATGTGTGCTGAACAAAAAGCTCCCGCATTTGATTTAATGGATTATCATGATGCTCCATGTATAATAAGAATCTAGCCTACACACAGGGTGCACATGACAACTGACTACCCTCTTAGTTTACTAATGGCATTGCCATCATGGTGGGTAGGGGCATTGATGTTTCTAAGCTCATGTTTAAAAATATCACGGTCATTTTTAATAAATGCCTCTCAATACAGTGATATACTCTGATGTACCAAGGTGAAACACTTCAACATATTAAAGAAATCCACTTTTTGGACTTTTGAAGACACTTTATTATATTTGTATTTGAAATTTATTGCATGATTACATGCCAAATATTTCTAGGGCTTAGTTTGTACAGTGGCTCTTAGAGGCAAGCCAGACCACTGGCTTGGCTCTCCCTGTTAAAAAGTACATGTCACAGAGATGGCCCAAAAAGCGAGCAGCATCTGATTTAGCAGAATCATTTTGGAATGTCAGTGTGGAGTTGTCGTACGACAGTGTTGGTCCTTGTTAGACCTGTCAGTCTTAGGGTGGTCCCCCCAAATGTTTTGCCTACTTACCTACAATTTTGGCTGAAATACGTCTTTGTTGGCCATAGGACTCTGTGCACTTTACCACTGCCCCTAGGGCTAAAGTGCTTGTGTTCACACCCCTCAACATGGTTTGATTGGCATATACCTAATTGACATATTTAATTTTCTTACAAATCCCCTGTATAGTGGTATACAATATACCCAGGGACTGTAAATAAACTGCTATCAGTGGGCCTGCAGCACGTATTGTGCCATCCACTTAAGTAGCCCTCTAAAGCATGTCCCATGCATGCCAATGCAGCCTGAATGCAGTGTTCAACTACCATGTCAACTTGGCATTTAAACCCCTTTGGCAAGCCTTAAATTCCCATTATACTACATATACGTTACCTCTAAGGTAGTCCCTAGGTAGCCATGGGGCAGTGTGCTGTGTAATTTAAAGGTCGAACATGTACTTTTAAGTTCTATATGTCTTGGTAGTGAAAAACTCCTAAATGCATTTTTCACTACTGTGAGGCCAACCCTCCCATAGGATAACATTGGGGATTCCATACCACATTTAATAAGCTGCAATTTCTAATTGGGAGCAGGTATATATTTCATATATGGTACCTATGAAATTGTAATGATAAACCCTCCTTAATGGTAAACTCAGAGGTTTCACTACAATTTTGAAAATTACACTTTTAGAAAGTTGTTATAGAAAAAGGGTTGGGCCCTTAATAGCAAACTAGATTGGGCCTCTTCAACCTGTAAAATCAAACAAAGCATCTAGTTGCCTGTTTTTTCACTGACTCTGCATTGAAAGGACCTATAATCTCATTTTTATTAGCCCTTGTGATTTATTTCACATTACTTCAATTTTCACTCAAGGACATTTTGGGACATCTTCTCGCATGTCTTTATGAAGGCAAACTTTTTTGGGAAAAAGGAAAATTCAAATGTTAAACAAACAACATGACAAAAATACGTGAACATATAATGACATAAGATAATTATTTCGTTCAATCAAATTAAAAGTGAGATTAACCATTTATAGACCAGTCAACCATTTAAAAAGTGAAAACATACGGCGGAATAGACAATTCCTATTTTTAACAAAGTCTTTTCTTGCTGGTATAAGCTACTGGGGGGCTGGTAACTTTAATTGTTTGTACTGGTGGAATAGGCGATCTGCCAATATTTCCGATAGCTGGATGGTTTCTTGCGAGTACTCTTGTTATGTTATTTCATTATATGTTCGCATATTTTTGTCATGTTGATTGTTGATTGCCGGTATAAGCTACTGGGGGGCTGCTAACTTTAATTGTTTGTACTAGTGGAATAGGCGATCTGCCAATATTTCCGAAAGCTGGATGGTTTCTTCCAGGTACTCTTGTTATGTTATGTTATGTCATGATATGTTCACATATTTTTGTCATGTTGATTGTTTAACATTTGAATTTTCCAATGTTAGATTCCAATAAGAATGACTATATACGTCCATGAGTCATCATATTCTTATATAAACATGTATTGATCTTCTGATCCTAAGGAACATTAACTTTTAGCCTTGTCCAAGGTGGCGTAGATCCCCTATATTATTAACCCTTCCCTTGGTAATTAGAAATGGGCTCAGTGGTCCAGGCTCCTAGGCTATGGCAATGGTGTCAATTTGTAATTCCGTTTCTGCTTTTTTTATTATTATTGAGGCAACCTTGAATACTCTTGTGTCCATTTAACTTGTGCCTAAACATTTCTGATTAATAAAGTTCCCATTAATCCAATGATTTATTCTTTTTCACTGTCAAAATAAATCACTCACTAGTGACACCTCTTTGTTTGTCCTTATTGGACTGATGTGGCAATTCCTGTTTGCAAGCCACCCTAGTTCACCTGACGGTGTTCTTGAAACAAAGTGCACTACTGGATGAGCCCATAGGCTTCAATATATTTGATACTCTAAACAAATCCAAACATTAATACACATTAAATTTTGATTGGTTTAAAAAATCTTTTCTTTAACACATAAATACATTTTTTTGTACACTAATCAGTTCATTCATTTTCGCACAATGTTACATCGCATTATTTTTGGATTTGAAAACATTCTCAATGTTATTAATACAATGGCAAAGCACGACTTTTGTATAAATCAGGTGATTCTACCCTTCTTCAGGGTCAGTTGTGCACTGAATGGTGCTGCGTGAATCTCAACTCAAAAGCTCTGCATGTCCTCGTGAAATGATAATGCTAAAACCGTGGGAGAGCTCAAAATGCTCAGCTGACCCCTCCACATCTTATGATAAACTCGAGCCGAACAAGTCCACTCTCTGCTGTTGCAAACAGCAATGTACTTCATGTCCCACTATGTTGCCATGATGCGTGTGACTAGTAGATCTAGATTACTCATGAGTGCAGGATGTCTCCTTAGTATAATAAATTCCTGTTCGGAAACCAGAATGTGCAGATTGCAATTCCATTGGTTTGTGAACAGCGATGCAATTTCAATGTGATCTATGAACACATTGTATATTTTGCATTCACACAGAGTTGCAAAATGACCTGCCTACTGCATAATAATTAGTTAGAACACAATTTGCATACCCTGTGAATAGCTATGAATACAGGGATAATGGTCTGCAAGAGTATTCTTGTATTTGCTTTGCTTCAAGATTGTTTGTTTTTCACAATTTTATTATTATGATTTGGAACTCAAAGAGGTCCACATAAAATACAATAAAAAAGTTTAAAAAAACAATACATAGTATAAACAGTACATAGAGCTCTGAAGTTCAAGATATAAACCAATCAGCTTACAACTATGTTCTATACTTGATACAATAAATCTAATTTTGTACTGTGCGAAAAATATTTAAAACCTAAAGTTCCAAATTCCTCAAATTCATGAGCGAGTGCAATTACTATAAAATTTACAAAAGTTCAACCAATTTTAGAAAATATTAAAAAATTGTTTAAAACATTAAAAAATCTTTGCACAAACTATTTCTGATGGTTGTGCAAATAAACATTTCCAGGGCTCCACTACCGTGGTTATATTGTACTTTAAAAACATACGGTCTTAGCAAATGGCGCCGCAATGAATGAAGATGAGGACATACAAAAAGTACATGATCTAAATCTTGAACCCAATTCCCACTCAGATCACAAACTCTCTCCTCCTTTGAAAGTCCTTCCCAGGATCTAGTAATGATTCGTAACGGAAGCAGATTCAACCTTAGTAACAAAATTGTTCTGCGCGCATCATGGGAAAGGTTCTATAGTACATCCGGTTGTGGATTTTTACATATACCAGTCTCCAATATTATTTCATTCCAGGCATGCTGAGCACACAACACAATGTTACTTTTCTGACTTACTTTGTAAATTGATTTTTTAATCAAGTTTTTTAAGGTGAGCTTCGGAAGGGTAACCCTCCCATTCTGGCCAATTTTAAACATATCCAGAGCTTTCATATAATTTCAAAAGAGGGCCCTTCTTCCCTTCCAACAATAAAATATTTCATGTTTCAATGCAGCTCAGATGGACCCGGGTTTGCCATTCAGTAGATTATTCCCCCACCTTAGAACAGCCGCCCTAGCAAACACATTCATGGACAGGAGCCCAAATTAAAGCCGAAGAAATAATGGAACAGCCAAAGAATTCAGATTTCAAATTTGGCGCCAGATTCGCCCCTTGACTTTCTCAAAAAAAGACCATTGCCCTCTTCCATTACCTCACATGGATAGCTCAATGAAGGCAGAATCTTAATCTTATAGACCGCCAATACATGGGCAAAATGCCTTTGCCCACAACATTTGTATAGTCTGCCTATAGCAGAAGCTTGATATAGCCTTACTTCTACACTGACTAATGTGATCCTTATTTCAGCAGTTACTGGAGAAAATTCTACCTAGGTGCGGATACAGCTTTACCACTTCCAAGTTGTCATTCCCCAGGAACCAATGCAAACCCTTCCTAACTCTGCACCCCCTGGACCTAAAAACCATGACTTTACTCTAAAGGATATTTTTTTTTTTTAAATGCATAATTTCCCAACTCAGAGAGACACCTCTGTAGCCCTATCAGAGTTAAATCTAGCATAACAACATTGTCAGCATAGAGTAGACAGCCAGTACTCATTGTTCCTAATTTAGGCAGATCCCCCTTACACTGTCCAACTCTGCAAGGTAGTTCATGTATGTAGGTAAGCACCCCTGCTTTAAACCATTGTGCATCTCTACTTTGCTTGAGAGACCATGATTCCCTCCTGTCAGAACCTGGGACCAAGTTGAGGAGTGCAAAGCAACTATCAACCTGAGCAAATATGCGGGGGCCCCCAATGCCACGAATTTCCTCCACAACGTCCTAGAGTCAACTCTATCGAATGCTGTGGAGAAATAAATAAAGGCAGAATATAAGGCTATGCCCTTGCCCACAGGATACCTATCTATCAGTGTTTGGAGAGCCATAATATTATCTAAAGTTTGGCAGTTCTTATGAAAACCAACTCGCTCTGCGGGAACAATATTATTACTGAAAGCCCAATCCTGGAGGTCAAGGAGAATACTCTTGGCAAACAATTTGCCAATCTCATCCAACACTGCATTCTGCCTAAAACTAGAAGGAGACGTTTTCGGACCCTTTATATATAGAGTTGCAACTACACTACCTTTCCAGGACGACGGAATAACCCCATACTGATAACAATATTGGAATACCGGATACAGCAGCGAGGCCAATGCAGAGAACTCTTGATTGATAACAGATATCGGGAGTTCATCTGGGCCCCTTGCCCCAGAGAATCTTGCACCTTTAATAAAACCCTCTATCTCCTCACAGGAGGTGGGCCATAATTGTCCAAAGGAGGAGGCTTATTATTTGACTCCAACAACTTCCTGCAACTGGAATTGATGGCATATAACTGCAAGATGTAATGGGACCATTCTGCATCGGAAATTGGTATGGTCCCAGCCTAACTTCTAGTGTCATGGTATTCTGCTATCATTGACGAGTATTTACGCTAGTCACCAGAAAAAGCCGCTTCTCTCAACTTGATTCATTTCTGGTCCTCCTCCCTCCTCCATTCAAACACCTTCAGTCTATTTCTCACCCGCTTCAATTGATTGATTTCCCTTTGCCTCAATAGCGACGACTGCTGAAATTGTTTTCTTACTAGTGAGTTTATATCACGGTTTACCTTCTTTACCTCCCAAGAGATAGCTATAGAGGATTTAACACTAGCAGTACTTGTATTCCTCCTACATGATCGAAACAGGGACAGGTGCTCTTCAAACCAAGCAATAGGGTTCTCTGAAAAATACCGAAAGGCGCTGAAGTCGCTATTTTAACATAAGCAGCCAGGTTCATCACAATATTTTCTGACCAAAAAGTGTGCCCATTGGTTTTACTGTAGACAATGGTGTCATTTCTTGAATTCCAGCTCTCAAATGCCTTAAGCTCTAGATCGAAAAGCACTGAAAGAATACTATGATCAATTAGATCTGTTCTTATTACCTCAAAATGGGAGCAAGCACCAAACAGTTGGTAAGATACCACCATATAATCAATTAATGATTGACCCTGAGAGGAATGAAAGACAAAATAGGCTGACGAGTCCTCCTAAAACCTACCATTTAAAGCAATGAGGTAATTTGATCTCAGGCAGGCCAGAAGGCAAAAGCCCAGCCTGTCTGATCTATTATTACCAGGCAAAACAGCCTCGGGAATATTCAACACCTCTTCCAACTCTGTATTACCAAAAATCAAAGAGGAACAGTTCGAGATTTTAGCATTAAAATCTCCCACAATAATTATCAATTTGTATTCTTCCGAAACATTGTGTACAAATGAGAACATGGAGTCAACTAAAGTATCACACGACCTCTCGGGAGGGGATATACACATTTACCAAAAGAAATGATGTATAGGGTCTGATCCAGCGCTATCAATAAAATTTCTTCTCCTTTAGATATTGATGTCCAGGTTGGAAAAACATACCTCTTCACAACTATACCAATATGACGGTGGGGCCCATAACACCGTTATAAACAATCACTCTCACATATGTTCCCTGGAACACATCCACCTTTACCTTAGGAGAAAAAGTTAATGATTTGCTGGAAGGAGACGGGATACCTTTTTAAATCAACATAATAATTCTCAAATTTCTCAGGTATTCCGCTCATTGGTTGATGGACCAACTAGTAGGAATCAGTTGATGGTGATTAAGACCAGCTCAATCACTATAAACTCTTATTAAACATTTTACAATTATTATTGAGCTAAAGAACCACAGACTCGTAAATTTAATTATAATATAGTTTATCTAATTTTATAAGCATTTATAAATTCAGTTTTATTAATCGGATCAATACATTTATTATCATTATAAGAATACATTGAAATTGCAATGCATACCCTTTAGATGGAAAAATAAAGTCCGTCACAGCAATTAAATTCAGATCTCAGCATAGAATTCCCAAAAACTGACTGTCTGTCCTACAAAACAGGCCTCCTCGACGGACCACCTATATAGGTTTTCCGCCAGTCTCTCTCGTTCCTTCTCAATCAGAATTATGAGCAAAAGATTAATCGTATTAAAATATAAAGGCCTATAGAAAAATAGCAGCTGCCTCTCCAGCGTCAGCGTCCAGTGCTCAATAAAAAATATGTAAAAACAGCGCTCCTCCTACTTAAGAGTAGGTCCTCTTATACCCTAATACTAGCTTACTAAACAGAAAAGTTACATTTTTGGGGGCAAGATTCACTCTAATTGGTCCATTTGGGGGGTGGCACACATCTCATTATTTTCTCCTTGTTCTAACCAGTTCTTAAGAATGTACATAACTTGATCCTTTCTCACGTTCAGGACATTACCAATCCAATCGACAGTCTCTATTTGTATCTTCTTTCTGATACTTTATTTTGAACAGTTCATTGTCCATTCGCATATACACTGCAACTTCTCACGCTCTTTCGCTAAGTCCCCCTTTGGCACACGCTCGGGTGATAAGGTCATCACAGCCTTGATCCCGCTTCCATCCCAGGCTTTGGAAATAGCCACGTGATGCTTTCATTTATAGCTTTTTTCTTTCGCTCGGAAGCCATCTTGCGCACGCGCACTTTAGCTTTTTCGCCTCAGCAGCCATTTCTACAGCACGGCCTAGCAGGCCTAAGCGAACTATCATAGAAATAAACAGAAAATAGTTAAGAATAAGGAAAATAAGCCTTTTCGTTTCCCTCCCATCATTCTATGTACCCCAATTAGGTGTTACCTAGCAGAAGCAACATATAAAGCTATTCCTTACTTACCAATCGCTTTATTTTGCCACCATACAATTTACTACAAAGCACAAATCTTGCAATATTATTCTAATTAGTACGCAAATCATTATGTTAGCGTTATTTACATTAACAATTGTAAGTGGATTAGTTTGCACATGAAGTTGTGTTACCAAAACATTTATGAAGAAAACATACGTTGTTGGTTATTCACTGAAACGAACAATTTTATTAATTATTAATGTTAATATTAGGGGTTCAAATTTTTTTCGTTTACCTTGCTCCATCAGGTCTTACAGTCATATTACACAAAGCTAACTTTAAGCCAATGCACAGTTTTGATGGATGAACGAACATCTTTGGGTTCCAATTTATACTAATATTAAGTAAAATGGCTATACCTCCACTAGCATCCCTTTTATCGTGGATTTTGATGCACACTTTTTAGCAGACGCAACACTTTAAACAATAAGTGTGCTCTCGGGCTTTGCCATATAAAGTGGGTTACCAACAAAAAGTGCAGAGATGTTAAGAACCCTTTTTCCAGTTCAAGGGGAAGGCCTTGAAATAGATATAGGAGCTTGGGTAGTACTGTCATTTTGACTGCCTGGATGCGTCCGATCCAAGACAAGTATAGTGGGGCCCAACTTTTAAGGTCTGATCTTAATTGGTGCATTAGCGGGGGTAGTTAGCCTTGTATAACCCTTGTATAACCCTTCTAGGTGAGGAGTAATCTTTAATCTCAGATATGTAATGTCTTTCTTAGCCAATTGGAAGGGGGTAGTCTTTTCCAAGGACTCCCTCTCCGCTGGTGGTAGAGTTAAATTGAACATGAAGGACTTTGTCAGGTTGATTCGGAATCCCGCTACCTGTTCAAAGCTACTTAATTCCCCCATGAGGGCTATCAACTAAGTTTAGGGGGAGGTCAAGGACAGTAGGATGTTGTCTGCAAATAAAGAGATCTTATGCACTGTGGAGCCAAAATGGACACCTTGTATCTGCGCCATAGAGCATATTTTGGTCACCAATGGTTCACTGCTCAGCGCAAAAAGAATGGGCATAACTGGCAACCCTATCAAGTCCCTCGCCCTAGTCGAAATACCCCCGAGCCCACCCCATTGACAAGTACTCTGGCCCAATGAGCCATATAGTTTGCCTTAATCATGGCAATAAATTGATCGCAAATGCCAAATTTCCGTAGAGTATGAAACAAAAAAGACCAGTCAACCTGTTCAAAAGCTTTTTCATTGTCAAGGGCTACCAGGACCGCCTTAACTGATTTCTTAACTGTTTTCTCTACCAGATAAATGACTCTCCAGATATTATCATGCATCTGACGCCCTTTAATGAATTTTTTAGTATAGTTTTGCATCAAGGTTAAGGAGAGCTATCGCTCTATAAGAGCCGCAGGCTCTGGGGTCTTTGCCCTGTTTCAGTGTCACTGAGATGATTGCTTCATTCATGGTTGCTTTGACCTCCCCCGCTATAGCCATGTGGTTAAAGAGAGATACTAAATGTGGAGTGAGCTCAGGACTAAATGTTTCATAAAACTGGGCCGTCAACTCGTCTGGTCCGGGAGCCTTATGAGGTTTTAGAGTTCCTATTGCTGCTCGTACCTCCTCTTCCATAATCGGGCTCCCTAGCCAGTCGTTCTGTGCCTTTGTCACTTGGGGAAGGGTGACCCCTTCTAGATAGTCTAACTGGCTTGCTCCATCATCATCTCCGCCGTATATAACGTCTCATAAAAGCAACCAAATATGTGCGCCTTTTCTGTGTCTGCCATCGTAAACTCTCCCTTATCATCTCTAATTTCACCAATATATTCCTTCTCTCTTTTAACCCGCAACTGCCACGCCAGATGTGAGCCCACCTTGTTACCCTGGTCATACCCTGTCCATTGAATGCGCAATAGGGTGATCTAGGCCCGGTTAGTGTAGATGCCGCTTAGCTCCCTCCTGAGTGCCGTCACTTTCTGTTGTACTAAAGTCGGGGTGTCTCTGTGAGATTTCTCTGCCGTTATAAGTTCCATCTCTAGTATCTGTTGCTCTGCGACTCTCTGCTTATTCAGGGCTATACATTGTCTTCTCAGCACTGCCTTAAAGGCATCCCAAGTGTTTGACGGGGAGGTGTCGCCTGGGATGTTCCCTGATTGACTGGAAATATTCCCTGATTGACTTTCGCAAGTTATCCCGTAGAAGTCGGTCCCTAAGTAGAGATCCGGGGAAGTACCATAGACGATATTTGGTTGTGGGCCCCTCCCAGTTTATGGTAGTTTCCTTTGAAGGATTGTCTGATAATGTGATGGGGTGTAGTGTTGCGGAGTGTAGAGCCTGGACTAGGGTGTTGCTCACGAAGATATAATCTATACGGGAATAGCTACGGTGTGAGTGTGAAAAGAAAGTATAGTCCCTGCAGTTTGGGTACAGTGCACGCCAAGTATACACCAGGCCTAGTTCTCTAAATGTCTTCCTCAGTGCTCTAGAGAAACTGCCAGTGGTATGTCGGGATGGGTGTGTGATGTCTGCGTTGGGATCCCAAGTGAAATTAAAGTCTCCCAGCACCACAGTGTTGCCCTCCGCAAAGCTGCCCAGCATGTCCAGAAATGTCTGCAAAAAGGGGGTCTGATTAGTGTTGGGGGCAGAAAGCATGGCAAAGGTGCAGAGGCGTCCCCGGAGGTGGCCTTTCACCATAACTATCCTACCCTCTTTGTCCGTTTTGCATCACAAGGGAGCAAATTGTAGTGACGTGTGGAAGAACAGTGCCACCCCATTATGTTTAGAGGTTGCGGATGATTTGTACATCAGCGGGTATGCTCTGTGTCGTAGTCTTTGTTCCTACGATCTTTTCAAGTGGGTTTCCTGGAGGGCCACTATATCGTTTTGCCTATCTGTTATATACTTCCATATTCAATGGCTTTTTGCATGAGAATTCAGGCCTTTCACATTCCATGTTAGAGTGGTAATCACCATGTTTCAGCCCTGTAGTACAGGTGCCTATTAAGCCCCATGTTTCCCTCTTCCCTCCCTCTCCCCTCACCATCCATTCGGAATGAGACATTGGCTCCCGCCTCTCCCTCAGTCCCTTCACTTCTAATCGTAATGGTAAAGTCCCATGTACCAGTATTGAACAAAAATCAAACCCCCAACAACAATATGTAAAAGAGAAAATTCATACAAATTGAACATTGTCATTGTAGTATAACTTCTACTAAGGTACTGTGGTCAGAACCCGCTAAGGCATGTTAACAGTAGCCTATGAGTATCGGGAAAAGTAAGCGATTCGAAGGCTTATCTGAAATTATATCTACGCCCTAAATGTGCGTTGCAATGCGTAGACCCCCAGTTGCTGAGTCCCAGGTTACCGTGTCACGGCTTGCTCATTGTGTTACTGGTAGGGGGCCTCAACTGAATCCTGCGTCTGGACATGTCTCTGGCCCTCCCACCCAATTCAGAAGGGTTTTTTCGCTTATAGTTTCAACGTTTCCTTTGTGATTTTGTGCATGTCTGGTTTTGCCTTTGACGTTTGTCCTTTGATGAGCTTTGGTGAGCTTGAGGATTCCCCAGTCCCGTCCGCCATCTCTCGCTGCAGGCCAGGAGATATTCTCAATATCTTAACAGCTTCTTGGACCTCAGTGACATGATGTGATCTGTTATGGAGCTCAAATGCCAGGCCAAATGGGTAGGTCCATTGGTATCTTATCTGGTCCTGTCGCAGCTTATCTGTGATTGACCTGAATTGCAGACAGCGGGTCAGTGTGGCTGGGGCAATGTCCTGGAAGAGCGTGAATGACTCCGCCTGAAAGGAGACAACCTCTACTTTACGTGCTGCCTGAAGGTTAGCATCCTTCATCTTGAAAGAGTGAAGCTTGGCCAACACGTCCCTGGGCTGTCTCTGTGTGCCCTCCTGCAATGAGCCCACTCAATGTACTCATTCAATTTTCACCTTGTGGTGTGTGGTACTGAGCAGCTCTGAAAAAAGGCCCACAACGAAGGCCTCCAGGTCTGGCCCCTCCGCCAGATTGCAGATTTGAATATTGTCTCTTCGGGACCTGTTTTCTAGATCTTCAAATTTCAGGACTGTAGCCTGGAGCTGCGCTTCAAGGAGGCATGCTGTGTCCTCCATTTTAGTTGTTTGGTGGTCTAGCTCTTGCACCTTGGATTCCAGATCCATTATCCTTATATCTACTGAGCCCAGGTCACCTTGTATTGCTACCAGACAGTTGTTGATGTCCGTCTTAAGGGACTCAAGAGGGATAGTCAGGTCCACTTTCAGTTCTTTTCGGAGCTCCCTCTTAAAGTCTTGTAAGGATGCCAGTAGATCCTCCTTAGTTAGGGCCATTGTGTTGTCTGTGCAGTGAGCAGGGGAACCGCTCCGCACCTCTGTTGGGGCAAAGTAGTTGGATACTCTGTTCGGTTGGATTTTCTTCGGTAGCATACAGGTGTCGGATGTGTGGTCATGATGTTGCGTGGGCGTCTGGATCTACTAAGTCTTGTGTGTGTGCCCACCCGGGCTTGTTTCACATAGTAGCGGCAGATGTCGTTCTCCAATCCGGGCCATGACTCCTTAACTCTTCCTGGGGTGGATTTGTAGTGTGCGTTTAGCCCTCATGCTACGAGTCCATAAGCTCACGGCGCGGGCTTCTGGCGCCCCTTGGGGTATTCACTGCTGAGTTCCTTCTCCTCTCTCCCTGAGGCCCAGGCCAGCCTCCCCACTTGCCGCTCCACTCCAGGTCACCAGGGCCAAGATATCATGCCTGCACTTGGAATAGAATTCGCAGTCCAAACTTCTGTCTCTCTCTGGAGTCGCGCAGCCGAGGCCGTGCAGAGTTGCTCCATATGCCTGGGGGTAGAATGTATATGCAGACTTTAGCGGCGAAAGTCATTGAGTTGAGCTGTGTTTACAGGCCTGTCTCGCCACCATCTTAAAGTCAGGCACTGGCTGCGGCTGTCATAGGCCTCTGTTGAACCAGTTTCTTCACTCAGAGCTGTGCCTTACTACCGCCGCTTGCCCCCAACAATCTCACCACATACCTCAGCTCTTGCAGGCCTTCTCAGTTGGCTCAGCTCATATCAGCCCGGGGCGGAACGTGCCCCCGCCGCTTCTGCCTTCTCCTCTCTCACCTGCTCAGTGCGGCAGCAAGCCCTGCCCTCGTCCGGGTGGATATTTCGCCCAGCTTCGCAGTCCGGCCGCTCAACTCCCTGGGGGGATCCCGCTTGGCAGCTGATAACCTCCTCTGCTTACCCCATGGTCCCCCGGTCTCTCTGGTGTCTTCCACTGCGCTTCCCCACAGCCCTTCCTGGGTCAAGGCAGCCAAGGCCCTCTTGCCGCTGCCTCTACAGTGATCCGCTGGCATACGCCGGGTGGGAAAGATGATCGCACCCTTTCTAGGGTTCACTGTATCTGTGAAGGCCCCTGTGTCTCTTCCATGTCATTGGGAGCATCGAGAGTCTGTATTTTCCCAATGTTTTACTGCCTCTGCCGCGGAGCCCTCGTGGATCACGTCCACTCAGTCATCTTGGTTGGCCACGCCCCCTCAGGTATATATTTTTTTAAGCATTTAGTGTACCAGCTACCCAGCTCCATGATGCTACCTCGTCCCCATTCCCAAATTCCTTAACCCGCCGATCCTCATATCCTGCAATGTTTACCACTCTCCTCCTGGTATCTCTACCAAATGAAATTGTAATATCTTGCAAATTTACAGCCCCCCTACTACAATGCAAATCTTGGGAGAGCTCCTGCATGCTCCATCCATCCATCCATGATCATCCTGCTTGGGATCTGAGGTTATTTCAAGCGAGAAAACATCAATACCTTTTCTCCAAAAAGGCTCCACATTAGCCAGGGTTAACATTACAACAATCCTGGAGCTAAATGTGACCCTAGAACTTGGAAGTGAGATTGAGGGGATCCACATACACCGGATCAATATCCCTCCTTGACACCTGACACCTGACACCTGACACAGGGCCTCTCTAGTAGGAGCTGCAAAATGAAACTTCTGTTCAGTGGGCCCAGTTCATTATCAAACAAGGAAACAAAGTTCAGTGTATTAGATAGATGGTCAAGGCCAAATCCTTTATCAGGATTATTATTATACCTTGACCCTGCCCTTTAAATAAGCGGCTGTACTAATGGAATGAAAGGAGGAGCCTTCCCATTAAGAGTCCTCATGAGTTTGGGCACTGAACCCAGGAGAGAGGGTTCTTCACTAAGGAGAGCTAGAGGAGGTCCTTTGAGATCCCGGTCCACCTCTTGGGGGACTCCACAGCCTTCTTCAATGGTTCTCACTAGTTCAATAAGCCCATCCTCTGCATCATCCTTCACTATACATCCATTCGCAACACACTTATCGTTATGAACAATTGCTCCCATATCTTTGGTTCCCTTCCCCAACTAGTGACAGTCTTCGATTCGCACTTCTAATATGTGAGGCGAGGCAGGCGTACTGATCACCTTTAAAAAATCAAGCTCCAGACCTGGATGAATGACAGCATTCTCTGGCCCTTCTGCTTTTCGATGCTTGGTAATAGAAGCAGGATCTTCTAAAACATTTGAGAACCTGAGTTTTTTTTACTTACATTTCATAATACGCCAGACACTTTTTTCTCTTCTGACGTTTTGCCTTATTGCAACCCTGGGGGTCTCCCTTCACAGGAGAATCACCATCATGGTGGACCCTTGAAGAATTAGCATTAGAAGGGTATGCATCTTGCACAACCGTAACACCTGAGGTACTATGGCCCCCTTTTCTGAAAATCGGAAAAACTGGAAGATGATTCTCAATTTCAAGTGAATTTGCACTTTGGGCTACATTACATCGTACCTCAGAAGAATGATTTAGCAACGGAGAACTGGGCATGTTGTTAAACTCCTTTATGACCTTCGAATTACAATTGGGTTTCCCACAAGGAGTGCCACAAAACCACCATAATCAGCCGCCTGAATTCCAATTTCTCCCACCCCGTTTTTTACCATTATGCTAGTCTGGAAGGATTGAGATTTTGTTTCAATGCCCCTTTCTTCCTTTCTTGGACATAAGCCAAGTGAGGTTAAGTGCTGCACTCACATTAAAATTGGGGACAAGACATCCAGCACATGATCAGAATTAGAATCCATTCTATCCAGCAAAGCCAAGATCTTCTCCATACATAATAAAAGGTCAGTGTGGGCCCTTCCCCCTCCTGCCCCCTCCCCTTCAAAATTAAATGACTGCACGCATACTTGATGCCCTGTAGACAGAGATAAATTACAATTCAGAGAGGAATTCATTGAACCCATTTAAGAAGCCCGCGTAGAAGGCGTACTACTATACAAGGCTGGTAATGGTGGATGACTGGGTGAACAGTCCAGATGCGAAGTCAAGACCAAGTTCCAGGCAGTAGGTGATATTAGCTTTGCCTCCCTAATCCGGCTCTTCTTCACGAGGGCAGCGATATGCGGCATAGAAAAGTCCTCCATTGATCTAAGGTCACCATCACACAACTCAACACCAAAGCCCCCATTAGTTACTCCAAGGTTCTCCTCAGGTGACAACATTTCCAACCCAGGAGCCACATCTTGACCGCCTGATAGGATCCCAGATGGGGCCATGGTGGGTTTGGAACTGGACTCAAAAACCAACTCAATGCCGGTAGTTCCGTCAGTATCCATCTTGGGAGCAGCCTCAGTGTCCATTTCCTCCATCATTTCTAACAGATTACTCGATTTTTTGGACTGGCTTAAGATGTCAGCCAGAACTGGACTGTTAGTAAATCGACTAATTTGATGCAAAGCAGTACCCTGGGGCAACACCGTAACTAATCCTAACACATCTTCATTACTTATGCCTGGCATCTAAAGACCCTTGTTTCCAACTCCGTTCCCCCTCTTTGAGAATAGAGAGAGCACGAAGGGATAAGACTTCAGGAGAGACAAGTGGTACTGGGTCTTCTTTCGACACATGTTTTTTTTTGTTTTTAAAGGTGTGGAAGAACTAGTGGCTGATGGTATAGAAGTACAAATGTACGGCCTGAGAGCAGACGCCTTGATGGTATTCTGCAAGGATTCCCAGACAAAAGCGCCCCAGAGAAGAACTCCTCTGCTCCTTGGAGATGAGTGATGTGCGCAGGGAGCAGAACCCTCCTCCCAGTGGCACAAGCCACACTGGCCGCCTCCCCACCACCGAGGGGACCTGCAACCTAGGTCCCCCCTGACACTACCTCTAGGGGCCTCCAAAAAAGGAGAAGAAATATGTAATATAATATGTAATATAGTCCACTGTTAGTGCAAAGATTTTTTCCTGGACACAAGATGGTGACGGTGGGAGCAGACAAGCAGATTAGGCTGAATGCATAAAAGATTGTTATAGAAACAGGAGAAGATCCAAGGTGAGAGCCCCCTCTCCTCACTGTTACTATCAGAAATCAGGGCATGGCACAGGGGGGGTGGACTCACTTTCACTAGCTCTTCTCCCTATCAGCTTTGCTCTGTACCGCTAAGCATTACTTCGCCGAGGCCTCCAAGCTGCTCTCAGCTAATCAAAATGCCAAAATGCTGGGCAGCTGAGGTCGCGGACCACACAGGAGGGCCTCGCTCTCCACAGCTGACTCCGTGATAAACATCTGAGCTGGAGCTGAGGCCGTAGCGGGGTCGCGGCGTCTCGATCACTGTCTTGACACCTCTCTTACGATCCCAACATTGTGCCTCTCCACACGCCATGACTCTGCACCTCCAGGGCCACTGGAGAGCTGCTGGGGGAGCTAAGAAGCAGAAACCACTGCCCGGCACCACGCCGTTTTCTGCTCCGGTTACAGCTCTCTCCCCCCGTGCCGAGCTCCACCTCACCTTGTGGTCCAGATGCCCAGTGCCGGGAAGACGGGTACTGCCCCAGGGCCCGCAGCAGAGGCCGCACCACACCACAGCACAACCTCACGGAGCGCCTTGCTGCTCACTCCAATCTCCGACACGTCACTTTCAGAAATCTTCAGGAAATTGCTAAATCTGAAAACATTTTTAAAGCTGACTTTTGTCTATTAAAAGAACAAGTGATGATTTTTAAAAATGTTGACATTTTTTGGGAAGACATGGGAGGAGTAGGCTGTGGTCACGTGATCCACTGCCTACTTTCCTGAGTGAAAAAATGTCTGCTCCCATGAGGTTGAAAACTACTGATACATTTCATTGGAATTCCTAAGGAGAAGGGGCATACCCCTTTGTGCCTTCTCTTCATGATTCAAAATGAGTCTTAAGAGGTGTTTTATGAATTGGAAAAACGTTTCTGACTCTCGAAGTCCCTTTGGTTCATTGTAACTGCATTTTGCACTTGCAACGCCTAAGGTTTAGTGAATTGCTAACTCTTGTGACTGCAAAACAGTATTTTACATCAGGGTTTATGTGTGAAGTACTTATAAAAATACACACAGTTGAAAAATGTTATGACTCTTACCATACTTCATTTGGAAGTGCCATACATGCCCAAATGTATTTCTTATGCTATGCTAAATATGTCAGCATTAAGTGCAAAATACCTCATTAAGGGAGAGTCTGCAGTGTGCCACTTCAATAACAATGATAATAATATAATAATAATTGTTTATCCACAGCCTTTCGTACCATATTTGTGCATTTTGTTAGAGCTGTAATTAACAGGGTTACATATGCATTCCACAATGCTTGACCAATTAGCACAGTAACTTAAGTAATCTTAAGTAATAGCATGGTGGTATTTGAACACTGAAATAACTGAGAAGAGACAATAACTCGGATGAGGCTGTATTTCTTATGCTTTTCCTACTTTATTGGAGAACTAGCACAAAGGACAGCAGCATAAAATTAAGTTCACGCTGAACAACATGTGTTGTGGGGGTACTTTAATAGAAGGAAATCTCTTGCAAAGAAATGAAGAAGGGGGAGGATTTGGTTGTCATCATCAGAATCCTTCCACTGGTGCAGCGTCAGAGACAGTGATCCCCTGGAAAGAGAAAACAGCAAGAAATACTGAGCAACTCACTGAGGAAAAGTGAAGCGAATACAAATATGGCATAAAACAGAAGTTCAGCTTGTTATTATACCTCAATCCATTAAAAAAAATATGGCATTTAGTTATTAATAATGGGAGGTTTATGCTATATCTAGGAAGTGTTTTCACCAAAATAATGTAAAATGTCTTTTCAACAAAAGGTTTTCAATCACTTTGTTTTTTACCAAGAGTTTTCTATGCACAAGCCACAATGTAGTTCATCCTAGAAAGTTAAACACTTTGTGTAATTGGCCTAACTGACAGAGTCCTGTAGTCATGGATTGATTGTTTGGTCCAATTGGCCAATCTATTAGGACATTACCCCACTGTTGGTAACCAAAAGCACACAGGTGCATTTTTTATTACATTCTGCAAGTTCTTTGCCATTGTGATAAATGTACATTCATATAAAATAAATAAATGACAGAAAAAAATGATATCACATGATACAAGAGATTTAGTGCAGGAAATGCATTAAGTACTTTATTGAAATAAGGGGGACTAAATAGTAAATTTTGTTGGAATATCACCAGAAACTAATTTTCATAGTTTTGCCTTTATATTTTCACAGTGTTTCTTCTTCATCTTGTGTGTGTTGTGAAACAATGTAGTGAAAACTAAAGATATGGAATGGCACTCAGTTAGAAGGTCACTGAGGTACCTCCCAGAGCTAGTAGGGACACTGGGCACATGCGTCAGGCAATGGCATAGGAAGAATGAGAGCCAGTCAAAGTCAGTAGGAGCCGAGACCAGATAATCTAGTGTGAACAGGAGTAATCCATTTAGGGAAAAGGTACAGATATTATTTCACTTGGGCCACTGCTTTAGGCAATTAGTGGCTTGGGATCCCTCTGCATTGCCTGGAATTTCATAAGCTCATCTCTATTGCACTCGCTGTGGCCTGGAGTCACCTGGACTGAGTTCAAAGCTCTTCATTACTATCCAGTTTATAAGGTGACATGAACAGGGCATTGTAATGCTCCTTGAGGCTTTTCCTGCTGGATATTTCCTGAGCTATAGTCCTGAGTTTTGTGTTCTCCATCCACACATTTCCATAGTGACATTAATTGAGTACATGCACACTAAAATGGGAACCCATGGGGTGGATAGTTGGAACCAGTCTTGCAGAGGAATAGCTGCCCCATGTGGATAGTGATAGGTGATGACAGAGCAGTGACGAGGCTCGCAGACTGGAGTGCTGCTTCCCATACATCATCTTAGCAGCACCATTCTCCCCTCTGACATGTGCTGCCAATATGTCATTGGCTCCTTCCACCCTCCTGGTTTACTAGGAATATGTAGCATCACAGGTAGACTTTATTCAGACATTTTACAGTGGATTGGCACACTATGACAGTAAATTGAGAAGTTCTTGAGCCAAATGTATGACCTTCTGTCAGGTTTTGAATGAAAAGAAACAGTTTTGGAGATCACATCAGCCCTAGTATAGACACAACGCAATAACATAACTTGAAATGTCATGTAAAGCACAAGGGTGTGGAAGCTTCACTCCTCTCCCCTCCATTCTTTAATCTAAAAGCGATCAAGCTGGTTGGTGCTAGTGTTGGCATGCTGTGTAGACACAGACATTCAGCAGCATCCATACTGTGGCATCACTGGCAGGGGCTAACACTTCACTTCCTTTTAGGAATGTCATCTGCATCTTTTGCCCATATAGAGAACACAGAGTGTTCAAGCCACTGAGAGAAAAATGCTTTTCTAAAAGGCATGAGGTACCTAACTCCATGCCACTTTATTCTACTGCAGCACTCTGACTCGCAACCTGTGAGCCTTTCCAGCTGCACACCAAAGGTAGAGGTGGGGTGCAAGTACATGTTAACTACTCCACAGCAGAAAGGCTCCAGTCCATATTGCTAAAAAGACTAACTAGTTGAATGAGTGCCGAACATAGTCAACGCGTTTTCCAGATGTAAGTCACATTTTTGCCTGGAAAAGAAAGTTTTAAAATCCATGCACACAAGATTTTAAAATTCGAAAAATCTTCCATGTGTAATGTACATAAGTATTATGTAACGTTTTATGAGTTGGGATGAAGGGATAGAAGTTTAAAGAAATGCAAACATGAAAAAGCATTAGCAAAGCAAATAGGTTTGATGTGTGTATGGCTTGTGGAAGGGGCAAACATCAAATATGTTGTACTAAAGCACAGACAAACATCTTGAAATAGATGCCACAAGAAAAAGGGCTGCAATACTTTATCCATTTTCCAGCTGCTCATGTCAGCGGTCACTGTTACCAGGCTACTCTCTGGTATTTTTCAGATGTATAATGCTCTCTCAGGCACTCCAGTGGAGATACAAGGACACAAGCAAATTGCCAATAGAAGAATAGTGAGACTAAGATAGTCCTGTTGGCTGATTGAAGGTTAACAGTTTCTTAAGTTCACATTTCCGAAGCAAAAGAAGCTAATCGTTGATGATGACTGACCAAAGAGAAAAAATGATTTCCATGAATGGCATCAGCGCCAAACATGCCAAACCTAAATATTGAGCAACCGAGTAGTTGTCATTTAGGATTTAGCAAATTTGTTGAATGGCTACAATATGGTAAATATATTAGACTTCAGAGGCGTAATGCTTGAAATACTCTTGCAGCAATTGGGGAAGTTTATTACGAAATAGGCGGGATTGTGTTAAAGATAGTGTGAAGTCCACTGACTAATTAAAAAAATCAAAAGAATTGCAGGGGAATGGGTTTAATATGTTATAAATGTTATAATTCTAAACATAAATAATGAATACAATGCAGGATTTCAGTAGCTAGTTACTCAAGTTTCTCTATTAATACCAGAAATAGGTATTTAAGCATTGCATATGTGCCACATGCATGGATGAGGTGCCAATGGAAATGTTTTTGAATTACTGTACAAATGAAAGTTACATATTGCATAAATTATGTATTTTTGTTTTCCTCTTTCCCAATTAGTGGTGGTTAGGGGCACCACCAGTGTTTCTAGTAACGGACCTGGCACCATTCCTTTTGTTGTTAAGTGTTTATCAGGGCAAAAAGTGCATTTCTAGGTGGAAGAGTTACAGAAGAGCTCTTTTGTATTTACCTGCCAGAACGCCCGTCACTGCCTGGAGCCGGATTTCATTGCTGCCTACGCCACTCCTGCTACAAACCCTTCTACCGGTGATACGAGGGGTAAGGGGTGAGGACTACACCTCCCAGCAGGGCAAGCGGCGCGCACCCCGCACTCGTCAGGAGACGCGCCAGGAGGCGCATTAAAGGAGGCCAGGGCTCCCGCAGCGCCGGACGTGCGCGGGCGTGCCCGGGCCGCGCCCGGGCGGGCCTTCTGAGCCCGTCAGAGGCCGGGAGAGGCCGGGCTGGGCCACATTATTAACATCATTAACATTATAAAAAGGACTGGAAGATTGTAACTCGCTGAAGGTATTGTGTGGACACTTAAGATCTTAAATTAAGAGGGCCAGTTAAAATGAGTAAACGTAAATCTGGTGTAGGGGTAGTGGGGACATTAGATGCCTTCTTGCTGAGGGCAGAGTCTGCACTAATACACGAGATAGAGCGCACAGAGCGAAGGTTGTCGCTGGAACCACAGTACCCCCAGATTTCCAGTGTACAGGTAGGGCCTCATAATCAGCAGGTCGATGTTGAAGTTATACTCCCCCAAAGCAATCAGTCGCAGGCCATAGGAGTGGATCTTGAAATAAATACGTCCATGGAGCCGCAAAGAAGGTTAAGTGGGCCAAATGTTACTACTAGGGGCCAGAAGGCAAAAATATGCCAAGGTAATAGCTATGAACCGCCGCCCAAGAAAAGGAAGGGCCGGGGTACATTGAAAAACAAGCAACAGTCACCAAAGGTAACCAGGAGAAAAGTTAACGCCACTGAAAATGTGTGTAGGCAGGGACATAGCGTAGCGACTGTGACTACAGTAAATGGGATCTTCTCAGGACATGACAAGGAGGAGGAACAATGGAAAAGGTTAGAGTCAATGGTTGTAGCCCTGCTGGACCCTTTATCCCATAAATTATCCCAAATTGAAGACAGACTTGTTAAGCTAGAGGAGTCTATCATTAACATCTCCATACCCCAGTTGGACGTACGCCAAGGTAGGGGTACTGGTACAGTATCTATGAGTGAAATTAGGAATGAGAGTGGGGCTCCCATAATTAATATGGAGTTTAACAATGGTCACTGTCCTACTACATCGGACACCAGAGTTATAGACCCATTTAGGATTAATCCCCCACAGCAAAGAGTAACATCTCCCACGTCATCCTGACCAGGACATCAGCATAGAGTAGCAGCTTCCAAATCTGTAACTGGAGTAACTGGGCCTTCAACTGCTAACGGGAGGCATACATTGGGTGAAGGTTTGAGACATCCTACAACACAGATCTCTCAGAGAATTAGTGAGGGGGCTGTTATCAACCCAAATTTGAATTTGCATCTTCCCCCAGAAACAACTCCCCATGTAGTTGTCCTGGCAAATGTTCCACTTTTATTACCCAATGTCTTTGAACACTGGTCAACTTTGCGGAACAAATGCTTACATTTAGTGAGCTCGAGGACTGGGGTTAAAGACAGGCTCTTTTCGGAGTTTGAAATGGTCCGGAGAGTGGGGTGGGTTGGCAATTCATCCAAGTCCCTACCTGGTGATTGTGTGGTCCTAACCTTTAAGTCGCCAAGCCTTGTGCAACTAATCCTGGAGAGGGCCGGAAATAGTTACATTACGGCGCAGGAGATAAATATCCTCCCACTGGGATATTTTTATCAACCCCCCAGAGATCTTGGTCATTCGAGGGGGGGGGGGGAATATTTCCAGAGACTATGCAGTATAGAGATGCGCTTCCACCTAGAGATCTGTGGCAAGCAAGGGGGGGGCAAATTTCTCCAGGGATTAGGCAGTATAGCGATGTGATTACATGTAGCAATCGCTATGAAATTTTCAACTCACTTGAAGGTGTAGATTGACTGGGCAATTGTGTGACTTATTCAGGAGACTCTTTCCCAAAACTCGAGTTTGATCCAGAGAGATTACGAGATCCTAGATCCCATAGAGACGAACCAATCCCTGATAATTTTCAACTAGCCATAGGTACTCAATTAGCTACCCAGGATTAAAGAGGGCAAGGGGAGGACTGCGGTGGTGGTAGTAAAATGTCTCCAGGTGAGATTCAGGAGGTCTTTAAACTCTTAACTCCTGTTGAGGTACTCACTTATGTAGGTGGTTTAACATCAACCACAGAAGCGTCAACTATCCCACCTGGTAGGAGGGACAAAGCCATTTATAACCTTGTATCATGGAACATCGCAGGTTTGCGTTCAAAGATAAGTAATTCTATCTGGTGTGATTTTATAGAAGCTTATGACGCACTATGCCTCCAGGAAACATGGACTAAAGAGGCAATTCACATTAATGGGTACAAGACATTCCATACTTCAGCAGTTGAGGGATTAAGTGGAAGGGCAAAGGGAGGGCTTTGTACCTACATTTCAAATACGCTGAATGTAAAAAAGATAGTGATGTACCTGGAGGAGATCTACTACCAGCTAATTGTAATTGATCTGGATAGAAGGCAACGTATCCTAATGGCAAATGTTTATAATAATATTCCCTCTGAAAAAGTGGGACTGGTAGTAACAAAATTGATTAATGAATTGAAAACTGTATGCAGTAAAAGTTCTAAAGATACGATGGTCATTGTGGGAGGAGATTGTAATTGTCCGTTGTGTCCAAATGTGGAGGGGAAACAGTGTGGTTTTACATATGAAGAGGGGACTGGTAATACCCATTTTTGTCACTCTGCCCTGGGGGACTTGTATAATGAAATGGTCTATGGTCTTGACTTAGGTTTTGCGAACGAGTCATGCGATCGTTCTGCTCCTATGGGCTACACCTTCAATGGAAGAGGTCTGTATAGTACCGTAGTCTATGTATTTTTGTCAAATAGCCATACTTCTAGACTTTGCTCTTTCACTGTTGGTGACAATTCTCTAAGTGACCACTTTCCATTATGTTTTTCTATATCATTATCGATAAGTAAACCTGCTAGGCATGATAAGTTTGACCAGGCCTTAGCTAACATTGTATTGGATAAAACAAATGGATATACCTTGCGTTGGTCACTGGTGGACCCTCTCTTGATTACAAAAAAAGTGCTTGGGTATTGTAAATCGGCTTTTGAGATTTCCCTAAGTGATTCAGCTTCCCCGGTCAATATCTTGACCTCATTTCGAATTATCTCCCAAGCTGTGAAGGAGGCATTATTTGTTCAGAGTATTAAAAAAAGGAAAACCCAGGGATGGTTTGATTCACACTGCACTCAAGCCTATACCAAGCTAAACAAGCATTGGCATAGCCAATAGGTCTCGCCTTTGGGGCCTTATAAGTGTTTAGCCAGAGCTATTGACTTTGCCAATGTCTTCAAGCTGTGCTGTAGAGAAGTGTGGCTGCTGTGCAGCATCCTGAAAAGTTATAATAAAAAAGTGTCAGAAGCATTTAGTGGAGAGGTGTGGTGCAGCGGCCAGGGCAGCTGACTTCGGAGCACAGGGCTCACGGTTCGGATCCCCGGCTCCGGCGGCAGCTCAGCACCATGTGACTCTGGGCAATAGCTCACTTAATTTCCACGATGGCCCCCAGCGCCTTGAGACCCGTAAGGGTGAGTAGTTTGCGCTTTACAAATACGGATTGATTGATTTTTGTTACTTTATATATGACCAAGAAGGCATTATGTAAAACTGAACGACCATATTAAAAAAAGTATTTACAATAAAAAATGTCCTCAGTTTTCTTTTGTTCTTGCAATGCTGGCAACTTGTTTCTGCCTATTGCAATGGTTGTTTGTTAAAGCTTTTTTTTTGAGGGGGCATAAACAATCGGAGGGTGAAGGTTGGGAACTAGTACCTGTATTATAACACTAGCAGCGGCCAGACGCTAGGGGAGAATCAACAGATGCCAGATTCCGAGAGCAGGCTGAGGTGGTGCTGAGTGATGCTGAGGTGGTAGTGGTGGTGGTGGTGACTGTTGCGGAGACGATGCTGAATGATACTCAGGTCTTGCTGAGTGATACTGCTGTGGTGCTGAGTGATGCTGTGGTGGTGCTGAGTGGTATTGTCTTGGCGCTGAGTGATGCTGTGGTGGTGCTGAGTGATATTGTCTTGGCGCTGAATGATGCTGTGGTGGCCCGGAGTGATGCTGTGGTGGCCCTGAGTGATGCTGTGGTGGCCCTGAGTGATGCTGTGGTGGCCCTGAGTGATGCTGTTGTGGCCCTGAGTGATGCTGTGGTGGCCCTGAGTGATGCTGTGGTGGCCCTGAGTGATGCTGTGGTGGCCCTGAGTGATGCTGTGGTGGCCCTGAGCGATGCTGTGGTGGCCCTGAGCGATGCTGTGGTGGCGCTGAGCGATGCTGTGGTGGCGCTGAGCGATGCTGTGGTGGCCCTGAGCAATGCTGTGGTGGCCCTGAGCGATGCTGTTGTGGCCCTGAGCGATGCTGTGGTGGTGCTGAGCGATGCTGTGGTGGTGCTGAGCGATGCTGTGGCGGCGCTGAGCGATGCTGTGGCGACGCTGAGCGATGCTGTGGTGGCGTGAGTGATGCTGTGGTGACGCTGAGTGATGCTGTGGTGCAGCTGAGCGATGCTGTGGTGGCGCCGAGCGATGCTGTGGCGGCGCTGAGCGATGCTGTGGTGGCGCCGAGTGATGCTGTGGTGGCGCCGAGTGATGCTGTGGTGCTGCTGAGTAATGTTGTGGTGGCGCTAAGTGATGCTGTGGTTGTGCTGAGTAATGCTGTGGTTGCACTGAGTGATGCTGTGATGGCGTTGAGTGATGCTGTTGTGGTGCTGAGTGATGCTGTGGTGGTGCTGAGTGATGCTGTGCTGGCTCTGATTGATGCTGTGCTGGCTCTGATTGATGCTGTGGTGATGCTGAGTGATGCTGTGGTGTTGCCGAGTGAGAGTTAGAGTGAAGATATAATGCCCAATTAGAGAGGGTGGTGAGAGAGAAAGGGTGGACATAGAATAAAGAGTGGAGTGGGATAGAGAGAGAGAAAGAAGGGGAGAGAGAGTGAATGAAGGAGTTTGAAAGAGAAGCAGATAAAGGGGTGAGAGAGAATGAAAGGCTAAAAAAGATAGAGAGGGGAGAGTTAATTAAGTAGAGAGAGAATTAGAGAGGGGAGAGAGAGAGAAGGAGAGAGACAATAAGAGTGGGGGTGTGGAGTTTAAATAGAGTGAAGAAGTGACGCAGAAAAATTAACCTTAAATATAGCTTTGTGCTTTGCGCGAATAAATATTTTTAAAAAAACAGAGTGAGACAAAAATACTGGTAATTAGGCTGTGACTCCCAATATAAAACAAATAGCGATATAAGGTGAAATCAACCCACCGAAGCAATATTTCTAACTAGACAAAAAAAGCTTGCATTTCAATGCTAATCGCTGTTGTTTTTCATGTGACTGTAGTCCAGGGCCGTCAGTTGGTAATGTGAGCTGCTCCTGCGATTGAAACATCAGAGTCCAGAGAGTTAATGAGCCATGACGAGGAAATGAGGAAGAGATAGGAAACCCAGATGGCAGCTGCGCGCGTGCACGCCATCGTGAACGCAAGCTGGTCGCCAGCCGAAAGCCAGTGGGTTTGCACTTCCAAAACCCGCTTACTAAAACTCTCGGCCAGACCAGCGCAAGCGCTGGTGCAGGCCGAGACCTAAAAATTGGCAATTGTGACAATAAACAGGAACGGAGCTCGAAGCGACATTTGTCACAGCAAATGTAACGATAACCAGGAGTGGAGCGACTCAAAACTCAAGCGCTCGTGTCAAATGTGGTAAATGTGACGATAAACAGTTACGGAGCTCGGAGCAACATCTGTCCCAGCAAATGTGATGATAAACAGGAACAGAGAGACTGAAAATACGTGCGCTCATGTTACGGGCAGAAACCAACGAAAACAAGGGTGAGTGCATCATGGAGGGGGTGGAGAGACGCATACCGGTGAGAGAGAGCAACACCATATTTAGCTTCAACAACACATGAAAACCAAATGTATGTGTCAAAAACTTTACATGCAGCTCCAGTGCCTTAGTTTCTTGGTTTTATGGCCTGTAGGCAATTATGGAGCGGGCACTGGGGAGAACTATTGGGCAGAGAGTGGCCCCGGTGTCTGCTGAAGAACGGAGTCACGCACAGTGAGTATGCGAATGCGCAGTGTGCCAGGTGTTATTCCTGCCCCTCCTGAGATCGATCCTCTCAAGGCTCTCTGGTTCTGCTAATGGATTGAGCGTTATGAGGATCAAAATGAGCGAAGGGTTTTTACATCACATGCTTACATTTTAAAAATAAAACTTTATGCTTAAAAGAAAGTAAAACCCAAAATTACAACACATAATGTAAAAAACGGGCAAATGTAACGATAAACAGGAACGGTGCTCTGAGTGGCATTTGTCACAGCGAATGTGACGATAAACAGGAACGGAGTGACTCAAAACTCGAGCGCTTATGTCAAATGTGGTAAATGTGACGAAAACAGGAAAGGAGCGACATCTGTCAAGCAAACGTGATGATAAACAGGAACGGAGCGACTGAAATACATGGGCAGAAACCAACAAAAACCAGCACAAGCGCGCGCCTCGCGCGGCAGCAGGGGGATTCCTTGCGGGAGCATGCAGCAAGGCGCGATGATTGTGACCATATGGCGCCACCATATGGCGCGCGCACTCCCGCAAGGGAATCGCCAGACGTGCACGCGTTGTCATTGCAAGCAATGCAATGCGTGAACGTTTTTGCCCCCAAAGCTGTGCCGATAGCTAAAGGTCTCTCCTATGCAGCGCATGTGCGCTGCATAGGCGAGACCTAAAAAGGTATTACATGAGACTCCTAGAAATCCAAATGGTGTGAGACAGGCAAGAGCTGATTATAGATTAGCGCTTAAGAAAAGAAAAATCACTTTGCGAAACGACGCCTGGGAATCCCTGCATAAGGCCGCATTAATGGGAGACAGCTCGGCATTTTGGAAAGCTGTTAGAGTACCCTTCTTGAACCCAGGAGGTGGCCCGACAATGGAAATTGCTATAAGTGAGAACCTCTGGGTTGACCACTTCGCGAAGGTATATGATCCCGGGGATAATTCTGAGACTAGCCATGAGAAAATCTCTGTGGACTCTTTCCCCCAATATTGTAATCTCCAGTTTACACTGGATGAAGTTAACCAGGCGATCTCGGCAAGCCTGGGTGGCAAAGCACCCGGTCCAGACGGGGTGCCGGTTGATTTGTTTAAGGCAAATCTGTCTTTATGGGGCCCACTTATTACTCAAGTAATTAACGCCAGTTGTTCTGCTCCCTTTTTGGAAACTTGGGCTGAGTCCACTATTGTACCAATTTTTAAAAAAGAGAATCGTCAGGACCCTGGGTGCTACAGGCCCATCTCATTATTGGACTCATCAATCAAAGTCGTGGGTCGAATAATTTTAGAACGACTACACGTTTGGGCTTGAGGATAACAGAGTTCTCTCTGATATCCAATATGGTTTCCGTGAGGGCCTGGGGACAACTGAGCAGAGCTTAAACTTAGCCATCCTTGTAGGGAAATATACGCGGGTGAAAGGGGGTAGGCTCTTTTTAGCTTTTGTGGACCTCACCGCTGCATTTGACTGTGTGCAGCATGAGAAGCTCTGGGAGATTCTTGAGGTGATGGGGGTGGAAGCTCAAATAATTATTTTCCTTAAGCGCCTATATAACAATGCCCAGGGGCGAGTACGATTTAATTTGAGTGGTGAACGTACCGCCCCATTTCCTATAAAGAGGGGGGTCAGACAAGGATGTGTTCTGGCCCCCTTTCTTTTTAATCTCTATATCAATGGCCTGGAAGAGGCGCTGATTAAGGATAGTCATGACTTTCCTCAAATAACTGGACGTCCCATACCCACTCTCCTTTATGCGGATGACGTGGTTTTAATGATAGGTTTGCAGAGGGTGTTAGATAACTTCTCTAATTTTATGAAGGGTCTTGGCCTTAGGGTTAACACATCAAAGACCTTCATAATGAGGTGTGGTCGTGGAAGCCATAGATGTAAGGATATGTTTGTGGACGGACAAAAGATAGAGCCAACTAGGAGATTCTCATATCTGGGAATACTCTTTGATCGAAAAGATTTATGGACTCAAGCCGTATCAGCAAAAAAACTAGCATTTTTAAAGACTACTACTGCCTTTGTAAATTTTTCAAGAAAATTGGGCAGGCGACCCCCTGTGGAGCTTATTAAGATATATAAAGCCAAAAGCGTCTCCACAGCTATGTATGGAGCAGGTGTTTGGGGCTTTGCTGATACGTATTTGTTGCAAACAGTAGAAAATACATTTCTTAGATACATCTTGTCTGTCCCGACCAGTACATCCTCGTATGTTTGTCATGCGGAATTGGGCCTGCCACACGTTTCATAAAATTAGAGCCCATCCTCTTGTGGCATAGAGTATGGACAAAAACAGAGACCCAGCTAAACAGAGAAATCTTGATGGATAGTCTGAACTTGGAAGGGGCCTTAAAGATTCCTTGGGTAAGGTATGTCCGTAACTTCATGGAGGACCTCGGAGACTCTGAATACTTCACCGACCCTAGCACCTTACATATGGTTAGGAGAAAGGATTTAAAAAAGAGGGTCTCCAACTCTTGGACACGATAAGATTATCAACTGAGATTTTAAAGCTTAGCGTACAGCAGAATCAGTTAATTTTAACTACTTTTAACATTCAGCCATATTTAACAGTTGTCCCTGGGGGTTACGATCGGTTTTTACTGACAAGATTTAGGCTAGGGATCTTTCACAGAATTGTTAGTCTTCCAATAATGAATGACTGGGCCCGAGAATTGCAACTGTGTCCTTGTGACACACATTCAGCTCAATCCACCATACACGTGTTTTTCTTTTGTAAATTTTATAGAGAATTGAGGAACGTGTGGATTGTTCCAATCCTAAAGAGTTTAGGGATTAGACAATGCCGTCCAGCGTTCATTGCCTTGCAATTTTTGGATAACGTACATAGTACCTGGAAGATAGCCATGTTCTTAAAGCAAATAGTCAACCTCAGGAAAAGTATGGTAATTGAAGTTTAAAGGTCATATAGACGCAAAGGGCATACTTGTATTACTGATGAATTGATAACATTTTATGAATTAAGCTCTTACTGCTATTTCATGTAATAATGTCTTTGTTTTTAGAGATTTTTATTGTATGAACAATCAACTGAATAGTGATTTATGTATAGGATATTCACTTTATAATACTTGTTTTAATTAATATGTATGTTTTATATATGTGCTTTTATGATTGTATGAAATAGCAATCGAATAAAGCTGTCTTTGACTTTGACAGAAGTTGCCCTATTATTCGGTTGTGGTTTTAGTCCTTTGGCTTCTTTATTTGGAGGAGAGTTGGTAGCACGTAGAGATATTAGAGCAGTTCTTTGATTGCCTTTGGGATAATTGAAGAAATGGAGAGAACTACCAGGTGTGATCCAGACGGTCTGATTTTTGTTTAAGCTAGATATTGTGTTAAGCGATGCCTTGTGTTGGTATCATCTCTCTGTCAGTCACACAGATGGATTGAATTGTGATGGCCCCTATGCAAGAGGTGGGGTTCAAGGATGACATCATGACAAATGCTGCACATGTTTATATTTGTAACAAAAAGTTGGCTTTACCTGAATTCATTTGCCAAGAAGGCCACCACCATGAAGAGCACCACCACCGACAAGACCACCAGGGATGCCCTTGTATTGAACACAAAAAGTATTACTATTCCAGAGAAGTTAGTTTCAGGAAAATGAAATATGAGAAGAAAACATTATCAGCTGAGGATGAAATCATTCTGGTTCTCACTGACATTATTCCACAATGAGAAAGCTGAGATCCAGGGGCCTGCTTGACCTGGATACAGTTGTGTATTGTTTTTGATTTGCTCCTCTTAAAAGGTAGAATTTCAGCATAATACAAAAATTCATATGATTCCTCTGCAGGAATAACTAGAGGACTAGTAGATTCTTGATGAAGGCGATTGAGTGATAAAATGATAATCACAAGCAGCTTTGACGTCCTTTTCATACTGAACACACAGGCCATGTTAGGTGTCTGATTTAGACTTTGGAAGACAGAGTTAAGGCAGCCAGTTTTGCAGAGAACTTTACCCTGCTTTTACTCCCTCTGACAGATTTAGAATCCACCGCCTGTGGAGGGCTGTGTGCACTGCTATGTAATACAGTCAAACCCAGTGCTGTTGACAAAGACTGTGTAAAGGGTGAGGTTTATTAGTTGTGGACGGTTGGGTGCAGGACTTGACTCAAGATTATGCTTCATTGCTCATGGCTTAAGGATGTATGCACACTTATAGCCACTCAGAGACAGTTTATTTCAGTATATATGTGTGAGGCCCTAAAGCTAAAATCTGTTGTGCAAAGCAGAGAACTAAGTGTAGTGTGTGTTAACCAAAGGCAGAGGATTTCCTATGGGGCCTGGTTGAAGGTGTAAACTCAGTGGGAAATCTTTGCTGCGTGTTGACAAAGGTTATGTGGATTGTTTGGTCACAGAGGACTGGCCTAGTACATAATTCCTAGTGCACATGGCAAATGACAGAGTATTGGTGTAATTGTATGATATCATCTGAGATGTCATCAGAAATGTCGTCAATAATGGCATTAAGCATGTCATGAGTGATGTCACATGTAAGCTCACATAATGGTGCATGGCATGGGTGCAAGATATGGTTAGTTTACACAACCAAAATTGGCAAATTACATTTGTTTTTAACCACAACAGCACTTTAACTGTGTTTTTTTTTCAGTGAATTTCAGAATAAACATTATGGTGTTATGAGCAAACAAAACCATAACTTCACTTACCCTTGCGTTTTAGCGATTTGTTTGTGGTGTTCTTTATCATATTCACTGTGGAAGTGTTTTTTCACCCCTGCCTCAGATACATTCTAACCATTATTTATTTTTATTTATTTTTATGGATTTATATAGCGCTTGAATCACCCCCGAAGGGGTATCTCGGCGCTCCCGGACCCACAATAAGAAAGCTGTCACAAGGATCAAGAGCTAGAACAAAACACTTTTCAGAGCCTTTCTGAACTGCATAAGGTCCGGGCACTACCTCAGTGAAATGGGGAGCTGATTCCAGTAGAGAGGTGCCAAATATGAAAAAGCTTTCCCCCCTGTCCTTAACTTCTTAACTTTAGGGATCTTGAGGAGGGATTTCGAGCCAGAGCGGAGATCTCTACGAGGAATGTAGCGATTTAGTTTCTCTGCCAGGTAAAAAAGTCCTTTACCCCACACTGCTTTGTGTGCCATACAGCAAACCTTAAATTGTATTAGTTTGCGTATAGGCAACCAATGGAGCTGTTGGAGAAGGAGGAGTGAGGCAGTTCTGTAAGGGGCATTCAGTGTTAAGCAAGCCGCCGTATTCTGCACTACCTGTAGGCGATCCAGAGAGGACTCATTGGCTGCAATCAGCAAAGCGTTGCAATAGTCCAATCTGCTCACCACTAAGGTTTGGATAAGGGACTTCCTTGTAGAATCAGGGAGGAAGGGGAAGACTCTTCTTAGCAGGCTCAGCACATGAAAACATGAGCTAACTGTGTGGGTCACATGCTCCTTCATAGTCAGGGTCTGCTCAATACGAACCCCTAGATTCTTTACCTTTGTCTTTGGTACTGGGACAGTCCCTAGCTCTCTTGGCCACCACTCTGGAGTCCACAGCAGTGGAGCCTCTCATTACTGTGCACATATTTAAGTTGTGATCTATATTCAATTTAGGACGCGCCCTACTCTTTCCCATTGTGCAGGACCTCTGCTGGAGTGTGCATCAAAAGAAAGAATTCTTGAGCTTACCAAAACAGTAGTGCAAAACGGAAGCCTTCTCTTGGTACATGCAATAAAGGCCCTGGCAGCCTAGTTTGAATCCAGTGGCACAGTGAGCCCAGGATCGACGTCTGGGCTTACCCGGCACAATTAGGATGATAAAGCAAAAGACACACAAATGATGGATGGAATCTGTACTGGGGTGAATGTTTGACATTGTCTCAGAATTACGTCTATTAATTGGTCTTTTTGCATTAATCAGCCTAAGTGGGAAGGGTATGCCCAGACGTTGCTCCTGTGCTCACCATACCACTGGAGTCAAGTTATCCTAACTCATGAGTGGTGATAAGATAAAAACGGTCCCAGGATGCTTGTTTCCGGTCGAGGGAGGACCTGACCTTGTTATATTCCATATAGGTACCCCAATATAGGCTCAGGCAACATCCTAACCTTTCACTTATACTCTCTCCTGAATTACACACATATCAGTTCTTGGGGACTGACCTTTTACCTAGATACGACACTGCACACAGAACGCAGGATTTTCCCTGGTAAAAGCCTCATACATTATGCATGAGGATTCTTGGAAACTCAGCAGGACTACCATCTCCTGCATAATAACTATGTATAAAGTTCATTTTCAACGTCATCCTAAGTCCGACAAGTGGCACAGCAAGGTAGAACCCCCAGGGAGACCTTTGGGTATATAAACATCACATCTTGCTGAGACAAAGAGAGGAGATCAGGATTTCCCTGCAGACACACTGACGCGATACGCTGAGGTTCCTGCATGCAGATACTCCAGCTCGCAGTGGTCTAACATCCCTTGCGGGGTGTCCAACTCGAGACCAAGACGGGGTCCCATAGTCTCTCACTTCAGGTAAAGGGGTAGACTTTATCCTAGAGGGATTCTTGGCTTAACACCTACATACATGCTAGGTACACTTAGGTACATCTAGTTAGGGTAGCATGGTAGGAGTACGCGTTTTATTGTCATGTATTTTAAATACTTGCCTGTATTCAGGGTTATAGCAAAATGGTTGAAATCTACCATCCTTTTACTTTCTTAGTGCTTCTAATCATTTATATCTGTTACTGTCTAATGGTTGTTTCAGCACGCCTATTTTACACTAGAATAACGACTGTTCAATAAATGCTTATTGAAAAACGTCCATATTGTTTATTCTGTGTATCTCTCTGAGACTAAGTGAGCACGAGTGACTGAGCGAAAAGTAGTATACTATTTCCACGGTCCTGAGGGATCAGGGTTGTCATGTTCGATAGTTGCCAATAACTATTCTCTCCCTGGTAAAAGGAGTTTCTAGTGGCACTGTGAGCTAGCTGGTACACAGGTCAACATACCCGGTGGGGGTGTCTAGAATCAGTCTGACACCAATCCTACAGTGTATGTTGTCTAAACGCGCAGATCCTATATACGTTTTATAGGAACAACACGACAGCCTGGCAGTTCGGGCTGAACTGTTCCCATGGGGAGCAGTGTCAAGACTGATTTGCATATGGCTGAGTCTAAACTGGAATGGCATGCCGTGCAAAAGAAATCATGGCTTTAGGCCCAGATCTCTGTACTTGGGTGAATGTTTGACATTGTTTCAGCATTCGGTTTAACAATTGTTTTCTTTTTAGTTTTCAAAAGTTATAATTTTTTTGCCCTTTGTGCCTACAGCCTGTCTTGGGTCACATGTCTGGGTTAGCTCACAGATTTTGTGAATTTCTCCCAACAGTCACACAGTAGAGGGATTAGGTGTGCCTCAATGGGTCATCTGCTGGGTGGATGGGTGGTGGAGCTGAGCACAGCCCCACCTGCACCTTCACACAAAGGGCCTAACAACCCTGGATTGTCACTGCAGCCACCTTGGAGCCAGGGCAGGTGAGTCAGGAAATTCCATGCACTGCACAGAAGCTTTCCAGAAGCGTCTCCCACCTTCCAGAAGAAGGGTACCAGGGTATAAAAATAGGACCTTCCAACATACTCTTTAGTTCACTCCTGGACCTGCGGAAGCACTCTCGAAGGACTGCCTGATGCTGTGACCTGCTGTGCACTCTGTCAGACGACTGCTGTACATGGAAGGACTGCTTTGCTGCGTGGTGCCTGCCTTGAACTCTCATAGACCAGCCCTGCTGTTGAGCCCTGCATCTTCACCTGCACCCAGAAGTACCAGAAGTGACTTGAAGGGCTAGTTTTCTGGCCTCCTGTTCAAAGCCACAGGGACATAAAGGCTTCCACCAACTTAAATCCGCATCTGGACCCAGCCAAGTAGTCCTGAACCTTCAAGAGGTGTCCCATAAGTCCTGGACCCTTGATTGTGGTGCTAAAAGTGCCCAAATGGCCAATTCCCAAAACTGAGGACTTATACAAATGTTGGCTCAATAGTGCTCTGAGAATGAAGAGGAGACTGGGAACAACCTACTCGCCGATCGCCCTGATGTACATCGCTTGTCAAGTTGGCTTTGCAGTCTCTCCCGCTACATTCAGTTATTAATAATGGGAGGTTTATGCTATATCTAGGAAGTGTTTTCACCAAAATAATGTAAAATGTCTTTTCAACAAAAGGTTTTCAATCACTTTGTTTTTTACCAAGAGTTTTCTACTCACAGGCCACAATGTAGTCCATCCCGGAAAGTTAAACACTTTGGGGCATTTTTACGTTCCCTGGCGCATCCCTGCATATCAGCAGGGATGCGCCAGGGAAAATGCGTCACGCAAGTTTACCCTTGCGCCACGTCCGATGCGCCGCATTTACAATGCGGCGCATCGTGGCGCAAGGATAAGCAGATGCGTGACGCATCTGCCGGCGGAAGGTTGGCACAGTGCTGAAATTGTGTCGCAAGCGCGACGCAACTCCAGCACTGTTCCAACCTTCCCTATCCCTAACATGGTGCGTCAATCCTTACGCCTGCTTGAAGCAGGCGTAAGGATTTGACGCACCAGCGTCGGAAAAGTGACTGCGTGAAATCTTGTAGATTTCACTACGTCACTTTTCCGAGGCGTTCCTGCGCCGAACGCCCCCCTGCACCGGTACGCCCACATGAAACCTGACGCAGGTTTCATGTGGCGCAGGGGTTTACTACGTGACGCATCTCCCTAGATGCGTCACGTTGTAAATCATAGCACAACGCGGCGCATGGTTTGCGTCGCCGCTGCGTCACCTGCGTGACGCAACGGCGGCGCAAAAGTGGCGCAAGGGGCTTGTAAATATGCCCCTCTGTGTAATTGGACTAACTGAGAGAGTCCTGTAGTCATGGATTGATTGTTTCGTCCAGTTGGCCAATCTATTAGGACATTACCCCACTGTTGGTAACCAACAGCACACAGGTGCATTTTTAATTACATTCTGCAAGTTCTTTGCCATTGTGATAAATGTACATTCATATAAAATAAATAAATGACAGAAAAAAAGGATATCACATGATACAAGAGATTTAGTGCAGGAAATGCATTAAGTACTTTATTGAAATAAGGGGGACTAAATAGTAAATTTTGTTGGAATATCACCAGAAACTAATTTTCATAGTTTTGCCATTATATTTTCACAGTGTTTCTTCTTCATCTCGTGTGTGTTGTGAAACTATGAGGTGAAAACTACAGTTATGGAATGGCACTCAGTTAGAAGGTCACTGATGTACCTCCCAGAGCTAGTAGGGACACTGGGCACATGCGTCAGGCAATGGCATAGGAAGAATGAGAGCCAGTCAAAGTCAGTAGGAGCCGAGACCAGATAATCTAGAGTGAACAGGAGTAATCCATTTAGGGAAAAGGTACAGATAGTATTTCACTTGGGCCACTGCTTTAGGTAATTAGTGGCTTTGGATCCCTCTGCAATGCCTGAAATTTCATAAGCTCACCTCTATTGCACTCGCTGTGGCCTGGAGTCACCTGGACTGGGTTCAAAGCTCTTCATTACTATCCAGTTTGTACGGTGGCATTGTAATGCTCCTTGAGGCTTTTCCTGATGGATATTTCCTGAGCTATAGTCCTGAGTTTTGTGTTCTCCATCCACACATTTCCATAGTGACATTAATTGAGTACATGCACACTGGAATGGGAACCCATGGGGTGGATAGTTGGAACCAGTCTTGCAGAGGATAGCTGCCCCATGTGGATAGTGATATGTGATGACAGAGCAGTGACAAGGCTCGCAGACTGGAGTGCTGCTTCCCATACGTCATCTTAGCAGCACCATTCTCCCCACTGACATGTGCTGCCAATATGTCATTGGCTCCTTCCACCCTCCTGGTTTACTAGGAATATGTAGCATCACAGGCAGACTTTATTCAGACATTTTACAGTGGATTGGCATACTATGACAGTAAATTGAGAAGTTCTTGAGCCAAATGTATGACCTTCTGTCAGGTTTTGAATGAAAAGAAACAGTTTTGGAGATCACATCAGCCCTAGTACAGACACAACGCAATAAAATAACTTGAAATGTCATGCCAAGCACAAGGGTGTGGACGCTTCACACCTCTCCCCTCCATTCTTTAATCTAAAAGCGATCAAGCTGGTTGGTGCTAGTGTTGGCATGCTGTGTAGACACAGACATTCAGCAGCATCCATACTGTGGCATCACTGGCAGGGGCTAACACTTCACTTCCTTTTAGGAATGTCATCTGCATCTTTTGCCCATATAGAGAACACAGAGTGTTCAAGCCACCGAGAGAAAAATGCTCTTCTAAAAGGCATGAGGTACCTAACTCCATGCCACTTTATTCTACTGCAGCACTCTGACTCGCAACCTGTGAGCCTTTCCAGCTGCACACCGAAGGTAGAGGTGGGGTGCAAGTACATGTTAACTACTCCACAGCAGAAAGGCCCCAGTCCATATTGCTAAAAAGACTAACTAGTTGAATGAGTGCCGAACATAGTCAATGCGTTTTCCAGATGGAAGTCACATTTTTGCCTGGAAAAGAAAGTTTTAAAATCCATGCACACAAGATTTTAAAATTCGAAAAATCTTCCATGTGTAATGTACATAAGTATTATGTAACGTTTTATGAGTTGGGATGCAGGGATAGAAGTTTAAAGAAATGCAAACATGAAAAAAGCATTAGCAAAGCAAATAGGTTTGATGTGTGTGTGGCTTGTGGAAGGGGCAAACATCAAATCTGTTGTACTAAAGCACAGACAAACATCTTGAAATAGATCCCACAAGAAAAAGGGCTGCAATACTTTATCCATTTTTCAGCTGCTCATGTCAGCGGTCACTGTTACCAGGCTACTCTCTGATTTTTTTCAGATGTATAATGCTCTCTCAGGCACTCCAGTGGAGATACAAGGACACAAGCAAATTGCCAATAGAAGAATAGTGAGACTAAGATAGTCCTGTTGGCTGATTGAAGGTTAACAGTTTCTTAAGTTCACATTTCCAAAGCAAAAGAAGCTAATCGTTGATGATGACTGACCAAAGAGAAAAAATGATTTCCATGAATGGCATTGGCCCCAAACATGCCAAACCTAAATATTGAGCAACCGAGTAGTTGTCATTTAGGATTTTGCAAATTTGTTGAATGGCTACAATATGGTAAATATATTAGACTTCAGGGGCGTAATGCTTGAAATACTCTTGCAGCAATTGGGGAAGTTTATTTCGAAATAGGCGGGATTGTGTTAAAGATAGTGCGAAGTCCACTGACTAATTAAAAACTCAAAAGAATTGCAGGGGAATGGGTTTAATATGTTATAAATGTTATAATTCTAAACATAAATAATGAATACAATGCAGGATTTCAGTAGTTAGTTACTCAAGTTTCTCTATTAATACCAGAAATAGGTATTTAAGCATTGCATATGTGCCACATGCATGGATGAGGTGCCAATGGAAATGTTTTTGAATTACTGTACAAATGAAAGTTACATATTGCATAAATTATGTATTTTTGTTTTCCTCTTTCCCAATTAGTGGTGGTTAGGGGCACCACCAGTGTTTCTAGTAACGGACCTGGCACCATTCCTTTTGTTGTTAAGTGTTTATCAGGGCAAAAAGTGCATTTCTAGGTGGAAGAGTTACAGAAGAGCTCTTTTGTATTTACCTGCCAGAACGCCCGTCACTGCCTGGAGCCGGATTTCATTGCTGCCTACGCCACTCCTGCTACAAACCCTTCTACCAGTGATACGAGGGGTAAGGGGTGAGGACTACACCTCCCAGCAGCGCAAGCGGCTCGCACGCCGTACTCGTCAGCAGACGCACCAGGAGGCGCATTAAAGGAGGCCAGGGGTCCCGCAGCGCGGGAGCTCTTTTGTATTTACCTGCCAGAACGCCTGTCACTGCCTGGAGCCGGATTTAATTGCTGCCTACGCCACTCCTGCTACAAACCCTTCTACTGGTGATACGAGGGGTAAGGGGTGAGGACTACACCTCCCAGCAGCGCAAGCGGCGCGCACGCCGCACTCATCAGCAGACGCCCCAGGAGGCGCATTAAAGGAGGCCAGGGCTCGCGCAGCGCGGGCGTGCCCGGGCCGTGCCCGGGCGGGCCCGTCTGAGCCCGTCTGAGCCCGTCAGAGGCCGGGAGAGGCAGGGCTGGGCCACATTATTAACATCATTAACATTATAAAAAGGACTGGAAGATTGTAACTCGCTGAAGGTATTGTGTGGACACTTATGATCTTAATTTAAGAGGGCCAGTTAAAATGAGTAAACGTAAATCTGGTGTAGGGGTAGCGGGGACATTAGATGCCTTCTTGCTGAGGGCAGAGTCTGCACTAATACACGAGATAGAGCTCACAGAGCGTAGGTTGTCGCTGGAACCACAGTACCCCCAGATTTCCAGTGTACAGGTAGGGCCTCATAATCAGCAGGTCGATGTTGAAGTTATACTCCCCCAAAGCAATCAGTCGCAGGCCATAGGAGTGGATCTTGAAATAAATACGTCCATGGAGCCGCAAAGAAGGTTAAGTGGGCCAAATGTTACTACTAGGGGCCAGAAGGCAAAAATATGCCAAGGTAATAGCTATGAACCGCCACCCAAGAAATGGAAGGGCCGGGGTACATTGAAAAACAAGCAACAGTCACCAAAGGTAACCAGGAGAAAAGTTAACACCACTGAAAATGTGTGTAGGCAGGGACATAGCGTAGCGACTGTGACTACAGTAAATGGGATCTTCTCAGGACATGACAAGGAGGAGGAACAATGGAAAAGGTTAGAGTCAATGGTTGTAGCCCTGCTGGACCCTTTATCCCATAAATTATCCCAAATTGAAGACAGACTTGTTAAGCTAGAGGAGTCTATCATTAACATCTCCATACCCCAGTTGGACGTACGCCCAGGTAGGGGTACTGGTACAGTATCTATGAGTGAAATTAGGAATGAGAGTGGGGCTCCTATAATTAATATGGAGTTTAACAATGGTCACTGTCCTACTACATCGGACACCAGAGTTATAGACCCATTTAGGATTAATCCCCCACAGCAAAGAGTAACATCTCCCACGTCATCCCGACCAGGACATCAGCATAGATTAACAGCTTCCAAATCTGTAACTGGAGTAACTGGGCCTTCAACTGCTAACGGGAGGCATAAATTGGGTGAAGGTTTGAGACATCCTACAACACAGATCTCAGAGAATTAGTGAGGGGGCTGTTATCAACCCAAATTTGAATTTGCATCTTCCCCCAGAAGCAACTCCCTATGTAGTTGTCCTGGCAAATGTTCCACTTTTATTACCCAATGTCTTTGAACACTGGTCAACTTTGCGGAACAAATGCTTACATTTAGTGAGCTCGAGGACTGGGATTAAAGACAGGCTCTTTTCGGAGTTTAAAATGGTCCAGAGAGTGGGGTGGGTTGGCAATTCATCCAAGTCCCTACCTGGTGATTGTGTGGTCCTAACCTTTAAGTCGCCAAGCCTTGTGCAACTAATCCTGGAGAGAGCCGGAAATAGTTACATTACGGCGCAGGAGATAAATATCCTCCAGCTGGGATATTTTTATCAACCCCCCAGAGATCTTGGTCATTCGAGAGGGGGGGGCAAATATTTCCAGAGACTATGCAGTATAGAGATGCGCTTCCACCTAGAGATCTGTGGCAAGCGAGGGGGGTGGCAAATTTCTCCAGGGATTAGGCAGTATAGCGATGTGATTACATGTAGCAATCGCTATGAAATTTTCAACTCACTTGAAGGTGTAGATTGACTGGGCAATTGTGTGACTTATTCAGGAGACTCTTTCCCGAACCTCGAGTTTGATCCAGAGAGATTACGAGATCCTAGATCCCATAGAGACGAACCAATCCCTGATAATTTTCAACTAGCCATAGGTACTCAATTAGCTACCCAGGATCAAAGAGGGCAAGGGGAGGACTGCGGTGGTGGTAGTAATATGTCTCCAGGTAAGATTCAGGAGGTCTTTAAACTCTTAACTCCTGTTGAGGTACTCACTTATGTAGGTGGTTTAACATCAACCACAGAAGCGTCAACTATCCCACCTGGTAGGAGGGGCGAAGCCATTTATAACTTTGTATCGTGGAACATCGCAGGTTTGCGTTCAAAGATAAGTAATTCTATCTGGTGTAATTTTATAGAAGCTTATGACGTACTATGCCTCCAGGAAACATGGACTAAAGAGGCAATTCACATTAATGGGTACAAGACATTCCATACTTCAGCAGTTGAGGGATTAAGTGGAATGGCAAAGGGAGGGCTTTGTACCTACATTTCAAATACGCTGAATGTAAAAAAGATAGTGATGTACCTGGAGGAGATCTACTGCCAGCTAATTGTAATTGATCTGGATAGAAGGCAACGTATCCTAATGGCAAATTTTTATAATAATATTCCCAATGAAAAAGTGGGACTGGTAGTAACAAAATTGATTAATGAATTGAAAACTGTATGCAGTAAAAGTTCCAAAGATACGATGGTCATTGTGGGAGGAGATTTTAATTGTCCATTGTGTCCAAATGTGGAGGGGAAACAGTGTGGTTTTACATATGAAGAGGGGACTGGTAATACCCATTTTTGTCACTCTGCCCTGGGGGACTTGTATAATGAAATGGTCTATGGTCTTGACTTAGGTTTTGCGAACGAGTCATGCGATCGTTCTGCTCCTATGGGCTACACCTTCAATGGAAGAGGTCTATATAGTACCATAGACTATGTATTTTTGTCAAATAGCCATACTTCTAGACTTCGCTCTTTCACTGTTGGTGACAATTCACTAAGTGACCACTTTCCATTATGTTTTTCTATATCATTATCGATAAGTAAACCTGCTAGGCATGATAAGTTTGACCTGGCCTTAGCTAACATTGTATTGGATAAAACAAATGGATATACCTTGCGTTGGTCACTGGTGGACCCTCTCTTGATTACAAAAAAAGTGCTTGGGTATTGTAAATCGGCTTTTGAGATTTGCCTAAGTGATTCAGCTTCCCCGGTCAATATCTTGACCTCATTTCGAATTATCTCCCAAGCTGTGAAGGAGGCATTATTTGTTCAGAGTATTAAAAAAAGGAAAACTCAGGGATGGTTTGATTCACACTGCACTCAAGCCTATACCAAGCTAAAAAAGGTATTACATGAGACTCCTAGAAATCCAAATGGTGTGGGACAGGCAAGAGCTGATTATAGATTAGTGCTTAAGAAAAGAAAAATCGCTTTGCGAAACGACGCCTGGGAATCCCTGCGTAAGGCCGCATTAATGGGAGACAGCTCGGCATTTTGGAAAACTGTTAAAGTACCCTTCTTGAACCCAGGAGGTGGCCCGACAATGGAAATTGCTATAAGTGAGAACCTCTGGGTTGACCACTTCGCGAAGGTATATGATCCCGGGGATAATTCTGAGACTAGCCATGAGAAAATCTCTGTGGACTCTTTCCCCCAATATTGTAATCTCCAGTTTACACTGGATGAAGTTAACCAGGCGATCTCGGCAAGCCTGGGTGGCAAAGCACCCGGTCCAGATGGGGTGCCGGTTGATTTGTTTAAGGCAAATCTGTCTTTATGGGGCCCACTTATTACTCAAGTAATTAACGCCAGTTGTTCTGCTCCCTTTTTGGAAACTTGGGCTGAGTCCACTATTGTACCAATTTTTAAAAAAGGGAATCGTCAGGACCCTGAGTGCTACAGGCCCATCTCATTATTGGACTCATTGATCAAAGTCGTGGGTCGAATAATTTTAGAATGACTACACGTTTGGGCTGAGGATAACAGAGTTCTCTCTGATATCCAATATGGTTTCCGGGAGGGCCTGGGGACAACTGAGCAGAGCTTAAACTTAGCCATCCTTGTAGGGAAATATACGCGGGTGAAAGGGGGTAGGCTCTTTTTAGCTTTTGTGGACCTCACCGCTGCATTTGACTGTGTGCAGCATGAGAAGCTCTGGGAGATTCTTGAGGTGATGGGGGGGGGGAAGCTGAAATAATTATTTTCCTTAAGCGCCTATATAACAATGCCCAGGGGCGAGTACGATTTAATTTGAGTGGTGAACGTACCGCCCCATTTCCTATAAAGAAGGGGGTCAGACAAGGATGTGTTCTGGCCCCTTTTCTTTTTAATCTCTATATCAATGGCCTGGAAGAGGCGCTGATTAAGGATAATCATGACTTTCCTCAAATAACTGGACGTCCCATACCTGCTCTCCTTTATGCGGATGACGCGGTTTTAATGTCACGCACGCAAGTAGGTTTGCAGAGGGTGTTAGATAACTTCTCTAATTTTATGAAGGGTCTTGGCCTTAGGGTTAACACATCAAAGACCTTCATAATGAGGTGTGGTCGTGGAAGCCATAGATGTAAGGATATGTTTGTGGACGGCCAAAAGATAGAGCCAACTAGGAGATTATCATATCTGGGAATACTCTTTGATCGAAAAGATTTATGGACTCAAGCCGTATCAGCAAAAAAACTAGCATTTTTAAAGACTACTACTGCCCTTGTAAATTTTTCAAGAAAATTGGGCAGGCGACCCCCTGTGGAGCTTATTAAGATATATAAAGCCAAAAGCGTCTCCACAGCTATATATGGAGCAGGTGTTTGGGGCTTTGCTGATACGTATTCGTTGCAAACAGTAGAAAATACATTTCTGAGATACATCTTGTCTGTCCCGACCAGTACATCCTCGTATGTTTGTCATGCGGAATTGGGCCTGCCACACGTTTCAGACCTCATAAAATTAGAGCCCATCCTCTTGTGTCATAGAGTATGGACAAAAACAGAGACCCAGCTAAACAGAGAAATCTTGATGGATAGTCTGAACTTGGAAGGGGCCTTAAAGATTCCTTGGGTAAGGTATGTTCGTAACTTCATGGAGGACCTCGGACACTCTGAATACTTCACCGACGCAAGCACCTTACATATGGTTAGGAGAAAGGATTTAAAAAAAGAGGGTCTCCAACTCTTGGACACGATAAGATTATCAACTGAGATTTTAAAGCTTAGCGTACAGCAGAATCAGTTAATTTTAACTACTTTTAACATTCAGCCATATTTAACAGTTGTCCCTGGGGGCTACGATCGGTTTTTACTGACAAGATTTAGGCTAGGGATCTTTCACAGAATTGTTAGTCTTCCGATAATGAATGACTGGGCCCGAGAATTGCAACTGTGTCCTTGTGACACACATTCAGCTCAATCCACCATACACGTGTTTTTCTTTTGTAAATTTTTATAGAGAATTGAGGAACGTGTGGATTGTTCCAATCCTAAAGAGTTTAGGGATTAGACAATGCCGTCCAGCGTTCATTGCCTTGCAATTTTGGATAACGTACATAGTACCTGGAAGATAGCCATGTTCTTAAAGCAAATAGTCAACCTCAGGAAAAGTATGGTAATTGAAGTTTAAAGGTCATATAGACGCAAAGGGCATACTTGTATTACTGATGAATTGATAACATTTTATGAATTAAGCTCTTACTGCTATTTCATGTAATAATGTCTTTGTTTTTAGAGATTTTTTATTGTATGAACAATCAACTGAATAGTGATTTATGTATAGGATATTCACTTTATAATACTTGTTTTAATTAATATGTATGTTTTATATATGTGCTTTTATGATTGTATGAAATAGCAATCGAATAAAGCTGTCTTTGACTTTGACAGAAGTTGCCCTATTATTCGGTTGTGGTTTTAGTCCTTTGGCCTCTTTATTTGGAGGAGAGTTGGTAGCACATAGTGATATTAGAGCAGTTCTTTGATTGCCTTTGGGATAATTGAAGAAATGGAGAGAACTACCAGGTGTGATACAGACGGTCTGATTTTTTTTTAAGCTGGATATTGTCTTAAGCGATGCCTTGTGTTGGTATCATCTCTCTGTCAGTCACACAGATGGATTGAATCGTGGTGGCCCCTATGGCAAGAGGTGGGGTTCAAGGATGACATCATGACAAATGCTGCACATGTTTATATTTGTAACAAAAAGTTGGCTTTACCTGAATTCATTTGCCAAGAAGGCCACCACCATGAAGAGCACCACCACCGACAAGACCACCAGGGATGCCCTTGTATTGAACACAAAAAGTATTACTATTCCAGAGAAGTTAGTTTTAGGAAAATGAAATATGAGAAGAAAACATTATCAGCTGAGGATGAAATCATTCTGGTTCTCACTGACATTATTCCACAACGAGAAAGCTGAGATCCAGGGGCCTGCTTGACCTGGATACAGTTGTGTATTGTTTTTGATTTGCTCCTCTTAAAAGGGAGAATTTCAGCTTAATACAAAAATTCATATGATTCCTCTGCAGGAATAACTAGAGGACTAGTAGATTCTTGATGAAGGCGATTGAGTGATAAAATGATAATCACAAGCAGCTTTGACGTCCTTTTCATACTGAACACACAGGCCATATTAGGTGTCTGGTTTAGACTTTGGAAGACAGAGTTAAGGCAGCCAGTTTTGCAGAGAACTTTACCCTGCTTTTACTCCCTCTGACAGATTTAGAATCCACCGCCTGTGGAGGGCTGTGTGCACTGCTATGTAATACAGTCAAACCCAGTGCTGTTGAGAAAGACTGTGTAAAGGGTGAGGTTTATTAGTTGTGGACGGTTGGGTGCAGGACTTGACTCAAGATTATGCTTCATTGTTCATGGCTTAAGGATGTATGTACACTTATAGCCACTCAGAGACAGTTTATTTCAGTATATATTTGTGAGGCCCTAAAGCTAAAATCTGTTGTGCAAAGTAGAGAACTACGTGTAGTGTGTGTTAACCAAAGGCAGAGGATTGCCTATGGGACCTGGTTGAAGGTGTAAACTCAGTGGGAAATCTTTGCTGCGTGTTGACAAAGGTTATGTGGATTGTTTGGTCACAGAGGACTGGCCTAGTACATAATTCCTAGTGCACATGGCAAATGACAGAGTATTGGTGTAATTGTATGATATCATCTGAGATGTCATCAGTAATGTCGTCAATAATGGCATTAAGCATGTCATGAGTGATGTCACATGTAAGCTCACATAATGGTGCATGGCATGGGTGCAAGATATGGTTAGTTTACACAACCAAAATTGGCAAATTACATTTGTTTTTAAGCACTTTAACTGTGTTTTTTCAGTGAATTTCAGAACAAACATTATGGTGTTATGAGCAAACAAAACCATAACTTCACTTACCCTTGCGTTTTAGCGATTTGTTTGTGGTGTTCTTAACCATATTCACTGTGGAAGTGTTTTTTCACCCCTGCCTAACATACATTCTAACCATTATTTATTTTTATGGATTTATATAGCGCTTGAATCACCCCCTAAGGGGTATCTCGGCGCTCCTGGACCCACAATAAGAAAGCCGTCACAAGGATCAAGAGCTAGAACAAAACAGTTTTCAGAGCCTTTCTGAACTGCATAAGGTCTGGGCACTGCCTCAGTGAAATGGGGAGCTGATTCCAGTAGAGAGGTGCCAAATATGAAAAAGCTTTCCCCCCTGTCCTTAACTTCTTAACTTTAGGTATCTTGAGGAGGGATTTCGAGCCAGAGTGGAGATCTCTACGAAGAATGTAGCGATTTAGTTTCTCTGCCAGGTAAAAAGGTCCTTTACCCCACACTGCTTTGTGTGCCATACAGCAAACCTTAAATGTTATTAGTTTGCGTATAGGCAACCAATGGAGCTGTTGGAGAAGGGGGAGTGAGGCAGTTCTGTAAGGGGCATTCAGTGTTAAGCGAGCCGCCGTATTCTGCACTACCTGTAGGCGATCCAGAGAGGACTCATTGGCTGCAATCAGCAAAGCGTTGCAATAGTCCAATCTGCTCAACACTAAGGTTTGGATAAGGGACTTCCTTGTAGAATCAGGGAGGAAGGGGAAGACTCTTCTTAGCAGGCTCAGCACATGAAAACATGAACTAACCGTGTGGGTCACATGCTCCTTCATAGTCAGGGTCTGCTCAATACGAACCCCTAGATTTTTTACCATTGTCTTTGGTACTGGGACAGTCCCTAGCTCTCTTGGCCACCACTCTGGAGTCCACAGCAGTGGAGCCTCTCATTACTGTGCACATATTTAAGTTGTGATCTATATTCAATTTAGGACGCGCCCTACTCTTTCCCATTGTGCAGGACCTCTGCTGGAGTGTGCATCAAAAGAAAGAATTCTTGAGCTTACCAAAACAGTAGTGCAAAACGGATGCCTTCTCTTGGTACATGCAATAAAGGCCCTGCCAGCCTATCTTGAATCCAGTGGCACAGTGAGCCCAGGATCGACGTCTGGGCTTACCCGGCACAATTAGGATGAGAAAGCAAAAGACACACAAATGATGGATGGAATCTGTACTGGGGTGAATATTTGACATTGTCTCAGAATTCCATCTATTAATTGTTCTTTTTGCATTGATCAGCCTAAGTGGGAAGGGTATGCCCAGACGTTGCTCCTGTGCTCACCATACCACTGGAGTCAAGTTATCCTAACTCATGAGTGGTGATAAGATAAAAATGGTCCCAGGATGCTTGTTTCCGGTCGAGGGAGGACCTGACCTTGTTATATTCCATATAGGTACCCCAATATAGGCTCAGGCAACATCGTAACCTTTCACTTATACTCTCTCCTGCATTACACACATAACAGTTCTTGGGGACTGACCTTTTACCTAGATACGACACTGCACACAGAACGCAGGATTTTCCCTGGTAAAAGCCTCATACATTATGCATGAGGATTCTTGGAAACTCAGCAGGACTACCATCTCCTGCATAATAACAATGTATAAAGTTCATTTTCAACGTCATCCTAAGTCCGACAAGTGGCACAGCAAGGTAGAACCCCCAGGGAGACCTTTGGGTATATAAACATCACATCTTGCTGAGACAAAGAGAGGAGATCAGGATTTCCCTGCAGACACACTGACGCGATACGCTGAGGTTCCTGCATGCAGACACTCCAGCTCGCAGTGGTCTAACATCCCTTGCGGGGTGTCCAACTCGAGACCAAGACGGGGTCCCATAGTCTCTCACTTCAGGTAAAGGGGTAGACTTTATCCTAAAGGGATTCTTGGCTTAACACCTACATACATGCTAGGTACACTTAGGTACATCTAGTTAGGGTAGCATCGTAGGAGTACGCGTTTTGTTGTCATGTATTTTAAATACTTGCCTGTATTCAGGGTTATAGCAAAATGGTAGGAATCTACCATCCTTTTACTTTCTTAGTGCTTCTAATCATGTATATCTGTTACTGTCTAATGGTTGTTTCAGCACGCCTATTTTACACTAGAATAACGACTGTTCAATAAATGCTTATTGAAAAACGTCCATATCGTTTATTCTGTGTATCTCTCTGAGACTAAGTGAGCACGAGTGACTGAGCTAAAAGTAGTATACTATTTCCACGGTCCTGAGGGATCAGGGTTGTCATGTTCGATAGTTGCCAAGAACTATTCTCTCCCTGGTAAGAGGAGTGTCTAGTGGCACTGTGAGCTAGCTGGTACACAGGCCAACATACCCGGTGGGGGTGTCTAGAATCAGTCTGACACCAATCCTACAGTGTATGTTGTCTAAACGCGCAGATCCTATATAAGTTTTATAGGAACTACACAACAGCCTGGCAGTTCGGGCTGAACTGTTCCCATGGGGAGCAGGGTCAAGACTGATTTGCATATGGCTGAGTCTAAACTGGAATGGCATGCTGTGCAAAAGAAATGATGGCTTTAGGCCCAGATCTCTGTACTTGGGTGAATATTTGACATTGTTTCAGCATTCGGTTTAACAATTGTTTTCTTTTTAGTTTTCAAAAGTTATAATTTTTCTGCCCTTTGTGCCTACAGCCTGTCTTGGGTCACATGTCTGGGTTAGCTCGCAGATTTTGTGAATTTCTCCCAACAGTCACACAGTAGAGGGATTAGGTGTGCCTCAATGGGCCATCTGCTGGGTGGATGGGTGTCGGAGTTGAGCACAGCCCCACCTGCACCTTCACACAAAGGGCCTAACAACCCTGGATTGTCACTGCAGCCAGCTTGGAGCCAGGGCAGGGCAGTCAGGAAATTCCATGCACTGCAGAGAAGCTTTCCAGAAGCGTCTCCCACCTTCCAGAAGAAGGGTACCAGGGTGTCAAGAGTCTTACTTGAAGTTTCCCAGGTTCTTCACAGGAGCAGAACGACGACTGTTTCCAACGCCTCCCCGAGACTCCCCCCACGCCCCCACAATTGCTCAAGGCAGCATGAAGAAAGTTCCGGGGGGGAAAGGGGTATGGGACAGAGAAGAGACTGCCTAGTCTTCAAAATCTGGCATCTTCTGAAAGCTGCTACGTCTAACTGTTCCTCGTGCCACTCTCAGTTCTAGACACTGTAACACAAAACACAAATTACTACAGTCCACTAGAATTTGACTTCTTACTGTATTCGGTATTCTACTAGTTTCCCTATTAACTTACCGAAGAATAACTAGGTAATTGCCCCTCTTCTAGTATGCTGTGTTCTTTTATTTGATCCACTCAGAAGTGAATTGTGCGAGAAAGAAAACCTGTGGAGATAAACAATGCTTAGTATATGCTTACTTTCCTTTTTCTCCGAACTATTTTATTTCTGACTTAGTCTTTTACCTTTTAGTTTTCTTGTGGTTAACTTATATCATCTTTTCATTTTTTGCAGGGGAGTTACAACTGGGAACTCTACAGGAGCTGAAACCCTCAGGTAAGACTAACGATATTTAGAATGGCCTTCATTTATCTTTTCAAAAACTATCTCATAGATAATGACATTACCGACTGATCCTAGAAATAGTAATTGACTGCCAACTAATTCAGACAAACTCTGCCTTCCTCTATGAGGTACTTGCGCGAGTGACAAGGAACTGGACTGAAGAGATTATGCAGGGATCTTCACCGGAATCTCAGGAATGCTCAAAACGCTGAGAACTTTCCTTTCTTTTCACTCGATACTGTAACCCGACGCTTGAAGATCTAATAACTGCAGACGGAATTCGTAAACGCCTAAACTGCTCTAGAAAACTACACGGACGCGCTACCAAGCCCTGTTACACGAGTAACGGTCTTAGTGAAGTGCGCACAGCTGAGGGCGAGCGCGAGCCTCAGCTGTGCTTGAAACCACGCGCTACTGGAAATAGGCTGAAGCGCTAACCCTAGCACAGCCAGCCATCTTAAAAGCATATTTCCTGACCAGTACCGTCCAGGACTGGTCATTACAACTCCAATGGAAATTCGGATTGCTTACTTGATTTTTATTGTAAAGATTAGTGGTAGCTCCCACTAATTGGCGTTTTTTAGTCCTGGAATTTGGATTCCTGACACAGGGTATGAAAATAGGACCTTCCAACATACTCTTTAGTTCACTCCTGGACCTGCGGAAGCACTCTCGAAGGACTGCCTGATGCTGTGACCTGCTGTGCACTCTGTCAGATTACTGCTGTACATGGAAGGACTGCTTTGCTGCATGGTGCCTGCCTTGAACCCTCATAGACCAGCCCTGCTGTTGAGCCCTGCATCTTCACCTGCACCCAGCAGTTCCAGAAGCGACTTGAAGGGCTGGTTTTCTGGCCTCCTGTTCAAAGCCACAGGGACATAAAGGCTTAAACCAACTTAAATCCGCATCTGGACCCAGTCAAGTAGTCCTGAACCTTCAAGAGGTGTCCCATAAGTCCTGGACCCTTGATTGTGGTGCTAAAAGTGCCCAAATGGGCAATTCCCAAAACTGAGGACGTATAAAAATGTTGGCTCAATAGTGCTCTGAGAATGAAGAGGAGACTGGGAACAACCTACTCGCCGATCGCCCTGATGTACATCGCTTGTCAAGTTGGCTTTGCAGTCTCTCCCGCTACATTCTTCTCCAGAGCAACAAATCCTTTTCAGTGGTTCTTGCCAAAGGCGCATCCAACCTTGTGGAAGTGTCTTTAGCTACAACCCTCCGCCTCCTCCAGCTGGAGAGTTTTGACGTCCATTTCAGTGACTAAGTCTGAACGTAGAAATCTACACTGCTGCATTGACCTAAGGCCAGCCGACAACGAAACTCCCTCCTTGGTCACCTCCTGTAGCCTTGCCCCACTGAGCTATACCTTCTCAGAACATTTTCTTCAGTTATTCTTTTATGTCCGAAGTAAGCGCTGACCGGGCCCAATCCACTTCTTGCATCCAAACCGCGGTACTGCGCCGTCTGCCATAACTTTTTACTTTGACCCGGCCTCACGCGACTGGATGTCCACGGTTGGCGCTTAGATCTTTTAAACACTAGATTTCGCTTAAACCTTTCAAAATTAATAACTATGGTTCTACTGATTAGATTTTTGTTGTTTTGGAGTCAAATAATTTACTCTATTTTTCTAAAATTGGTTTGGGATTTTTCTTCTTTTGTATTTTCACTTTATTACTTTTTGTGTGCTGCATAAATACTTTACAGATTGCCTCTAAGTTAAGCCTGACTGCTTTTTGTGCCAAGCTACCCAGGGTTAAGCACAGGATAATTTATTGACTTTTTGTGGTTCACCCTGCAAGGGATTCTGTCTGTTGCTTGACCAGGGCTCAAACCCCAGTCAGCCGACAACCCAATTTCTCATAGTCCTGCTCCAATAGGAACAGTCCAGCCTGAACTGCAAAGCTGGGCACTCTCTGGACTAGAACACAAGCAACTGAAGACTGGTTGGGTGGGTCCAAACTGAGGTGGCATGGTGGGCAAAAGAACAATGGATTGGAATGCTGCCCCGAGCGATTCACAGTGGTTAGATTGCTGTCAAACATTCCTCCCATCATCTTTTGTGTTTGATGTGATGCCCTAAGTGGCAGGGTTTGCCCAGAAGTGGGTGTCCTTGCTCACTGTGCCACTGGAACCAAACTACATCTGACTGATGAACCCCAGTCAGGGGAAAACAAGTATTGGGTTGCTTGCATTCCGGCTCAAGGAGGACCTGACCTGGAATATTGGGCTGGAATGTTCCTATTGGAGCAGAGGCAAGACTTATTTGCCTACGTTAGGGTACAAACTGATGTGCCATGGTGAAAAGAATGATGGGCAGGAATCCTACTGGAAGGATTGCCAGTAATTGTACTTGTTACAAGCACTCCTCCCATCACTTTTTGTGTGTTTGACTATCCAATTTATATCAACATTAGACTATCTCTTCGCCAATCCTAAACCCGCTTGTGTCTAGAGATTAATCAGTACCCTGTGCTAAATATGGGCAAATGATTAACTTGATACACTGATGTCACAAGGGATATGAGTTTCTCAGTCATCTACTAATGCTTCAGCAAGTGTCATTGTCATTGCATAACTGGTGATTAGGTTATAGCCCATCACAAGGAGTCTCCTCAAATGTGCTGCAACTTTAATGAGGAGAGGTATGTTACCCCTCAGCACATATATGTTTTGTATTGGATTGTAATTGTATTTATATAGAATTTACTACCCCTGAAGAGGCGTTGAAGCGCTTTTTAGCGAGTAGCCTGCTATTCTGGAACCTAAAAAGGATTAGTGGTGGATTAGTATAGTGAAATTCGAGAAAATCTGAGCAGTGGACATTTGGTTCTGTTGTTTTGAAAAGGATAATGGTGAAATGGAAGAGGGCAGAGTCTAGAAAGTGTTTATTGGGAGATCATAGTAGAAAATGAGGTTTGGGATGAGTATAAGGAGAGATGGAGGGGTAAGAATCTCTAGAAATGGATTAGGGATATTATAATAGTAAAATGAATTTTGGGATGAGTCAAAGGAGGTGTAGGTAAGGGGAGAATTTAAATGGGTTGTTTGAGAGATCATAGTATTAATATGAGGTTTGAGGTGACCCAAGGAGGGATAGAGGAGGGAAGAGTCTAGAAAGGGTTATTTTGGTTATCATTTTAGTAAAATGAGGTTTGGGATGAGTATAAGGAGAGATGAGGGGTAAGAATCTCTAGAAATGGATTAGGGATTTCATAGTACTAAAATGAGTTTTGGGATGAGTCAAAGGAGGTGTAGGTAAGGGGAGGATTTAAATGGGTTGCTTGGGAGATCATAGTATTAATATGAGGTTTTGGGTGACCCAAGGAGGGATAGAGGAGGGAAGAGTCTAGAAAGGGTTATTTTGGTTATCATTTTAGTAAAATGAGATTTGGGATGAGTCAGAGAGTAGAGGTAGATGATATATTGAGAGGTACAGGGTGAAATACAGGATAGTCCATTGGAGAGCACATGGCTAAAACACATTTGCAAAGATTATATCTGTTGTGTAGACGAGACCTATTGGCTTTGCAAATGGTTGTTTTAATTTAACTTTGTTTTATTTTTTAAACATTTTTATTAGGTCTCGCGCCTAGCGTTGCAGTGCGCAGCACTGCTCGCGCAGCGCGAGCCCTCTAGAAAGGGCTTCTGAAAACGACCCACACGCTCGTGCGTGTGGTTCTGTTTTCAGAAGCCCTCATTAGCTGTAGCGTGCGTTTTTAAAAAAACGGCACGCTATTGGGCAAAGGCGGGCGCATGTCCCGCCTTCGCTCCTCCCTTTCCCGACGGTGGCCAGAACGCGCAGCAGCGCGCGTTCGCCTCGCTGCCGCGCTCCCTGGCCCCCCGCTCCTCTGTGGTGCGCGCGCACCACTTGTTTTTCCAGCTGTAAAGCATGTTGATCTATGGTGCTTCAGAAGCTGAAGGGCTGGGTGAGCGTTTCATAAAAGTAACCTGAGTGTGTCTAATCACAGGGCGCTTGAATATCCCAGGCATCATTGTTTCTCTCTGGGCAGTGATTTTCCCCTGCCTCCTCCTTGTTTATCTTTCTAAACGGCACCTGTTAAAGAAAAGACTTCAGGAGTTGGCTGAGGCTGCACATCTATCATAAATATTCCGCTCCACCCTATTTCTCACTATGTATAATGTGTCAAGGAAAAAATAGCCTGGTCTGGGAGCCGGTCGGTTAAAGAGGCCATCTTTTTTTTTTAAATGCAGATTTATATAGCGCGAACTCGACCCGAAGGTATGGAAGCGCTTTACACGAGCACCGGTTACGTTACACAAGGACACATTCATGTTTTGGTAGGCACGGGGAGATTAAGTGATTTGCCCAGAATCACAGGATGTGGGCGCGACCCCGAGTCTCGAGCCTTGGTTTCCCAGCTCCAAAGTCGGCAATCTAGCCGTCAGACCACATCCTCTCCCCCTTCATGCTGCTGGTTGCGCCTGGTAGGATTCATCGACCATATCGTGAATCGCTAAGTAGGACTGGAACAAGATGACGCATTGGGTATCCAAGTACTTTTTCATGCTTAAGTATGAAACAGCATATAAAGTTGAACGCTTCACATCTGTAAACAGTATGAAAAAGACGGGGGGTGGGGGGAGCTGAAATGTGTCAGCAGCACACAATTTGCACCCTTTTCCAGTTGCGCCCTGCACTTTATTGATTAATAAATTAATTAATTTTTTTCTTAAGTTATGGTGGATTCCTGCCTGGGTGGATTGTCTTTTGGACTATGAGGAGTTCTGCTGTTTATATGCTGTTTAAAGTTATAAAACTGTATTGTACAATTTAGAAAAGAAAGGCGGCAAAACTGAAGCATAAGTTTACAAAAGAGTCTGAAGGCTCTCTGCCCAGCAGTTCCTTCCTTAGAATATAAATAACTCCACTTCATCATTTTTACTGGTGCTGAATTTGATAGCTCCATTAGTGCTGATCAAATGTTTTGCTCACTCAAAAAACTCGGCTTGTTTTGGGAGAGCTAGTGCCGCCGGGCAGCGCAGGCGCAAACTTGGACCTCATTCGGAAGAACACCTGAGGAGAGGTGAGCCTGGGAGTTAGACAGTGGCCCTCCCCCACCCCAAATCCATTCCCACGGAAAACGTCGAGCGGGAGACTGTTGTTGCAAGCGCTGCAGCAGGAAAGCGGCAGCCAAGTTGGTTTCGGAAGTGGCTGCTGGCTGTAGCAGAAAGCAAAGACAAGCCACAGAGGAATTGAGCCAGGCAGGGCTAACTGGGGTTTCCCTTGAAAATGTGTTGAGTCTACAGATGACAAAACTTAACAATTAACAAAACTCTACGCACCGCAGGAACTTAATATATATGGAGTTAAAATAGCTGCTCTGTTCTTGTGCTGTGCGGCTATCCATCCTGCGCTTACCCCATGACTGATGCTAACATTGCTTCTGTTTCTCTTCTGTTGCCCTCGCTAGTCTGTTGTGCGTGAGGGAAGCTTGTCTGTGTTTTGGAATAATCTGGTGCAACGGCTGCCACAGTGCCACTGTCATGTGTGCGTGGGAAGTTTCACTGCTTCTGGGTGCAATACATTTGTTCCGCGTGTGAGGCGAGTTTGTACTGTTGTTGAGTGTGCTGTACATATTCTGTCTGTCCAAGTGAACCTTGGGCAGGGCTTTAAGTGGGGTGAAAAAAACTGGGGGGGTCTCTCATAGGGGCCTCTCATAGGGCGTGGCCAATGTAATTAAGGGCGTGACTTAAAAATAGGTAAACTAAAAAGTCTGTGCTTAGCATAGTGTGCCGCCAGACTTGTATTTTGCTGTTTCTGTCATTGAATCCAGATATATGATACAACAAGTAACATCATACCTACAATAAATCAGGACTATTGGCTTTGTCAATGGTTGTTAGTTGCATAAGATAAATAAGCAGCAACTAAGGCTTGTATATAATATTGAAAAAACTTCCACTTAAAGCCCTGGTGACACAACGACAATGTAGCTGCTCCTGACTTTCAAAAAGAGAAGAAAAATCCAAAGAGAAAATGACTTTCTTTAAAGAATTTCCCTTCACCTATAACGCTCACCTGGCATGACGTCATGCCGTAACTTCTCCACTAGTGAGAAGTGAGCAGTGTGAGCACCGCCCATCGATGTGCCTGTTGTCACTGCAGTCTGGAAAAAACGGACCGCCTGTGCCAGGGCACAAAACAGAGCCCAATAGAGACCCGTTTTGAGGCCCCCTTTAAAAAACTGCTAGTGCTCAGCACCGGTGAGACCCGGCCCACTTAAAGCCCGACTTGGGCTAATGCTAACTGAAATGATGTGCACCTGTATTAGCAAGTGAAGCTTGCACCACTGCTTCACATGCTCTGTCCCGTCTGTGTGTGAGAGGAAGCCGGGACAGCTGCAGCTTATGCACTGTTAGTTGCATTTGTTTAAGGGCAGATTGCATTTCTCTTGCCCTTGCTGTTCCCGTTTTGTGGTGCAAGCTTGCTCTGGAGCTCTGTAGGTTGCACTTGTGTCTGTGTGTGAGTGAAGCTTGTACTCCAGGTGCCTTTGTTGTGTTTCACAGGAAAATGGATGCAGCTGCTTCCCAGGCTATGTCTGTTTTGTATAAGTGTGACTATTGCTGTACCTGATTTGTATGTGTGAATAAAGAGTGCACTGTTGTATCCCCTCTTTGTGTGTGAGGGAAGCTTTCACTATTGGGCTTGTGATGTAAGTGCATATATGTGTGTGTGTGTGTGTGTGGTGGAAGCTTGGACTGATGTCTGTGTTGTTTCTCTTCTTTGCGCAAAGGAACTTGCACTGCTTTTAGTCTTTTGTTTGAGAACATCTTGCACTTTTGGTTTCTATGCAGCTGAAATACTCTGTGACAGTAGTGCTTCGATGCCTGCCTTTGTTCTGTGTGTGAGAGACTCTAATGCTGCTTTTGCCAATTCTGCATATGTTAAGTGTGTGCAAGGAAAGTCTGCATTGTTGCTTCATGTGTGTGTGTTTAAGAGAAGCTTTCACTTCTAATCCCCATGCCGTACACATTCTACTTGTCAGATACTACACCACTGTTGCCTATGCTGTATCATTTCTGTGGGCAAAGAATCATTTCTGCTGTTGTATGTTTGTGTTGTACTGCTGCTGTGTATGCTGTACATGTTCTTTGTATACGAGGGAGTTTGCACAAGATGGATGAAAGTGCTACGTGCTTTCCATAAAATTCTTTCTTGCCACCTTTAATGAGTAATAATGTCGCACCTAAAGTCTTTCTTTCTTAAATGTAAATATTTGTGCATTGCAAAAATGCCAATGCCCAGCACAACAACCTTTCACCCATAAAAACAGCTGTGGAGACCATGTGACGGCAGGGTGAGGTATGTCACACTGCCAAGGAGAACTTTGGCTTCCAGCACTCTCGTGTGAACATCTCTCATGGGTGGGAGCCACAGTGTATAGACACAACAGCCCGACAGCCAGTTTATACAGGATAACTACTGTGTGTACAGTAATGCAATTGTCAAAGGTAATTAAAATTGTGTATGTGAGTAGATGGTAGAAAGAGCACAGGTTTCTGTACAGTAACAGCTCTGTGCACAGTAGCAATTCTCTGCACAGTAACGAGGGCTTATAGTGTCAAACATGCACAATAACAGTTGTTTAAAAAAAAAAAAACACAAGCCTGAATGCATATATATGAACAGTGGAACAAGAATGTTAACTGCATTGTCAGTATACTAAAACCTATATGTATGCGTAGAGTAAAAATTCCATTTATTTATAAACTTTAAAATAAGCTACGACGAAGTGCAGGCTTGAAGTGATTTCTGTGAAAGCCCAATACATGGAGTATTTCAATAACAACACAACAGACCTATCACAACAGGAAACTCATCCGATCCCACTGTATTCCAAAGTGCAGGTCAATTCTTGCACCTCTCTTTGAGGTAAAACTTCCCAAAACAATAAAAATAACTAAATACAGCTTTCTATCACTAAGATATTATGCCAGTCTCCATGGTTAAACATTATCTTGAACTATTTTATTGTTTGTGGTGCCAACTTATAAATGCCTCTCTAAAAGAAGGTATATTTCTGGATTCACTAAAGACCGGTCAAGTGAGCCCCTGATAAAGTATCTGTTGGCAGCTAACCATCGGCCGCTGTGGAATCTACCAAAGCTGAGCAAAGTATTTGGAATGTGTGGCTAATACACTTGCTACTCTCACGAAATATAACTTGTTATTAGCACCTCCTAATCAGGCATATACAGAAGCTGCAGCACGGAAACTGCATCACTAAACTCCTATATGACCCCCTATGGACCTTTGATTTAAATAGTTGATTTTAAAATATTGTGGGAGTTTTTTACAGAATTTAGTAATGTATTATTAATTTGTATTGAAACATTTTTATTGCTGAGATTTCTTATCATGAAGTGCAATTTTTGTAATGATTTTAATCGTGCAATAATCAAATTAATCAAAAAAAAATCTATATGACATACATTAGCATTTTAGACAATGGTGATGCCAGTCTCTTCATCCTTCTTGATTTGTCAATGGCGTTCGATAACGTTGATCACCATAGGCTCTTCCAGTCCTTCAGACCCTCTCATACATTATGAGGGAAGTCCTGAGCTAGTTCTCCTTCCTGGCAAACCAAATGCATCTTGTCAATTTTGGTAGCGTCCCCTCAAGCCTACCCCCGTCATGAGTGGTGTTCCTAAGGAGTCTGTTCTAGTGTCTATGTTGTTCAATTTCTGTATGGAGGCACTCAGAATGTTGTTATAGGAGGCAGGTGTTACAATACACCGATATGTATGATGCACAGATCAATTTTAATTTCTATTCAATTTGTGTTATCAATGCTCTAAAACATAGACCTGGCATAAATCAATGTCCTCACACCTTTTCAAGCTTTTAAGTTTAACTCAAGAGTTTAATCTTACCTGCAGACCACTGAAATACTTAACAAGAAGGGCTGTCAGATCTATATATTGACAGCGTCTTCCTTTTATTGCCCAATGAAGTAAAATTGCCTGGTATGTTGCTTTAACCACATTTTTCCATGTATTCACAAATTGAACATACTGCAAAAATAAAAAAACACACAAAAAACAACCATTTATCCAACAAACTGACTTCTACGCTGTAGTACAGGCCCTGGTTTTAGCTAGAATTGATTGTGGGGCTGCCATCTTGGCATGCAATCAAATGTGCTCTTTAATCTCAATTACATCAGAATTTACTTGGCGGCCTAGTTCATCTTAGGCACAAGAGGTCTAACCACATATCTCTAGTTGTAAGGGTTCTCAATCCGATGTTAAGTTCGAGCTGTCTTGCATTACTTTAAAGGCACTATAACGTGTAACAACTGGAGTCGTTTTCACATCTCTCAAAATCTCTTGTGCCAGCAAACGGCTGAGAAGCTTATACAACCTACAACAACAACAAAATCTCATGAAGCAGCAGCACTACCTTTTTCTGGGGCAGCCCCCTCCGTCTGGAATTTCCTTCCAGTTGCCTTGAGGCGCTTGAGACTTTAGTGCCATGCCACAAAATGTTTGAAGCACATTACTCTAGCTGAATTACCCTCTGCACCCCTTTGCGTCAGCCTCCTTTCCTTTTCCCCTTCTCTGTTCCCTTTCATCAGGCTGCCTCATTTCTATTACTGCCATTGTCCTCCCACACCTCCTCTTTCTCCTTGTCCAGTTTGTATATTGCTGCTCCCAATCTGCTCTTCTCTCTTCCCCACTGACCATCCTTCTGCTGCCCTCTCAAGTGCTGCATTTTGGCAAGCTACCACCCCTCCTTCTTCCTTCTCTGGCAGCCGTACCATCTAGCCTCCTAGCCCCTCTCTTCCCTATTCTTCACTCTCTCTCATTTTCCTGTGCTATGCAATATGTTGAGGAAGACATCGATTTCCCTGCTGTTTAAAAGTTTATGCTTTAATGCTACAGCTGTTGTTTCCTTGTAAGGGATGGCCTGCATAGAAATTTGTTGTTGATGTATACAGCACCCCTTCTTGATAGAAATGCTCTTTATAAAAAGGTAAACATAAATTAAATAAATAGTGACACTATTGCGCTTACGCTTAATGTATTTGTACTGGATCGTCCGTTTTACATTACGCATTTAGATGTGGTAGTTTGATTTGCGGGTAATTACAGTAGAGTGTGCACACAAATGGAGATGTGTGTTTTTTTTTGTTCTTCATGGTATACGCATACTGACTGGAGGTCTGTTGGTGGGAATTAGCTGGATGGCCACAAAGCAACAAGCATTTGCAATGCAATAGGTCTCGCACTTACACAAGTTTAAGCTATTGGCATTGTAAATGACAATGCCTTTTATTTATCTTTTTAAAACAAAAATAAAAGGCATTGTTATTTTCAACGCCAATGTGCCCCCTACTTCCTTCCTTCCCCCTCACCATCTTTTGCTATCCCTTCCCAACCTTCTCTATCCTTTTTACTCTTACTTTTCCCCTACTTCCTTCCTCGCCCTCACCATCTTTTGCTATCCCTTCCCACCAAACAGATGTGCACTCCCGGCTGCTCGGGCAAATCTGTGGGCATCTCATCCAGACCACATCTGGAAAAATAGCAAGGGAAATAGGGGATGGACAGACACTTTTGTTTTTAGTGGCTAGCATTCATCCCTCATTTTGGATTAATATTCACACAAAAAGGATGTTTGCACTCATCTGTGGGCAAACCAAGCGGAATCCCAAGCAGTAATTGTAATGATTCATTATCAATATTTAGTCCGGTCTAAATAATAATGAATTATTACAATTACTACTTGGGATTAGGTTTTGAGCCACAGATCATCCATCACTTGCTGTTGTTGATAGGAATCTTACAGTTCCTAAAACCTTGGTAGAACAGTGAAACAAAGCAGACAGGCTACCTCACCAGGCTCAGGCCCTCACAAGTTAAAGGTGGGAGTTACCTCTCAACCCCCACCAACAGCCCCCCATCTTTATTGTGCTTTAAAAAACGGAACATTCCAAAACCTCAATATAGGAAACTTATTGTAGGTTTGTATATCTGGGAATGCCTGTAAGACTATCTGGCATGGCATAATTGTTGTTTTCCACAAAGAGTGGTTCTACTACGCAATAAGAAAACGAGCATTTGCTATGCAATAGGTGTCGCATTTGCAGTTTGAGCTATTGGCATTGTAAATACCAATGCCTTTTATTTCTGTATTTTAAAAACCTGCAAGCGGTGCGTAAACAGGCACTTTGTACTTGCAGTCGTTGCTTACGAGAAGCAACGCTGGCAGTAACTATGCCTCTTTTACTGCCAGCCTTCCTTTTCGTAAGCAAGGACTATAAGCACAAAGGGCGTGTTTATGCACCGCATACAGCTTTTCGAAACACATAAATAAAAGGCATTGTCGTTTACAATGGCAATAGCTCAAACTCTTGCAAATGCAACACCAATAGCTCAAACTTTAATAATGCGAGACCTATTGCATTGCAAATGCTTGTTGGGTTTGTCACGTGTTATAAGGAGCATTACAGGTTATAACCATATGCATCAAAGTACATTACATAAGAATACAGTTATAGTCCAAAGGTATTGCAGATTTGTTAGACCTGGCACTGTTGGCGTGGGTCTCCCTTCCATTTTTTGCTGTTGCCTCATGTGTTTTTGCTGGTTATAGATGCTTTGGGCACTGTGCCACTGCTATTCAGTGCCACAGTGCAAGTGCTCCTTATGGCAAATTGATGTATGGATTAGTGACTCCATGTTTGGCCTATTTGATTCACTGTCAGACCCTAGTACAGTGCACTGGTTGTGCCCAGGGCTTGTGACTCAAATGCTGCTGGTGGGCTTGCAGCACTGGTTGTGCCACCCACAGAAGCAGTCTGTAAAAGTGTGTCTCAGGTCTGCCATTGCAGAGCCTGTGTGCAGTCTGGTACTGCCATGTTGACTGGGCAAGTACAACCACTTGCCAGTCCCTAAACCTTCCCTTTTCTGCATATTAGTCACCCCTATGGTAGGCCCAAGGGCAGGGTGCATTGTAAGTATAAGGTAGGACATGCCCTGGTGTGTGTGGCATGTCCTAATAGTGAATTACAGCCATTTTTGTTTTTCACTATTGCAAGGCTACCTGTTCCCCATAGGCCAGAATGGGCAGTTTGATTATTACATCTTATAATCCTAACTGACCCAGGGAACATGGTAGAAAAACGAATTTAGTATGCCTGAACTCAGAATGATAAAATACCTCTTTTAGTGAAGTTGGTTTTAACATTCTCTGTTTGAAAATACCATTTTTAGAAAGTAGGTATTTTCTTGCCTAACTATCCAAGCCTGCCTCTGCTAGGTTGTGTATTCCTTGTCTGGTTTGTGAATGACAGGGGCTGGGGGATTCCAGGAGACAGGGTGAGTCAGCACAGGGCTGAATAGAGAGATCTGCATGGAGATGGGTGGGAGGAGTTGTACCTGGGACCTGAATAGGGCTGTGCCTTCCCTCCACAATGCTGGCTCCACCTCCTGTGGTGCGTCTGATGTCCCTGGCCTACACTGTGAAAGGAAAGAAGGAGTCTTGTCAACAAAGTGCGCCAGGACTGACCAGAACTGGTTTGGACTAGCCAAAGGCCTCTCTGCCTTCAGAGACAAAGGATTTTGGTGTATAAAAGAGGGGAGCCAAACCCTAGAACTTTAGATCACTTTTGGGAAACAAGAAGAAACCTTTGCTGAGGAGAGGAACCAGAGAAACTGAGGAAGAGACTATCCCTAAGCTGAGTGCTGTTTGGGGGCTTGGCCTGCAGTGGTTGCCTGACTGCCAAAGAAAGGAGAGAGGAACTTTGTGTGTACTTTCATCAACTTGTGAAGGATCTCCAAGGGCTTGAGATAGAGCTTGCCTCCTGCTGAAGTCTCAGGGACAACAGACTTCACCAACCAGCTCCCCAAGAGTCTTTCTGGAAAGTGCCTGCTGCTGTGCTGGACTTTCTGAGGGACTGTGTGTCGCAAGGAGCTGGAAGCGCGACTCATGCAGAAGAAGCGTCGCCGCCGCAGCCGAAGCGACTCGCATCGCCGGAGAAAAGGATCGACGTCGCATCAGACGCCGCCGCATCACCGGGTAGCGTGTTGCAGGGCCTGTCGCGGCTCAGAAGAATCGTTGAGTCACCGCACGGCCATCGCATCGCAGCCGAAGCGACTCGCATCGCCGGAGAAAAGGATCAACGTCGCATCAGACGCCGCCGCATCAACAGAGAAGAGTGTCGCCGCCGCTGCCGCATCATCGCCGAAGCGCCTCGCATCGCCGGAGAAGAGGATCGACGTCGCATCAGATGCCGCCGCATCACCGGGTAGCGTGTCGCAGGGCCTGTCGCGGCTCAGAAGAATCGTTGAGTCGCCGCACGGCTGTCGGGCGTGCACGCATCGTGTCGCATCAAGAAGAAGACGCCATTTTGTTTCATTGCACCGGATCTTCATCGCATCACGGCGCTGCTGGTCGCTTCGCCACGAAAGCGCAGTAAGAAACCGACGCATCACCTCCCCATGCGGAGAAGAACCGACGCATCTCCTATGCAGCAGTATGGACCCGACGCATCACCGTTCTTGGGTGTAAGGAACCGACGCATAACCTTCCTTGCAACACTTTCGTTGTATAGCGTTACGCATCCAAAGGTACATTGAACTCAAAGGGTCGCATTGACCATCTAAAAAAGAACTAAGCTAATTCTACCATTTTTGAAGTACAGTATTGTGGATTTTTGTCGTTTGTGGTCTTGTGTTAAATCTATATAAAAGATACTTATTTTTAATATACAACCTGTGTGGTGTCCATCTGTAGTATTGTCACTTGATTACTGTATGTGTTCACAAATGCTTTACACACTGCCTCTGAGATAAGCCTGTCTGCTCGTGCCAAGCTACCAAGGGGGTGAGCAGGGGTTATTTTAGGAGTGTATCCCCCTTACCCTGACTAGACGCAAGGGTCCCTATTTGGTCAAAGGTACCTACCTCTGCCAACTAGAGACCCCCAAATCTAACAAGATTATTCAATTTTATGCAGTAAACCTCAGACGGTGACAGTAGGCGGGCCTAAAAGCTTTAAGTTACCCCTGTGGTAGTTGTTGCATTATTGTGTCTCACCCATAAGCGAAACTAAACTGTTAACTTGAAGAAAACACTGGGGGGGGCGGCAGCGTGGGGGGAGGGCAGACACAGTTCTAGTACCATGTTGGCAATATGGAACGCAGGACTAGGCGCAGGGAGGCTGCACTATGGTACTCCATTGTGCTAGACAATGGTGGGAATGATTATATACTTGGGAAGAGGAGTGCCTGCCTGGATGCCACTAATGAGCCCTAAGGTGGCGGGGTGAAAGATCTTTGTCACATATTTGTCAGAAATGTGTGAGCAAAATGGCCCATTGCGGTGGAGATAGGGCATCGAAGAATCCGACACACCTCCTCATATAGAAGTGCTTCCTCTTCTGCAGTGGCCTATTTGCACATCTCCCCCTCCCATGACTCCACGGAGGGGGCGTGGGTGCGCGCCAGTGTAGTGTGATTGCGCACTTGGCTAAAAGTAGGGCCAGGACTGTGATTCGTGTGTGCACCTTGTGTTGCTTCCTGCACTTGAAGACACCCAGCGAACAGGCTTCCCAAGCGTGTATGTACTGTAAACCTGTGATCTCCCATAGAGTTGCGTGGATGGTGCGTCAGTAATGTTGTAGGTCTGAGCAAGACCATAACATGTGGATAAGCGTTACATCGGGGTTTGACATCAGGAGTAAGCAAAGTGTGACTTTGGGAAGTGGCAGTGGAACTGCACTGGTGTTAGGCTTGATGTAGGATGAAGAACTGTATGTTCTTGAAACACGAGTTTCTGGAGACTTTTTTTGGGAATTCTAGGGCCTTTTCCCATTCTTTATCATGAAGCACCCTCCTGAACTCCTCCTCCCACTTTTCGCGAAGTGTTTCTTGCGGTGTGGCCGACAACTCATGTATGGCTTTGTACAGCCAGGCGATGAGGTGACGACTTGGTCGCAAGGTCAGTGCGACCTGAAGCATCGGGTGTGTCATTGGTTTACCCCCAGACAGATCCCAGAGGCACTGGCAGGAGTGTATGAGTTGCCTGCGGAGGAGGAACTGCCCTGGAGGGAGCCAGCTCTCCTCGGCTAGTTGGGTAAAGAGGAGAAACTGGCCCTCTGAGAAAAGGGCTTCCACTTCAAGAAGCGAGCGTCTGGTCCAGGTACGTAATTCCCTGGCCATGTAATAGCCCCGGCTTTGGGGTAAACTGACAAGCGGCAGCATAGGGATTTAGAAGGGAGTGCCCCAGGAGAGACAATGTATGCTAGCCATATTAGCTTTTGCTTTCAACACTTGTGAAAGTAGGCAGCGAATAGCCGGCAGCGGCCGGGGCTCGGCTTCTGAGCACACCTCCCCGATATAACCCCCAGCCATCCAACGGGACAGCCATTGAAGCTGCGCCACCAGGAACCTATTAGTTTGAATTGCCTTGATAGTGCAACCGAATATCTAAGGCACAGCACACACAGTTCATTTTTACCCCCTCATCTTCTAGAATTTCTAATTGAGCTGTATATCATACCTGTCAGCATCATAATATAACATGCATTCTAATCAATGTCTGTATCATGGTTAAACCTGTGACTGAGGGGAGGAGTCTGGGAGACTCATTTTGATTCTGCATTTATAACCGGAACCAAGCGGACTTGGCCCCTGACTTTACATTCCTCCTGGTTATCTTTTCAAATTAGCCAATGGACCCATGCAATTATTTACAAAAGTAGATTTTTAGCCTCCTCATGGACTATTAAGTCACTTTCTTTTACAGAATATATTCTCAATATTTCTCATTCAAAATTTCAATTAATAGAAATGAATCCATTAAAATGGTAATAATTTACAGACGCTCTGGCCCTGTGAAGAAGGTTATTACTTCAATACTGGAGTTGATCTCTCTAGAAACTAACAATTTTATTTTGCTTTAAGATTTAAGGGGCAGATGTACAACCTTTTTTGTGTGGCCGCAAACGGGAGGTTCTCCCATTTGCGACCGCAAAAAAGGGTAATGACATGTACAAATGCTATTTTGCGAGTCACTGACTCGCAAAATAGCATTTGCGACTCCCGCTATTAGGAAGGGGCGTCCCTTCCTAATAGCGAGTCACCATGCCATGTACAATTGTTTTGCAGCCGCATTTGCGGCCGCAAAACACTTACAGTTTACCACCTACTTCAAGTAGATGGTAAACCACTCACAAACGGGAGTCCCCAGGGGACCCCTTCCCCTTTGTGAGTATGTGAGAAAATATTTTTTAAGAGCAGGCAGTGGTCCCAGGGACCACTGCCTGCCCTTAAAAAAATGAAACTGAAAAGTTTCATTTTTCTTTTTTAAATGCATCCCGTTTTCCTTTAAGGAAAACGGGCTGCATTAAAAAAAAAATGACTGCTTTATTTAAAAGCAGTCCCAGACATGGTGGTTTGCTGACCCCAGCAGGCCACCATCCCTGGGAGTGCTAGTCATTCCTAATGGGGTCGCAAATTGCGACAGCCTCATTAATATTCATGAGGCATGCAATTTGCGACCCCATTAGGAATCGCTAACAGTGTCTGAGACACTGTTATACATCCCAATTTGCGAGTCGCAAATTGCGAGTCGCAAATGCGATGCAATTTGCGAGTCGCAAATTAGTGGGTCGTACATCTGGCCCTAAATCTCCATGTGGACAGGGAATCTGACAAGGAAGCCACAGAGATGCTATTTTTTCAGCTTCTGATTTGCTGTAACTTGTACAAGGACCAACTCACTTAGCAGGCCGTATTCTTGCCCATATCTAGTTCTGCCAAGCTTTAGTCATCACTTACTTTAGAACTGACATAGAGGGACCACAAAGCAATTTTTTGTCAATCAAGGATAGAGGCCAAAATAAAAACCAATGAGTCGTGTAACATTTCTGATCACTCATTGCCTAAATTGGACCGTCCTAAATTGATCACCTACTTAGAGCATACCGTGCCTGAGTCTCCTGGTAGTATCGACAACTATGTAGATTAGTTTAATAAATGGATCACCCATGCTCTATATGCCACCCTTCTTGTGACGTCCTTTATTACCTTTCCTAAGAAGTCCTTTGTTTCCCAGCGATCTACTACATCTGCTCCTTGGAATACAACAGACCTGACTCTGGCCAAGAGGAAATGTAATAAAAAGAATTGAAAAACACGGATTATGCTCATGGGCGTCTAGGAATCCAGTCACCAATTGGGTGCATTTTCTTCACTACTGAGGGCTTCTTCCAGACCACAAGCTGAAAGGAAACTCAGGGAGGCATTTTGAAAAAGAGTATTTCCATTTAAAGGCTATTATTAAATCCAACAACATACAGTCAATGAAAACCAGCAGTGATTAAAATTCACTAGTACCCTCATTAATTGTCTAAATCACTGAAGCTTCAATCGTCTAAACTTTGCACCACATCCACTGCTAAGAGTACTCCAATACATACCTAGTTAGCAATGACATCACCCATCATCTAAAACCTCTCTGGCTCTGCCTAGCACTTTAACTACAAATTGACATCTTAAATGTCATCTTGAAGTACTGCAAGCTTATATTCTAGAGCTTCACTTAACTTTCCAAGCAATATGTTTCAATTGTAGATAGTGACCGTAGTTGCTTTGTTCCCCTTTTCTCATACTGGGATATACCATTGTCCAGATTAATTTTTGTCATGAGGTGCTTCATATCTAGATCTACTGTTACTGTCTGTTTCATCTCAAATCTTCACATCATTTTCACTGAAAAAGAGTAGGGTACATAGAACCATACTCCAGAAATAGTGGGAGTATAAACGCATGTCTGAAAGACATAGAGAGAGACATAGAAATGGAGAGAAAGACATTGCTAATTCAACATGGAGATATGTTATAATGTGGGAGACCATAGATCATTCCTTTCATTCATGTATGACATTTCACGGATCTATGTCCAAATCTCTAGGGATGAAATGTGACTTGTAGTTGTTGTTTACTGTGAAGATGTTCTTGTGTCATACTACTTCAATTTATCCTCTTCTGATTGATCCATTTGCCTATTAACTATTACTTTTCACTGATTCCAGTGATTCCAGGATGGTGTTATAGGTATTGTACGTCATCATTAAATGCCTTGCTAGTTTTCAGACAGTCTGTATCAGAAACAAGAGTTTGTGTGGTCACAATAAGCCATTTTGTTTCCTGCCATTTTTCTCTTAAAATTTCGGTCATATTCTTTTTTATTCTAGAATTGAGATCGTCCTAGATATTTTATAAATCCAATGTTAAATTCCAATTAGAATGAATATTCTTATATAAACATTTATTGATCTTGTGGTCCTAATGAACATTAACCTTTAGCCCTGTCCAAGATGGTGTAGATCCCCGAGATTATTACCCCTCCCCTTGGCAATTAGAAATGGGATAGAGCTGCTCAGTGGTCCAGGTTCATAGGCTATGGAAATGGTGTCAATTTGTAATTCAGTTTCTTCTCTTATATTGTTATTGAGGCAACCTTGAATACTCTTGTGTCCATTTGAGCTGTGTCCAAACATTTCTGATTAACTAGATTCCCATTAATCCAAAGAGTTATTCTTTTTTCACTGTCAAAATCAATCACTCACTATTGACACCTTTTTGTCCTTATCGGACTGATGTGGCATTTCCTGTTCGCAAGCCACCCTAGTTCACCTGACGGTGTTCTAGAAATGAAGAGCACTACTGCATGAGCCCGAGGCTACAATATATTCGACACTTTAAGCAAATTCAAACTATAATACACATTAAATTTTCATTGGTTTCAAAATGCTTTTCTTTAACACATAAACGTTTTTTTTGGTACACTGATCAATGCATTAATTTTCCAACAATGTTACATCACATTATTTTTGGATTTGAATACATTCTCAACACTATTGATACAATGGCAAAGTACAACTTGTGTATAAATCCCAATGCATATCGGGTGATTCCACCCTTCTTTAGGGGCAGTTGTGCACTGAATTGTGCTGCCAGAATCTCAACTCAAAAGTTCTGCAAGTCCTCGTGAAAGGTTAATGTTAAAACTGTGGGCGAGCTCAAAACGCTCAGCTGACCCTTCCACATCTTATGCTGAACTCAAGTTCTTAGCTGAATGAGTCGACTCTCTGCTGTTGGAAGCAGCAAAGTATGCCATGTCTGGCTATGTCACCATGATGCGTGTGACTTGTAGATCTAGTGCAGGATATCTCCTTAGTATAATAAATTCCTGTTCACAAACCAGGATGTGCAGATTGTATTTCAATTGGTTGTGAACAGCGATGCAATTTGCAATGTGAATTATGAACCAAGGAGTCGCATTGTAAATTTTGCATTCACACAGAGTCGCAAAATGACCTGACTAATGCATAAGAATTAGAACACAATTTGAAACCCTATGAATGGCTATGAATGCAGGGATGACAGTCTGCAAGAGACAGCAAACCTGTGTTCTTGTACTTGCTTTGCTAAATGTGAAACATTTTTTAAGCAGCCTTTTGTCTATTAAAAGAACAAGTGATGATTTAAAAATATTTTTACCTTTTTGGGAAGACATGGGAGGAGTAGGCTGTGGTCACGTGATCCACTGCCTACTTTCCTGAGTGAAAAAATGTCTGCTCCCATGAGGTTGAAAACTACTGATACATTTCATTTGGATTCCTAATGAGAAGCAGCCCTTTGGTACATTGTAACTGCGTTTTGAACTTGCAATGCCTAAGATTTTGTGAATTGCTAACTTTGTGACTGCAAAACAGTATTTTACATCAGGGTTAATGTGTGAAGTACTTCTAAAAATACACACAGTTGAAAAATGTTATGACTCTTACCATATTTCATTTGGAAGTGCCATACATGCCCAAATGTATTTCTTATGCTATGCTAAATATGTCAGCATTAAGTGCAAAATATCTCATTAAGGGAGAGCCTGCAGTGTGCCACCAGAACTATTGTAACCAAAAACCTTCAATAACAATGATAATATTAGAATAATAAATGTTTATCCACAGCATTTCGTACCATATTTGCGCATTTTGGTAGAGCTGTAAATAACAGGGTTACATATGCATTCCACAATGCTTGACCAATTAGCACAGTAACTTAAGTAATCTTAAGTATTAGCATGGTGGTATTTGTACACTGAAATAACTGAGAAGAGACAATAACTCGGTTGAGGCTGTATTTCTTATGCTTTTCCTAGTTTATTGGAGAACTAGCACAAAGGACAGCCGGATAAAATTAAGTTCACGCTGAACAGCATGTGTTGTGTGGGTACTTTAATAGAAGGAAATCTCTTGCAAAGAAATGAAGAAGGGGGAGGATTTGGTTGTCATCATCAGAATCCTTCCACTGGTGCAGCGGTCAGAGACAGTGATCCCCTGGAAAGAGAAAACAGCAAGAAATACTGAGCAACTCACTGAGGAAAAGTGAAGAGAATACAAATACGGCATAAAACAGAAATTCAGCTTGCTATTATACCACAATCTATAAAAAAAAATATGGCATTCAGTTATTAATAATGGGAGGTTTATGCTATATCTAGGAAGTGTTTTCACCAAAATAATGTAAAATGTCTTTTCAACAAAAGGTTTTCAATCACTTTTTTTTTTACCAAGAGTTTTCTACGCACAGGCCACAATGTAGTCCATCCCGGCAAGTTAAACACTTTGTGTAATTGGACTAACTGACAGAGTCCTGTAGTCATGGGTTGATTGTTTGGTCCAATTGGCCAATCTATTAGGACATTACCCCACTGTTGGTAACCAACAGCACACAGATGCATTTTTAATTACATTCTGCAAGTTCTTTGCCATTGTGATAAATGTACATTCATATAAAATAAATAAATGACAGAAAATAATGATATCACATGATACAAGAGATTTAGTGCAGGAAATGCATTAAGTACTGTATTGAAATAAGGGGAATAAATAGTAAATTTTGTCGGAAAATCACCAGAAACTAATTTCCATAGTTTTCCCATTATATTTTCACAGTATTTCTTCTTCATCTTGTGTGTGTTGTGAAACAATGTAGTGAAAACTAAAGTTAAGGAATGGCACTCAGTTAGAAGGTCACTGAGGTACCTCCCAGAGCTAGTAGAGACACTGGGCACATGCGTCAGGCAATGCCATAGGAAGAATGAGAGCCAGTCAAAGTCAGTAGGAGCCGAGACCAGATAATCTAGTGTGAACAGGAGTAATCCATTTAGGGAAAAGGTACAGATAGTATTTCACTTGGGCCACTGCTTTAGGCAATTACTGGCTTGAGATCCCTCTGCAATGTATGAACGTTTGTGGGCTCACCTCTACTGCACTCGCTGTGGCCTGGAGTCACCTGGACTGAGTTCAAAGCTCTTCATTACTAACCAGTTTGTACGGTGACATGAACAGGACATTGTAATACTCCTTGAGGATTTTCCTGCTGGATATTTCCTGAGCTATAGTCCTGAGTTTTGTGTTCTCCATCCACACATTTCCATAGTGACATTAATTGAGAACATGCACACTAGAATGGGAACCCATGGGGTGGATAGTTGGAACCAGTCTTGCAGAGGAATAGCTGCCCCATGTGGATAGTGATAGGTGATGACAGAGCAGTGACGAGGCTCGCAGACAGGAGTGCTACTTCCCATACATCATCTTAGCAGCACCATTCTCCCCTCTGACATGTGCTGCCAATATGTCATTGGCTCCTTCCACCCTCCTGGTTTACTAGGAATATGTAGCATCACAGGTAGACTTTATTCAGACATTTTACAGTGGATTGGCACACTATGACAGTAAATTGAGAAGTTCTTGAGTCAAATGTATGACCTTCTGTCAGGTTTTGAATGAAAAGAAACAGTTTTGGAGATCACATCAGCCCTAGTATAGACACAAAGCAATAAAATAAACTGAAATGTCATGCCAAGCACAAGGGTGTGGACGCTTCACACCTCTCCCCTCCATTCTTTAATCTAAAAGCAATCAAACTGGTTGGCGCTAGTGTTGGCCTGCTGTGCAGGCACAGACATTCAGCAGCATCCAAACTGTGGCATCACTGGCAGGGATTAACACTTCACTTTCTTTTAGGAATGTCATCTGCATCTTTTGCCCATATAGAGAATACTGGGTGTTCAAGCCACTGAGAGAAAAATGCTCTTCTAAAGGCATGAGGTACCTAACTCCATGTCACGTTACTCTACTGCAGCACTCTGACTCGCAACCTGTGAGCCTTTCAAGCTGCACACCGAAGGTAGAGATGGGATGCAAGCACATGTTAACTACCCCTCAGCAGCAAGGCTCCAGTCCATATTGCTGAAAAGGCTAACTAGTTTTATGAGTGCCGAACAGAGTCAACTTGTTTTCCAGATGTAAGTCACATTTTTACCTGGAAAAGAAAGTTTTTAAATCCATGCACACCAGATTCATAAAATTCGAAACATCTTGCATGTGTAATGTGCATAAGTATTATGTAACATTTTTATGAGTTGGGTGTAAGGGTGAAGGGATAGAAGTTTAAAGAAATGCAAACATAAAAAAGCATTGGTAAAGCAAATAGGTTTGATGTGTGTATGGCTTGTGGAAGGGGCAAACATCAAATCTGTTGTACTAAAGCACAGACAAACATCTTGAAATAGATGCCACAAGAAAAAGGGTTGGACTACTTTATCCATTTTTCAGCTGCTCATGTCCGCGGTCACTGTTACCAGGCCACTCTCCGATTGATTTCAGATGTATAATGCTCTCTCAGGCACTCTAGTGGAGATATAAGGACACAAGCAAATAGCCAATAGAAGAATAGTAAGACTGAGACAGTCCTGTTGGCTGATTGAAGGTTAACAGTGTCTTAAGTTGACATTTCCGAAGCAAAAGAAGCTAATCGTTGATGATGACTGACGAAAGAGAAAAAATGATTTCCATGAATGGCATTGGCCCCAAACATGCAAAACCTAAATATTGAGCAACCGAGTAGTTGTCATTTAGGATTTTGCAAATTTGTTGAATGGCTACAATATGGCGAATATATTAGACTTCAGGGGAGTATTGAAATACTCTTGCAGCAATTGGGGAAATTTACTATGAAATATGCGGGAGAATTTGTGTTAAAGATAGTGTGAAGTCCACTGACTACTTGAAAAATCAAAAGATTTGCATGGGAATGGGTGTAATATGTTGTAAATGTTATAATTCTACACATAAATACTGAACACAATTCAGGATTTCAGTAGTTAGTTACTCAAATTTCTCTATGAATACCAGAAATAGGTATTTAAGCATTGCATATGTGCCACATGCATGGATAAGGTGCCAATGGAAATGTTTTTGAATTACTGTACAAATGAAGGTTACGTATTGCATAAATTATGTATTTTTGTTTTCCTCTTCGCCAATTAATGGTGGTTAGGGGCACAGGCAGTGTTTCCAGCAGTGGACCTGGAACCATTCCTTTTGTTGTTATGTGTTTATCAGGGCAAAAAGTGCATTTCTAGGTGGAAGAGTTACAGAAGTTGCCCTATTATTCTGTTGTGGTTTTAGTCCTTTAGCCTCTTTATTTGGAGGAGAGTTGGTAGCACGTGGTGATATTACAACAGTTCTTTGATTGCCTTTGGGATAATTGAAGAAATGGAAAGAACTGCCAGGTGTGATCCACACGGTCTGATTTTTGTTTAAGCTAGATATTGTCTTAAGTGATGCCTTGTGTTGGTATCATCTCTCTGTCAGTCACACAGATTGATTGAATTGTGGTGTCCCCTATGGCAAGAGGGGGGGTGCAAGGATGAAATCATGACAAATGCTGCACATGTTTAAATTTGTAACAAAACGTTGGTGTTACCTGAATTCATTTGCCAAGAAGGCCACCGCCAAGAAGACCACCACCACCGACAAGGCCACCAGTGATGCCCTTGTATTGAAGACAAAAAGTATTATTATTCCAGTGAAGTTAGTTTCAGGAAAAGGAAATTTGAGAAAAAAACATAATCAGCTGAGGATGAAATCATTCTGGTTCTCACTGACATTATTTCACAATGAGAAAGCTGAGATCCAGGGGCCTTCTTGACCTGGATACAGTTGCGTAATGTTTTTGATTTGCTCCTCTTAAAAGGTAGAATTTCAGCATAATAATGATGTAGAAGGGTTTCATTATAGCAGACACAAAAACGTATTTGTACATTGTTTCTAGGACTTTGAACATTAGGTTTTATAAGTACTCAGCTCAACAGAAATGCAATTGGACGAATCAAAGGATAATGCGGTGGTATAGGAGCTTGTAATTTGTGATTAGGATTTCCTGTAGAGGCACTTCACACACTGAGCTCTTTTGCTGAGTTTTACTGAGACTGGCTAAGTTAGTGTGAGTCTCTGAGTAATTATGTTCACAGCAGGTATCCTACTGAACAGATGGTAAAACTGATGTGGGAACACCCTACACCTTTTCTCAAATAAAACACTTCTCTACTGTCTTGAAACAGCACTTACAATCTGTGTGGAGAAGAGTTACAGAATGACTGGTCCTAAAGGTTGCACAACCACACCATATAATACACACCATTTCCTAACAGAGTTATAGAACTGTAATCAGAGACATTGATCATTATTCCTATATTAATGTTGCATATAAACATTTTAGCAAGTGTTCTGCTGTCTGAGACATGGGCTTGCCATCTTAAGTGTAACTGTAACCTGAACACCACAGACATATTCAGTTACCAGGAAGATCTATTTAGGTTATCACACGTTAGTAGAAGAGAAAATGCCCGATATATTATAGTTTTTGCAACTTAAGACACTTGTAGGACTTTCTTTAGCCAGGAAAGATGTCCAGCGCTTACTGTACTGGGTACTAGAGTTGACAAAGAGTAACTCAATCATGACATTTTAAGTCAGACGATATGAGTCAGCATAACGTCATCATCATTGTCATTGTAAGGATTATAACTATTCAAGAAATATGCACAATTAGTTTTTATGATAGCCAATTTTTATTGATTTCCGACATGTAAACGTGTTAGAGAAACAAAAAGGAATGATACAGTCGTCGCCAACATTGCCGTAGTTCTCTCCAATTATTATATATTTGAGGTTAAATTCAAATAGTTGACCTGCTATTGATATTGATAGCACACCAGGCAAATACAGATAATCTAATTGTACATTTGAGACTAGTCTTTCCATAATAATAGGTAATTCGGTCATTTAAATATCCACTTCTACTTTGTAAAGATAAAATTAAAATAAAGGACAGATAAAATATGCATCAGGCTTTGAAGTTGAAAAACTGAGTCTGTGGAGAGAAGCACACTGTGAGACTGTGGGAAGAGTTGAAAACAGTAAAGGGAGGGGAAATTAATAGATGAGAGAAATGGCAACTCTGATTAAGAGAAGATGAGACTGGAAAATGGAAGAGGACACTGGGAGAGAGAACATCTTGTATGCCAGTTCTATCTTTCTAGACTGTCGTAAATTTGGAAATGTCCCTAGTAAATTAGGCTGATATTCTGATTAAAAGAAGTCTGTGGTTTATTTCAGGTGACCAAACAACATAAGGGAAAGTTAAAGGACTTACCCCAAGGTTTATATGCCCTGTCAGGTCGCCCTAAAAATGCAATGATGTTACTGGATTGAAAATAAGAAATTGGACACATAGCATCTTTCTAGATGATCACATTTTATTGTTGTTTTGATGGGAACTGTATTTACACAAGCTTGTCATACAGAATCATACAAGTTATTGATTTGGTGAAAAACATGAACTTTGATATTCTGAGTTGTACATTATATTCAACAGCTAAAATGGTAAATTATGTATTCATGCAGCATAAGCGTTATCCCAAAAAATTACCAATGTACCAAAAGGGGAGTATTCTTAGGCTTACCAGAAGCTCTCCAACCTTTAGCAAAACGTCGCCCTGGTGAGAAAATAACATAGTTGCATGACAGTCAGAAATGCAAAATCGCATGATGAGAACATCCACACAGCAGGCACATTCTGATGAACATGTGCAAAATGAATAATTGCAGAAAACTTCTCTATACATCACTGAACAATTCATCAATGAGATAAGGAAATTAATAGCATACGTACAGAATATCCACTTTCCATATGTAATGCAATGTCCAAGACATGGGTTTTGAACTTTGTGGGTAGAATTGGTGAAACAATTATATAGACAACATCAGTACTGAAAAGAAACTTTAAATATAATTGTGACAAGGAAGATGCTGGAGACTATTAACTTAAATGGAAAGTGTTTGATTAAAACTGTTTAGTTGTGATTGTTACATTGTGGATGGACTTACAGCAGTGTTCTGCAGAATATCTTCGACAAGCTTGGAATATGTCAGATTAACGTCCATTTCACGCTAATCTTTTAGCAAGATTTGCTGTGGAGCTTCTTGGAGAAGCTCCTGTTCAAATACTTGTTTCATTTGGTAGCTTTATTATCACTTTAGCGTTCCAAGATGTCCAAACTTCTTGGAGGCAGTGCGTTGTAACGGTAAAGAATAATAAAATAAGATAAACTTTGCAAAATGGCAGCACTGAGTGCTGAGCATCAGCTCTTGAGGGCACACATCTTGGACTAGTTTTTATTATATTAGATTGTATGGAAAGAAAACACTCCAAGATTTCTGACTTTGAGTGCACGCTCATTCACATACACAGGCAGCCAACTTGGAGTGCTTTTTAGCATAATGTATACCAAAGCTATTCAAAGATGGCCTCTGTGCATCTGCATGGATGCACACTTATCTGTACAGATACAGAGGCCTTTTTGGAACATTTTCTTTTATGAAAAAGTGGAAAACCCATATTACGATGTCCACCCCTTCAGCTACATGAGATGCCATGCACTGCCAGAGACAGAGAGGGTCTGTTATCAATCTCTGAGAAGCTGCCAGCCCTCAAGGAAGTAAATAAAAAAAAATGTTTAAAGGGAAAAAAGGTTTTGAAAGGAAAGCACACATGGCCCCATTGGCCCGGCACTGAAAGGGACTCCTTGCATGACAGATATGCACATTGTTCACAAGCAAGTTGCAATCACTCATATAAAGTGAAGCTAAACATTCAAGTGAGGTGACCCAGTGCCCCATGCTGTAGGCTGTGGTAGACAGAAGTTAAGTATGAATGACACTTTATCTCACCAGCGATTGAAGACCACTAACTGAAAGATCGTATATGTACGTATATATTTTTTGGGAAGATACAATAGTCTGGCAATGCAGCTAGAGTTGCTTCGAAGGGCAGACCTAGCAAGAAACAAGATGGTGTAATTGGTTCCATCAAGCATTCCATGATAGCATTCCAATGTGACCCCGTGGATGTTTGTTTTGTGGGAGAATCAACATTAAAAAGCATACTGCAATGTGATGCCTCTTTTTGTGTCAGATTTTTAAGAACTTAAGGTCCAAATCACAACTAATGTCAGATGTTAGTTTATGTAAGGTTACTCCTACATTTCTATCAAATTTACAACTTTATTTGAATTTACAAAGTATTTCAGGAGTACTTCTGGAAATCTGCTAATATTACATTTTCCACGGAAAACTCACAAACATAAACAATTGCATTTGAAATGAATACCCTTAAGCAACACATCAGTGTATTTGCACCAAGTAACCTTTCACTTCTCAAGGGGAAAATATTTTCCACCTCTAGAGAAAATCGTTTTTCTGCATCTTAGCAATTTTGGGGTTGTTCCATCCCAGCCCTCCTCCTGAAAATGCTTTCCTCGTGTCCTTGAGGATGTGTGCCTGTTTTCAGTGAAATTAGCTGGAAAACTACCTGTAAATTGAACTTTGTGATGCACAAACGTTAATTTGCACTTGTAAATTCTTGCTATCTGCATGTAGATGATCTGGAATGTTGGATGTCCGTAAACAAAACCTTTACTTGATCTGATTCACTTCTGCTTTTAAGACAATCCAAAACTGACCTGCAAACCTCAAGGTGTGTATGTTAGCCCTTGCACTGAGGTAGTTATCTCATTTACTTTGTCCTGTACCTCACCAAAACCAATGGCATTTAAATGCACCTCCCTAGTGGTCTCCGTACTCTCTTATGACATGAAGAATATTTCTTTATATTACATGTCAATTTACAAACTCCTGTAACCACCCCATTAATCTGAATTTACATTGAAATATTGTGATTGTCCACTAAACTTATGTGCCCCTTATTGTAGGTACAAATGCAAAGGAACAATTGATGGCCAGAATGTAGAACAATGTCAAACATTCACCCCAGTATGGAGATCTGGGTCTAAATCGTTTTTGCTCCCCATGCCATTCCAATTGAAACCCAGTCATTTGCAAATCAGTCTTGACCCTGCTCCTCATGAGAACAGTCCAGCCCAAACTGCTTTGCATTGTTCAGCATTCCGTCCATCATTTGTTCCTTTTGTCGCCCTGACGTGGGTCCCGTGCTTACTGCACCACTGGATTCAAGCTACCCTGGCTGATGAGGGGTGATGCCCCGAAACCGGTCCCAGAATGCTTGTTTCCAGTTCCGGGATGACCTAGCTTGGCAGTTCGGGCTGGACTGTTCCACTGAAGAGCAGGGTCAAGACTGATTTGCATATGGCTGGGTCCAAACAGGGTTGGTGTGGTGAGCAAAAGAACGATGGATTAAACCCAGATCTTTGTGACTGGGTTTGAATGTTTGCATTGTTCACGATTTCGTCCATCATTTGTTCCTTTTGCTTCCCTAAGTCGGAAGAGTATGCCCAGACGTGGGTCCCGTGCTCACTGCGCCACTGGATTCAAGCTAGCCTGGCTGATGAGGGGTGATGCCTTAAAACCGGTCCCAGGTGCTTGTTTCCAGTCCAGGGAGAACCTGGCTTGTCAGTTCTGGCTGGACTGTTCCCATGAGGAGCAGGGTAAAGACTGATTTGCATTTGGTTGGGTCCAAACATGGGTGGGGTGGTAAGCAAAAGACCGATGGATTAAACCCAGATGTTTGTGACTGGGGGTGAAAGTTTGTATTGTTCAGCATTCCATTCATCATTTGTTCCTAAGTGGGAAGGGTATGCCCCAAAACCAGTTCCAGGATGCTTGTTTCCAGTCCAGGGAGGACCTGACTTGGCAGTTTGGGCTGGACTGCTCCCATGAGGAGCAAGGTCAAGACTGATTTGCATATGGCTGGATCCAAACTGGGGTGGCGTGGTAAGCAAAAGAACAATGGATTAAACACAGGTCTTTGTGACTGGGGGGCAATGTTTGCATTGTTCAGCATTCAATCCATCATTTGTACCTTTTGCTTATATTGTAGGTACAGCATACTCTCCAAAGACTATATTCTGGTATGAATCCAAAATCCATTCATTATATGCCTAAAGCACGCAAGGCTGGTTAAAGACGGAAAAAAAAGTGTAGTAGAGTTCTAAAGGAGAAGAATGCATAAAATGCAGCAGATCCTCCCAAGGTCCTAGATTGAAATGGTAATTTGATGGCTACAGCTTCCAAGTTGAATCTTTTGTCAGTAAGGGCTACTGTCAAAATTGAATCAGCCCTAGTGAGCTATTCATTGCTTAGGAGCATGAGCAGACCTACTCCCCTAACATTTTCACAGGCACGGTACCAAGAAACCCCCTTTAGGGAACATATCATTAGCTTGACAACAAAGATAATCTGCAGTCTTAAGGACAACGCATTTGTCTGATGCATCAGATATTTCTCCTAGACCCTAATACATTGCTTTTCTATTAGCTATAAGGTGTGAGGCTTATATACATGTTATTTTGATATGATTATTTCCTTCAGGGCCTGAAATTTACTCTAACAGACATATTACACATAAGGTGGAACTACTCTGTATTGATCTTAATTTGGAGGCATATCAAGCCTGATGTGGAAAGGGCACACATCATAAGCCCCTTTGTTTTTCTGTTGTCCTGATCAGTGAAATGAGACTTGATGCTGTGATGAATTTCTTGCTAACGTATAAGTTAAATACTGTCTTCTTCACTGTAGGTATAAAATAGGGCAAAGGCAATTCCATCCTCCACTTGAAGTAAAAAGCAAGAACAACAAATAGGTGAGTAGTTTATCTGTAATGCATTTTAAGGTGGCTTCCCAGCAGAGACACAGGGGCTGTAGCATTGTGATCTCTTAGAGTAGTAGGCTTTCAGCCAGTCAGACAACAATAAACAGACCGGAGGAGTACAGGCCCCTCATCACAAATAAAATAGGTGATGCCCTAGGTGTGTTATTTGAGGCATGTGACAGGCCAAAGTTCTTTCCATTTTAGGGGAACCACAGGAAAAACTTAAGAAGGGCAACTTACCAGCAATTTACATAGCAGATCAAAAACAGGTTTCTCAAGTTTAAGTTGTATCTAGAAAGTAGCAAAGAGGATCACAGTGAGATGTGTTTGACAGGATAGCACAATGCATTGCTTTCCAATTAGAAAAAGTAGTTACTTTTTATAATAAGGGAATCATTGTGACATAATATTTCATTTTGCATACGAGAGAAATCATTTTTAACAAAATATATATGGAAAAAAGGCTATCTTTTCATTTTCAAGTAATCATTTTAAAATAGCTCATTAGTGCAACGCAGTTTAATTCTAAGTTTCCAGTATTATTTCCAAAAAGAAAATGACAATATAATCATGTATATTAAAACAATGTCAGCATCCCATATCAGGCAGGGCAATGGATAAAGCAAAATGAAAATGTAAGTTATAAAATGCAGTGTGGTGTATTATTATGTGCCACTGTGGGCATAGCCACAATGCCATTCTAAATGTCACCAGAGTGCTGCAGGTGTTGGGGTTGGTGACGGGTGGATGTGGGTAGATAATATGGTTCCTAACCATGCAATGAGCAGAATAGAATCCAAAGTTTCATCGCAGTTGGGAATCTGCCATCGTTTTTCCAAGCGTGTGTGTATGATAGAAGTGTGTCTGCCTGAAATCCAATATGTGCGATGGTGACCAATCCAAAGCTCAAGCTGGAACACATGGATAATCCTACATAAAGTTAGATGCTGAAGCGGAGTGGGGGGAGGTCGTAGAGCAAACTCAGAAGGACAGGGCATACACTTAGAATATCAATGTAGTTAGATGGAGGGAGGTGCACAAAAACTGCACTGGATTAAAGGAGTATCAACAACAAAGACAAATTAAATAATGTGAAAATTCTGTCAGTGGGGCCAGTTACAAAATACTCAATAGTTAAACAACAGTCATGAGAAATCGGTTGATGCATTTCTTCATGGGCTGTTTCTTAAAGTTCTGGTCATGGTTAGTTCATATGGTTTGCTAAGCCTGCGCCGCTATCGCCAGACAAGTATATGAACATCACTTGAGAGGGACTTTGGCTTCACCCACATGTTGGGAGACAGGAGTACATGTTTTGATTGGGTAGAAGATATGTGCTTCCACAAAAAAGTGCTTGTCCTCTACACAGTTGTGATTATTTTGTTGATTTATTCAGCTGCTTGAGCTTGAACTTTCAGGGTCACATGCATGACATTATAATGCTATTAAAGTATCTTAGATGACTACATAATTTATGTTGCTTTTCTCTGGCAGCAGCACAGTTGGGAGGAGGGCAGTCATCAACCTACAAGGATGTTTAGGTCTTAATTGAAAGCTCACCTAACCTTTTACCCTACACAAATGTTACTTTACAGTTCTTTGCTTCAACAAAAATACATATCCATTCCATTGTCTTGTAGTGCTTCACATCACTATACAATATTCCTTTAAAGCCAATACCATTGCTTGTTTTTCTATTTTCCTTGGTCGACTTGGGTCCCTATAAAGCCGGTAGCTGGTTTCATTGTGCAAGAACAGAATGCCATCACTCACGGAGAGGTAAGCCTATGGCAGAAGTGAGCTGACTCTGTGTCCTATGCTGTATACTGTGCTGGGGGAACAAAAACGTGAGTGACACACTGACTGACCAATGGATAAAGAGAGCAAGCTGAAACAGTCTGTGAGTAAGTATTACATATATGTAATTTCAATAAAATCAAAGGTACTGGCCTGCATTAAAAAATTATGAAGCACAGTATTGTCCATTGAACCATTTTGTTAGAGTTCCTTACAAGTGTTGTTCCAGCAATTTCTGCCATGACATAGCACATTGCTCACTGCTGCTCGTACAATGAGTGTATGGTGTACCACCCTCTGAGAATATATTGCTGCCTCAGTGGGACCTTTTATAAAGGGCAAAAAAACAGTAGGCCTTGGTTCTGCCATAGTTATAATGTCTAAATGCAAATGAACCCCACCCCTAGCATATCTGTTAGTAATGACTTTGCCTCTCCGTTCCTCCACCTGTGGAGGAACAGAAAAGCAAAGCAGAAAAGCAACTGAAAACTTTGTGTACGAGGCTATGATGTAGAAAGATAAAACATGGTGAAGAGTGCTATTATGAGGAACCCCACTGTACCAAACGTTTGAGGCACATCTGTAATCTTCCAACAAATTGGAGGAGCATATGGATCACATTAGGAACTCTGGGCCAACTGAGAAGCCATTGCTAGTATTGATCAAATGCAGCAAGGTTAATGTAGTGGCTGCAGCCTCCTTGATCTTGGACCCTCTACCCTAAGGTCCAAGTGTAGCCACTGTGAGAAATAGCATTGTAGGTTGAGTGGGGTGTCAATCCTGCTCAAGCAACAGGCACAATCCCTGTCAGGATGAACCACCAAAGTCTCTAAATTAACTGTGCTTAACCCTCTGGAAGCTTGGCCCAAAGCAGTCAGGGGTATTTTAGAGGCAATGTGTAATTATGTATGAAGCACACAACCATCGATAAAGTAAAAGTACAACACAAGAAAAATTCCACTTTAATTTAGATCAATAGAGTACGTTTTAACAAATTATTTGACACTAAAATGAGAATAATCCAATCAGTAGTACCATAGATATGATTTTATAAAGTTATGGTGAAAACGAGTGCTTAAAATATCAAAGCACCGACCGCAGACATCTAGTTGTGCAAGACCAGGTGAAAGTACAAAAATATGGGTGACAGGAATGGAGCGTGAGTTGGATCCAAATAGTGATTGGGCCCGGTTGGCGCTTACCTTCAGACTTAGAAGAAATTTCAGCATAAAGGCTCTGAGATGGTAGTAGTTCAGAGGGACAAGGCATGAGGCAGTGTCCGAGGAAGAGGCATTGTTGTTGAGAGCCACTGGACGAAGTCGCAGTTAAGATTTAAATGTTCGGACTTAGTCTCTTTTTTGGAATTTGAAATTTTACAGCTGTTAAGGCTTTAGGCTATAGCCAAGGAGGGCTCCACAAGGCTGTGTACCCCCTCTGGGAAGGATAGCTGAACAAGATTTGCTGCTGCATAGAATAACAGTTTCAAGCAGAAAATACGGCCACTTTTTTAGTTTAATTATGATATGAACCTTAAATGGGAGAAACAAAAATGTGATGGGTGGAATGTTGAATTAACATCAACTTATTCAACAAAAAGATCCTACCACTGCATTATATTATGTCCTTCCTTATTTGAAAAATTACAATTATAATGATGGTGTAGAAAAGGTGTTAGACCCCTGCAGTTATTCAAAAAGGGGGAACACTCTGTGTTGTTAAAATACCCCTCACACACTGAAAATTAATTCAGTGTCATGCTTCATCATAGGGGTCTTCCTGTCCCTCTACGGGGCGGGGTGTGCTACGACCTACGTAGACGTGGGAGCACTTAAATAAGTGAGAAAAGCTATGTGTAGTGCATAAGTGGTAGGGTCGGAAAAGATAGTGGTGCAAAGTTAAAAGTCACCTGGCTAGTGGAAAAAATATAATTTATTGCCTCCCCTAGCTGGAGACATTAAAAATGGGGAGACGTAGAGGGTATACTATTATGAGTTGCCTTCTACTGGGTCAACATGTTTCAAAAGCCATCCCCTTGGCTTTCTTCTTCAGGACCGTTCGCGATCCCTACTCCAATCTCACATTAAATGATGTGTCACTCATGTGCCTAACAATGTTTAGTACACGTAATGCATGATAATAATGGGCATGCAAAAAAACATGCCTAATTGGTATTATTCAATAACCTGTAAAGAAAAAACTGAAAAATAAAAGACAAATGTATGAAGAAATGAAACAGTAATGTACTGTGCCAGAAACACACATCACCATCATGTGGACCAGAAAGTTAGCGGTAAATACCACCGTGATATATGTTTCTCATGAATATCGCTGTCCACCATACTCATTCTCTAGAGTGGGTGCTGTGCTGCCCAATGCTGATTTAATAAAATACTACTCACATGGTTTAAAAACACTTCTCACGATTGTTTAAAACGGATGTTGAAAACAAACATTTATAACACACATGATATCATACACACACACATGTACTGCAACAAAAACCTGTGTTTAAATAGGGCATTGCTGGAATGTATTGTTGCATTTCATTCGCACTTTTAGTCATAGTGATTACACCTTATACATACATTAATTCAAGGGAGTTATTGCCTCATGAGCTGTCACAGAAGGGGAGGGCGCCTGTAGTCAAACACTGCAGGAAGAATAGTGGAGATTAAAGGTTTCAGTTTGTTAACAGATTTACTTTCTCGCGATATATCAGAGGGAGGCTGTCTTTAAAGACCCGCCATCGTCTTACTTACATTGTCAAGGCTGCACACTATCCAGGGTATTACCTTCCCATGGCTCCGTCGAATGATTTCTGCGCGTTCGGAGCCTGTATTTCACTTAATTGGGGATTTACCCCAATTAAGTGAAATGCGCGCTAAACAAATGAAGGAGGGCAAACACTAGAATGTAACTTCCCCAAAATGGCCGCCTTTAGTGTGCCGTTCGTGTTATGGGAAAATAACGACTTCCTGCAGCGAACCGGCGTTTCGTCTGCCTTTTATCTAGCGGGCAACTGGATGCGGTAGTTGCCATTAGTGGATGTTTGTATATTGCGCTCGAGACAAAACCTCAGTGTTGAATATGTTTTCTCAGCAAGCGCTCACATAAGGCAGACTAGCGCCATACTAATCAAATTGGCCACTACAAGTATGCCCGTTATTGACGGTAAAAAAACCTGTTTCCGTTTTTAAACGGGACCTTTTTATAATTACTGGCCCTCGTGTATTTTAGGTATAAGGATGTGAAGATGCAAAAGTGCATTTCCTGATTCCGTGATTCCCCTTGTTTTATTCCCAGAGTATGAGGTAACGGATGGTATAGATGGCATCACCTGACTCATTAAAGTGGTGAAGAGGTTAGATTGGCCCCTGGTGGATTCCAATGGGTGTATTGAAGGTCACAGCCTTGCCCTTTCACAGTAATGGTCTAAAGGTTTATACACAGGATAGTTACAGTTGGTTCCAGGGAATGTCATCATTCATACCAGTATCATGAGTTTCTAAGCGAAACACCCACCGCTGTTCCTTATCAAATAGGTATCTCTCATTATGGACCTGTTCTATCACTGTCCACGAGATTTCTTCCCATTTATGTCCCTTCTCTAGGACGTGCGCAGCCATTTTTGTAGTGTTCTTTTTACATTTGATGTTGCTCTTGTGCTCTCCTATCCTGATTTTGACGGGACGTGTAGTCATGCCCACGTACTCCAACAGGCATGGACACGTGATCAAATACACCACATTTTTAGTGTTGCATGTTGTAAAATTCCTTTGCTCCCATCTGGTGCCATCGCGGAAAATTATTTCCTTGCTTTTTTTAGTTAGTCTGCAAACATTCCACATTCCACAGGGATGATGGCCTGTGATTTGTGGTAGTAATGTTGTTTGTTGTGTAGATTCTCTCTCACGTGGTCTAGTGTGCACCACCATATCTCTGATGCTCCTTCCTCTCCAGTGCGAGACGATAGGTTTCGGGAGATTCATTCCCCCACTATTCAGGATCCGCCAATGTTTATTCACAATCTTTGTGATCTGGTTGGAGTTAGTATTGAATGTTGTGATGCAGATTGGGCGATTTTCTTCTTCTTTCTGTGGCAATGGTTCTAAGAGACTTTCTCGGCAATTGTTCCGTGCTCTTTTGTAGGCTTTTTCAATCACCTTTCTCGGGTATTGCCGTTTTTCTAGTTTCTTTTTTAGATCCCCTGATTGCTGTTTGAAATCACCAATCTCCGTGCAATTTGCTGATGTTATGGATGAAGAAGTGCGTAGTGGAGTTAATGTCAAAACAGTAAACAGTTCTAGAAGATACAATAGTGAGGAATTCTGTGAGTACAGCATTAAAAGTTAGCATCTTGCTCTGGTTAGAATATAAAGTGGTGGTCAGTAATGAGAGATGGTTGGAGACAGAGCCAAAATCTTCAAAATCCTTATATGTTTCTTCTCTGGAGGATACTGTAGCAGTTTAAGGGCTGCCTTTCCTAGTGTACACACTTATAGTTTGAGGATGTTTCTATGTTTGCAGTGGGGTTTAATGGAAACATTCTTCAATTTCCAAGTTTAATTGCAAAGTAGGAGCTTAAATGGTGTAGGGGGCTCTGAATACAGCCATGCATTTTAATTTCGGAGGAAACCTGGGACAACATGTAAATATATTTATTTTAAGATTTGAGCCAACAATTCCTGCATTTACAGTGTGCGGTCAGGGAAGATTCATGCCTCCTCTCTTGTTTGCTTGAATTGGTCCTTGAATCCCCTGATACAAGAATTATAGTGGCGGGCGATTTTAACACCGGTTTTGAACCTTGCTCCCTCTTAACTGAGATTACTGTGGAGGAAGATGAGCAATGGGGAATTCCTAAATTGCTGGTGCCCCTGAGGAAAAACCTCACATCATGTGCATTACAGATAGTTTCATTGGTCATTGGCAGAGGTCTTAGAGCCCTAAATGGTCGTACCACCTCTGACCCCCTGTGTGCACCAACATTCAAGAGAGGTATGTGTGCCAGTATAATTGATTATGTATTGATTGATGTTAGAATGTGGCCCCTATTAGTCGATATGAAAATCAATGCTAGGTCCGATAGTGATCATAACTCTCTCGAAGTGGTACTTGCGGGAGAGCTTTTGGTTTCTGGGTGTGCTCTTATCTATACAAACGTCCCTGTAGCATTGGCTACCAATAATCAACGAGCTGTTAGATGGCCGGAAGTTATGGCTAATCCGGATGTCTATTCAAAAGTCTATAAACAGTTTATTACTTCTTTTGACCCTTACGAGGGGACAGATCCAGCAGGAATACCTATCTTATCAGTCCACATGCAGTTGTTTGATGGTCTTCAAACGATATTCTACAGAGAAGTGACTTTCACGAAGACGGCACATTCTAAGTATCACGACTGGTTTAACCCTGCTTGTAAAGTAGCTAAGAATTCATTAAAAATAGCTATTGATGAGGGTGATAGAGGTAAAATTCGTACCGCCAGAGGTTTTTACAAAACACAGCTCAGAAAGGCTAGAAGAGATTGGGAAGACAAGTTTTGGCAGGACCTACTTGCAGCCAGTAAAATTAAGGACAGTAGATCATTCTGGAAATTGGTCGCACAGAGTCATCCTGAAGGAGTAAAGTATCCAAGTTTTAATATATCACCCGATAATTGGGTAGCTCATTTTTCATCACTGTACTCGCTATGGAAGCCGGATGATATTGACAATGGTACTAATATAGTGGAGGATGTTATCTCACCTTACATAGCGCAAGAACAATATAGTAGCCCTGTCAAATTCAGTCTTGAAGAGACAGCCCGTGCAATACAGTCTCTTAAAATGGCTAAAGCACCGGGACCTGACAAAATCCCAGGTGATCTTTTTAAGTCAGAGCCATTAATCTGGTCAAGCTATTTTAATCTTCTATCAAATGCTATCTCCGCCGGGGAGCGATCCCTGATTCATGGAGGGGGCCGAGATAATAACTATTTTTAAAAAGGGTGATGCTAATAACCCAGCTAACTACAGGCCAATTAGCCTGTTAGATAATGCTCAAAAAGTTTTTAGTCGTCAAATCCTGAATAAATTAACTGAATGGATGGAAGAAAAGAAATACTATCCCCCTTCCAAGCAGGTTTTAGAACTAAAATTAGTACTGTTGACCAGATTTTTAGATTTACATTATTGTACTGGAAGACTGTGCTTTTACGTAAGGGTATGCTGTATGTGGCTTTTATTGATCTTAAAGCTGCCTTTGATCTTATTCCCCGATCGAATTTGTGGCAGGTTCTTACTAATATAGGTGTTCCCAGCAATCTTGTATATTTATTGAGTAAATTACATGAGAATAACTATGCTCAAGTACGCTGGGGACCAAGTGGAGAACTGACTAATCGTATTCCAATCGAACGGGGGTCAGGCAAGGCTGTGTTCTTGCCCCCACTTTATTTTCCCTTTATTTAAATGATGTGGTTAATGTCTTCGAAAACTGTGTTAATGATTCTCCTGTGTTAAATGGCAGGAAGGTACCAATATTACTTTTTGCTGATGACTCCCTACTTATCTCAAAGTCCCCTATGGGTCTCCAGAACCTGGTTAATAAATTTTTAGGTTTCTGTAATGAGAGGGGACTCGAGCTTAATGTTAATAAAACAAAATTTATGATTTTAGGCAAGGGGGTCAAGAAAGGTAAACCGACTATTCGGGTTGGAAATGACGTCCTTGAGAGGGTCGAAAATTTTGACTATTTGGGAGTACGATTTATGGATAGTTTTAATTGGTTAGATCAGATTATGAAAAGTAAACTTCTTATTGAGCACAGGTCAAATGCCATTCTGAGAACACAAAAGAGAATGGTATCTCATGTGGTATCCCCGGTCATGGAGATTTACCGTGCAAAGGCGCAAGGGGCTGCTCTTTATGGGGCTGAAGTGTGGGGCTATGTTGATGCCAAGCCTCTTGCACTGGTAGAAAACAGCTTTGTTAGGAAAATGTTATGCCTTCCCCAGAGTACACCTCTTATTCCATTGTATTTAGATCTAGGATTGAAAAGAATATCAGACTTAGTGGCTTTGAAAGTGTTGATCGATTGGGTTCGTCTTTGGTGTACACCGGAGCTAGTTGATTATAGAGAATCCCTGACCGATGTTTTAAATATACCAGGTGCTCGATCGCTCCCATGGTTTAAACACGTGTTTTCGTGGTTGAGAATGTTAGGTCTCCGTAGATTTTGGGATGACCCTACTCAACTCAAGAAAGTCGATCAGCATCTTCTTAAAACTACTTATTGGAATTTTATTAATGAATGTGTATTAAGGAAAAATTATGTAGGATCTCTGACTAACAGTTTTCTTGATTTTAAATCTACTCCACTATTGGAAGATTATATGGATTTTATACCCTTTGCTTTCCCTAAAAGCCTTTTTATACGGTTTCGTTTGGGGACTTTGCCCATAAGATCATTTACTCACAAATGGAATCCAGCACAGTCAGCATTGACTTGCCCAATGTGTAAACAATGTGATGAAAATGAATCACATTTGCTATTTTTCTGTCCGAAGTATTTGTCCCCTCGTAGGAGGTGGATTATTCCGATTTGCCGGGAATTGGGGCTTGTACAATATCGAATAGCATTACGGATTCTAAAAACTAATCTCTCCCCTAGAATAGTTGTAGCTGTCAGCAAATTTTTAGAGGCAGTTTGGTATAAACGCAATGCAATTTTAAAATTAGATCAGTGTAAGGATTAAGGATGTATTTTATTTTATTGCTTATTTATATTAATGAACTGTTTTATTCTGTATTGTCTTGCTAGGTGTAACTTTTAGGTACTGTCTGTAGCTGGATCTAATGTACAGTGCTAAAGTAATTATTATCTTTTTATCAACTATGATGTTATTGCTGCTGTTATTGTACTCCACTCTGAAGCATTATGCACTTTAAACATGGACTTATTGCTGCTATTATTGTATATACAATTGTAATGTAACTTGAAGCATTATGCACTTTAAATATGGATACACTGCTGCTATTATTGTTGTTATTGTACACATATTTGTGTATTATTAGTTAATTTAATGTACAGGATGTTGGTTGATACTTTGATGGTTGCAATAACCGAATAAAGTTATATACTACTAAATTGGTCCTTATATTTCAAAGCGTCAGGAAATGATGTATTTATTTGTCAGTCAAAAGATAAATTGGGCAGCAATTATAACACAAATAAGTTATTATTACCAGAAGATCTCTGACTGGGTCACGAATTTGTTGCAGAGCCTTTCCAACTTCAGCCGCAATTGTCTCCTAGAAGACAACAGAGAAACTGTAAATGATGTGAGCTTAGATTGTCCTCCGATCCAAAAATGTTAACAGTGCATAAAACTCATACATGAAACACATTGAGCTGAACCACAAAACATTTTTGCCCTTGGCTATTACATGTCCTTGGTGATAATTAAGGAAGTGCTTGGTGCAAAAACTTTTACCAATATATTATAAAAACAGATTTTTGGAGGTGGTAATGTGTGTAAATAATGCTTATATATAAGTGTTGTGTTGACGGTTTTAATCTGGTGATATGCTATTTATAGTTTGGGCTGTTGTGTTTTGTTTTGCTATAATTACATTGTGCTGTTGATGTTTTTCACTTCAGTTGTTGTGTTGTATTCTCCTTTGACTGTTGTGTTGTTCTGTTCCCTTTATGTGTCAGTTGTGTTGTTATGTGGCTTTGTGTTATGATATTGTTCTATGTTGTTGTTTACTTTAAATACATCAACACTGTCTGCCTCAATTCCAGCCATTTGGAGAGCATTCCCTTACATTTCCAGTGACAAACAGCCATTTGCCTTTGTCTAAAGTGGTACAAAACTGCTGTATTCTAACTTTTTAAGAACTCAGTCAGCTCACAACTGTGACACAGACCTTTCTTAAGTTAGCACTGTCTGTTCTCACTTTATGTGAGATGGAGCCCTTAAACCTACATACACATATGCTTTTATTTCTGTTTCTGTTTAGTATTGAGTTACAGCTTTGGACCCCATGAGAATCCTAATTTGATAACCATCCCACCATGTTGCCACAGACATTTTTAATTTTCCCACATCCAAATTTAATCTGGACTAAAAAAGTTATTTCAAGATGAATGATTTCTGAAAATACAGATTCCTCCATTAACAAATACCACATCCAACTTTTATTTAGACTTTTGCCGTATATCAAATGGAGACTGCTGCCCACGTCTGCTCACATTTTACCACCTCTAATCAACCAGTCCACAGAATCTCTTCCACGGTTGCTTTCAAAACGGAAGTAAAAATAATCCTAATGAACAAGTTCTTGCCTTAATTGGCCATGGTCCGTCTATTTTCATTGTATTGGACTTACACCTTGAAGCCCAGATTCGATTGCTATACCCCTATAAGTAATTGTTTGTTCCTCCCCCGTTCGCTATTGTACTAGCTTAATGTGATGTTCTTTGATACCCCCCTTGTCATTGTTCTTGCTTACATACTTAATTGATGCCTGCCTTTCCTTTTTTTTTAAAATTTCCTACCCTCCAAATGTGAAGCGCTCTGATACCCATCTGGGTCATGTTCGCGCTATATAAAACTTTATAAATAAATAAATAAATAAATGGGCTGCCTGCACATTCACCACAGTGTCAGCAGCAGATGCTCGTATTGTGTGAGGAGAATGGATTTCCAGTCATCCTAAAGCACTCTGAATGTCACAGTTATGGGCATGGGATTCATCTACAAGAAATCCTTTTGAAATTCCAGCAAAGGGATTATTTGGTACATGTTCATTGCAATCCATACAAGCCAAGGCATGAAGCATCTCACAAGTCTACACAACACAGCTTCTTAAAGGTAGTCATGGTTGCTATGGTGCAGACTGGTAACACAGGAAGACACACCTGAGGATACTACGGAAGCATGGAAAAACATAACTGACAAAATGTGAGTTTTTAGTAACGAACATGATAGGGAAAAAGTACCAACCTGGCCTCACTCATAGAGACCTTCCACCCAAAAAATGAAATTGTTCCTAAGCACTGACCCCAACACCAGACCTACTGATCTTTCCGATCTATGTTGAAGAATCAAAAAGATTCAATAAAGTATAATGGCGTGTAATAGCGAACCAGTATGAATATTTTCGCTGGAAACAATCATGGAAGTGGGTCTAAAACTTCCAGGAACTCCAGACACGTGTTCAGTTTTAGTACTGTCACTTCATTGAGTTCTTGGGTCAAAAGACTATGGGGGTCATTACGATGGCGGTGAACCCGCCACTGACAGGCTGTCGGTGGCAGGTTCACCACCATCGTAAGGCCATTTTCCGCCCGCCATATTATGATGGCTGGCGGTACAGTGGTGGTCGGAAACACTGACCGCCACGTATACGACGGGCTCCGTGAGCCCGCCGGTGCTGTGGAGGCCCTCAGCATGTAATGCATGCCGGCGGTGCCTAGCAGGCACCGCTGGTCAGATTACGATGCTGGCTCTCCACCAGCCTTTCCATGGCGGTTCACCCGCCAGGGATAGGCTGGCGGGGATTGCCTTTGGGGGCCCGTTGCGGGCACCCCTTGTGCAGGGGCAGTTTGTTTTTGCACTACATTTCGCTGCACCATGTGGCATACACCACGTGGTGCCTGCCGCGTAGTGCAGGGAAAAGCAAAACCTGCCATTTTTCCATTGCAGCAGGTGCTGCAGCCAGCAGCACCCGCTGCAATGGAAAAAATGCCTTTTGCGGCCGCCGTGGTGGCGGCCGCATTGTAATTGCATATGTGGGACCGCCGCCTTATAGGCGGGCGGTCCCCATCCCCGGGACGAGGGCGGATGGACAGAAGTCCGCCCGCCATCGTAATTAGGCCCTATATTATTAAATCATTCAATATTTGAACAATGTGCTGGATTATTGTGCTATTACAATCAGGATGTGAGCAATAATCATAGAAGTACATAACATCTACTCCAAAGTGAAGTGACTTTACATCTGGGCTAGTCCCAGGAGTAAGACTGAAGCAAAGTCCAAGGTGAGTCATATTGGGTTTAGACCTCTTGGGGTGGAGGGCTATATATCATCACCTGAGAGTTGAGCTATCATGCACATTGAGCTGGTGCGGCCTTATCAGAACTATCAAAGTGCTGCACTGGAGGGTTTCTAAAGCCTTTTAAAAGAACTATCCTCACCTTGAAGATATCCAACAAGTACTGTACTGAGGTACTTGCGGGGGACATCACCAGAAACAGACATCAAATGCTGAACTGAGATTCTCAGTGGAAACATCACCAGGGACAATTAATATAGAACTCCACTGAGGTACCGAGGTGAGACATCTCCAAAGACAGAAAATGTGAGTCAAGGACAGAATAGGAGATAAGATATAATTCTGGAATGGGACAACAAAACAAGCCAGCAATTGAGAACTTACCACTGTTGGATTTCCACCTAACAGAAGTTGATCCACAGCACATCCAGTGTGTTCCTGAAAATAATAAAATAATACAAAAAATGTTTTTATGACTATAAGCTTTCAAAATGACATAGCACAAGAAAATTGTATTTGTGATAGGCTGTGAACAAAATAATTAGACTAAGACAATAAATACAAAGCTTTGATTGCACACTAGTCTTTAAAAGATCATAGATTGCAATAGTTTCAATGACGTAGGATTATAAAATGAAAATATACTGCAATGATGGGTCTTATTTTTGCCACTGAAAAATCATTCTGAAACACCTCCTAAAATAAAGATAGTTAATAAGAAAATATTTTAGCAATACTCTACCAGAGTGTATTTAACTTCAGCTAAAAGGTTGGTCCATTCTTCCAGGCTGCAGTCATGGGTCTGGAGAAAAAGATCAGAAATTAATCACAAATGACATACAGAGTTCATATCTGAGGGAGAAGGGAAGGATGCATGATTTCAACAGGTAGGATATTTTATTCATTGAGTTCCATAGTACTGACTGCCTGTTTGGATCTCAATAGATAAAGTAAAAGCATTCCAATATTTCAAAGAGGAGCATCTTTCCCTTCCTCCAGCAGTGCCACACTCATCGGTTACTATTATTTGTATAACACATAAGTTGCCTTGAAAACATTATAGAATGATTATGTCTTCTATGACAAAATTGTTGCTTCATTTAAATACTCATCTGAGGTCCTGTACTTCCTTTGAGACTTTTGACAATAATGTCTGTGCATTAATTCTTTAAAAATATCACAATTGTGAATATTCTTGCAATATTTCATTCCATGTGAGAGTATCAACAAATCTTACTGTTATGAATTAATATGAAAAATTTGCTAACAGCCCTGAAAAAGTATTGTAAAGTTAGTTCATCAATTCATCAGAAATGTTGGCACCCATTAGAAGGTTTGGATGTGCACGGCACTCTAAGTGGTTCACACTGAGGTGAGATTTGCACAGACTGGTGAATACTGATGTATATACAGTAAAGAGTGTAGTAGATATTAGGGTGTAGAGTAAATAGAGTGGTGGATGTTTATGCTAAGCTGCAGAAAGCACAGACTGGCAGAAAGGACACAGTCGAGACAAAGGGATGGCCAGTGATGGTCATTGACTAGTTGTGCATATAGAATCAAAGATGCTGGGGTTTAGATTATGTAGAACAGTGGCATCTGGCACTTTTAAAATGTGATTGGGCAGAAAGTTAAATATAAAGTTCAAGTGAGCTTGAATCAAACATGGGGTTGGATGGGGGGACAGAAAGCTCTTTTCTCCCTCGCAAGAACATTTGAAAGCTGGCTATAAGTTGTTTTTTTAAAAAGAAAAATGAAAATCTACTCACAAAGACTCAGCACTCTCCCTGCAGTCATGTAGAAACATCACTCACACTGCACTCACACAGACACATCGCCCTGCTTACCTTGCACTTTGAGGAAAATGGACTGCATTTGAAAAAAAAAGTTGCTTTATTTAAAAAGCAAACACAGACATGGTGGGCTGCTGTCCCCAGCAGGCCACCATCCCTGTGTTCTTGCCCATTGCCAATGGGTCACAAATTGCAACCTGCCTCATAAATATTGCTGAGGCAGGTCATTTGCGACCCCATTGGGAATCGCAAAATGTGACTAAGAAATATCAGTACATTCCGCTTTGCGAGTCGCAAGAAATCGCAATTTGTGACTGAATGGTCGTACATCTGACCCTAAAATGGCCACAGGAGTGCGTAAGACCGGAGCTGATGGCCAACCCACTGGGAAGTGCCAATTGGGGGAAGTGCAGATCGGGAATCAGAACAGCGACAGCTGCTATGTAGCTGAGACCTGAAGGTCCAGGGCATTTTGAAAAAACCCTGGTCCTTCAGGTCTCTGCTAGGAAGAATCAGTCATGGTTCTGACTCCTGGCCTCTTAAATGACAATGTGTGCAGAAGAGGCAATACAGTCTTCCTGTGGTGTTTACTGAGATGAGGGTTTATGTATATTGATGTGTTCAGAAAGCTATCGGAGATCCTGCCCTGTGTGAAAGAACTTCCTAGGGAGCTCTGTCTCAACACGCCCACAGGATGATGGCCCTTGAGAACTCGTGTGAGGAGGAGAAACTCCTGTCAATGAAGTAGAATTGGAGGGGGCGTATACACAATGAATAATGTTTTGCCACACTAATGCCTCCTAGTTGCTACAATTGGATCCCTGGGTTGCTGACTGCTCCGTTTGCTAATTGGGTCACGTTATTTGTGTTCTTCCTTGGAAATGAAAAGACAGATAAAAAAAGTTGCACGGCCAGAAAAAGTGTATCAGTATTTCTTCAAATGTGGCCACCCTTAAATATGTCTTGAGCCCAGAATGGGCTGAAAATACAGAGGACAAAACAAAGCCTTCTTTGGCACATTTACAAGTCTGTAGAGGTTGGAATGCATCCTGCAGCTAGTGTATAGCGCAGGGACAGATAGACTCATGAGAAACTGGAGTATGCATAATATGAATTCAGAAAACAGCTACCCGTCAGGGCCTAGAAGCACACACCCTGGGCTGGAGAAGACACAGAAAAAAATCTGCTCTCTTCAAACTTGTGTGAGGAAATGAATCACGTGACTCTGCAAGGAACAAAAGCATGACCAATCACTGTAAGGCTTAAAAATAAAGCCATACAGCGATGGGCCATGTTCTGTAGTAATCTCTAGTGCTGGGATGCCCCCTTGGAGTTAGCTGTGCGCTTCATAAATGGGATTGCATTGTATTGTATTGTATTGCGTATTGTATTGTACCCTGCACTGCCTTCTAAGCACTCGTCAGTGCAGATAGAGCAGCCTGAACTGCTTTAAAAACAATAAATACGTGCATTGCTCTCATGCTGCTTTTATTAGTAAGCAGAATGAGAGCAAAGCAAATAATTAGTGTGACCAGGTGAACCCAGCGCTTCAAAGGAGACTGTGCCAGCTGTGCTGTGTTTCCCTCTGGCTCCTTAGCAGCGCAGGTTCAAGAAGCCAAAAGTAAGCATGTCTGGTTAACCACAGTAACAAACCTGTCCAACCCGACATGTGCACCAAGCTTTAGTTGCTGACTGCCTATCAGCAGGATTAGCCATGCCGTGCCCTATCCAGATACATTAACAACACAATGCTGGAGTAAATCTATCACTTTTGGGTAATGGCAATGCATGAGGGGGCTTGCAACAGAGGTGGGAGGTAAACGCCCTCAAATCTAATGAAGAAACCGCCCATGATATATAGTGGGAGTCATACTGCTGTAGAGTGTAAATGGGGTGTAGAGCACATAGAATGGTCAGCAACGAGGTGCAGAACATAAAATGCAATCAGAAATAAGGTATGGGGAACACAGTGCTAAGCAGTGAGGTGCAGGGCACACAAAAAATACAGTGGTAGGAGATGGGTGAAATGAACTGAGCATGGTAAACAGTGAGGTGTAGGGGATACAGCCTGGTAAATATTTTATAAGAGGTCACACCGAGTGACCAACATTACTGCGTGGGTCAGGGTTGTGGGCTACCAGCACTAAAAATAAAAGCCATGATTGGAGAACATTGGTAACTTTAAAAGATGACTTCATAGGAGAGATTTATATAAGGACAGAGACACACCATTGAGTAGAATTGAAGATATTTGTGTGAATTCTAGATGGAATGTTGGTCATGTGGAAAGCGATAAGGTATAGATACCACCCTAATTCATCTGGAAGCAGTGATGTGATTTTTAGATTCTGGCTAGAGAAATGCCTGAGAATAATAGTAATCAGTGTTCTTCCATAGTGCTTGTACAAACAATTTAACATTTCATAGTTCTGGAAATGGCAAATATTGCTAGAACCTGGTGTAAGGGTACTCCATTTCTCCATCTTGGAGATATGAACGTTTGAATGGAATTGATGTATTTAAAGCCTTTGATCTAAAATGTACACACAGATTTTGTGAAAAGGCAGCTAACCTAGTGAGCTAAGTTAAGAGATCAAATACTGATCCCTCTGTGAGAGGAGTCCATTTAGGGAGACAGTAAGATAATCATGTCTATTGAAATATCCGAAGAGACACTAAAACCTCAGATGCAGATGGCACAGTCCCAGAGGGGTCGTTGATGGGAAATTGTCAACATGAACTGTAAATCTATATATTGAGAAGAGAATATTTTTACCTTGCAGTTTTCGTAGGAGCAGAAAAGTTTTTGTAAGGCAGTCAGAAGATTTTTCACATCTTTTTTCTAAAAGAGATTTAAAGTACATTTATGAGAAATAGTTTATTTACCATGCATTAGTTACCTGGTCCTAGCTGGATTTCTCTACTGGGCCCCATATAGCTCTGCATTGTGTCACACTAAATACTCCAGTATTTGATGTTGAATCCAAAGATCATCACTAATGCATCATTCTCATGCCCAAATGTTGCTTGACTCAATTATATTCCAGAGGATGGAGTTAATGCGCCCATGTATGTTAATACTGTGACTGTGAATTGTCCTCCGGCATGCCCTGACTACATTGTTTAAATAAAACCTGTTTATTGACATTTTAATATACGATTAACACAATGCAGAATCAAATTGTGACATTTCCTATACCAAGTCAGCATGCTGACACAACATTAGTTCAAGTACACCCTTCCTACAACTTTGAATAGGTTTTCACTTTATACCACAGTAGGACATGTGCCATCTCAGTTTCAGTGAAGGTTATTTATTGGGATTACTGTTAGAGCAATTGCCATAGCCCTTTGCAGGCATCATTGAACACTCTCCTCTTTGCATGGAGGTTCTTACACACTGAGGCATCTTAAGGGACAGGTCAGATCTTAAATGCTCACATCAATGCATCCTAATAGAAGCTACATATTAGTTAACACACAGTACGCTAATATACTATGTACAATTCTCTCATGTAATGTTGTAAGCAATGGCAATTTAAGTGTTGAACTTACCAGAACTATTTCAAGACAGTTTGTTTCGGGGACCTTTACGCCAATGGGTGGGTGACCATAATCGCCACCTTCATGTTGGCGCACAATACCTGTAATAATAATAATAAAAACGTGTAAGGCTTCACTCTGAAATATGTCACCATGTTGTCTAAAGCCAGTTAAATTTGCTGTATGCACTTTATATATTTACATTTCAACCACATACTTTCACTTACTCCATTTATATATACAATTGGGCCAATACATTAGTCAGTCTCATGATTTGACAGAAATCCTTCAATCTTCAAAGCCCCACATCTCTAACAGCTTGTTACAGCTAATTACCATACATTGTTTAGCAGGCAAAGGGCCTGATTTTGAATCGGTTGGTGTTTTCCGAGCCGTGTGTAAATTCCTGTTTGTGTATCGGTCGGAATTATGAATTGGGAGGTATGTATCATATCCGTTAATTATACAATACATTAAATACCTCAACATTCCTTAAATTTTGACAGGTCAAACCTGCCTAAATTTAATAGGGAAATGTGTACAGTATCTACCATACCATATCCACAGAACATAAAAATCCACATGTTACCCTAGAGTATCATTATGTATGAGGTGGGATAAATAGCACCTTGTTTGCAGACCCACGGGTAATGAGGCTTTAAGTAGCAAATTCCCATATTACCCCTAATATTGCTATCTACATATTGAAGGAACCCAGATTATTCAATAGGGCATCTCAGTTGGTCGGCTATAAAAGTCTGTAACCTTTCTTGTACTCCATTAAAAAAAAGTGCTTCTGACACTACTCAGAAATCTCTCCATTTCTAAACAAAAACAATACACATATAAATGACTGGGTCCAGATTAAAACTGGATCATGTTCATAAAATCATGAAATGTCCAGATTTAGGGCCAGTTGCTGGGTTTAAGAATTAATTTACAACAGATGTACTATTTTGAAGTCTTCACATTATACTAAATGCACAGAGCATGCTTGATTAGATCACTAATGTGTTTCTATAGTACCCATAGTGACAAAATTAACTGTAAGAGATTATTTTAGTGATTTGCCTTTTATGTTGAATACATGTATTTATTTGGTGGAACCTTGCAATGAACCATCATTACAAGACAGTTTGTACTATAGACTGTACCCTCACTTGTTAATTGAACATAATCATCATCACCATGTGAGTGAACAAAACCTAGTACAAAAATACATGACTTTAGTCTGCAATATGCTGCTTTGGATTTTGTACAAACATCTGAAGTTAAATAGGTGTGTGGAAAACTGTATATATGTTTTAATTCACTCAAAAACCTAGTCACTCATTTACTCTCTCACTCACTCATTAACCCACTCACACACACATTCACTTTTAGACTTGGTGCATCACTTCCTACATAAACTACAGGATCCAAAACATAAAAGGCATCCACTTTCTAAAGACCATGAAATGCTAAGATATAACATCAGTTGGAAGATTCATGAATTATTTTGAAACACAAGTATCTAGCAGTGAATAGTTATTCTTAATGTAAAAAGCATGCATGACTGGATAGCAGTGACATTTTTGTTTTACCTGTAGTGATAACATCGCATTTAAGAGATCATTTGATGGATTTGCTCCTGAACTACAACGCCCATATTTATTTTGAGGAATCTTCCAGTTAAGCATTATTGCAAGACAGATTTTGGTAGAACATCCTTAATATTTCACTTAAATGTACCAAAATATATCAAGGGAGTCATTATTTAAATAATGATTCAAAACACTACAATATGAATTTACAGTATCACTTAAAAATTGCTTCAATAGCATGTCTATTATCCAACAGTACTCATGTTAGAAAATAGGTGGCAAGCCTATGTTTTGGAAACAGTTTGCTGTAAGAATGGAAAAATATGTTTTATTAAATATTTTGAATTGGATCTTCTGTAACAATTTGCAATGATATATGTTGTAAGGTACTGGGTTTTGTCATTAAGATAGGCAAGCAGTGTAGTTTTGCTAAATACTAGCGAAAACCAATATCCCTAAAGGAAAAGTTAGAATTGAGGCTGGATCATCCCCACTGTTTTGTGGATTTGTACCAGAGACAGGAGAAGATGGAAAAGTAGCATAGATGTGTGCTCCAGACGTGTCAATTTTGATTATTGGTGAGTTAGACAATAATTTCTGGTCTGCTGTTCAGTTACACAACAGTAGAGCAGGGGGACCTCTCACAGGTCGAAATGTCATTGAAAAGAGAGTATCATTGCACCACTTTTGTTAAATATAGATGTGAAAATTTGACCATGACCAGAGCCAAATCAGCTTGCATATTGTTTATTGCCCATAACATATTATTGATGTATGGGTAAAATTGTTAACAAGAACCTCAGTTGGAAGACCCACCTTCAGCTAAATCCTAATAAAACCAGCCACTAGCAGGGGTTAATAACATGTTTGAGTAGCATAAATTAAACACAACACTAAAAGGAGGGCTCCATGGATATACTACCCATTATCATTTATGGAGTCTCCAAGCATGCGGATCCTATATCATGCCATACTAGTCAAGGTTATTTGCTTAGAATTAGGTACATGTGCCTTGCTGGACCTCATGGTTATTGAGGTAAATGGGAGTTAATTATGCATCAATTATGCTTCTGACATTAGCCTTTTCAATGCCACACACCAGTGCTATATAATTCCTTCATTTCCATGTGCAACTCTTTCACGGATATTGATTCAACAAAATATCAGCGGTAAAGGCAGTAAAGACATATTCCTTTTGACACTTGCCATCACAGTTTTGACCCACACCCTACCTTTTGATCTTTAATAGTCTCCTTTTTGCTGCTTATGGAGTAAGAGCAAGGAGCTACGCTTAAAATCTCTATACGGGTTAGATATTTACACTTACGTCTGACTTCCTTCCACTGCCAGTCTTCACTATAAAATATTAGTTGAAGTTCAATGCTATGGGTAGTGGGAATCTTGGAAGCATCTTAGCATATTGGGCATGGAATTCCCTTAATTCAATTTTCCTTATTCCACTGCCTTGGATTTCTAATTAATCAACTCTAAAAGTAGTTGTGTGAGTCAGAAGTGAATGAAGGTGTTAGTTAACAAATGAACAGACAATAAAACACTGATCTTCCTTAGAATAGAAGTACATGCAACTCTGTAAAATAAAAGTTAGTTACCAAAGCAAGTGCTAACGCCCACCAGCAGGAACACCACAGCGAACTTCATGACTGAGAGATGAGACGGTAGTGAGTATTTGGCTGCAATATTATGTTCAAGCTCTTGGTGAATTTATCAATGCAGGACACCTACATTTATACTGGAAGCATCGCCTCGATCTCCTCCCAGAGCATCACACCACAGATCAAATGACCACTTTATCAGATTGAATCTTGCCAATTCGCTCAAGCGAGGATAACCTAAAAGGTGCCTATTTCACACACTTGCTTTTTTTTTCTAGTTAGTAAACATCGAGGTGTAACTGTCATGTCTCTGTTTGTTGTTCCCTGTTGAAATAGCACTTAGGCATAAGGAAGAACAGGTTATTTGTCAAAGGGGGCTTTTGGTCTAGAAACACACTGCTATAGCTTTATTTTTCTTATCTTTATCATTCAATTTTCTGATGTAATTGATTTTGATAGCAGCTAAAGTGCTGTTGGATGGTGTATGTGTAGTTCCACTTCAAGGGTTTGTTATTTGTTAGGGATTAAGTATCCATTTTCTGCAGTAAGAACTTTGCAAAGGGTTTCATTACTGACACAAACCCACTACACTTAAGCAGCCTTAACATCTCAACCTCTCTTGCATCTGGGATTTCTCTCTGGATAGCCTTTTTAAATAATTTCATTTTGCAGTAGCATACCTGTTGTAGTAGTTTCCTTTATAGCTTCCCCTTCCATTGGGCTGGTCTGGAAGCCTCAATTGCTTAGAGAAGCAACTCATTAAATATTTAAATACATCATAGTATGTCGCACAACTTGATAGTAGTATTTTCCTGCAACAGCAAACCATATACTCCTCAAAGACAAACTGTGTTCATTAAGACAAAACATTAAGGATGTCTTCCGACCATTTACTTAATCTCATACTTAGAAATCATTGATTCCCATTTGCTGTTTTATGGCAAGAACTGAAGAAGGTATTATTGCATTTTCACTCAAAAGTGCCAGACTAAGCAGCAAAGCAGAACAAACAAGCATTTGTAATGCAATAGGACTCTCATTCACGAGCGTTAGAGTTATTGGCGCTGTAAATGATAATGTCTTTTACCCATGTGTTTTTGTCTGGAGTGTTGCGGATGTATGTGATATGGAGTGGAATTATGTGGATTGGATTGGAATTGTTAGTTGTGGAATTATGTGGGATGGTATTGTGTGGTGTCTAGTGTATTTATGTAATGGCATTATGTGGCATGGTGAATAGATAGGGGTGAGAGGTGCAGAGAATAAATTGACAGGAAGACAGAGAGGGATAGGTAGTTTGTGTACAAAGTGGTGAATGAACTCCAGGCAGAGGAGCAGAAAGTCCGTGAGAAAGTGAGGAACAAGGGGAAAGCAGGCCACTGATGTATAAAGAGGGAGTCCTTGTGTACACAGAAGACACCCCAAGAAGAGGAGCAGAGCGTGGGTTTGAGGGACATAACCTTTGAAAAGGCACGGGGAAGACATTGTGCCCGAAGATCTTAAGTGATCCACATGAGAGAGGAGGGAAGAGTGCATGAGAGAAAGAGAGGGGTGAGCGATGGCATTAGAGACAGAGAGAGATAGAAGGATGTGTGGGAGGGGCACCCAGAGAGGTGGGAAGGCAAGAGGTGGACTAGTGCACAGCACAAGGAGGTACAGGAAGGCAGCATGTGTGAGCAGGCAGTATAGAGAGGAGATAGGGAGTGAGAGAAGGCTGATTGGGGCAATGGGATTGCAGGATGAGAGGGGGAAGTGGTAGTGTGAGGGAGAGGGAGAGATAAGAAGGGCAGTGGGTGTGTTGTAGAGATATGACAGGGTTGGTGGAAGTGCGAGGGAGAGATTGGTTGTATTGGAATTGTTTGTAGTGTAATTGTGTGACATGGAATTGTGTGGTACGGAGTTTTGTAGTAGAAAAATGTGGCATAGTGTACTGTAGAATTATGTGAATAATAGTTAAATACTATTAAGTGTAATGGAATGATGTATAGTGAGATTGTGAGTTACTGAGATAATTATGTGGGATGGTATTGTCTGTTGTGTATTGACATGCTGTGGAGTTGAATTATCTATTGTGGCATGATGTGGAAAACTGTGATGTGGATTGGAGGTATGCGGTGTATATATTGCCTGAAATACCTTTCTGTAATGTGGGCTTTACCCTAAATTATGCATCTTACATGTTTGAAGTCTGTGCTGTTGTCTGCACATAGGAATTTGTACTAGAGGATGTACAGTGAGTATAAATCCTATGCTAGGCACTACTGGCTCACTGTTGTACCATCCTGCGAGGCTGAACACCATGCAGAACATCAATAATCATTGAAAGCACAAAGAAGACTTCAAGTGGGATCACTCCACTTCCAAAAATGTATACTAGATTCATGAAGTGTGTTACCAAAGAGTGGCAGAGACATTTTCCTCCTCCGCTCTACAAATGTAGGCGTGTACAGTGCTCACCCCCTGTCCCATTGGCACACAATGTGTGTAGAGGCAGGGTAATGCAAAATCAGATAAACACCCGGTGTAATACAGACAAGGGCCAAGGGACGCTTGCTAACATACACCTAGTGCTTGTAAGTATATCGGCAGTGTGCACCCACCTACTGTATACAACTCTTGTGGCTGTATGTATACTTCCAACCAGTGCAGTGTTGTGATGGCGCACACTCAAGCACCTACCTAATACGAACAGAACTTAGTCAGTACACACTGACTGACACACACCTGCTGTTTGCAACTTTTTTGACTGTCTACGCACACCTACTGTGAACAAATCTTTTGGCTCTGTTCACACTTGAGCACATATTCAGTGTGCATGCTTAGCCAGTACACGCTTACAGACACACACCTAGTGTGCCCATGTCTCATAGACACACAATGTGCACAGGACTAGAGAGGTGTTAACTCTTAACTCACAAACACAAATCTAGTCTGTGCCAGTGTTGGGACTGTATGTATTCTCATGTTTGCCGACCCAGTGCATGCAGGTATCATGAATGGGTGCAAATCAAGCACCCATTGTGCCCCACAATGGCAGATACACAAACCGGGTGCTCATGTCTCATGCTGTGCACCCATTTAAACACACAGTATGAACAGAGGGCTGGAGAGGTGTTAACTCAAAAGCAAAAACTGATTTGTACCACTGTCGTGACAGTATGCACCGACATGTTCGCACACCCAGTGCATGCAGGCATGCTGACTGTGCGCAAACCAAACACCCACTGTGCACCGGCAATGGCAGGTACACCCACTCTGCCTGCATGTTTCCTGCGAGTGTGAACACTCGGGCAGTGGCAAAGCATTACCAGCCACACAGAAGTTGTACACACAAAGCACTCTGAGAGAGCTGCCTCTCCTAATACACTGTAAATCAGAGTACTTGCATAATGATTTGCATATAGCTTGCTTTTATAATTACACTGAATACGCTAATTATTGCAGCCGATAGAGTGGGCAGGAGGCGGGGCTTCTGTTTAGATTGCTTCTGTGACAAGTCTGTCCAGCTGAGAGAAGGAGGCAAGGGGGTTAGGCAAATCTGTGTTTTATTTCGGGTGCAGATGGGGTGCGACTAAACCTGCAATTTCACCGTACTCTTCGACAAACGTACCCGTATACAACACTGTGTGCAAATAATCTTGATCAAAACAATATTTCACTGCATTATGTGTGCACAAACATCGCATGCACACTCACAGATTACCAGACACTACAGCAAACAACAAAAAATTGAAATATACTCAACAGCACCAAAAACTGTCCCACATACGCATGCAGTCACAGTTTGGAATGGTGCCGCTGTGTATTGAAAGTTTACTTCCCCAGCACCAAGCCCAGTGGTTTTATAGAGTGAGCAAGCCCCAACACAGTGAGATAACTGTGAATACATAACCAGTGCATGTATAGAGTGTTCTAAAGGAATTATCACACGCTGCTTGCACTAACAAAACACAAGCAGCATCACATATTATATGAACTTGTAAAGCAGCGTTCTCCACTGGTATTTTGGCGCTGGGTGTCTTGTTTAGTGATACCCAACTCCATAGTACTCAATTTATCGACTTCAGGAGGATAACATACTGAGTGGAACCACCAAGATCTGAATCTTTGACCATATGGTCCAACAAAGATAACTAAAAAGGATATATTCATCCACTGAGCAACGAGACAGATCCTTAGCTACTCATCTCACAGTGTGTGCCCAGAAGCTGCCTGCAGCACGACAAACGCACACATGTGCTAACTGGTGCACGCAAATATTTTGTGAATGTACTCGTTTAATCTGTATATGTAGCTAATTTTCCATAGTTTGAACTACTTGTGATGTGCTGGAAAAGATGTTTTTGTGGGGCATTTACTAATAAACAGTGGAGGCACCAGTACATCTTGTGGTTCCTTAATACCTGCTCTAGGGTGCACTTTGAGCTTCAAGACCCTACCGGAAATCAACCTTACTCTATTAATTGACTTATGCAAACTTCCCAGCGGGTCTCTGAAGTCATGCTTTTCATGACTCAAACAGCTACTAGCTCTCCCCCTCCCTTTAGAGCAATGTTTCAACATTTTATGTTTTGGACTTTGTAAAGTGACATCTCCCTCTCCCTTCGGCTATGCCAGTGTTTGTTTTCACGTTGTTGCACCTTTTTACTGTTTAAGGGTCCGGGCATCCGCTATAACCTCACACAAAGAGATGTTATTTCAATGTTAATAAACACTTTCGAGGAGGCCCTGGGCCCCTCCGTGCTTTCACCTTCACAGAGATGCCTTCGATTTATGGATGTGACAACAAATTGACTTTTTGGGAGATGGGTTTGTGCAGCAACAACAAACGCTTCCTCGTCTTAAAAAGGACATCCTGCGTCCTCTTCTTCGGGTCTTGGTTTCACTAATAACATGAGGCTTGTATCTATTTGGAGAATGATACAGTGTTTTTGCCCCTTGCTCCGGCTGGAGGTGGTTCTCGGATGAACTGCTTGTTTGTGGCCGAGCTCCGGGCCTCCGCAGAGAATTGCACAATTTGCAGTTTCGATCCCATATAATGTATCTGCGAGAGCTCGGAGGTGTCTAACCAAGGAGGAACAAACACCAGCGCAGCCAGCCGGTGACATCAGCAGGGAAGTGAGTCAGTGATGGGCACAATGGACTAAGTAGTCCCCGCAGCACTGCTGCGGCTAAAGAAGTTGTATGAGGAACTGAATGTCCCGGCAGGCAGTGCACACGGCACTTAATAGGGCAGATACAGTGCTTGAAAGCGGGGTAGGCGGAACAGGCCCCTCGGAAAACAGCCTGTAACATTTGACCTCTGGCTTTGAATGCACGGCAATGTAAAGAGATAAGAACATGATTTGCAGCCCTGTTACAGAAACAAACCTCTGAGCGACTGAAAAAACACCTAGCACTCTGTCAAATGCCTTAAGAGAGCTGGAGAGGCCTCTCCCCAGTCGGTGCTACCACTCACTGGGGGCAAATGCTGAGACCCTACGCTGCACTAGATGCTCTTTTATATCGAACCCAGTTAAGTCAACACTCCGGCAAGATATCATGAAGCTCGCTCTTGTAAATTGCAGGTCCCTTGCTAAACATAAAATCGAAATCTGTGATTTCATCACAGACAACCAGCCTGACGCCATGTTTCTTACTGAAACCTGGCTGAGTGAGGACTCTGCCCCCGACATTTTAGAAGCAGTCCCAAAGGGCTATGGTATACTTAAACAAGACCGCCCTCTCAGGTGCGGAGGTGGAATAGCCATCATTTTTCACCTGTCAATAAATTGCACCTTGGATAAAGTCCAAGTAGAAAACGCCGAAGCAGCACATTTCATTCTGAAGAGGGCAAATTACCTAATTCTGAGCGGCCTCTTAATTTACCGCCCACCTGGGCTGCCTACCGACTTCACGATAAATCTTGCGCAATTAGCCACGCGACTAGCACTTCAGTACACTAACTTTTTGGTTCTGGGTGACTTAAATTTACATATTGAGGATCACCTGAAGATCGAGGCTCAAGCTTTACGCAAAGAACTGGCCACCCTACAATTAGAACTCAAGTCCACGGCGCCGACACATCGTGCAGGCCATTTGCTTGACCCCATCTTCTCGAATCATACGGGGTTGGTGGTTGAGCCCCCGACCCCCATCCTATGGTCCGACCACCATCTCATAGTCTTCCATATTCCTCTAATTAAACCCTGACCCACGCAAAAATCTAGCTCAGCTTTTCCACGTAGGAAATGGGCCAGGTTTAATTGTGAGAGTTTTTCCAGCGCATTACAGAAAAATCCACCTCTACTAAGTAATGAGATTAACATGGCCAATTCTTCAGTAGAGAAGTGGATTTCGGAAGCACTTAATGAGGTGGCACCTTGGACCACAAAGAGTCAGAGGATATGGTCTAAATCAGCTCCTTGATATAATGAAGATCTGAGAATCGCTAAATAAGGCTGTAAGCTCCTTGAGCGTAAATGGAGAACAGCATTCTCTAAAGAAACCAAGGAGGCTTATAAGACAGCACAAAAAAAGTACCATTCTCTGCTAAAAAAAGAGGCGCACTGTGTACTACAAGGAGAAAATAGAAATGGCAGAAAACTCCTCTAAGGAACTTTATGCCACTCTTAAAGAGATCTCATCCCTAGAGAGGACACTGATCACTCCTACAAGCTCTGTGGAGTGGTGCAATCAGATTGCCGATTTCTTCCTATTGAAAATATCTAACATATACAATACCTTCCCTGAGGAAGCCCGCAATGGCCCTGTCGCACACCCTGAGAGATCTATTGAGCAGGGGCTTACTCCTCTTCGGGAATTCCTATCCCCTCCAGTGATAGAGCTCAAGGAGGTGGCCCTAAGTATAAAATCCGGCTCCCCTACTGATCAAGCTACACCTAGTAGAATAAGGGAGGGACTAGAATTGATACTACCCTTTGTGCAGCAACTAATGGACTTATCTTTTAAATGTGGGGAGGTCCCTAGGACATGGAAGCACGCGATTGTCCTACCCTTAAAGAAAAAGCCCTCGGCTAACCCCGAGTTGTTGGGAAATCTACGCCCCATCTCTCTGCTTACCTACATCTCCAAAATTACAGAGAAGGTGGTAAACAAACAAACAGTGGCTCACATCAATCTACACAATCTTCTACACCCCACACAATCAGGTTTTAGAGCCTCATATTCAACTGAGTCAGCACTCCTTTTTGCAACAGAGTTTCTACGGAGACGGGTGGACACCGGTCAGACGGCTGCCTTGATCCTGTTGGACCTTAGTGCCGCCTTCAACTCTGTGTCCCACACACTCCTACTTCAACGTCTCCGGGTGTGTGGATTGGATGGAGAAGCACTAAAGTGGATGCGGTCCTTCCTACAGGACCGTAGTTTCCAGGTTGCGCAGCACCCTTATCGATCAAAAACATTGCCGCTCCTCCGAGGGGTTCCACAGGGCTCTATTCTGAGCCTCACTCTTTTTAATCTCTACATCGGCCCTTTAGCAGATATTATGGATAAATACAAGATCACTATGGTGTCATATGCGGATGACACCCAGCTTGTAGTGACCCTTGCACAGGACTCTAGTGAGTCAGCTATGCAATTTTCCTCCTGTCTCAACAATCTAGCCTCATAGATGTCGAATAACTGCCTAAAGCTGAATGGCAGTAAGACGGAGGTTATGTTCATTGGGTAATCCCCCTCCATTTGGTGCCCAGCCTGGTGGCCCCAGAGGCTGGGGCCCGTCCCCTCGCCTAAAACAGAAGTAAAAAAAATTGGAGTGTGGCTCGATCCAAAACTATCCTTCGAGTCCCACACTAGGAAGGTGGCAGGGAGATGTTTTGGCACCCTTAAAATACTAAGGGAAACCTTAGACATTATTCCCGTATCGGCAAGGAAAACTCTAGTACTCACTTTGGTGACCTCGCAGCTGGACTATGGGAATGTCCTATATTTGGGAGCGTCAAAAGGTAGCCTGCAACACCTTCAACTCATTCACAATGCGGCGGCACGTCTAGTTCTTAATCTACCTAGGCGTGCCTCGGCGACGAAAGCCCTCGACTCCCTTCACTGGCTACCAGTTAGAAAAAGAATCCTCTTCAAAGCCTTGTGCTTCTGTCACCGAAGTATACAGGGGAAAGGTCCCAGCTATCTGCATGATCTCTTGACCCCCTATAACCCCACTCGGCAGCTAAGATCGACAGGAGCTCACCTGCTAAGATTAAAAGGGCAAGGATGGGTGCACGCTCATTTGGTTATCTGGCAGCCAAAAATTGGAACACATTGCTACCTCTGCTGCACTCAGAAAAATCTGAGTCCGCCTTTCGTAGAGGCCTGAAAACCTGGCTTTACCAGCTATAGTCCTGGATCCCATCCGACTCTCGCTGCAACTGCTTCTTAGCGCGGGGACACACCAGTTGGTGTAGCCAGGCGCTTTATAAATGACTTTATTATTATTATTATTATTATTAAATGCTCTTGGAGAAAGGGTGAAAAGTAGTCCCTAAACAGATGCTACAATGGGGCAAGTGGAAGAGTACAAGTACTGGGGCACTGCTCTGCGGGATGAACAACTGAAGAAAAGGAGGGATAAATGGCGAAGATTAACCACTTGGAAGCAAGGATTTTTAAAGGACACTGAAGCAAACAAATGAGTAGCAGTGGGCGCAGTATAACCCACAAAGATGATACAACAGGTCTCAGAAGCTCAACTTAAAAATCATACCACCCTTACAATATAAAATGTAAATTTTTCACAAAAGTAATCTGAAGTGTCTGCTTCCAGTATCATCTTTTGCTTTTAGGGCATAGGTTTCCATCCTTCACATCATATGACACGTCTACTGACCTAGAAAGCACCTCAACTATTGTGCATTATGCCCTGTTGATTGTTCCTAAGGCAAATATACCTTTAGTTCAAGTTCTTAAAAAAGGAGCTTGCCTGGCTCTGATATTTCACTATAATAGGAGCTTGAAATATCTTGATTTAATTAGGAGCAGTGTCCCAATAGACACACTGTAAAACTCAAAAAAATAGGCACCTCTTGTTGCACAAAATAGCTTGGTCAGTGATGGTATTGCCCGCTCATGATCAATATTTCCATAGTTTAAAACATTGTAGTCTTATAAGATGTAGAGGCTTCCTAGGTGAATAAATATTTAACCTCACATTAACTCTTCACACACTCGTTACTCTGATTGTCTATGAACTACATTGGCCAAAGCTTCTAAACTTGGATAAGGAAACCTCTTGACTCAAACATTAGGAACATGCTCAAAGCCAAATGCAAATTTTCCTCTGGTTGTTGATAAGTCCCATTCTGGGAGTTGCGTGGGAACACCCATGGAAAGCCCATGGAATGCCCACCCAGGGCAGAGTAACGCAACACAGCGATTTGCGCTGCGTTACTCTGAAGCCATTCAAAGCCATGCAAAGTGGGTTTGGGTGGCTTCATAAATATGACTTAAGGTGTGGGTAACTCTCGCACCATGTTGCATGGTGCAAGAGTGACGCAAACTGGGTCATAAAAATGGCCCTTAGTGCCTGATTTAGAGTTTGGTGGACGGAGAAACGGAGTAAAGGCAGACAGGTGACGGAGGATTTAAGTCCACCACTCTGCCTTTATTCCTCCTGCGAATCTGAGAATGCTCCGCTGGGCCACTGGCATATCTATACATTGACAGGAACATCTGTCTTGGCGGTTCCTATTAATGTTGGAAAAATTTGACGGACGGCACCGTCAAACATTACGATTGGCCAGCAAACTTTTCCAAGGTCTTTTATTTTTCAAAAACAAATTTGCAATGTAGGAGTGTATTTCTAAAAGAAACTTTAAAAACTAATGTCCCCTCTCCATGGGAGTTTTCCTTCCTGGGTAGGTTTAATTATTTTTTACTTGCTGTCCTGGTGGTAGACATGAAGATAAACTAATAATGCCGTCCACCTTAAACAGGGCGGATGATGTTATGTGCATCCTCTGATGGCCCCTACTCTGTCACACCATCGGAGGAAGGTTTATGCCAACAGAGTATGTTTTATTCCATCCCCATAAACCTGGTGGTCTGCCCGACACAAAATCGGGTGGGTGTACCTAAAGTTTGGCAGAGAGGGTACTCTGTCGCCGTTGCAATGAAGTAGTCCCTCAGCGAAAGTCTGAATCAGGCTCTTGGTTGCTATGTAGTCCAATTCATGGCCCAGCTCCACTGTATATTGACAGGGCTATTCACAAAGGTAAATTTCATTTGTGAATAATTTATACGTGTAATCTACTTGTACATTTTTGAGTAACTTTACTACTTTTGGCTAGTTACAAATTCTTAGTATAAAGTACTCAAAAGTGTAAACGTACATGCCTCCTCCCCTGAAAATGGGAGTGGAGCCAAATTTACAAGTGTAAGGAGCTACTAAAAAAAAATGATAAGTCCAGCACCACACCTGGGCCAACCGTGTCAAGCGTATGTTCCTCAGGAGCAGTACCCTCCAATGCCCTGCTTCTGGCAGCACCGACTCTGTGGGATATATAACCTACACCAGAGTATCGGAGTTACCGGACGGGGGGGAAGGGTTTCGGGGCGGGTACTGCAGGGAGGGAGACCTGGAATAATAAAGAATACTTGTTAAACAATGTTCGTGATTCAAAAGGATGTAAAAGTTATCAAATACTAGAATGTGTGTTAATAAACTCTAGCTTGGTAACTATTCTTACATGCTTAAGGACTTAAAGAAGAGTGAAGGTTGATAAATCACAGACATTTATGCTTGTCTCAATAATTTGTAGTCTTTGAAGTTTTTTAGCACTCTTTTGTCATATATTCCAAGAGAACAGTTGACTTCACTGTTTTTGCAGGTTCAGCATATTTTTTCTGTCTGTTCAACCTGTGTCAAGGGATTGTTTGTAATAGTCAGATAACACAGCAGTTCTTTCTTTGAATTATATTTACTACGAATATTTATTATTTATATACCTGGATGGATTCTCTGTAAAATATTTTTGCATTAATTTTGGCTGTTTTCTATGAGCGCATGACGTGGAAACAATTATACTTCTGGATGATTCTCTGCAATTGTCTTTGGTATAATAAATGTTTGTTTCCTATGAGCAAATAGTGAGGACACATGTCAATGAAGTCAAAAGGAGTCAAACACGCTCCACAAGAATCCTTTCAGGCAGCTGTAAGCACCATAAGTTTCGGTAGTCAAATGCGGTCCGTAATAATTACCCTTGGGACATTGGAAGCGCATTAAACATTCTTTTATAGGAACAAAACAAACAAGCCAGATTATTTCTTCTGTCATCAAAGAGCAAGAGTCATTAAGACCAGGAGTGCAGATGGCCTACCGTGATTCCGGAAACAGGAAACTGCAGCATGAAGAAATTCCAGCTGATGAATCTCGAGCGGCTGCTGCCAGGAACTTTGGTCAGATCACGAGCACGCATTGGTGGGTGCGGCCCGTATTTATACCGGCAGGAACCAAGATGGCGGTTGCGACTCTGACGTGATCACAGAATTAGATTTTCGTGGCATTGTATAAAAGACCTATGAAGGAAACAAAATAATGAAAGTGTGGATACAGTGTTAATACTGTGGTGTGCTATGGTGTTTCTAGAACACTGTGCATTGCACACACTACTGTTCCACTAGGGCATAAACCATGTTGTCCACCTTATGCACCACCTCAGTGGGGCTGTCAGAAGATTGCGTGCCCGAGGAGCGGGCCTTGACAAGAGCGCATGACAAACCGCTGGTGTTACAACGCCTTCCCTTCAAAAATAATGGAGCTCGGGAGTTAAAATAAACCCATGTCGGAAATAATGTTACATTAAATTAATCAATAAATATCATTAAATTACTTTTCATTAATTCTGTACATCTGTTTTAATAATTATTAAGGCATAATACAAATGTTATCTTGTTTACCTTATACCATGCAGAGATTGCCACTTTGAATGTGGAGTCTCCCCACTGTAAAGTATAGGGAAAATAAAACATTTATTTTAATTGGAAAAATGACTAAAAATACTTTTATGTTAAACCTTAATGTAATTTCATTATTATTTTTAGTTTAGAATGTAGAACTAAAGAAACCAATGGTACAGCATGGGTAACCCAATTTTAAATAAAATCTTTAACTAGTGTAAATATGTTAAAATAAATGAAAATTATCTTTCTGATGTTTAAATTAAAAGCTAAATTCATACCTAAAGTAAAATATATTTTTTTAATATCCATTAACACATATTAAAATTAATGTATTGAGTAATTAAGAGTAATTTAAGAGTATTTTATTAATAATTATTGTTATATTGATTTTCAAATTTAAAAATGTGTATTAAAATACTTTAAAGAAATAAATATTAAATATGCTGTATTACATATATTTGGCAATATTAAATTATATTTATATTTGTAATTATTTAAAATAATGTAATTGAATTTAACATTATTTTTATGGGGTTTTGTTTCAAGTCCCCAACTTCATTATTTTCCATAGGAGACTATTGCAGTACCAGTGGATGTTCACGTGTGATACTGAACTGAGCTGGATTAATTTACTACTGTTTTGGTATCTTTTTTGGCTATACTAATTTTGGAAATGCAGTTTGTTAATAGCAATAAGATTACTCTTTTGTGGTGTGGACATCCCTCTCATAACCCCCCAAGACTCTGCTTAACCAATCAATCAATCAGTCAATCAATCAATCAGTATTTGTAAAGAGCGACTTATCACCCTGGGTGGTATCCAGGTGCCTAGGAGTGGGGAGCCTTAGTCAAAGAGCCAGGTCTTGAGTCCATTCCTGAAGGCGGTGAGTGAAGGGGTGGTTCGGAGGTGGTGCAGAAGGTCGTTTCAGAAATTGGCGGTGAGATAGGAGAAGGAGCGACCTCCACTGTGGCACCCTGGGTGCAGGGGACGTGTGCGAGGGCAAAGGAGGTGTATTGGAGTGGTCAGCTGGTGAAAAGTCAGGCAGTGGTTGATGTCGGAGGGTACAGCATGTGGATGGTCTTGTAGGCGTGGGTCAGCAGATAGAGCATACGATGCAACAAAGCAGACCATTAATCATTTTCAAGTAGCCCTTCTCCTTGTTATCTCTAGATGTTTTGGTGTGAGGGTTTACCAGAAAATGGGTGTCTACCACCTCATGTTAGTACTTAAGGTCGCGGAAGCTTTTCCTTTCAATTCATCAAAAGTGCATATACAGCCCTGAACCCCAAGTCTTTTTTTTTTTAATGGAACAAGACCTTTCTCATAGATGAGAATGTTTGTCTCTTCCAGGGAGCAGTGAGGCAAAATTCTTCACAGCTACATCAGCAAAAATCACTTATAAGAGTAGAAAAATATCAGAAAAAGACACATGGATGTTGAATATTATGTAAATGGTTAGACTCTAATGTGCAAGCTACCACTTTCAAATGTTCCTCCCAAAAAGCTCAAAAAATATTATCGGAGAGAGTCATTTGAAAAGTTTGCATTTGCAACATAAATGCATGAAGCAAGTTCCAAAGCCCTACAAGAAGGAATACATTTACATGTGACACCACCAAGTACTTACAAAAGGCATTAGGAAAGAGAGCAGGTCCATCTCCGATCTAAAAGTGGCAAACAGTGGCTAGCAGAAAGCTGCAGAAAGTGGCTAGCATTATATTTGAGAAGAACCAGTCATTTTGAAGTTTTCAGTACAGTTGGAGATCTATTTTGCCTAAAGTCATCATGCAGAACATATTGCAAACATATGGCAATAGTGGCATTTCATCTTAATAGACAAGGACTTTCCATTTATCCTTCTATGAATGACTTGCTGGTTAGTAAGTGTTCTAAAGGACCGGGGACTTCAAACCAATCTCACCAAATCGATGCCAGGCCCAGAGCAGAAGATCAAATATCTGTGTACATTCCTAGATAAAAAGTATATCTTTTGCTGATCCAGAAGTGTTGTAATTGTCCAAAACCTTGACCAAAGGCTCATCTGATCTTGTCCCTCCTAGTTATGACATTTCTTCATTGACCCCCATGTAAACATTCATATGATTCCTCTGCAGAAATAACTGAAGGACTAGTAGATTTTGAACTGAGGGCGATTGAACAATAAAATAATCATCACAAGCAGGTTTGACATCCTGTACATACTGGGCACACAGACCATCTTAGGGGCCTGATTTAGGCTTTGGCAGACAGTGTTAAGGCAGCCAGTGTGGCAGGGAATTTCACCCTGCTTTTACTCTGCCTGACAGATTTAGAATTCACCGCCTGTGAAGGGCTGGGTGCACTGCCATGTAATATAGTCAAACCCAGTGCTGTAGACAAAGACTGTGTAAAGTATGGGGTTTATTAGTTGTGGACGGTTGGGTGCAGGCCTTTACTCAAGAGTATGCTTCATTGTTCATGGCTCAAAGATGTACGTACACTGTAAGGGTGAGCCACTCAGAGACAGTTTATTTCAGTATATAGCTGTGTGGCCCTAAAGCTAAACTCCATAGTGCAAAGGAGAGAACTGTGTGTAGTATGTGCTAACCAAATGCAGAGGTTTGTCTATTGGGCCTGGCAGAAGGTGTTAACTCATTGGCAAATCTTTGCTGCACGTTGACAAAGATTATGTGGGTATGTTGCTCACAGAGGACTGGCCTAGTACCTAACTCCTAGTGTACATGGCACATGACAGAATATTGGTATAATTGTATGATATCATCTGAGATGTCATCAGTAATGTCATCAATAATGGCATTAAACATGTCATGAGTGATGTCACATGTGAGGTCACATGAAGGTGCATGGCAAGGGTGCAAGATGTGATTAGTTTACTGAACCAGAATTGGCAAATTACATTAGTTTTTAACCACAGAATTTCAGAACATAAATGATTGTGTAACAAAACCATAACTTCCTTTTAACCTTCATTTTTTAGTGACTTTTTGTGGCGTTTTAAGTCATATTCAATGTGGAAGTGTTTTTGCAACCCGGCCTAAGACAAATTCTAACCATTGCTGTACACATATTTTAATTGTGACTTATAGTCTCTTTAGGGCGCACCCTTCTCTTTCCCAGGGTGCAGGACCTCTGCTGGAGTGCGCATCAAAAGAAAGACTTCCTGAGCTTACCAAATCAGTAGTGCAAACGAAAGCCTTCTCTTGGTACCCCCTATAAAGGCCCTGCTGTTACAGGTGCAGCACTCCTGCTCTACAACGGCTTTGATGGTGGCCTCTTGAAGGGGAGAGATTGACTTTGGAAGCAGGTGGCTGTTTAAAATGCTGACTGCTTCCCTTCTTGTGTGAATTGCATTGTTACTGCTTTAGAAGCCATTTAAAACTCTCAAAGTAATGCAGGTCAGCGATGCAATCCGTTTACATTGCATTACATTAGAAATATTTTACTAAATGTTTTTCCTTGAATAGTATTTTCTTTTTCCAGTTGTGATGTTTCCATAGTTTTTTCATGCAACATTTGTCTTGTATTGTGCAAAGTGCTAAAGGCGGACACAAGGTAACACTGTGCGTCTGCCTTCTGGCTGTGTGTTGAAGCCCTGGGATACTCACAAGAACTCATTGATGCAGAACGGGGGTAGAAAAAGTCCTGTGAAGCTCTTGTGTCGCAGCTGTGTAATGTGTGCTGTTTTTCACTGTGCTCCTACAGCTAGAACACAAAATGTGTAACAGAGACTGACATAATGTCACACAGTGTTCCTGTCACACGGATGTTTCATGTGTGCACTCTTCACACCGGGTTCACTCAGCTAGAACACACAACATGTAACAAAGGGACACAAGGTTACATGGTGTCTAGAAAATGGCTGATCAACCGTCCACCCAGTACATCAACCACATCTCTTATATATTAAGTCCCACCAACAGCATATGGTCAGCTTTGATGGAGTGCTGTCACTCACAGGTCTTGATTGTTGTTGCTGCTGACATGCACTGGCCTTGCCTCATAACCAACAACTCCTTTTCTCTTTCACCACATGGTCCCAGCCTGCAGGCAGAGCTTTGGGGCTCCCATTAGGCAACAACTGCCAGTCTTTCGTCCAATATGCTAATAATGTTTTGCTAATCAATCAATTATGCTCCCATCTCCCGGACAAGCTTTAAAACTCAGGTGTGTGTGCCTTAAATGATACCAATGATCGGTCAGTTGATGACATTAACATTTACAAACAAGTTATCTTCTCATTTTTAAAATAGTGTTAGACTGTTCCCTCCTTATGGACATAAAGACACACCATGTTTGTGTTGGGTGAGGCAGTTGAATGGTTATGATTTTCTTGGGACCCAATGGCTTCGTAAAGCCTCTCCTCCGCTATATTATTAATAATCAATAATGGAAGTAAAAAAAGGAAACCCGTAAATTAGGGGGTAATGTGTAGCAGAGAAAAGGGGTAGAGTCACGTGGAACAGAGCTTGAAAAGCAGAGTCTGACAGTCAACTTAAACATTTATTTCAAACAAAATCTGTTGCAAAAAAATTGGCAACAAGGGAAAATGTGATAGCAAATCTTTATAGCTTACTTAATTGGCTACAAAGAGCCAGCATTTTACAATATCTTACAGGGTAAGACATCTGCTGCAGAGATCTTTGTGTGCCCAGCAAATTATAATGGTGGTAAAATACTCTGATGGTTAACGTAATTCGGGGAGAGTTCTTTTTGTCCAATCACAGTTTTATCTCATAAGGTATCATAGAGGGTTATTGTGTCTGCTGCAAAGCACATCGTATAACCTGCAGATCACAGATTTGCATTTTATGTAACTAGGTAAATGGGCTACTGAAATCATGGAGTTACTTCCAGTTCATAAGTTGCAATTTTAATATAGCACAGTGATCTATTTACCAGCATCAAGGAGCTGCATGCAAACGATAAGTCATGTGTTTAGATCCTTATTGTTTTTATCTCAGTATGTTGTTATTCTCAGGAAAACACACAAAGCAAGGGGTATGGGATAATTTCTAATGCACCTATCTTACAATACAAAAGGCAGTTTATATAAAACAATATACAGAATATTACAGGTGCAAGGAATCGGAGGCTCGATACCCCTTAAGACTTCAAGGATACAAATCCCACATATGCACACATTGAATACTGATTCCGCACTCCGTGATGTACAAGGATTTAATGTATCCTATAGGTATAAACGTAGCAAGAAAAGAAAAAGCCCATCACTCCAGCAGATTCATAGTTTCCTTATTCTTTATTGAAATCATCTTCTTAAAAGCAAACGTAGCCAACGCGTTTCGACCCTCACGGATCTTCCTCAGGGCTACAAATAAATATACAATACATTAAAACTTAATATTGACAAATATATACATTATTTACAGTGTTAAAAAACATCAACCTATGTAGTATATAAGCAATGATATATAACGAATACAATATTGCATTTTATTACCGGTTTAGCTTGTTTTTGCATTATTATTACAGATTTAGGTTGATTTTGGACCAAAACATTTTGTTCAAATCATTAAGATATAGTTATAACTGCTGAAGGGGCTTTTTTATATTTATATAATGAGATGTATACAGTAAGGTATTTGCATGGCATGGGGCAACAATTATTACATGATTTCTAAATATCTAACATATAAGTTTTTAAAAAAATGTAATAATGCATCGAACATAAGCTTACCAATAATAATGGCAGATATCTATCCTATTTAGAAATGATTGTATTCCCAAGAACAAATAGGTCCCTCACTCATATTTGTTGTGACGATAAACCCTGGTACAGAGGGAAGAGTGAAAAAAACAACAAAACAAGGTAGTCTCACTAATATCCATGATTGCTGTTAATCTGATAAAATCATTCTATAGATAGTTTGGCATACCTTGTATCTCCTTTTAGTGTATCATCAAAAGTAACATCATCTCTTATCTGGCAATATCCTTAGTACATGTTCAAATGATCATCACAAACGAATTTTGGGGGAAATTTAGTATAACCCCATTTCAATCCCTAGGACAAAGAAAATGTATTATATTACTTTTGAGATAGAGACCTATCAGGCTTAATTCATAAGAATCTACACAACAGAACCTGAGTTGTTAATCGAGATTTGCTGATGGCCACAGTATAACTATATATGTGCAAAATTAAAATTATTGTTTTAAAATATGGGTACCAGCACATTATATAGATGGGCATAATCCGCTTGTCACATAAGGTCCAATTTATGAAAAAATAAATTGTTTCTGATAAATAGCAGAGTAGTATGAAGAAAAATTCATTTACTGGGACCAGACGGGTTAAAAAAGGTGGAAAGCGAGGACACAGACTCCCTCCCTTGCATATGAGCTGTGTCTAATATTAACCGATATAGTAAGCCAGATGGGGCAGTTTGTAGTAGTGAATAATAGAAATCAGGGACACAAACTCCCTCCCTTACATAATGATCCACATGTTATAGCCCACCTTCATTTGTAATATAGGCAAATTCAGTTAGGACAATATAGTGAACATAATAGTGCATTCAGGAATACAGAATAATTTACAATGGGGGAAATCTGGGACACAAACTCCCTCCCTTACATAATAATCCGAGCGGTATTGCCCACCTTCACTAAAAGTATATAAGGATTCTGAACGAGCAATAGAAAACAGGGATTCAAGTTCATAATAATCCGAGCGGTATAGCCCACCTTCACTAAAAGTATAAACGGATTTCAAACGAGCAATAGAAAGTGGGAATTCAAGTTCATATCTCGACATTGACGATGAACCAAGCGGCTTCGCCCACATTCCCACAAAGTATAAGCGGATTCGATCTAAAGCCATAGGGAGCGGTAATGTAAAACTCGTTCCCCAAAATAATGAGGCATTAGGCAATAGAAATCCCCCCTCACCCGGACTTACTTTTTCAGTATTTCTGGCAATCCCGCAGCGTGTTCGGCAACGTCACATTTTGCAACCTCTGTAGGTGGCGTTTAAATAGCCCGCTAGCTTGCACACCTATAGCCAATCAGGTAATAATGCTTGTAGTTTTCATAATTTTGCGATCCGCCATCTTGTAGTGATTGCGATCGTATTTAACCCATGCAAAATGTTGTATTTAAGCAAAATTATCATGCATTTATTATTTAAAGAGGTTTCATTCAAACGGTTTTTTAAATATAAGCCAATACGATCGGTTATATAATTTTATATTTAAAAAAACGTGTTTGCTTAAGCCGATGAGGCAATGTGCACAGTCTACGAATTCAAAACTCTATGGTTTATACTTTTCACAGCCGCCATCTTGTAATAGGTTTCCGGTGTGTTAATCTAAATAACTCATCCTCCCCAAAAGTTACTAAAATTAAGAGTCCTGCTATTTCCGTCAGTGAGATCGTTAGTACAATATTTTTTAATTTAAAAAGCGTGTCTATGTGAGCAAATGAGGCAATATATGCGGCCCACGATTTCATAACTCCATGGCCGCCATCTTGTAATGGGTCGCCAATATATTACTCCCCAAAGAATCACGAAGGTTAAATTAAACAATCCCATTCGAACAACATATTATCCCTTAGATGCAAGGTACATCTATGTTTGAAGGTAAATGCAATGAAGATGGCATGAATAATGTTCATGGGCTGCATCAAAGTATATATTCGTTTCCATCATGTTCCAAAGAACAGATATTCAATCTCATTAGCGTCTACGTGGTCATCAGCAAATCTCGATTAACAACTCAGGTTCTGTTGTGTAGATTCTTATGAATTAAGCCTGATAGGTCTCTATCTCAAAAGTAATATAATAAATTTTCTTTGTCCTAGGGATTGAAATGGGGTTATACTAAATTTCCCCCAAAATACGTTTGTGATGATCATTTGAAAATGTACTAAGGATATTGCCAGATAAGAGATGATGTTACTTTTGATGATACACTAAAAGGAGATACAAGGTATGCCAAACTATCTATAGAATGATGTTATCAGATTAACAGCAATCATGGATATTAGTGAGACTACCTTGTTTTGTTGGTTTTTTTCACTCTTCCCTCTGTACCAGGGTTTATCGTCACAACAAATATGAGTGAGGGACCTATTTGTTCTTGAGAATACAATCATTTCTAAATAGGATAGATATCTGCCATTATTATTGGTAAGCTTATGTTCGATGCATTATTACATTTAAAAAAAACTTATATGTTAGATATTTAGAAATCATGTAATAATTGTTGCCCCATGCCATGCAAATACCTTACTGTATACATCTCATTATATAAATATAAAAAAGCCCCTTCAGCAGTTATAACTATATCTTAATGATTTGAACAAAATGTTTTGGTCCAAAATCAACCTAAATCTGTAATAATAATGCAAAAACAAGCTAAACCCGTAATAAAATGCAATATGGTATTCGTTATATATCATTGCTTATATACTACATAGGTTGATGTTTTTTAACTCTGTAAATAATGTATATATTTGTCAATATTAAGTTTTAATGTATTGTATATTTATTTGTAGCCCTGAGGAAGATCCGTGAGGGTCGAAACGCGTTGGCTACGCTTGCTTTTAAGAAGATGATTTCAATAAAGAATAAGGAAACTATGAATCTGCTGGAGTGATGGGCTTTTTTCTTTTCTTGCTACGTTTATACCTATAGGATACATTAAATCCTTGTACATCACGGAGTGCGGAATCAGTATTCAATGTTGTTATTCTCAGATTATCAAGAAGGGCTCTGCTGAGAATTAATTAAGTTGCTGCATCATGTTTTATAGTCTGACTCTGTGTTTCTCCTGAACGTTCACTCTTAACTTAAAATGTCTCCAAGTATGGACGATACGTGACTCCTACACCTTATAGCATTCATTGTCTTAAGGTGCATTTCCGGTACATTGATTTACACACTTGCATGATTTATTGTGTCTCTTCTGGAATATAAAGTGCTCTGACACCCTGGGCCGAGTAGCACTATGGAAGAACTAAATAAAAATAAGTTAGTAAGTGCCAAATCAGAGTTTCTCTAAAGTACTTGTGAAGTGATATGCTGTGTGCCTTTGTTTCCATCCATTGCATTTTAATCTAGGTGTTAGGCTCCAGATGGCTCTGAATCAGGGTGATACTTGAACAAAAGAAGGGCTGATGGCCCTTTAAATCAGTTCTCTCTTTGTGCCAGGCTGCAATTAAAAATTAGAGAGCCCCCTAGCTGCCTGCAAGTTGCAGCAGTGAAAGAAATGCAGACAACGTGCTGGAGCTACTGAATTGTGTTCTGGTTTCGGAAAATTACACCAGGACAAATTCAGCATATTTCCCTGAATCGTCCAGGTCCCAGATCCAGCCCAGAAACAGGTGGTGGGACGGAAGGCAGCAAGATGGCCCTACTTTCCAGCACTGTTAATAATTTAAAAACCAGCAGCTGCTAGTTGAATTTTTTTAGATGTTTACTTGCTGACATGGAGGAATACATTCCATGTTGAAACAAGCATTGACAAACCCAATGGGTCTCGCCTTTGGGACTTATTGTCTTTGCCGGTGGTTCCTGCCAAGCAGCACAGCATCCCAGATGCTGTAGGGCATCGCTAAAGAATTTTTAGAGAAAACTTTTGACACATCTCTTTTTTTTAACTTACTGATCCGAGTTGGGTTAGCAACTAATAGAAAAAACATGCAAAATCATTTTTAAGTGGGTGGGGGTGGAAGCAACATGGGGAGGCTGGTGGAGGGTAGGTTTTTAAGGTGAGTGTGGCAAAAGTGGCAGGTTGGAAGCAACGCGGGGGCAGGGGATGGGGATCAAATGGGCAGAAGACAGGAACATGGAGCTGGTGAGAAGAAAGCACCTGGGCGAGAGAGAGGAACACAGAGCACAGAGAATGGGAACTAGAGAAGCACAAGAGGGAGACCATTAGTAAGCACATGTACTCTCGTAGAGTGCTTCAATGGAAAGAAAAAAGTAGTGCCTGAAAAAATTAGCAGTGAGAGGGCATAGTAATGCATCCATGCTCCAGGGGCAGGAAAAACAAAAAGCCCACACAGATAACGAATAAGAAGCAAATAAATTATAGTGACAATGAAGTAAACTAATGGCAAGATATGGGCAGCCATGGCCCATGCAGGTAAGAGCAGTGGGGCCAGATGGGGGGGGGATTTCGACAGACGTCAACAAGGGGAAATTAATTAATTATTTAAATTTCCCTCGTCATCGTTCGTCGAAATCCCCCCTACCTGGCCCACCACCCCACCTCTCTTACCTGCATGGGCCGCGGTTGGCTATGGGCGGACTCTAAGCCCACTGTAAGATAACAATTTGGTTGCAACAGACAGTGCATGTGCTGTCTTAGGTGAGACCTAAAAATGTCTGTCTGGTGTCATTCTTAAAATCTGTAATCCATAATGCTTTTGAACTTTGTTCTTCCATGTGCAAGTGGTGTAGTTCAGTCTTTACAGTATTCTCTTCATGCATGTCAGGATATTTCTTTTGTAAAGAGCTTACATTCCTCATGGCAGTTTTGTGTAATCTACCAGTGTTGTTTTGCAGACTGCATTTACTACAAGATTAGCAATAAAGCACCCAAATATAATGAAAATATCAGGCCTTGCTGAACTACTGCTAATTCTGTGAGCAACTAACTACAAAGTGAGGGTACGTACTCAGTCACTACAAGAAGTGTGAGACAAAAGAAAATGGAGGATAATAGAGACAAGCATTTGCAATGCAATCGGTCTCGCATTTACGCGAGTTTGAGCTATTGGCATTGTAAATGACAATGTCTTTTATTTATGTTTTGGTTTTTAAAACACAATGAAAAGGCATTGTCATTTACAATGCTAATAGCTCAACCTCTCGCAAATGCGAGACCTATTGCATTGCAAATTCGGTTTTCTAAAAGCGCCCCAAGCCGCGCTTTCACTTTAATGGCGGCCAAGCCACTTTCTTTAGATGACCTGTGTCTAAAGAAAGGTGCACGGCCGCCATTAAAGTTAAAGCGCAGTATAGGGGGCTTTTACAAAAAAAAGCATTTGTTTAAGTTGTCAAAGAAATGATGTTATTTTTGTAAAAGTGCCCCCAGCCACACTTTGACTTTAATGCGGCCACACCCCTTTCTTTAGATGCGGCTCGTGTAAAGAAAGGTGCGGCTGCCATTAAAGTAAAATCGCGTATGGGGCGCTTTTAAAAATAAAAAGCTTTTTTTGTAAGCAGCATAGCGTGTGCAGAAGTGCTGCGTTGTGCAGGCAGAATTTTTGAAAGATAAAGGGCAGCGTCCATCATCAGGTGCCGTGCTGTCATGAAAACAGGGTGGGTTAGGGAGAGCCTGTTGTGCCTGCAAAAGCAGCTACATTAAAGACATTAAAGAAAATAGTGCTCACAGACTGTGTAACAACACAAGTAAAAGGTCCTGTCCTCATTGGAGGTTACAAATGCAGACAAGGCGTTACTAAGGCGGGACTAACAAGCCTATTAACGAATCCGAAGCAACTATTTAGAAAGGACAGTAGCAGGAGCCAATTGAAAAGATGGGTGGAGAGTGGGTGGAGCTTCAAGTCCATACCTGAATACAGCATGCCTCGCAGAGAAGCGCATTCGCTGCCCAGGCTCGACCTAAATAGTGAGTGAACAGAACTCGAGCAGCTGTTCATTTCATATATGATATTGACCTTTTTTTTAACACGGAGTCTGTTCTCTTGTCCTACAAAAGCGCAAATTGCCCCACCGGCATTTAACTTGATTTCACGCAATTTTTCCCCATTTCATGTAATTTCCACAAAGTAAATTATTCACATTTTACCCAGGGTTAGCAGTAAACTCCTGTTGTTAACCTGTGTAGCCAATGTTACCACACAAGTTTCCAGTTATGTTTTATTTTTTTATTGGATACTTATCACCGATCATCTGCAGTGATAAAAGCAATGAGTGTGTACCACAGGGGAGAGGCAACTATGCATTGTTTTCCCTAGCACCTTTGAAACATCATCAGACTCCCCATTCTTTCAATACTTCCAGCTGTTCTCGTCCGTCCAGGATCCAAGTCCCACTCAGGGCTAGGAAAAATATATTGCTTAGTCGGTTCAGTTAGATTAATAGATACAATTTTAATTAAGAGGGCTGGTGATAGCGCTTTATGGGCCCCAAAATTGGTAGTCATCACTGGTATATGATCCTTGCACAAGAAAGTGTAGCCATGTATTTAGTAGAAAATATGTCAGACCTATAAAATAGTCTAAGGCTGATCAGCCAATCTTAAAGTGTGTTTGTCTGCCTTTGCTGTATTTCTTCAAAGTAAACATATACTAAACAGATATATGATGTAGCATTTGCATTTTCATGGTAACCCCTTTTCCAAAACATTTTACTAAAACGTATGACTCTGGTATCATATTATTGTTCCTGCTTGTAAGGCATTTTATCCCTTCCTGGTCATGTGGGGCAAATCAGAGGCTCCTTTTTACTTTTCTTACAACAGCACTTGTTTCATAGTTGACCTTGTTCTATTCATAAGATGTTTCAAAATCAGTGACTCATAAGCAGCTCACCAAACGCCCACAAAAGCTGCCCTGGTTGGTACACGCCAACAAAGAATCTAGCATTATAACCACTAAACCCCTACACTGACCAAGGTTGCGTTGCTCATTAAAGCCGTATAAACTAAACATTGCACAGAATCCCAAAGACCCCAGTTCTCTTTCGCATTTCCCTCAGGGGCATGTGCACGCACGCTCCCGCCTCCTCCGGTATTCTCGACATGGCGTCATATACCGGCTATGCACATATTCATGAGGCTAGAACTTTTCAAGCATGTGTAACAAACTCTCTGTAATGTAAAGCACACATTCAACACAGCAGAATCAGTAAAGCCCTCGAGTAAATTAAACTTTTTCTTCATAAATGATGTTTTATAAAACTGCACTGGGATTTTGCTCTTTATAATTATATTTTTCTGCATTTTTCCAATATTGGAAAGGTAAAAATCAGAAAGAGAGCAGATGCTTCGTGCATTTCAGAGCTACGCGTGTGTCACTGATGGCAAACAAGAGGGGATTATATGCTGAATGGAATCCTCTAGGGTCGCTGCTGGGATGTGAAGAACCAAAAGTGAACTTGTCCGGAGGGGTTCAACTGGATATCTGCTTTGTAATTCTACCCCTCACCCAGCCACAAGTACCATATTAGCCTTTCTGCAAACTGTGCTTACAAGAGAACAACGTGAGCACATGTGCACTGCTCGGTAGAATCGCCTGTTTCTGTGCTGCACTATTAAAAAAAATATTTTCATTGGTATAGGTCTTGCATTTCCATAAATGAAAGATGCAAACAAACGGCCGTCATTGTCCCGGCTGCTACGAAAGTGAAAGCGGGCATGGCCCGCTGAATGTACGCAAAGCATCATCGTGCCTAAAGTAGGAAAAACTCAATAAATAAAATAGTACAGTACCGTGTAACAACCAAGTAAAGGGGTCAGTAGCCATGGGAGGATACAAATGACGACATGGCCGTACTAAGGAGGGACTAACAAGCCTATTTAGGAATCAGAAGCCAGCGTTTACGAAGGACAAAGACACAAGCCAATGAACAATATGGGCGGGGCTTCTCTCTGTACTCTATCTACAACAGATCATCGCCAGAGCAGCGCTTGCGCGCTGGCTCAGGCTCGACCTAAAAACAGGCAAATACACATATATCCAAATTCTCAGCAAAAAGATCTACAGAACCATATCTACCTTGTAGCCAAGTACTAATACACTCATGTACATACACAACGTGACAACTCCAAAGAGGATGTTTCAAACTTAAATCCCCAAAACATAAAAACAATTTAAAGCCCTATGCTTGAATCACTGTACCAAACAATTTCAGTGAACCATGACACAACAGAGCTAGTATGCGCCTGACATATGTTCAAAAACCTAAACATATAATGTTGTGTCGAACACTTCTCATAAACCGTGGCCAACCAAAACGCCATGTTACTGTTTTGAAAACAATATGAAACTGTCATCAAAAGCCGGCTTTGTGAACACCTGCCTATGCAACTCAATTTCAAGAAATTAAAAAACTCTATCGCAAATTACCACAATGCGACAAGTAAAATGACATGCAATTAATTCCATTCGCACATTACTAAAGTGTTAGAAATAAAAAAACTACAAAGTGAAAAACTCGTACTACTTTACTGCACTGACCCTGTCGAAATATGATAGGAGCGCTGAAACAAACCCATGCAGTGAAACGACACGTCTCAACCGGAACTAAACCAGTGCGCGTGACCAACGTTTCCCTGCCGTTTTGCTGAATACGATGGCAGAATATGGTTGGCCCAACTCAAGGTGCAGCTCATTAGTTGGGTGGTCAAAAGTGCTTGAAGCGCAACACTTCTTCTACTTCAACACCTTTAATACTGAGGATTGGAAAGTTGAGAAGTGCGCGTTTCTGGAACATTTTGTCATGATCTACCATATAGGTTACCCTTATTCGACTGGTGACAGGATCACTGCTCGAGAAATTTACTTTGTGCAGTAGACTCCTTTACACTTTTATTGCATTTCTGCTGACTATTAAGAAGGCTATGCCCTGGGGATATTTGGAGGGTCTAATTCAAGGCAGCTTGATTATATAATGTTTACTTTGTATCGAGCTGGTTCTGTGAAATCTTAAAGTTGTTTTGTGAAAAAAAGAAAGCACACGATCAGAAACACTCTGAAAACCCAGCTAATCGTCTGCCTATTTAAAGGAGCACACTGAGCACAACAGCAGCTACTTAAACTTACTATGGAGGCCATGGAGCTCTCTAAAAAGTGTTAAAACTAGAGCTCCGCTTTCCTTGTGAGGCCCTGCGTTGCAAAGAAGTTGCATTTTGTTACACACTATATCTGACAAACCAGAGTCAAAATGTATCAGATGTGATAAATTCCATCTATTGCAAGTTATGGGGGAAATGCATGCAGACTTTGGTCTTTAGCATACCAAAAAAACGAATATTGCAGTAAAACCTTTACTGGTTTATCCTTTTAAATTACAGCAGGTTTGACCTGCATAAATGTAACAAAGGGTGAGAACTTTACCGCACCTCATGTCTGCGCAGGGATTGGAAAACCCTTACCCTCTAAGAATCAGGCCTCGAAGTTGAGTGGATCGGAGGGAGGGAAGATCTACATTATTGCACCTGATGTAACAGATTCCCAGGAGTTCATAAATTGCACCGATTCTGTGTTTTGTGGGACATCATGTGGATGTTGGTGCTTACCACATCAAAATTTGCATGTCCAAGTAAATATTGTACACCTTTCCTCCGTTAAACTCCAGCAGGTTTAACCTATCGAAATTTAATGCTGGGTGAGGAATTTATCACATCCGATAACCAGGTGCGATAAATTCTGCACAGGGCAGGGTGTTGTGCATGGGTTAGAAAACTCCGACCCACTCATAATCAGACCCTTGGACTAAAACGCAAAACTCTACTGCTGAATGCACCATCATTCATGCATAGTTTTGCTCAGAGAATAATGCTTCATCTTACAAAAAAGTAATCGTTGAGGCAAGGCCTAGTATTGTTGGGTTAGCAAAGGCAGAAATCCCTTTGGCTCGAAGCTGCTCAGTTTCTACTGGATACCTTTAGCACCTTTTTCTATGCAACCTGAATGATGCAGTCCATTCTCAATGTGTGGAGCAATGAGAGCAAACAAATGAAACAGCAGCTGATCAATGTGCAAGCAGGGAGTGGGTGACAGGTGTGTGGCCAGCTATTATAACCTTCTATCTTTGCCAAAATAGCAAAATCCTAGTAGGCATACACTTCTCTTGTATATATGTAATCATACCATTTCACCTGTTGTAGTTTAACTAAGGACACAATGAGCCAAGCCCTGCCCTGAAATGACTTCACCCGAAAATATTAATTTCTATCAAAGTCACAATGTGAGCAACACTAAAAACAGATGTACATGCAAAGAAAGAGAAATGTTATTCTAGTAAAAGATCTAAAGAATTCAGGTACAACACTCTTAATTGCTTTATTTTGAATCATGGGCAAGTGTAGGAGTGGATATGTGCCTCTTAGGACCTCATTACAAGTGCCCCGGTGTCCAATGCAACAATCAGTCACCATTTCAAATCCAGCATTGAGGTTTTTTTATTTTACACATTCATGAGACTTATCGCCTATTACAAGTTTTGTCTGCAACATGCTGCAGAACATGCAGATTTTGGTACTTACTGCACCGACGTCTACATGTCTCAGAATGTTCTAGGTATATTTCCCTGGTACTTTCATCAGGCTTGACCTGAAGAAATGTATTCGGGGACGCAGAGTTTTTCGCACCCATAATTTACCAGGTACGATAAAATATATACATTTTGCTCAGTGCAGAAGTAACCCTATATAGCAGAATTAAACAAGGCACTTGTAATGAGGCTATAAGGCCCTCATTAGGAGTGACCCGGTTAACTGTAATGTGTGCAGGAACTTCTGTTACATCACATATGGCAATTACACGTTTCTGGAGAAATATCAACATGTCAAACAAGGCGATATTTATGAGGAGAAAAATATCCAGTAATGTACAAGGACATGCAGAGTTTGGTGCAGGAAGAACCTAAATCTGAATGTTGTTCTCCAAAAACTCGTAATTGGGTGATATTTGTTGCTCAGGGAGTCGGATCTTATCAAGCACAATAAATATCACACCAATTACCGAGCCACTCCTGATGAGGGCCTGAATGCTTCTTGATGGCTGGTGTTACCTCGTAAGTGCTTAGCCAGAGCCACTCCTAATGAGGGCCTGAATGCTTCTTGATGGCTGGTGTTACCTCATAAGTGCTTAGCCAGAGCCACTTCTACTGAGGGCCTGAATGCTTCTTGATGGCTGGTGTTACCTCATAAGTGCTTAGCCAGAGCCACTCCTACTGAGGGCCTGAATGCTTCTTGATGGCTGGTGTTACCTCATAAGTGCTTAGCCAGAGCCACTCCTAATGAGGGCCTGAATGCTTCTTGATGGCTGGTGTTACCTCATAAGTGCTTAGCCAGAGCCACTCCTACTGAGGGCCTGAATGCTTCTTGATGGCTGGTGTTACCTCATAAGTGCTTAGCCTGAGCCACTCCTAATGAGGGCCTGAATGCTTCTTGATGGCTGGTGTTACCTCATAAGTGCTTAGCCAGAGCCACTCCTAATGAAGGCCTGAATTCTTCTTGATGGCTGGTGTTCTCATGCAAGAGCCGGTTAAGTTAGAGTGCTGTTATTAATAGCAGAAAATGGATTGAGACCTTGGATCAGTGCTCTTGGATACTTTGGTTTCACATACTTTTTGGTTCAGATATTGCATACATACATGAAATGAGAAGCTTTGTAACATAAAAGCGCAAGCAGGAAACTGAGACCACAATACCTAACGTACAGATATGAAACAATGTTAAATAGCTGTCAAAGTATTTTTTGTATTTATGGAAACTTTACTGCTGCACTGCCTACAAATAATTAAACAGCGCTCCTCGAGATTCTTGATAATTAATGTTTAGGTTATTTCTTCCTCCACTGGAATAATTGAGATTGTACAGGTACTGAAAACAGCATATCATGTCACCATTTTAATGCCCTTTTGATACTAAATGCTCACCAGAGGCGTGCCTATGAAGAAACACAGAATCTACGCACATGTACTTTGCATTTCAATTCGGTCTCACCTAGTGGAGGTGCATACTGTGGTCGCATATGTTCTGGTATTGTGGCCAACAGTGGCAGGAGTAGTGGTCACACTAAGCGAGAGCGTGGAGCAGGAGGCATTTGTTGCCCAAAAGAGGGCCATTAGTTGATAGTGACACTGGTTCAGGGTACGCTATTAGGTGCAAGAGAAAGGGCTTGAGGTGCAACTGTGCAGTGGGGGAAGAGGGAAATATAAGATGGAACGGAGCCAGCACTGTGGTCTATGTGACAGTGAATTCTACTACTGATTACAGGGGCACGGACGAGTTGAAGGGGTTATTTGAATGTCCAGTTGATACTGTAGGGTCAGATTGTATTGGACTCTGAAGGGAGTAGAAATTAGAAGAGATCGTGAGTGCTTTGGTGAGAACATGGGTCACGAAGCAGAAAAAAACAACGTACAATGGGATTATGAAGGGCAAAAGGCTGCACTAATGGGAACTGGCAGCAATCGGAGGACTCTAATAGGGGTACAAGAGTCACTATGTGGTTCTACTCGCTCTGCTGTGTGTAGGACAGGGGCTCACGGTAAGCGAGTGGGTATTCAGTAATCAGAACAGGGAACATTTAAGACTCCATTGGAAAGGTGTGAGGCATCGCTCCCCCCACCGGGTGACTGCGAAGTTCCAGATGCTCAGATCATGGACCCTCGAGTCTAGTGACTAAGGGTACAGGGCGCTATGGGACTCATGCCCAGTAAAACACTGGGGCTCTGGGAAACTCTACGGGTCGTGCGGTGAAAGAGGGTAGTGATACGATCCTTGCCATGCTCTGGGGACAATAGAATTTTGTGAAGTAAGTGAGAGACCTGGCCCTCCATCATATAAAAAGCGAATGCAAAAACCGCTGTATTCAGTTTTCTTTGTAAGTGACCCTGTGCTACAACTGCTGAGAGGAGCTGTTGCAGACAAGGTAAATAAAGATCAGCCCGCCTGTGAGAACTACCGCCTTTGTTCAGTCAACCTTTTATAGTGACAGCCCCGGACCCCTCCTCTCCGTTGCCTCCATCGCCGGGAGCGACTACTGGGCCCCGTCCGCTACTCACCTGAAGCCCGGATCTTTCAGTGCACTGCAGCTCTCCTGGCCAGGTGACATCCTGCTCGGATTCCCCCAGTGTTGAGGTTATCTCCTTCTTACCCAGCCAAGACCCTGGCCGTAGAGCTCTAGGGTTGGCGGGTCTGTACCTAGGGGGCGCTGCGGGGTTTGCCACTGATTAACGCAGTGCCAGTCTCAACCCGTGAGCCGACGTCTGACCGCGCATGCTTCTGCACAGACACTCCTGACGATGTAAAAAACAAGCACGAAGTACTTAAAAAAAATATTTGCAATGCAATAGGTCTTGCATGTAAATGCGAGACCTATGGCATTGCAAACAAACGGCCGCCATTGTCCCAGTGGCTTCGAAAGTGAAAGTGGGAGTGGCCCACTCAATATAAGCAAAGCACGTCTTGGTGCCTAACGTAGGGAAAACTCAATAAATAAAAAGTACACGCACCGTGTAACAACCAAGTATAGGGGCCAGTAGCCATTGGAGGATACAAATGACGACATGGCCCTACTAAGGAGGGACTAACAAGCCTCATAATGAATCAGAAGACAGCATTTACAAAGGACAAACACACAAGCCAATGAAAAATAAGGGCGGGGGAGTACTGAACTACCATAGATCTTCGCAGAGCAGCGCTTGCGCACTGGCTCAGGCTCAACCTAAAAAAATGGCAGAGGACCTATTCAAATGGGCTAGAGACACGGCAGGAACAATCAATAAAAAAACAGGAATGTCAAAGGACAGTTTAAAGGAGAAATTTCTAAGATTGGACAAATTAAAAAAGAAAGAATAATCCAAATGGTGGGATAGGGTGACATTGAAAAGTTATCTTGAAAATAAGAAGATACCAAGGGGTTTGAGAATTTTAATATTCCCCATGTCTGATTATTTAGATTGTTGTTTGTTGACAGAATGGGAAGAGAATTTGTATAATTCATCTTTTTCTATGTTGAATACTTTGATAAAGAATTGTGACAGAAAAGTAATGATATTCAAAGAACAGATAGAGAAATTGGAACGTGAAATAAAATAAATTAATTTAAAAGAAGTGATAGAAAAGAACTATGAGATACTAAATAAGGTGATCAAAGTCCATCAGGAAGAACTAAAAGAGAGGAAACTTGGGAAGATCAGGAGGGACGAACGGTACAATGCGAATGATAGAGTTTTCACACTCGCAAAAAGATTTGTTGATGTCCCTACAGGTAAGGATAAGGGCAAATTTGGTGAAGGAATGGAACAAGATACTATTTTGTTCGGTAGCTCTGAGCCATCCTCAATAGAGGAAGCAGGGCCCAGTAATATACCAATAAATGTAGGACCAGTACATAGCTCTTCTTTTTCCGACGAAGTTACATGCATAAGGATAGGAATGCGGAAAAAAGGAAGACAAGGAGAGGGAGGAGGAAGAACAAACAGTATAGGGGCACAACGATAAATCAGTCGAAGTCAAAGAACAGAGTATAGGGCCTTTTAATCAGGAGAATGAACAGGCTGGTACAGGTTTGGATACAGGATTGCAAGTGATTAATCTAACGGACACAGAGTTAAGCATGGAGGAAATTCCAGTCCTAGACAAAGTACTAGGGGGCCGAGTCACAAACGTAAACTGAGACAAAAGTCTAACTTAATGACTTTTGGTATTCAAAGATATCATTTACAAGTCGTATCTTTACGTCCGCAGTTGGGCCGGAATCTCCGCACCAGGGCTGTAATCTCCGCACCCGGGCCGTACTCTCCGGCTCGGGCCGTACTCTCTGGCGCTAGCTGGATGAAGTGTAATCAATGGGTCAGAATGCAATTTTTACAAAAGGGAAAATTAGGAACATGTGATAAATGGTAGAGGAGGTCATGAAAAACAGTTTGGGCAGGGAAAATTGTGTGGTCAGACACTACATATCTCAGAAAACTTTGCTCCTTTGCATACGAAAACTCTATGGGATGTGCATCATCTCCAGCGGCCTTGCCCGATGGCAAGGCTGATAATGCATCCTCAATTTCTGATCTTGTAATGTCAGTCTGAAGGTCAAATGCCTGCTCCTCTGTTAAGAGGGTGGCTGGCAATACTGGGCATATCCCGGTACTTCTCTGTATTGATCCATTGTGACTGACTATACAGTCTACCATAAAATTGTGCAAACTGATCTAAAATACGTTCAGGTTCAGAGTGAGACTGACCGTCTAACCCTTTAATGACCAAAATTCTGTTCTTTGTTTGTTGTTGCGCAATTTGTTATGCTAGTACCCGAGCAACTCTCTCCCCATATTCATATTGAAGTTCCTTATGCTTAACAAATCTGGCTGCAATCTGTTCTTTTAATCGGCGTTCCACCCTGGATCGCATTTCTATCAATTGTTCAAAAACGTTGCTCGTCATCAGCCCTATGTATTATTTTAGTAGCGTGTAGAAGTTCAAGTTGTCGAATATTTTGCCGTAAGATATAAGCTTCTTCAGTGGCAGCCCTATTTTTTTTAATCAGATATTGAAACGTTGTACCCCAAATGTATGCTTTCATGGCATCCCATACCATTGTAGGGAGAGTTGATCCCCTATTAATAGAAAAAAATTCCCTTAGAAGAACCGAAGTTTGTTGTGGGTATTCTGCACCTACACAGAACTATGCGCAGTAAAACAGGACCTCGGTGTTTAGAGGTGTACCAACCTACCACCGTAGTACCCAAAATCCCAAAACCAACTAGCTATAGTGTCTCATTCGTTCTCCTCCAAAATCACAAAGCTACAAATGATTAGACAACCCAGAACACAACACTCCCGACTCTCTCAGGAATCGCGGTAGCAAGAGATACCCTTTCGCTCGCTCACTCGTACTTGTCCACAATACGAATTGACAGAGTCACTGTAATAGTTCAAAATGTTTATTTTAACTATCGTGCCCTATAATGCAGTATACAAGTTACTACCAGCAGCAAAATGCATAAACTCAGAACAATTAGCATTGTTACAATTTCATAGAGTATGAAGGGGGATGTCATTATAAAAAGACAGTGGAAAAAGGACTATAAGGCCTAACCACCCTCCCCTTCACTGGAAGAAGTTTATTATATAAAAGAAGATCTCTGGGTTTTGTCAGCAGACCCCATACCTTAAAGCCTAGATGGAAGGTTTACATCATAGGAACAGCATAGCTCTTCTCCATGGAAAAGGCTCTCTCCAAGTGTGTGTTAAAACAACATGCATCCCCGTAATATCAAGGCACGAGTCTCCAGCAGTGCAGCTGTGTTTAGCATGTTTTGCCTAGAGTTCAACAGCCAAGCAGAGTTCAAAGGCGTTGAAAAAAACCAGTTTGGAAAAAATGGAAAAAAATATATATATTTTCTTTTTGACGTGCAAAAGAGTGTTGTCTCCAGGAAAATGGTATTAAGAAGGAGGCAGTAAATCCATCAAAGTACGTGAACTTAAGAATGCAATTCCCTCCAAAAGATCATCCCTATCGTTAGTAGAAAAAAGGGATGCCATCCACTCAAGTAGGTCGAAGGAACAAACGTGCTCCTCGTAGTCTGATGCTTCCAAAAGTATAATCGGGCAACTTGCGTGATATTCGATGAAACTCTGATGCTAGAGGTTCCGCGCAGCCGCACAGATATCCCATTCAGCCAATACTCCAAGTGCTGCCGCACGCGCCATACGGCCATCCCCAGAACAAGCCTGGTCATGAGCCTCTAAGGGACCCATCAACTGGTTAAAATCCGGGACTGGACATGACGTATTAGAGAGGCATAAATCCATAGCCCAGTAGAAGGGGCACCGTCGACAGTAGAACACAGGTTGCACGCAAGTAAAGTAGGCAAAGCAAAAAGTTAATCCAAAACTTACGCCAAGCGTTGCTAATGGCAAGCATCCAAAAACCTGTTGCATCCGATCACGGTACAGTTGCAATTGGCCTGGTCTGTGCATTACCACAAGATGAGCAGCCATTGCGCAGCAGGAACAGAAGAAGCAGGATTCCACCAGCTAACGCTAGTAATAAAGGGAATCCTCCGAAGACGCTAGAAAAAATAGAATGAATAAAAGCCGGTATTACTCCAAATATCGTCTGAAAAGAACTCACAAGGCCGGATCCCACATATTTAAAAAAATGTGCAAGGCCTTTAGTGTCAGACGCATTAAATATTTGGGGGCAGATTTACAAGCCCCTTGCGCCACTTTTGCGTCACTTTTCCCATGTTAAAAGTGACGCAAAAGTGGCGCAAGGGCTTGTAAATCTGCCCCTTGGTGTATAAGCTCCCCAAAGTGAAGTGGGAGGTTAGTGTTCAGAAGTGACTGAATCTCGCTAGATGTCCTAGCCACCTGTAACTCGAAGGTCTCTCGAGCTGAAGTGAGAGCCATTTCTTGTTGGAACAATAGCGCTTTGAGCCTGCTTAATTTGTTGAAATCTGTTTTCAAAGCTGGATTGGAAGGCCAAATGGAACCATCTACCCTCCCATGTGGGGGCAGAAAAAGCACATTGCTACAACAAGTAACGAGTTGTGAAACTGTTACTAAATACGGAATTCCTGCCCGTAAACCACAGCAGTCTTGGTTGTTCAAAATAAGATAACTGCTGTTAGTAAGCTAGGAAAAAAGTGGGGATTATTGGTGGGACTGGAGTTCCTTTCAGAAAACAAGCAAGATTAGATGCAGATACATTACAAGCTCCGTGCAATTTCACGTTTTTACAATCCAGGGAATGTCCTGTTAGGAAAACTTCCTCATCCTCCCGTTCACATCTGTAAGTAAAAGGTAGGGACCATAATTCATGGAGAAATGCACTACCCAGGGGTTCAAAGCGGCCAATCGGAAAATGTTGCATACATGATTTAAATTGAAACAGCGAGAATGGGAGAGAGATAACCCCATGAATTAACCAAACAGCAGAATCCGTCTCCGCCACAGAGAAAGGCAAGGGCTCCAATTGTTCAATATGCAACAGTGTTTGTGGCATCTTTCACGGACATAAATCTCTGTTTATCAGTCAGATTAAATGGTAGAAACAAAGCAGAAGCATTCAAATAATCCCAAGGGACTTTTCCCATTTTAAGGGTCTGTAACATCCATGCAAACTGCATAACTGATCGTAAATGATTTTGACCATGATATAACACAGATACATCACTCTGAACAATATCAATAACAGAAGAAACAATATTATCCAATGTATAAATGCGTGAAGAAAGTGTATTGATGCTATTGCCGACCACGGCAAGGACTTTTTCTAAATTTGCTTGCTCAATTTGGCATAGGCGAAGCGCTGCCTCAATCTGAGAAAGTTTCCAAATTTCATTGTAAGCTGTATATATAAACCTCTTAGATCTAGGAATCCTAGGTCCTAAGATAAAATCAGCCAAATTGATATCACTCAACAAGAGTGCGAGGTGTTGTTTCACTGACGATAAGGTGGAATGTTCCAACCACTGTTGGCATAATTTACCCACCGAGTATGTGGTGACCGAATGTGTATGTGGATAACGAGGATCCGGTCTAATCTGTGTGAAACCTGGTGTTACATTATAAAAACGCAATTGACATGCATTTGAATTTGTTTGCCACACCAACCATCCGGATGAATCAATTTCAGAGACATTGAAAGTGTCATTACGAAACAAAGCATGCAATGCATCAATAGTATAATTCGTTTGAGCACGGCAGTTGTCATATTCCGCTAATGACTGAACGGATGGGATATTCAAATTTTTTACAGTTGCCAAGCCAAAGCAAGTGGTTTGGTACACTGTATCATTTAAAAATAGAATTTGAGTCAGGATTAGGCAGGCACGATATAAAGCCTCAGTTCCCTGAACCTGCCAAGACTTTGTGCCCCAGATTGATTTTAAATCAATGGTCTCTTTCCAATGATCATAACCCTGTGTGGCCAATTTAGTCCTAAAAGAATTGGAGAAAATCAATTTAGTATGGGTAAAGATAAATTTGGATTGAGATGACAATTGCAGTTTAAAGAAATAGGATTCCGAATTAGACGTGTCATAATCTGTAAAATATGTGAATTTATCTCTAAGAGTTTTAGAACTCCCCTGTACCGGAGTAGGACAATGTTCCCATTGAGTGTAATTAAGACCAGGTCTTAACGTGTTTGTTTTGTGCAAAAAATGATGCCCATAATGTTGATAACAGAATAAATCAGCATAATTGGCAGAATTTAAATACAAATCTTCAGCATCAAAAGCAGCATAATATTTTAAATCATAAAACAATGAATGTACTGCTTGCACATCCCAATCATCAGAATGTATGTCCTGTGTTACCACATCTCCTAATGAGACGTGAAACACGTATGGCACCCTGAGCACCTCAGTCGGACCGTGAATTTTGAAAGCTACTTTGTCCCAAACGATGCCATCTGCAACCGGGAATGCTGAAATGTTCACAAGAGTCTGATCACGTTTCATGATATGGGACGATGTGTGAGGGGCCAGAATTCCATCGACTAAGTTCACAGCAGAGAGTTCTGGCAAATAATGACCATTGATGAGTAAGAAGAACACTGTTACAAATCCAATCGACATAAAGAGGAAAATTAGGATAAGCACAAACCACATGTAGGTCCATGGGGGGACCAGGTAAGTCTTTTTGAACCAAGAGTCGAAAATGCTTAATTTTGTCGGTGGAAGTGCCAAAGTGGAAGACGAGGAGGATGAGTCATAAGAGAAGCTGGCATGGTCCCCAAAATAACCGTTTGCACCCCTCGGTATTAAAGGTGGGTGGGATGTATCAGCGTGATGTTGTCGAGGATTGCTCAGCACTTCCCTCTGGGACTCATCTGTGGGATACGTATACTCGACATCTGAAATGGAAGAGGATGGAGGCAAAACAGGTGAAAGGTCAATAGCAGTTTCCATCTCATCCTCACAGGTACGGGCTTTAGTCGTAAAGGTTGAGGTTACCGCATTCAAAGAAATAGCGTTGCAGGAAACAGCCGGTGTTACACTATTCAAAATCGGCCAGACGGTGTAACTTGACATTGTCCACTGAGATGTATGTTTTCTTTGCAACCAGGTAAAGGTGGTAAAATAACTGTACGAGTGCCCTTCAGTCCAAGTACCGGAACTGGTGCACGCTAAGAGGGACCAAATTCTTTTTTGTTCTCCAACTTTTCTCGTACCAGATCTCCAATCTTGGGAAGCCAGCCGGTTACCGGAATCAGCAGTGCTGCATCATTGGAAGAGGGTAAATGTTCAGTTGCGTAGCTGTCACAGGTCTTTTGTAGATCCTGTAACACAGTAGAATGATTATGTACGTCAAAGGTTGCGGCAGCCACCACAAAGTCTAGACCATCAAGGTCTGGCACAAACATTTTAATGCCAAAGAGCATTTCGTATGGGGTCCGCCCACCCAGAGATCTTCTAGGGAGATTATTGAGTGCACGTTGAACACCATACAAATGGGCCAGCCAGTTCCTGCCAGTACCTAAGACCCTAGCTGTCAAGGATTGCTTTAAGTCACGGTTCATTCGCTCCACTATAGAATTGCCCTCAGGCCTGTATGGAGACGAAAACTGCACTAGCACCCCCATCGACTTCATCGCGTCCTTGTACTCCTTAGAGGAGAACGCTGGACCCTGGTCCGAATGGAAGGTGCCACAGGCAAACATCCAGACAAAGACACGCAAATCCCTGATGACATTTCGAGCATCAGCACTGCGTTGTAGCCAAACCCAAAGGAATCTAGTGCACGAATCAACTGCAACAAATATATATTTATACGCAGTATCAGAAGACAATGGACCGCAGTGATCAAGATATACACAGCCAAATGGTTGATTTGAAATACATAGCTGTGTTTGTGGCGGGCGTGAGACCGTAGACGGTTTGATTTGTTGACAAATGTCACAAGAAAGCACATAATTACGGGTCTGTTTATATAAACCACGCCACCAATAACGTTGCTTCAAAATCGAGACTGTCCCTGACACTCCGGCATGTGCAGAAGCTATGCCGTCGTGCGCGGCTTTGATCAATGCAAGTCTGCGGTCCATGTTGGGAATCAGCCGATCCCCAATGGATGGAATCTTAGCATAAGGAACTTGTTCGGGAGATATATGATATGAGTATTTCGAAGGAAAACCCTGAGGATAAGCTGTTCCCTCCCTCGTAGCAGCTACCGCTGCCAGAATATCATTATCTATTTTAGTCATGGACCTTGTAACTGCTGCTATGGAACACGTGGCTACTGCAGATTTGGCCACTTCGTCAGCCAAAGAATTACCAAGAGCATGTGCTCCCACGTGCTGATGGCCAAGAGTATGTATAACGTGTGAGGGGCAGACGTTGTTTAAGGTCTGCCACTCAAACCCAAAGTGTTTTATGCTTAATTGCGCTGCCTTTAGAGTCTCGATAGTCATTTTGAGACCAAAAGAATAAGTTGTCATTTAAAGACTGGACACAGTAGTAGGAATCGCACACAATAAGAGTATTGACATTAGGATCAGCAAACTCGAGAGCAACAACAAGAGCAGGCAGCTCTGCCAATTGTGCCGTACAGCCCCCAAGTGCTTGAGTATGCACTATGGAAGACTTAAATTCTCCATTGACAATTGAACCAGCAACAATTGCGCAAGCCGCTGAATAAGCGTGTTTGGAGCCGGTGGCCGGTTGAGCCGACCCATCGGTATAAATGATACATTTGTACTCATGTAAAGGAAGCAACTACAACGGAGGAGGATGAACATGTTCATACTGTAAAAACTCCTGTGTCTGAAGTGCAGGGTCAAAGATAAACATGACATCAGATGATGTCAAAGATGTAGCCCATTGTATCCAAAGGGGATGTAGTGCCTTAGAGTTAGGTACACTTGCCTTAGTCACGGCCTCCAAAGCAGGGAAGGGCGTGACCATAAGAATGCGTTTACCTTGCCCCAGTGAGCGTTCTTTCAGAATCGCCATTTGGACCGCCGTTAAGATTTTTTCAACATTGAGAAAACTCATTTCAGCTGCTGTGTACAAATGTGATTTGTATGCAATAGGTACTGTGTCCTCCTCATTGAACGTGAAGTAAGTGAAACCCACCTTCCCTGGTACCAGACGTATCACCAGGTTCGTGGTGTTATCATGCGTCAACAAGTAGTTAGTTGCAAGCATGTCAGATTGCAAAGATTGTAGGATAGAGGTATGTTCCGGAAGCCAGCTGGCAGAAGAATATGTTGGTTGTATCAACGCATAAAGCGGTTTGATACGCTGGGCATAATCGGGAATGTATTTCCTCCCGAAATTCAAAAATCCCAGCACAGACTGAAGTTTCTTCAGCGTAGAGGGAGGTCGCAATTGTGCACATTTCTCCAGGAAGTGAGGGGCTAACCCCTTACCTTCATTATTGAGCTCATAGCCCAAAAATAGTACTGCCAAATGAGCGATGTGAGATTTTGCAAAATTGAATTTATATCCATAGTCGGCAAACGATAAAATGATGCAGTCGACTTGGACAAGATGTGGCATAAGTTCATCGTCCATTAGATAAATATCATCCACGTACGAGAACGCATCTGGATCTATGTCGTGCAACAAAGACACAACACGTGCAGCAAATGCCCCGGGGCTGTTTATACCCCATAGGCAAACGCGTAAATGTTTCTGATTTCCGACGGCGGTGAATGCTGTCAAGTCATGGCTCTCAGGAGCGAGATTATGACTGTAGAAACCATTGGAAATGTCCAGTGTAGTTTTGTATTTTTTACGAACAAGATTGTTCACCAGCGCAGAGCTGTGTGTGTTTTGTACTGCAAAAGTGCGGCAATGACTATTCAAATTTCGGTAATCTAATACAATGCGATATGAACCGTCAGGTTTTGATACCAGAAAAAGAGGATTATTCATCGGTGATATACAGTATTCAATCACTCCTTGATACTCCAACTGTGTTAGAATATCACAAACTTGAGCCTTAGCTTCACATCTGATTGGATATTGCGGTTGTGGCTGTGACATAGATCGTAAAGGTATCTCATGTGCCGGTGAATCAATATCCCAGCCTACCTGATTACGGTACACCGCTGGGGCAAGGGCCAAAGCCCACTCAGCTGCGAAAGCCTCTGCATGCTCCTCAGGGACGTAACGCGAAAAACTCTGAAGTATCACGTCCTCCCCTCTAGAAGCGGCTAGCACAAAGGGTGGAGGCCAATCTGCCTCCGCCAACAAAATGTCGTATGAGGAGGGGAGATTTTCCCAGAAAACTGCTTTGATTGGACGCTGTATATCACCTTCAATTTGGAAGAGAATCTCATATAGTCTATCCGGCGGTGCAACCTGGGTATCTGCAGTTTCTACTGTAATTAATGTATCAGTTGCTGTTGCCTCCAGACAGGGACGCGGTGCCTCCCGCACATGGTAACATCCGCTGCGCTGTCGAGCAGAGTCACTGCCCATGTCCAGTCCAGGAGTCGCGTTCTCACCGACTGAGGCATACCTCGCTGTTAAAGAGGCAACTTTTTTCTTCTGATACGGGGGTCGAAAACGAGGCAGGTCCTCTTGTTTGGCTTTAACGTCAAACTGTCGAGGTTGATCTCGTCCCTTTTGTTTAGTTGGACCCGTGCCTCGATCCTGGCGCTCCCCTCCACCTTCCTGCGAGTCCGATGTGTCCTGTGAAGAACGAGGAGAGCGCTGATCAGGGACATTAAACCTATCAGGAGTCTTAATTTTCACTCAGTCGCGCAAATCATAAGTATGCTCAGAAGACTCAGGTGTCTGTGAACCAGCACGCGAACCTTGCTTCTACTGTTGCTGACCCTGTTTCTTATCTTTCCAGTACTTTTTAGGAAAGAACGGGCGCCCGTCTTTATCAGCTTTGGCCTTTTGCGTTTGAGATTGCGTCTGCGTTTGAGTAAAAGGCTTAACTCCCAGACTATTGCGGCCTATGGTTTTATAAGCCTTTGCAATAATCTTTGGTAATTCGCGTGGTTTGTCTGCGTCAGCGACAGTCTCCAAGTGGTTAGCCACTTGTAAGCTTACAGCATCACCCTTGACATTAGCAAGGATCATATCAGCAACCACGTCGAAGACCCCCACTAGTCTCATCCCCAATTCCAGAGCCGCTTCGGCTCCATGTTCATCCTGAACACGTTTTATCACGGAAGGGAGTACGGTCACAGAGGGGGTGCCGAAACATTTTGAATATACTGCTGCAAACACCTTACCCCAGGTGTTACAATCAGCTAATTCGGGTATTAAGTCTTCAGGCAAACTTATAGTTAAGATCCTGTGTTTCTCTACAGGAGTGGTATTTGGAAAAACAGCCTCGATTTGTCAACATTTTTCAGCAAGCCAATAAGGGAACCCATCCTTATTTTGTGGACGCTTGCCCATCACTGAATAAACCATAAGAGGACTGATGGTTACACCACCAGGTCCAGCGGGTTGTGCAGCAATGCCAGGTGGTCCCACCTGAAAGTTGTGCGACATGAACTCTATAACAGCCCTATGCACACGTATCAAGGAAGTATGTAATACGCGGAGTTCTGCAATCGTTAGATAACGTGGGTGTGGGATATACCCAGCCAAAACGGGCCAAGTGGCCCCCTCTATCGATAAAGGGCCTAAACGGACCGGCGTTATTGGGTGAGGAAGGGTGCCATTAAAATTTGGTTTTGCCAAGCTGTGAGCGGAACCTCAAGAGTCCTATACGGTCTATATTCCTGCGGAATCGCAGTGGCAGTATACGAGTGAAACAAATTGTCTGTTCCATCGACTGCCGGAAAGGTGACTCAAGAATAAAATACCTCAAAGCGAAAAGCCTCTACAACAAAGATAAGCTCAGTACCTGCATCAGGTACTCCGTATTGATTTAAATAATCCCTGAGCGTGTGTGGTTAGGAGCTGTTATGGCAACCGCCATAATGAAGAAGAAAGAATAACAACCTACGTGTGGCAGCAACAAAGGGTTAAAAGAAAAAAAAAGACCTTTTAAAATTCAAGCTTGAAAAACCCATAATATGTCACAATATAGGAGGCTACACCGTCACAGCTGTCACCGGAAACAGAAGTGAGGGGATTGTGGACAGGCACAAGCACTACTCTTTTTTTTTTTTTAACACATATTTTATTGTGCTTTGCAAATCATTAATACACATTACAAGGAACGGATGTCATTTTTGATTTTTCTCACATTCGTATGAGGAAGTACACATGTTTTCTTAACGTTCCAAACATAATATTACATTACATTATATTGCCTTGATATTCAGCATTTGTACTACCAACACTAATGCAATTACATATCAGACACAGTATATCACGCATTATCAGTGTGTTAACTACCCCTCCATCCCCCAATTACCAACCCTATTAACAAGGAACTAAGAACTCTGCCGCTGTATGGTAAATACCCCCACTCAGGTATATAATACTACGGAGTAGTCATGTCCGATATAGGAGGGAAGGACAGGAGAGAAAGGGGGGCACAAGGGAGGCGGAGGGGGGGAGAGGGAAGGAGAGGGAGGGGGCAGGGGGGACGGTGGCCACCCCAAAAACTACGCAGGTCGCAGCATCAATAATCAGTGATCATCCGAGTGGACCTCCAGAGTGCCCTGGGAACCCCCCAACACATCCTCCATGTTTGCTTTGAACTGTTCTACTAAGTGCGCCCAGTCCAGGGAGATGGGTCGTTTTCTCAGCCCTCTATATTCTTCGCGATGAGGCGCTTCCGTCTCCGCTACGGTCCATCTAAGAACTTCCTCCCTCCATTTACCCTCGCGCGGCGCCGTGCGCGATTTCCAGCGCTGAGTAATCAATTTTTTGGCAAGCATCAAGGCTAATCCCGCAAAGCGGCACAGTAGCTTCGCCTTCTTGGGGAGAGGGAATAGGCCCAGAAGGCATGCGTCTATAGTATTCCAAGGGGAGTGTTCCATTAAGATTGAAAGGCTCTGCGTAACCTCCGACCAAAACCCTCCCAATACAGGACAGGACCACAACATGTGAATAAAACCAGCATCATGGTTTGGACATCTTGGACAGCCAGAAGAGGCAGTAGGAAACATCTTCTGGATTGTCTTCGGGGTGAGGTAGGCCCTATGCAGTATGACTAATTGTATTTTTTTTAGGCAGAAATTTCGGGATACCCGTCGAGGGTGTTCTAACATTAAGGCCCATTCTCTATCATCCAATTCCCTTACCAGGGACGTTTCCCATTTTTGTCGGAGAGTCAGTAGTGGAGTGCCCAAATGTTCCTGGAGCCCCAGGTAGAGCCATCTTACAAGGTGGCGGCCAGGCCTCATTATATGAATCGACTTCAACAATTGGAAAGTGGGAGGTTCTTTCTGATCCACCAACCAGTATTTCCGGATGTATTGCGAGAGTGCTGCATGTGTGAGAAAGAGGGTTGCTGGGACTACATTAGTATGTACAAAGTCCTCATGAGACATCAGGCTGCCATCTAAGAATAAATCTCCAACCGTCTCCGTGCCATTCTGGGTCCAACTCCGTAATCGAGCACTAGATAAAATCCCTCGCCTAGTGGGTAGGCCACAAAGCGGGATATTAGGGGCATATGGGAAAGGTATTTTTGCATATTTTTGCGCTTGCTTCCAGTAATGCATTGCTACATGCAAGAGAAAGGGGGGATCTCTCAGTTTGTCGACCCCGGGGCATAATTGCGCCTGGAGGATACCACGGTGTAAACGGTTCGGGGTATATCCTATCTCAAATAAGTTATGGCCCACCAACCAATATGCTAGCCATTGTAATTGCCCCACTATACAGTAGGCCTTAAAGTCGGGAGCCCCCATGCCGCCTGCTGCACTCGGCAACTGCATTTTGGCCAATGCTAGCCTATGTCTACCCGTTCCCCACAGCAAGGACACTAACAAGGTATCCAATGTTTTAAAAATCCATGCAGGGAGAATCACCGGGAGGTTCACAAAGTGATATAGGAGTCTAGGTAACATTACCATTTTGGACACGGCCAATCGACCCACCACTGTTAATGGTAAGGTAATCCAAAAAGAGATTTGGGAACGGAGTGAGTTAATAGTTCTAACCACATTTCCGTCTATAGTATCCGCACTGGTCCTGTAAACGTGGATCCCTAGATATTTAAAAGTTGTGGGTTCCACCTTAAATTGTAACTGCCCAAACTGTAGGTGAGGTCTATTATACGTATCATAAAAGGAAAATGCCACCGATTTTGAGGCGTTAAGGCATAATCCGGATATTTCCCCGAATCGTGCAAACTCCGCTGCTGTTTCATGCATATTTTCGTTCAAATCTTTAAAATATAATAACATGTCATCTGCATAGAGTGACACAGAATGGACTGTTCCAGCCAGTGGTATACCATATGGGGCCATAATTTGACGCAGACGTTGAGCTAGAGGCTCCAAAGCTAGCACAAACAATAAAGGCGACAAGGGGCAGCCTTGGCATGTACCACGATAAACAGAATACATTGGTGAGATAGTGAACCCAGTCTTGGCACGGGCAGTAGGGTTAGTGTAGAGCAATTTTACCCAACTGCAATATGATGGGGGAAGACTGAATTTAGCCAACACAGCTAACATATAAGGCCAGCTCAGAGTATCGAATGCTTGGCGTACATCTAATGATAGACACCCAGCAAACGGTGCTGATGACGAAGCCGCATGGATCACATCATGTAGACGGCGAATATTTAGTGAGGTACTACGGTTGGGTATAAACCCACATTGATCTATGTGTACTAATTGGGGAAGTAGGGGGTGTAATCTAGATGCCAAAAGTTTACTAAGTATTTTGTATTCAGTGTTAAGGATTGATAGGGGCCTATAGGACGTAAGGTCAGTTGGAACTTTATCAGGCTTTAACAAGGATGTGACCAGTGCTTCCCTAATGGTGGGGGGCAAGGAGCCTTCTGCGAGTGAAGTCGTATAGAGCTGTAGCAACTTGGGTACTAATGTTTCTGCAAAGGTTGAATAAAACTCAACAGCGAGCCCATCTGAGCCCGGAGTTTTATTACGGGCCAATGCCTTTATGGTCACGCGGATCTCTGCTGCGGTAATCGGAGCCTCCAGCTCCTCGGCCTGAGGGTCTGAGATAGTAGGAAGTTCGACCTCTGCCAGAATGCCAGTGATTTCTTCTGACATGTCTAGGGGGGGGAGCAGTATATAGGGTAGTGTAAAATTCTCGGAATGTGTGATTAATGTCAGCTTGGGAGGTGACCAATGTGTGTTGGGCATTAGTTAGCGCCAGTATGGAGGTGGGGGTTATTTGAGGTTTAATCAGTCGCGCTAACAATGTGCTAGCTCTATCAGCTTCCGCATGCGTGCGAAGTGTGTACGCTTGCATGTCGATCGTCATTAGCCGTTCCAATAGTTCTGATATTGTATCCTGGCCTCCTGCAAGGCCTCTGCCCCTTCCTCGCTTACTTGGGCTGCTATCTCCTTTGCTTGCAAAGCACTTTCTAGTTCCGATATGTCTCTAACCGTCTCACTCCTAATTCCCACCAAGGACCCTATGGCGACTCCCCGAATCGTGACCTTAAAGGCCTCCCATTCTAAGGATCTGGACGTGGCTGTGCCCTCATTCTCTACAAAAAAGGTGGAAATAGCTGTAGTCAATGTGGCTCGAAACACCTGATCTTCTAAATGCAGCGGTTGCAATCGCCAAGTGGGAATAGGTGCGGGGGAACGACCCCAATTTAACACTAATTCTATGGGATTATGGTCCGAGATGGTCTTGCCCAAATAAGTACATTGCTTAATGGTCCTGGACAAGTCAGGTGTACATAGGAAGTGGTCTAGATGGGTATGCAACTTGTGCGGATAGGAATAGAAGGAATATTCCCGCATGTTGGCATGCAGGGACCTCCAAATATCCAGTAAATCCCATCCCTGCGCCCATCTTGTTAAAGCGGTCGCTTGTGAGTGAGCAGCCGTGTTCGGTAAGGGGGGATGTGAGCGATCTAGTCCTACATCAAACACTGCATTTAGGTCCCCTCCCAAGATCCATGGGTACTGCGACCAATCCGAGAGTGCCCAGGAGACTCGTGATAAAAAGGCCTCTTGGTCTACATTTGGGGCATAAATGCATCCCAACACCACCTGCCTACCATCTAATGCTCCTCTTAAAAATACATATCTTCCTTGGTCGTCTATCTTACTCTCACTAAGAGAGAAGGGGATTCCCGCCCGTATCCATATTGCAGTCCCTCTAGAAAAGGCAGAATAGGCCGTTGCATATAATTGTCCCCTCCACCGTCTCTGCAATTTCATAGTTTCTGAGGGCACTAGGTGTGTCTCCTGGAGATAGACTATTTGGGCTTTACGGCGATGTAATTGTGCAGCTATGCGATGCCGCTTTTGCATCGTGCCCATTCCCCGAACATTCCAGAATACAATAGTATAAGATTTGGCAATTGACATCATCAGGATACATTAATTAGGTCTCCCCCCCCGCAACCCACCATCGGATTATGCGGCAAAAATGCTTACAATACAACTTCATACCAATACTGGGTCCAACGATCCAACTTCGCTCGACCAAACTGTGTACTAAACAACAACAAACTACACTTTGAACGGTTGCATTCGCTTTCGGGGGAGGTTGCATAGAGCATTAAACGCCCAGAACAGGCCGGGCCAGGGAGCTTACCAATCCTTCCATTTCACTCGTTCGGGGCACATTTTAATTATACCCCGTGATAACGTACATACTGATTAATACAAATTCAGGAATCAGCAATACCAATTATATGGAATGGGTACATTTCACATTTTGACTATTTGGGTGTTATATTCCATGGTATACACGATCAGGTCACCCCAAGGGCTCATTGCTGAGCTGCGTAAGCTCCGATGGAAACAGTGCGACACTGCCGCCAGAGTCCGAGTCCGAATTAACCTCCTCGGAAGGACTTGTGCTGATGGATGGACGAGGGACACGGAGAGCCATGGCAGTTCGAAGGGCCTCCTGTCTACCCTCCATCACTTGTTGATGAGGCGGAGGACTTGATCCTGTACTCTGCGTGAGGAGACCCCTTCTGCGCCTCCGGGGATCGCGTTTTGATTTCGGCTGTGGGGCGCCCAAACGTCTGGCAGGTAGGGTTTCTGGGAAATTTCTGTCCAGCCAATCCCAGGCACTGTCCGGCGTATCGAAAAAAACAGAACGCTGGTTATATATGATTTTCAGTTTTGCTGGGAACAGTAATGCAAATGTGAGGCCCGCTGCTCGGACCCGAGCCTTAACTTCCATGAACGAAAAACGTTTACGCTGCACTGCCAGTGTGTAGTCATGAAAGATCGAGATTTTTGTATTATCCACCTGAAGAGGACCACTGTCTCGTGCTGCCTGCAATATATGGCCACGGTCTCTAAAGTTCAGAATCCTAGCCAAGATTGGGCGGGGATTTGCACCAGGCACAGGCCGTCTTGTAGGGACTCGATGCGCACGTTCAACAGTAAAATGCGCGGACAAACCCGTAGGAGCCACACTGGTTTGCAACCAGCTCTCTATGAAGGTCGTGGGGTTGGGGCCCTCTGATCCCTCCGGGAATCCAACGATTCTGATGTTATTTCGCTGAGCCCGGCCTTCTGAATCATCAGCACGAGCCCGTAGGGATTCAACCTGCTGGCGCAGTTGACGTAGTTGTTCGTCATGGGTGTTCACTTGTGGTTCCAGTGTTTCTAATGTTTGTTCTATAGTTTTAACCTTATCAGCCAATTTTCTGTGGTCGTGCTTGAGTAAGTTAAGGTCCACTGAGATCGTGCCCAGCTGATTTTCCAACGCGGACCGCGAGTCTCTTATCTCCTTCAGTATCATGTCCAATTTCGCCAATGGAATGTTAGAGACCCCTCCATCCTGCACTTGTTGTGAGCGACCGGGTGAGTGCTCCGAGGTCGGCGAAAGAGATCCCGTCCTCCCGGATCTGGAGGTCATCCTCAGCTTTCCTCTGCCCATAGTTACCTCTAAATTGGGTGACTGGGTGGTAGTCGAGCCCAGGATTGGGGAGCCCAGATTGTACCCCGGTTAGTTGCGCAGTGTCTGGTCCAGCCGGGGGTCAGGGTCTAAAGTAAACACCAATGACAGCACAGACAGTGTCTCTAGCCAACTGGGGGGGTTGCAATTTAATTCACGTCGATGCGAGGCAACGCAGGGGAGTCAGAAAGTACAACGCCTTCTCTGCACAGTGAGATCTTCACAGATGATTAGCACCAATGTCTATTATTCTTGACCGCTTTGGTAATCCACGTTAGCCACATATGCCGCATAAGAGCCCTGCCATGCTCTGACAGCTGTACAAGCGGAGCCTGTGTGTGTTGAAGTATGCCTCTGGGCTCACGCCCATGGTCGATCCCCTCCACCACCACGAGCAACTCGGGCCTCAACAGGGAGCCGACCAGGAGCCCTGCCGCATGTCCAACCATGTGTTCAAAGGAGGAAAGTACTCACAGTCTGTAGTGAGGAGAGTGGATGCACCGGTGCCCAATTACAGCCGTGTGAAGGAGGGGGCGCAGGAAAAAAGGATCCGATGGCCCCCGCCGATGGACATCCACTACTCGAGCCTGCGGGCTCCATCCAGGGAAGGCCTTCCCCTTGCGCCACAATCCATAGACCTCTGGGCTTCCTTCGTAGTCAGGGCCTCAGCTGTTTCTCACGCCGTCACCCAGCCATCTACTTCACAGGGGGAGATCGGCAGGAAAGGAGACGATCACATCACTTTAGCCGGTTCAACAGGGAGGCAGCGCAGATGGGCAGTGCACAGGCGGGCGCCCCTGGCAAGTCCGCACTTCAGCCGACGTTCCCCGGGCCCCCGGCCAACAGCAGCGCACTCCCTGCCGTGGCCCCAAGGACAGGTTGACTCGAGGGAGAGGGGGTGCCCCTAGGAGTACGGGAACTCCGCGCTCAACCAGCGGGCCCACCACCCCAGCTAATGACGATATCGCTGTTAATGACCTTGTGGGTGTACCTGGGTGACGGAGGGGCGCCCCCGGTCACTCCGGGCGACACCGGTTGAAATCCCTCTCAGCGGGGCCTTTTCCAGGTGGCGAGTCCGAGCTCCGGACGGAGGGCCCAGGTCCGGGGACTCGCGCCTGCACACCAGCTGCCCTCCAGCTACATCCGCCCAGCCACCACGCAGGACAGGCCGCTGCTTCGTTAGCTCCGCCCACCTCTCAGGCTTCGCACCGCTACGGATTCCACCACACTTGCAAACTCGAATCTCCCGGCCGTCCCAGTCATTCAGGACAGCCGCAATAGCGTCCCGACTGCAGTAGGCAATCAGACGTGTAGGCACCCGTATCCGGATGGGTCAGGAAAGAGCGGATTTTGGCCGGATTAGCTACCCTGGCCCAGAGCACGTCGCTTAAGCGACCGCCATACTGGGCTGCAAGCCACGCCCCCGCACAAGCACTACTCAAGAGTCTCGCAGATAAGAACCAGACCAAACGTTTGTGGCGCCATGTTGCGGGGATTCTGCACCTACACAGAACTATGCGCAGGAAAACAGGACCACGGTGTATAGGGGTGTACCAACCTACCACCTTAGTACCCAAAATCCCAAAACCGACTAGCTATAGTGTCGCATTCCTTCTCTTCCATAATCACAAAGCTACAAATGATTAGACAACCCAGAACACAACACTCCCATACCCTTTCGCTCGCTCACTCGTACTTGTCCACAATATGAATTGACAGAGTCACTGTAATAGTTCAAAATGTTTATTTTAACTATCGTGCTCTATAATGCAGTATATGAGCCACTACCAGCAGCAAAATGCATAAACTCAGAACAATTAGCATTGTTACAATTCCATAGAGTATGAAGGGGGATGTCATTATATAAAGACAGTGGAAAAAGGACTATAAGGCCTAACCACCCTCCCCTTCACTGGAAGAAGTTTATTATATAAAAGAAGATCTCTGGGCTTTGTCAGTAGACCCCATAGCTTAAAGCCTAGCAGTGGCGGCTCCTGGACGGAGTGCTGCGAGGTGGTGGGTGGGGCGGGGAGGGTCAGGGTGGGGGTAGTAAACTACGGCGTACGGCCGAACAGATTTAAGTAACTAAATAAAACGAATTACATTGCGCGCGCTGCATCGCCATTTGCGATGCAGCGCGTGCAATGTAATTTGTTTTATTTATTTAATATAGTTACTTAAATCTGTTCGGCAGTACGCCGTAGTTTACTACCCCACACCCTGCCCCTCCCCCGCCCCACCACCCCGCAACACTCCCTCCAGGAGCCGCCACTGAAGCCTAGATGGAAGGTTTACATCATAGGAACAGCATAGCTCTTCTCCATGGAAAAAGCTCTCTCCAAGTGTGTGTTAAAACGACATGCATCCCCGTAATATCAAAGCACGAGTCTCCAGCAGTGCAGCTGTGTTTAGCATGTTTTGTCTAGGTGCTAGGGACTGACCAGAACAGAATAACAAGGGGCATTGTTTATCGACCTTGCACATCGTGTTCAGACTAAACTCCAGGAACTTAGCAGAGAACGTGAAAAGCAGACAGTTCTCATGTGAAAGGCATAAATAGAGTCTTGCAAAATAAAGAGCATGTAGTATCGTGCGCAAAAGCAGTGACATGGCAGCAAAGCTCACGCTAACTTAGCAATGTAGACAATGACCCAAATGGCCATATAACACCCTCCCCTTGGTAAGGTCATAGGACATAGACAAAGGACCAAAACAGAGTTCAACAGCCAAGCAGAGTTCAAAGGCGATGAAAAAAAACAATTTGGAAAAAATGGAAAAAAAAATATATATTTTCTTTTTGACGTGCAAAAGAGTGTTGTCTCCAGGAAAATGGTATTAAGAAGGAGGCAGTAAATCCATCAAAGTACGTGAACTTAAGAATGCAATTCCCTCCAAAAGATCATCCCTATCGTTAGTAGAAAAAAGGGATGCCATCCACTCAAGTAGGTCGAAGGAACAAACGTGCTCCTCGTAGTCTGATGCTTCCAAAAGCATAATCGGGCAACTTGCGTGATATTCGATGAAACTCTGATGCTAGAGGTTCCGCGCAGCCGCACAGATATCCCATTCAGCCAATACTCCAAGTGCTGCCGCACGCGCCATACGGCCATCCCCAGAACAAGCCTGGTCATGAGCCTCTAAGGGACCCATCAACTGGTTAAAATCCGGGACTGGACATGACATATTAGAGAGGCATAAATCCATAGCCCAGTAGAAGGGGCACCGTCGACAGTAGAACACAGGTTGCACGCAAGTAAAGTAGGCAAAGCAAAAAGTTAATCCAAAACTTACGCCAAGCGTTGCTAATGGCAAGCATCCAAAAACCTGTTGCATCCGATCACGTACAGTTGCAATTGGCCTGGTCTGTGCATTACCACAAGATGAGCAGCCATTGCGCAGCAGGAACAGAAGAAGCAGGATTCCACCAGCTAACGCTAGTAATAAAGGGAATCCTCCGAAGACGCTAGAAAAAATAGAATGAATAAAAGCCGGTATTACTACAAATATCGTCTAAAAAGAAGTCACAAGGCCGGATCCCACATATTTAAAAAAATGTGCAAGGACTTTAGTGTCAGACGCATTAAATATTTGGTGTATAAGCTCCGCCAAAGTGAAGTGGGAGGTTAGTGTTCAGAAGTGACTGAATCTCGCTAGATGTCCTAGCCACCTGTAACTCGAAGGTCTCTCGAGCTGAAGTGAGAGCCATTTCTTGTTGGAACAATAGCGCTTTGAACCTGCTTAATTTGTTGAAATCTGTTTTCAAAGCTGGAATGGAAGGCCAAATGGAACCATCTACCCTCCCATGTGGGAGCAGAAAAAGCACATTGCTACAACATGTAACGAGTTGTGAAACTGTTACTAAATACGGAATTCCTGCCCGTAAACCACAGCAGTCTTGGTTGTTCAAAATAAGATAACTGCTGTTAGTAAGCTAGGAAAAAAGTGGGGATTATTGGTGGGACTGGAGTTCCTTTCAGAAAACAAGCAAGATTAGATGCAGATACATTACAAGCTCCGTGCAATTTCACGTTTTTACAATCCAGGGAATGTCCTGTTAGGAAAACTTCCTCATCCTCCCGTTCACATCTGTAAGTAAAAGGTAGGGACCATAATTCATGGAGAAATGCACTACCCAGGGGTTCAAAGCGGCCAATCGGAAAATGTTGCATACATAATTTAAATTGAAACAGCGAGAATGGGAGAGAGATAACCCCATGAATTAACCAAACAGCAGAATCCGTCTCCGCCACAGAGAAAGGCAAGGGCTCCAATTGTTCAATATGCAACAGTGTTTGTGGCATCTTTCACGGACATAAATCTCTGTTTATCAGTCAGATTAAATGGTAGAAACAAAGCAGAAGCATTCAAATAATCCCAAGGGACTTTTCCCATTTTAAGGGTCTGTAACATCCATGCAAACTGCATAACTGATCGTAAATGATTTTGACCATGATATAACACAGATACATCACTCTGAACAATATCAATAACAGAAGAAACAATATTATCCAATGTATAAATGCGTGAAGAAAGTGTATTGATGCTATTGTCGACCACGGCAAGGACTTTTTCTAAATTTGCTTGCTCAATTTGGCATAGGCGAAGCGCTGCCTCAATCTGAGAAAGTTTCCAAATTTCATTGTAAGCTGCATATATAAACCTCTTAGATCTAGGAATCCTAGGTCCTAAGATAAAATCAGCCAAATTGATATCACTCAACAAGAGTGCGAGGTGTTGTTTCACTGACGATAAGGTGGAATGTTCCAACCACTGTTGGCATAATTTACCCACCGAGTATGTGGTGACCGAATGTGTATGTGGATAACGAGGATCCGGTCTAATCTGTGTGAAACCTGGTGTTACATTATAAAAACGCAATTGACATGCATTTGAATTTGTTTGCCACACCAACCATCCGGATGAATCAATTTCAGAGACATTGAAAGTGTCATTACGAAACAAAGCATGCAATGCATCAATAGTATAATTCGTTTGAGCACGGCAGTTGTCATATTCCGCTAATGACTGAACGGATGGGATATTCAAATTTTTTACAGTTGCCAAGCCAAAGCAAGTGGTTTGGTACACTGTATCATTTAAAAATAGAATTTGAGTCAGGATTAGGCAGGCACGATATAAAGCCTCAGTTCCCTGAACCTGCCAAGACTTTGTGCCCCAGATTGATTTTAAATCAATGGTCTCTTTCCAGTGATCATAACCCTGTGCGGCCAATTTAGTCCTAAAAGAATTGGAGTAAATCAATTTAGTATGGGTAAAGATAAATTTGGATTGAGATGACAATTGCAGTTTAAAGAAATAGGATTCCGAATTAGACGTGTCATAATCTGTAAAATATGTGAACTTATCTCTAAGAGTTTTAGAACTCCCCTGTACCGGAGTAGGACAATGTTCCCATTGAGTGTAATTAAGAACAGGTCTTAACGTGTTTGTTTTGTGCAAAAAATGATGCCCATAATGTTGATAACAGAATAAATCAGCATAAACAGAGTCTTGCAAAATAAAGAGCATGTAGTATTGTGCCCAAAAGCAGTGTCATGGCAGCAAAGCTCACGCTAACTTAGCAATGTAGACAATGACCCTAATGGCCATATAACAAGTTGATTGTATGTACTGACTATTATTTAATAAATGGCGAGGGAAGGTGAACCCAGAGCTATTTGACTTGCTCGTCCTCAAATCCAATGAAAAATGAAAATATATAGGATTATGGTCCGAAACTACCCTGGGGCAAACCGTCATTTCCATTTTATCTATCGGCGCACGTTTCGAGAAAACCATATCACTCCTTGAGTACTGTTTATGCGGGTGAGAATAAAATGTGTAGCCCGGGTCTGATGGCTAAAGGGTTTGCCAGGCATCACATAAGACATGTAATTAGATCAAATCATTGAGAGAGGCCCTAGTTCTAGGTTTATGAGTTGTAACCTTCCGGTTGGTAGAATCAATACTATAATTCATTACACAATTGAAATCGCCCATAAAAACCAGATTGCCTGGCCAATCCAACAGTTCGAGTGAAAGTACATCAAATATTTCCGGGTCGTCTATGTTTGGGCCATAAACAACACAGAGCACAAATTTAACAGAATGTATAAGCAACTGTACCAAAACCCATCTACCCCTAGTATCAGCCAGACTTTTTAATATCTGACACGAGAATTTCTTGGAAGAAAGAACGGCCACCCCCCGGATTGATGTAGTCTGAGATGTACAAACAACAACATCATAGTCCAACTGCTTAAGTAAGGCCCTATCCTTATATGCAAGGTGTGTCTCAGTTATTGCTACAAAGTGAGGTCTAAAATGTCTAATCTCTACACGAACCAGTTGTCGCTTGGGCCGCGCATTAATTCCTAAAACATTCCAGCACATACATCGAATCTGAATCATTTTAACCATCAAAAAAATCTAAGCGAAATCGAATTTCCCCTATATTGACAATCCTATACAAACTTCGTGAATCCTGAATAGTACCTTTGTCTATGACCAATTTCACCCCCCCACCCACCTCCCCCACCATGAGCGAGCCAACTCAACAGCAAAATCGTCTCTTTACTTTCCAGCCTGGCCCTACCTCCCCAACCACCCAACATCCATCCCGCACTCAACCCCCGTTCCTTAGGGAAGGAATCACCCCCATCTAGCCGTTGATGGAAAACGGCCGAAAAGACCCCCTCGTTCACTCCCTGAAACCCCGCTGACCACCTGACCACCCGGTGAAGCCCAATTACCATGAAACCAATAGAAAATACAGAGGCGAGAAGCAGCAGAAAGCAAAGTTAGAAGAAAAGAAAAGGAAAAAACAGCGTAAACGAAAAAGTTCCATTTTCAGTTCAAGTTCCAATACCAGCTCATCGTATAGCGTCGCTAATATACACACTCCTGACCAAAAAATCACTACCAGAGTCTTGCCCATAGTTTTTTCACAGAGCCTCCGCCATGTGCTTATCAGTACCCTTTATAAAGCCTGTGCCGCATCTTCTTCTGAGAAACACATCTGAGAGCGACCGTCTTTGATGATTTTCAAACGGGCAGGCTCTTGTAGAAATACTTGTGCACCCGCAGATTTGAGTGGATCAATAAATTGTAACAGCTTCCATCTCCGTTCCATTGTAGACCTGCATAAATCTGATCGGGCAACAATTGATAAATTGTCAACTAGGACTGGAGATCCTGGGCGAGCAGTAAGAGAGATGGCCTGCCTCAAAAGAAAATTCCCAGTGTACATCAACATAGGTCTTGGTTGTGCCCCCTTGGCACTACTGGCATTGCGGTTGTTATTACGGTTGAGGGGGAGCCAATGTGCCCGCTGTATTTGTGAATCCCAGTCCCAGTCACTCAGTTCCGGGAAGGCTTTTCCACATAATTGCACCATATACTGCCGCGGACCCGCGCCCTCTTTGCCATCTGGTATCCCAAAAATCCTCAAGTTGTTTCTTCTATTCCGATTTTCAATATCCTCGACCTTAGTTTGAAGGAACTAAAGCTGGCTCACGTGGCTCTCTACCATTATTGATGTTGTCATCGCTGTCTCCTCCGCACAGGCCACTCTTTGCTGTAGATCGGAAACATCTGTCAGTAGATTACTAATCTGCCCAGAGACCACCTCCAGTGACTTTTGCATTTGCACATTATCTGCTCTCTCCTGATTATAATAGGCCTGTGCCTCTGCCCGCTGCTCCTGCAGGGCTGACATATTAGATGTTAAAGAAGGTTCCTGCTCGACTTCGACGACCTTCCCCTCGGGGCCCCTAGCCCTAAAGACAGGAGATTGATCTGATAGTCCTCCAAACGATACGTCCGAAGGAAAGTTCATGTTCGAGGTAGAATATACCTGCTGGGGGCGTTGCATTTGTTGCACAGAGTGTTGTAATTCAGGAGGAGAGCCAGAAAGTGGAGCAGATAATCTGGTAATAATTACCTTAACTTCCCCCTTAGAGGTCACCCATTTTCTCAGTGGACTACTCTTTGCACCCAGCGCAATGTATAAAAATAAAAATGAACCAAGATTCTGAAATACTGATAAACTGTTTTGAATATAATTTGAAGCTGTTTTTAAAAAAAAAACAGGGTGCCTGCTGAAAGAAGGAAAATATCAGTAGCGACATTGAAAGGATGGCCTATAAAGTAACATATGGGGATGTGAAAGAGAAATGAAAGTAATTGGAGATATGAGAAATGCTCATGGGTGAGGAAACTGAAAGAAGGGGGAATGTCATTAGAGACCTTGCAAGATTTGCCTGTGAGGTGACATATGGGAGTTTGAAAGACAAGTGAAAGAAATTGGAGAATTTGAGAAACCCCTGAGTGAGGAAACTATGAAAACAAGAATATTAATAAGAAAATTTCAACTCGAATATATATGGTTTTTTGACAGTGAGAATGAAGATAGAATTTGATCAGGTCGAAAAATTGAAAACGTACGAAGTGAAGCTTGAGATAACTGTAAGTAAGAACTGGTCCTCTGAGAATGTATTTACAAATTTGTAAAGATATAGGAGAATCATAGTGAAGGGCAACAAGAATAGAGAAATTCATTAGCTGTAATCACCCGGCACAAAACCCAAGAAATGGAGGAATAGACAAAAATGAGACCCATTCTGATAGGGGAAAGTGAAATTGTATATACTGGGTAACCCCGATTAATTGGCAAGAAAATGGGATAGTTCAAATATTTCCAAAGTTTGAATGGTTTTTACCTAAAAGTCAAAAAAAAGAAAAAATAGAAAAATTGTAACAGAAAAAATAATGAAAAAAGAGGAAAAGTCAAATGAATTAAAAATGTACAGTACTTAAATATAAAAATGTTAACCCATGTATTGTATTGGCTATGTATAAAATCTTTTTAGGCCCTGATGAAGTCCCTATAAGGGATGAAACGCATTGGCTGGGTCTGCCAAAAAGAGATTTTTTGGATTCAATAAGGGATCTAAAAATAAAATTGTTTTTTTTGCGGACTCATTCTTAAGGACATAAAGGAGAAAGAGAAAAGATTTGGTTGACAAGAAATTGAATTGAGTGATTACAGCTATAAAAGAATTAAGGATCAAGTGAATTAAAATAAGGACACATGTTGCCCTCCTGTTTTTGAAAAATTCTATATAGGAGAAGTGTGATGAAGTGAGTGAATTAGAAACATTTTATAGGGTTTCTTCTGCAGCTGCCATGTTGGTAATGGTAGAGACTATGCAGTTCATACAAAAATGGAATGCATTTGGTGCTAACAAGCGATGGTACTATCATCAGTCACCAAACTCACGCTACTCTTTTTAATGCCCTGAGAGCGACAAAAGGCTGAGTCAACCTGTCACTTGAACACCTTGGAGTTAGTAGTTACATACATATCCCTTCAGGAGGTGTGTCAAGTCAAGGGGCTATCTAACAGCAGTAAACCTATCAGAGCTGTTAGGCCAAGTTTTAAGTTTTATCTTTCCTGTTCCATGGTCCGTGCTTCTTTTAAAGGCAGTCAAATTCTTACACCCTATAACATGATGAGTCTCAAGCAGAGTTTACAAAAGTGCAAAGTACACCATGTCAGCAGTTCCACTGTATTGGCACTGATGTTCAACTAGTGTAAGTGTTCTCCACAAACAAGACCTCTGAAACCAGGTGAGGGAGGCGGCCAGCCACTGATCCGGAGTAACATGAGGAAGTTCTTCACAGGACGGTTGGTAACACAGAAAGTCTTTGCCTCTCCACTTACAGTGCACAGGTAGCACATTTACCTGTGCAGGTCTCTGTAAATGATTTCATACCTACTAGTAGTAATAGAATTCTGCATACCAAACCTCTTGCCTTGTCTGCATGCATTGCTCCTTTCCCTGCATGACCCCATGCTAGTTGAGGACATCACTGTCTTTCTCAGGATGCCCTGGATACACAGCCTTTGTCCAAAACATTGTTTCTCACATCAGGAAGCACTGGAGCTGGCACCAGGCTGGAGCACATGCAACATGGGCACAATGAAGTGTGAGATCTGAGTATTTGGCTGTCGTCATCCTATCTTAAGGAGCAATCAGGGAGACAAAAGGTCAGACGTGATCCAGCAGATTTAAAATCTGCGATACTGGGCCCAGTTACCCTTTCTCTTCCGATTTACTCCTCGGCTTGATCATTTACCTCCGTTTTACATACTTGCTATCTTGGTCCTTCGATGGACCTTTTTGCATCGCACTAAGGGGACAGAGAGTTAGCATTTCTTGTCTGATCAACTAATTAGCAGTGCAACCACTTGAATACACAATGAGGACCAGGAATCGGTAGTCAATTCAAGGGTTTTATTACAAGTTAGAGATTACATTCAAATAGACCACCCTCAGTAAATATCATCATCATGTACTTTATTTCAGCTTGAAAGTCCTAAAAGTATAACATCCTTCACATAAAAAGACAATTTTATAAAATACACATCATCAAGTAAGAGCATTCATGTGCAGTTAATATACCAGTATATAATTAAAAACACTATGGTATATAAAATTGCAACTGTCGAGTTGCAACACCACTATACCATATTTAAAAGCATATATATGACAGCAGAAACACACTTATCGGCATTTTCCTCCTATTAACAGTTATTGTGAAATAAAAAAACAAATTCCCTGCAGTTTCATGGGTAGTCCCTCTATTAAACAAGAGTTAAATAGTCTACAATTATAGAATTAGTATGTGCTCATATTGTTAGAGGTTCCCTTAGGGTAACCCTTTCAATTTAATTTTTCATGCCCTCTGTAAAGAACGTGCAACAGCAAACACAATTGTTTCCTTCAGGTCAATTTTTAAAATTCTTAATGCCTCCCAGTAATACCTCATACCCTCCAGCTTACACACTGCAATAATCCATTTCTTATGAGGCAATATGTATCTGGGCAAAAAAAGCAAAAATTGTCCTCGGTTTCCTTTTCCTGTGGCAATATACTGGATGACAGCTTGATTTTTCACTTTTAGAGGAGAATGATCTTAGTGGTAGAGCACCATGACTAAAGTGTCCATATACAAGCTTTGCTTGGAGGGGATAAATCCTGTCCATATATGATTCAAAGTTAGAAGAACATTTATGACTCAGAAACTGCCCTGTTAAGCTCCCTTCTTTTTGATTATGCAAGATCAGTAGCATAACATTTTCCCAATATGCTTTTTTTCATTTTCTGGGCAGCACCTTTAGCAATTTCTGTTGGGAGGGGTCCATAATTCCCCAATTTTTACCATTTCGCATTGCTTCTTAATATAGTTAACCATGGGGTTTGAACTTTGAACTTGAACAGGAGGTTAGTTCTGCTAAAGATTCACTATGGGGGCCAGCACCGGGGTTGACCTAAGCCGCATCTAGTACATCAGTGGTTTTAAGAAAGACACTGTATGTATGAAATTTAGTGCTAGATCCAGCCTCAGGGGAATGAGGGGAGTACTCAAAGTTAAATTAAGGAGACCCCTGATAAATGTATTCTCTTCTAGTGTAAGGGTGGTTGCATCAACATATCCCCATATCTCTGCCCCATAAATGGCTGCCTTCACAGCCTTGGTTCTATATATTTTAAGGGCAGCACACCTCTTAAGGTAGCCTTATGCTTCCTCCCAATTAACAGTGCTCTCTGATTGAGGGCTGTTTTGCTCTTCTTTATTTTGGCCCCCCAGGTCAAGGTGTCTGTCAATCTTACTCCTGAATAGTCAAAATATTTGCCCTGTTCTATTGGGGCGCCCTCAATAGTCATCCTGTCTCTAAAAGAGCGATAGGAGTTTATTGCCATGTACATAGATTTTGATGGGTTCAGTTCTAGGCCCCTATTTTTGCAAAAAGCAGCAAAGGAGTTCAATTCTGTCTGTAAGCCAATAGGGATTCTAGCAATGGGGAGAGTGTCGTCGGCGAACATGTGGAGTGGGATGGATACTCTTGCGCTCTTGGGTGCATTATGCTTACATTCAGATAACCGTTTAACTGCCCCATTAATGTAAAGGCTAAAGAGTGTAGGAGCAAGTACGCATCTCTGCTTTACTCCCCGTCTAATAGGGATCCTATGCATGAAGTCTCCTCCCATGTTCCACCTCTCCTTTGCATAAGTGTTAGTGTGAAGGACTCTCAATATCCAAAGAAGATCTCTAGGGACCATATAGGCATCCTGTACCCTCCATAGATTGTCCCTCGGGACCAGGTCAAATGCTGTCCTTAGATCTACAAAAGCAACATACAGATGATCTCGCTTCAAGGTAACATACTTCCAGCATATCACCTTGAAGTGAAAGATCTGGTCAAGGGTGCTGACTTTTTTCCTAAAGCCTGCCTGAGTATCCTCAAGGATATGATTATCAGATAGCCATGTTTGTAGCCTTGCTAAGACCTGCCTACAAAAATATTTTGGTTGTTATCTAGTAAGCTTATAGGTCTATAGTTGGCTGGCAAGTTTCTACTCCCATTTTTGTAGATCAGAATAATGGCAGCACCATGCCAGGATGGAGGAATATTTTCACCCCTCATGATGGCATTACTCAGGGCATTTATATATGAAGCCCACAGGTCTCCAGGGATGCTCCAGCCCGGGAGCCTTTTCTCTTCATCTTGTTTGGAGCATGTGCTGTTTCAATTAGGGAGAAGCTTACGAAGCTTGTGGGGTCTCTACCTGCATTAGCCTCTCCCCTTTCACTAGGCATTGAATCAGCGCGCTCCATTGCAGAATTCAACTCCTTGTCCTCGGCCTGGTTCTTATCTTGGTCCCAATGACTGTAAAGGGCCTCAAAATGGGCTACCCACTTGTCTGGCTGGATTAGGCCTTTGAGTCCTTGTTCTCAAGTGTTTTTGTCAACTCTAGCCACTGTTCAGATTCCCATCTCCTTTTAGCATTAGTGAGAGTAGTCTTATAACTTTTCTAGCAGAACCTTTTGCTATTTGGCTGCCCTTTCTCATGGCTTCTAAAAGACAATTTTTTCAAGTCGGTACTCTTTGGTGAACCAGCTGGGTGAGATTTTTTGGTGGCAGCACCTCTTCCAAGCTTCACAAAAAAGGCCTCAGTTGCTCCTTTAATTTGCAATGTAGAGTGACAAATTCCACCTTTGACATGTCCGATAATTCTATCAATGAAATGTTTTCCTCAAATATCTTGTATATTTGGGTTTGAACTGCAGTATCAATCGATATCTCTGACCATTTAACATTTCTCCTAATATTTACTGTCTCAACAGAGCTTTTAGATATAAGAGGTGACATATTTGAACTCATGAAATTACTAGTTAGAAATTTAGCACTCAAAACCTGATGGTCACTATCCAGTTTTGGGACTATTTCCATATCATCTAGGAAGGGCCATAGTGCCTGATCCTGCAGTATGTAATCTATGTTGCTAGAGATGGATCCTCTTTTAAAGGTTGGACTCGGGGGGAGTCTGATCTAGCATTGCCATTAACTGTTCTTAGACCATGTTCCACAACCATATCCTCCAGCTGCACTTCCACAGTGGTGAGTTTTGATGCATCATGCTCAGGAGCCCTTGATCTTAATGGAGGATCAAAGATTTGAGACATATGTCCTAGTTTCTTCTGTTCCAAATTGAGTCTCGTGTTATAATCACCTGCTATGATTTTGTGAGCATTCCAATTGAGGTGACCCAACATCTAAGAGATGGTCCACTGTAGGGGATTGGGTATTCTGAAAGACCGATCTGATGTACATATTTACAATGGCAATATGTCTCACCCCTTGAGTACTATATATTTTTATTTCTAAGACCAGCAAATCCCTGCTGTTTGATGGAACAACTTTAGCTACCAGAAAAAGATTAAGCCTTAACCAGATCAAAAGGCTGCCCGATGCTTTTCCTGACGGGGATGGCACAGCATTGACACTAAATGTGATAAGGCAAGATCTAAATACCGGTTCCACCACCCAGGTCTTCTAAAAAAGGGTGATGTGGTATTGATCTATGAATATCCCCCTTCAGGATCTGCAAGCTTTGCTCTATTTCTAACTAAATTCCACAACAGCATCCTAAGGAAATCATCCATAGTCTCCCACTGCTCTGCGCTATGTGGAATTATACAACAGTCCAGGCCTTCTAATGCTAGAGTGTTTTTCAATGTCCAAAGGGTTATGATGAATTCCCCTCCATCTTCCCAAATAACGAATTGTTGTGAAGTTACTGACACAATAGAGTCATTAAATTCTTTCCCAGCCAATATTGAACGGGCTGATAAGTCACCCATAATCCCTAGCAGTCAGTCATTCTCAGATGAGTTTGAGTGTTTGCTGGAGTTAAGAGTACATTGATAGGGAGATAGGGGTTTACAAACCTTGATTCCTATTTTTTCTGTTAGGGAATTTGGGGCATTGAGCTTAAGTCTTATTGTGCTCCCTTATATATTGGGCCTGAACCTCAATTCCAATGTGATTAACCCTTCTACCAGATCATGATTCTTTAATTGTAACCCTATGCAATCAAATTGATAATCATTATTGCTAATGCATGTGGCATACAAAATATCCTCCCTAATTATGGATCTACATCCTCTAATGTGCCTCAAGCAGTCGATAACTTTATTGACACGTGCGTCATGGGTTTATTTGGCTCCTTGAGAGAGTTCCAGGACATTTTACATGTAAATATCATGTGGCTTATTCGTGGACTCATGGGGATCGGAGATGCTGTTCTTACTATGATAACTATGTGTGTTTGGTTCCCTTTGGCTGAGTGCTAAGTTTCTGCCTGATTTTTGGTGTAATTTAAGAATGTACCTCCCTCCAACCAGATCCCCCGTAGCGCTATTATCAGCAGATGCCAATTCTACTCTAACATGTTTACCCTTAGCTAAGTCAGCTGCTTTACCCGCATGAGAGTTTGAGCTTTGATTGGTAGTTTGTTTAAAATCTATTGAGGGAGTTTTATTCTTGCTATCCTCTAGAGCATGGGTACTCACAATCTTTCTCTCTGGGGCCAAATTTAGAGTGTGGTTTGTGGCCGAGGGCCGCACCGGTGGGGGCGGGGTCAGTGGGGGAGGGGGGCGGGGCTAGGGCAAGAAAAAAAGACCTGTGACCATGAGGTTGAACACAGGCCCCTGCAGCGGACGCATTCGTCCACTGAGCCACCAGACCCGGCATACACACATCTCTCTCTCTCTCTCTCTCTATCTCTCTCTCTCTCTCTCTCTCTCTCTCTCTCTCTCTCTCTCTCTCTCTCTCTATCTCTATCTCTATCTCTATCTCTCTCTATCTTTCTCTATCTCGCTCTATCTCTATCTAGTTATCTCTGTCTATCTGTCCCTAGCTATCTCTCTATCTCTCTCTAGCTATCTCTATCTCTCTCTCTGTGTCTCTATCTCTCTCTATCTCCATCTTCTATCTCTCTATCTTCTATCTCTCTATCTTCTATCTCTCTATCTGTCTATGTCTCTATCTATGTCTCTATCTGTCTCTATCTGTCTGCCCCTGTCTGTCCCTGTCTCTGTCTCGAACTGTCTGTCCCTGTCTCTGTCTGTCTGTCCCTGTCTCTCTGTCCCTGTCTCTGTCTGTCCCTGTCTGTCCGTCTGTCCTTGTCTCCATCTGTCTGTCCCTGTCTCTGTCTGTTTGCCCCGTCTCTATCTGTCTGTCCCTGTCTCTATCTGTCTGTCCCTGTCTCTATCTGTCTGTCCCTGTCTCTATCTGTCTGTCCCTGTCTCTGTCTGTCTGTCCCTGTCTCTGTCTGTTTGCCCCGTCTCTAACTGTCTGTCCCTGTCTCTGTCTGTCCCTGTCTCTGTCTGTCCCTGTCTTGGTCTGTCCCTGTCTCGGTCTGTCCCTATCTCGGTCTGTCCCTGTCTCTGTCTGTCCCTGTCTGTCCCTGTCTCTGTCTGTCCCTGTCTGTCCCTGTCTGTCCCTGTCTCTGTCTGACCCTGTCTGTCACTGTCTCTGTCTGTCCCTGTCTGTCCTGGTCTCTGTCTGTCCCTGTCTCTGTCTGTCCCCGTCTCTATCTGTCTGTCCCTGTCTCTATCTGTCCCTGTCTCTGTGTGTCCCTGTCTCTGTCTGTCCCTGTCTCTGTCTGTCCCTGTCTCTATCTGTCTGTCCCTGCCTCTATCTGTCCCTGTCTCTATCTGTCCCTGTCTCTGTCTGTCCCTGTCTGTCCCTGTCTGTCCCTGTCTCTGTCTGACCCGTCTCTGTCTGTCCCTGTCTCTATCTGTCTGTCCCTGTCTCTATCTGTCTGTCCCTGTCTCTATCTGTCTGTCCCTGTCTCTATCTGTCTGTCCCTGTCTCTGTCTGTCTGTCCCTATCTCTGTCTGTTTGCCCCATCTCTAACTGTCTGTCCCTGTCTCTGTCTGTCCCTGTCTCTGTCTGTCCCTGTCTCGGTCTGTCCCTGTCTCGGTCTGTCCCTGTCTTGGTCTGTCCCTGTCTCTGTCTGTCCCTGTCTGTCCCTGTCTCTGTCTGTCCCTGTCTGTCCCTGTCTCTGTCTGTCCCTGTCTGTCCCTGTCTCTGTCTGTCCCTGTCTCTGTCTGTCCCTGTCTGTCCCTGTCTCTGTCTGTCCCCGTCTCTATCTGTCTGTCCCTGTCTCTATCTGTCCCTGTCTCTGTCTGTCCCTGTCTCTGTCTGTCCCTGTCTCTATCTGTCTGTCCCTGTCTCTATCTGTCCCTGTCTCTGTCTGTCCCTGTCTCTGTCTGTCCCTGTCTCTGTCTGTCCCTGTCTCTGTCTGTCCCCGTCTCTGTCTGTCCCTGTCTCTATCTGTCTGTCCCTGTCTCTATCTGTCTGTCCCTGTTTCTATCTGTCTGTCCCTGTCTCTATCTGTCTGTCCCTGTCTCTATCTGTCTGTCCCTGTCTCTGCCTGTCCCTGTCTCTGTCTGTCCCTGTCTCTGTCTATCTGTCTGTCCCTGTCTAGCTGCCTGTCCCTCTGTCTCTATCTGTCTCTGTCCATGTCCCTGTCTGTCCCTGTCTCTGTCTCTATCTGTCTGTCTCTGTCTCTATCTGTCTGTCTCTGTCTCTATCTATCTGTCTCTGTCCCTGTCTGTCTCTATCTCTGTCCCTGTCTGTCTCTGTCTCTATATCTGTCCCTGTCTGTCTCTGTCTCTATCTCTGTCCCTGTCTCTGTCTCTATCTCTGTCCCTGTCTGTCTCTGTCTCTATCTCTGTCTGTCTCTATCTCTGTCTGTCTCTGTCTCTATCTCTGTCCCTGTCTCTATCTCTGTCCCTGTCTCTATCTCTGTCCCTGTCTCTGTCCCTGTCTGTCTCTATCTGTCCCTGTCTCTACCTGTCCCTATCTGTCTCTACCTGCGCCTCCATCTGTCTCTGCTTTCATCTGTCTCTGCGCCTCTATCTGTCTTTGTCCAAACTAGGAAGCTTCCCAAAAGTCCCTTTTAAAAGACAGTTGTGAAAGCGCTTACAGCTGACTTTTAAAGGGCCTTTTGTGAAGTTTTCCGAAGGTGCCCTGACGTCACAGGGGCCGGCAGTAAACACAGAAGATGGGCGCAGGAGCATACGTAGTGAATACCTATTTAATACGTATTCACTACGTATGCTCCTGTGGTCATCTTCTGTGTTTACTGCCGGCTGTGGAAACTGCAAGGCAAGGTCCGTGGGCCGCCAAGGAAGGCCTGCCGGGCCCGCGGGCCGTACTATGAGTACCACCGCTCTAGAGTGTCTTTAATGTTGGCCAATCTGCCCATGCACTCACTCAAGCTGGCAATCTCTCCCCTTAATGAATTTAGCTGTGCAGATGTTTCCACTCCTCCCTCACATATGGCGACCTTCAAGGTCTCAGTCCCTGTGTGTTCAGCCATTATGTTAATACATAAAGGCTCGAGAGTTGCAAACCTATTTGAACACTCAGTATTGGCTATAAAGGTGGTAGATTTATGCAGTTGCTCAAGAGGATGGACCTTGACAGGGACTTCTAGTGTACTCTCTTGGGGGTTCTCTGGATCGGGGGTGCTGGTATGTTTATCCTTTGTACTAGTCCTTAGGGCACTACTGTTTTGTGGTTTGCTAAGATATGATGTAATGCCCTTCAGAGTGTTCCTCTTCACCCCTTTCCCTGGGAAGACTCCTTTTCCTTTCGGGGCAAGTAAACCCTCTACTTCTTCTATCAGCTCATCAATTGCACACAGGGTACCATTCTCTGCTGAGTGCCTCGGTGCAGTACTCGCGCCTCCTGCCTCAGTTAATTTATCCAAAGCCTTCCATTTAACCATGATTGCAGATGGTAATTGGCTATTCAATACACACTAACCAAACTAATAAAAAAATATATAATCCCAAAAAGTCTCTCAATGATAAGCTGCGTGCCCCAATTAATATTTGGCTTATACAATTGTGCCCATTATCACAGTCTAGTTAGTCACATATAAAAGACAATAATATCCTGCTCTCAAGGAAAAGTCAGCAAATAAAGACTATAGTGCACCACTCATAATTGGATGAAAGCCAAAAATCCACATAAAGGGATTCTTGATAGTCAATTGGCAAAACTCCTCTAGCCCTCAATGCTGCAAAACAGGAAAAAAGTGCCAAGAGAGACAGGGCACTCTGAAGATTAGATCAAAGTCCACTCCAGTAGTTGAAATGGAGTGTGCCACCATGTTCTCAGTCTCAGATCAGCAAAAGTACTCAAAGGCAAAGCCAGCTATTGATTATGGGTGGTTAAATTCCAGTAGATAAGCAAAATCTTCCATTTCTAACTGGTCTTACCCGGCAAGGTGGTGAATGTGGACAGGCCAAGGGGGGTGGCTCTGCCCAGTCTCTTCCTGTCACTGACGGGTGCAGGACGGGCCCGCCCTTGGCTCGTGTGCGTTCCGTGCTGCGGAATTGCAGGGAGCGCTTTTCAGTGTGTGGCTGGCCACGACCTCTTTCCCTGCACTGTGCACCCGTTCCTCCTGGCGCATTTGTGGTGGAGGATGGAGCCCCCTTAGGTGATTTGAGGTCCTGGAGGTCAAGCAGCCCCTTACATTGAGCCTAAAGGTTTCACCCTCAATATCAAACTACAACAGCGAGGCCTAGCCTCCTAAACAAATTTAAGCAAACAAGAATCCAACACACAAGCAGCTTTGTAGCCACTATGCAAAACAATAACATTAGAATCTGATGCTCAAAATATAATCAAGCTTGTTCTTTCTTAGGCATTAGCAAATGAGTCCTCTTCAATACAAACTAAGGCACATGACTTGTCATAGAACAAATCTTCAAAAGATAATGTGGATTAAACAAAACAGTACAATGAGTATTAGCAACAGCATTGCAGAAGCTTGGTTAAGAGTCTTCAGGTGCCAGAAAGATCAAAACCACACTCAGGAAAGTTATCATGACGTAGGGAAAAGTCTCTAAAAGTTCAATTTTAAGGGTCCATGGGATTTGGAGTTTAGGGAAAGGGAGGAAGTCTAAAGGAAGGCTCTGCAAAGGACTTGCAGAGATGGTTCGGCAAAAGAGTTCAGCATACGGTCTGCAAGAAAGTCTGAAGTCACCTGCCCCTCCATCCAAGGCATTTGGTATGTTATAATCGATAAATTCCACAGGCAACTCCCTTTTTGGTACATTATCAATAGTAATCATTGTATTTGTTTCAAAAGTCCGTATAACTGCACATGGTGTTTTTTGTTTTTTTTTGCACATGGTGCACATGGTGTTCAGAGTGTAACTCGCTGCATACTTACACACTGAACATGGGAACATCCTCTCGGTTCCACACTCATGGGTAAAGACAACAGTCCATTGTTTGTCCACAGAGTTCTCATGTGCTCCTCGTTGAATTCCATTCCCAGACATGTATCTAATACTTGTTAAAAGAAATGTATCAATTCAGGCTGCTGAGAATCTCCTACAAAGGAAAGCAAGTCAGCTAAATGTCTTAATGCAATGAATTCTCATGAGAACAAGAGTCAGGCTTTTAGTAGAAACATCTAACTTTAAAGTATTAAAGCTATAGTGCATCCTTGTTTATGTATGTGCACATTTAAAAACACCTATGCAAATATAATATTTAGTCTGATAACTCACGTAAGCAATGAAACTGCATAACAGTGGATATACTGGAGAAGTACATTCATATATATACGTGTAACATAAATGCATACATTAATAAACTTTTAGCGTTTCAACTACATTAGCAACCTACGTACATAGGGATCATTTCAAGCTATGAAAGACATTTCTAGCAGTTACACAGACTAATTCGCACATGATTCTGGTGTCAAATAGGAAAGCTTCAGAATGGCATGAAAGGATGGTTTAAAGTGAGCCTTACATTATAATGTCTCACAACACATGTTATTTCTTTTAAATCTCTTTTAGTGATAAAATCCTATAAACGTATTAATTCATCAGTTACTGTATTAGAAATAATTCCCAGTTAAAACATCCTTTTAATAAAGACAATTCTAGGTATATCATCAACTGTATCCCTCTCGACATTAGTAAAATGTTAAACATGAGATCTAAACCTTTACGTAAAGACTCTTCTGCATCAGCAGTATTAAATGTAACATTGATTGAGAAACACAAAGGCATGCAAGATTGAGGTGCAGAGGCACATTCATTCTGTGTATCATAGATCAGACCATTTTGGGATTTTGTGACGTGTAAAGAGTGGGCAACTTTACACTTCACCAATCTCCCCTCTGATGGTGAATCAAGCCATTACATCAATCTCTTATGTTCAAAGTGCAACCTTGTTGTCTTCATCATTTTCCTTCTGGAATCCTCCAGAAATGTTATGTCATCATAATGTTTACTCTGTTTCTCTTCTAATTCTATATCTGCTCACTTCCTCTTCTCATCTTCATTTGTGCATGCCTGCACATATTCAGTATCACAACCAAAAGTAATGCACAAAGATCGGTTATCACTAAGGGTCTTAAGATATTTCCAACTAGTCCACTCCCTATGTTCCCAAACCATCTGCCTATAGCAGAAAATCCTATTGCTTCCCAAGCACCTGTAGCTTTCAAAACTTTCAAATGCTTTTCAGGTTAGTAATGTTACTGATGTATTTTATCAGGTCTTCACTCCTGTCTGGGATGTAAGTACAACATTGTTGAACCTTTAACATCCAGCAGACTCCTCCCTCCTTTGTGAGAAAGACATCTAAAGGAAGTCTGTTCTGCAAAAGCATCAATCTGATGACAACCATTTCTATATCGACAACTAGGAACCCCCAGATGCACTAGTAGATAGGTTATCAACTACAGTAGAACGCTTTCTAATCTTGTGTGAGTTGAGTATCACTCCTACAGTTGAAATCAAGGCACCAAAGATATCACCTATTATTTCTCTGGCACTCGCTCTCATCTTAGCCCTTGCCTTTTTCCCCTTTTGGGATCCTCAATTTGTTCCACTTGATACATTTTTGGAAAAACTACTCCCAAATAACAGATTCCATACCATCTCTTGGATAACCTGTAAAATGCACTTTTTCCACAAGCATAATAGACTTCAGGGAACACATAGTATCTCCTCCATCCAAATATAATTATCTATTTCCTCGAATTTCAAAATGGTGGTCACATTCACTTGCCCCAACAACATGTATGTCAGTTGTAGATTTTCTAATGGTAAAGCATAATCTCCCTTTATGTTGCCAATGTAGTACAAGTGCAGCCATATTTCCCACTATTCTGTGTTCACTCTCTTCCTTTGCCCAAGGTGGAACTTTAGAATAGGTTTCAGCTTTTGCTAACAGACCTCTCCTATCCTCTACAGAACAGGGGACTAAGCCTCATGTAGTCAACTTTACTAGATTGGACCCTTCAGAACCAACAACAGTTGACTCTCTCAGACCGCCCTCAGGCCATTGAGTGTTGTTCCAGCAACTTGCTGATCCCCAACAGCTTGACTAACCTGCTCCCTCTGTCTCACTGTAGCCACGGCCACATCAAGAGCAGGTGCTGTAATATCATCAAGAGGACACACGTCTCTGTGACTATGAGCAGCATGTACCCAATTCTGGAGACCTCAACACTTTACAGCAGTGGTGGAAACAAGAATCACCAGATACCGCCCACCCCAACAAGGTTCCAAGCATGACTTGCACACTTGCTTCTTCACCATGACCCAGTTGCCGGGACTGAGGTCATGGCACTGCTGCTGATGTGGTGGGGCAGTTGTCTATCCAACCTGGTAGGACACAGACCGCGCCACATCACGTAGTCCTTTACAGTGATCAGGAATCATGTAATCTGTAATGTTCACAAGAGCATTTGCAGGCACAGTTGATTGTCTCATAGCTCTACCAATGATGATTTCATGGGGTGACATTCCTGTCCTTCTGTCTGGGGTACTTTGCAGACTCATCAACACCAGAGGCAAACGCATCAGGCCATTTCAGAGATGTGAAAGCACACACTTTTGCCAACCTAGATTTCAATGTACCATTCACTTGCTCAGCAATGGTGGAAGCCTCCAGACGATAACTACAATGTAGTCTTTGCTCAACTTGTGATGCTGCACACAATATCTTCAGGGCTTAAATATTAAAATTAGTTCCTCGGTCTGACTCTAGAAAAGTCGGGAAGACGAAACACGTAATTATCTCTCTCAACAATAGTTTGGCTACTGTGAGACTGTTATTTCTCCTAGTCGGGTAAGCTTCTAGCCACTGGGAAAAGATGCACACAATCACTAGGACATACCTTAGTCCATTACAGACGGCATCTCTATGACCTCCAGATTTCTCTGGTTACTGGTGTTTTCCTACCACACATCTGTGACACCTACTTTCAGCCATCAATCTGAACTTGGGGTTGAAACATGTTTGTCTGAAGAGACGCACCATTGCATCTCTCCCTACATGCTCGGGACCATGGTAATGACTTACCATAGGAGGTAACAAGCTGTTGGGCAATACCGGTCTCCCATCAATCGAAACACACACTTCGTCTTCTTCTCTTTTGACACAACCTGCTCTGATCCAACCTTGCTGTTCTGCTTCTGGCACTTCCTCCTGCAACCTCTTAACCTCTTCTCAAGTTTCAACAGCAGACAACAAGGTGCAATGTGTGACATCTGAACTTTCATTGATGTACTCTCCATTAAAGGTGCAAGAATTCAACATTCAGTAATGCGTGGTTTCATCTGCGTACTTATTCCCAAATATCACATAGTCAGTACCTGACCTGTGAGTAGCACATTTGCTTACTGCAATTTGGGCAGGCAGTTGTAGGGACTGGAAAAGGTTTCAAACACTGTCTCTAATAAGGATTGGTGACCCAGGTGAGGTCATTAATCTGCGTTGGGACCACAACTGCCCACAGTCATGCACAACACTGAATCCATACTGGCTGTCAGTAAAAATCATTACTCTCAGCTGGTCTGAAATGCAGCATGAACTAGTAAGAGCAATCAACTCAGCCACTTGTGCTGAAAACACTCCTTGAAGCCAGGAGGCTTCGACCACACCAGCAACTGTGCAAACCACATAAGCAGCTTTCAGATTTCCATATTGGTCTCACAAACAGGAGCCATCAACAAACAACACAAGATCTGATTTAGGTAGTAGCACATCTTGTATGTCAGGTCTTGGTTTCATACATAGTTCAGTAACATCCAGGAAATCATGTTCAGCTTCATCACTCAAAGTTTCATTTCCAGGAAGGGGCAACAAGGTGGCAGGATTCAGAATGGTACACCTTCTAAGGGTAATATTCTCGGCACACAGAATTATTTGCTCATATCTGCTAAGCCAACTTTTGGTAAGATGTTGCGTTCGAGTACCAGTCGGTATCACCTCGACTGAGTGGGGTACAAACACTGTCATTGAGTGACCCATAACTATACTTTCTTATTTTTCGAGACTCACACAAGTAGAAGCAGCTGCTTTCAAGCAACCGGGCAGCTACAGGGTCAAGATTAGCAGTAAAATAGGCTACTGGCCTGCACGCATTGCCTTGAATTTGGGTAAGCACTGAGAGAGCACAGCCCTCTCTCTCACTGCAAAATAATGCAAAGCTCTTATTATAATCAGGCATTCCCAGGACTGGGGCATGACAGAGACATTCTCGCAGCTCTGAGAAGGCACGCATACAACTTTCATCCCATGGTACCAGATCCGACATATCTTTGTGTGTCAACCTCTGAAGATGTTTGGCCTTCAGGGAAAAGTTGTCAATCCACTGTCGACATTCGCCCACAATGGGGGATCAGGCATCCTGCGCTGTGGCACAGAAGGAAGAAAACACGCTGCTTACCCTCTGTAAATGCCATGCCCTCTTACATCAGCAAATCATTGTCATTAGCTGCAAGAGAAGACACAGCCTTAGAAGGCCTTGGGGACCCGGCTCTGGGGTTGAAAGAACTCATGCAAAAAGGTCAGCTCTACATGCGCCGGTGCGTAGACAGCATTATATTTAAGCACACACTAGCACCTTCAAAGGGTACAATTGACATTAAAATAAACAGCCCCCACCCTTTCATACCAGCACCCACCCTGCCTCTGGGAATTTAGGGTATATTGCCTAGTCCACTTCAATTGCTCTATTCCAAAAACAAAGAATTGTAAAAGAAAAGGCCACCCACAGCTGGAGCACTGCTTCTTGGAGACATGGAGTCCACTGGTACTCTAACCACAGTGCCCTCAGCACGTCCTTGTATCTATTCTGTGCAGCTCTCACCTCTATATATTCGCCATGCCACATAATTCCACTACACAAATATACTCCACACCACACAATTCCATCCCACACAATACCACAACTAACACTTCCAATGCAACCACATAATTCCACTTCATATCACATGCATCCACTACTCTCCACACCAAAACACATGTGAAAAAGACATTGTAATTTACAACGCCAATAACTCTAACTCTCCCAAATGCGATACCTATTGCATTGCAAATGCTTGTTTTTAATTTGTCACTGCAATTCTTGGTGGATCGCAGGATCTTATCAATGGGTTTGCTCTGCCAGCAAATCAAGTGCTGTTGAATCATTGAACTAACCTCAGGTCTCAACCCATGCACGAATCAGTAGGGAAAATGTCCTATCTCCTTCTCTGAGATATTCTCTGTCCCACTGAATTGTTTGAATGCCTGCAACAATCTCTCATAGTAGGAATAAATCCATTCTTTGGCCAGTCGATCTCTTTAGGAGAGATTTTCATTTTCAGATGGGTAATTACTTGATGATATTTCTTCATTACCAGTAGGGATGGAGCTTGTGTATGTGGGAGTCTCATCGGTTAGGCATCTGGCCAATTAACTGTCACCTTACACTCTGCCCACAAGTCACTTGGAATCACAATCTTGAACAGCATGACTAAATCTTTCCACCAAACTTTGGAAATTTTCACAAATCACTCAACCTGTCAATTGGATTTTCTCTCAATTTCGGGATATCATTTGTAAACGATGTAAGGTCAGCTCTACTACATGGCACATGTATATACATGTATATACCCTCCACCAGGCACCTCTCTCATAGAAAGCATGTGTACATTGTCTTCCCAGATGGAGACATCTACATACTAACCTTCTTGGACTTCTTTCTCTTGGTCCATCTACCTTCCCATTTATCTAGCTCACTCCACTTCCTGACGTAGGGTATCAATTCTCTAATCTGTAATTTCATTCTGGGTGGGCACATGTTAACAATGTCTTGATCACTAAAGCCCAACCTGTAGCTTCTCTGTAATACTTTAAACCTCTGGATGGCAATCCCATGTTTCTGAAAGACTATTATGAGCTTGTCTGCAAGCCTGGTAAATTCATCCTCTTTGTAGACCTCTAATCTGGTCGAACTAAGGGTCCCAGCTATCAGTTCCTCCATGTCAATTTTCAGTCTAGCCACATCGATAGCCCTATCTCTCTGTGGAGTTTGAGCATTATCATTGCCATTCTTGGCTGCATTCGCACTAGTGGTTGGGGTATCTATACTTTTAAGCAAATCATCAAATTCTCAAGCTAAAATACCTGGTTGCTCAGCTGGAGTATTCATAATTTTTTCTAGACTGTAGGTACCACTGCTTAAGGCAGGCAGTGAGTGCAAAAGGGAAATATCTGAAGCTGGCGTTCCTGTGGGTGCTTATGTCCTGGGGATACTATAATTCAACATTGGTGGGGCACTTGTAGCAGGTGTGAAAAAAAATGACGATCCAAAGAAAACCTTTGGGAATAATCAATTCCTGATTAGAAGCAGATGTTACATTAAGACACCTGAAGTGTTCCCCTGTATAGGAACCATGGGTGTCTGAGGAACTTGTCTCGGCACAGAGTTTACTGAAGTATCAGTCACAGTGGTTGTCCCAGTAGAAACAGCTGAAGCAAGAGTAGCATTTTCCGTGGATCCGGGTTTATACAAAGGAACCACAGGACCTATGGTGACAGGTGCTGTGATGCAATGTCAAGTCAGTATTGTCCCATATATGCATTCATAGTCTGACTATGTCAGCGGGTAAGCACTGTGATGTAGTTTACAATGTGTGAATGGGGTGCACAATTGGGGGAGAAAAGATCGAAGGGAGTAGGTTGTTCCTGTACTCTCTTGCGGTTGGGGCCTGTAAAGATTTAATAGAGAACATATAAACTTCATAAGCTCTACGCCTCTTCATTACAACAGGTATCGTCAAGGCATCTGAAGTGTGCAAAGCAAGTGATATAGAAGAAATGATCAATACTGAACTTTCTCCAGGTAAATGTGTTTAGATTTAACGGTGCTGAAGGCACATCAAATACATTATCAACAAGTATGTTGCTTGGTTCAGCAATTGGTACTTCATTATATGGAGGTGGATTATTTAGTAATAATTCAGTCATAAAATCCTCTTCTAGTTCACTATCGATATCCTCAGGATCCTTCTCATTCCCTTCTGTCTCTACATGCTTTTTCTTTTCCTTATGATTTCCCTTCTCTTCTCCTTCTGTTGTCATTACAGAATATAATTGAGTTCCCTCAATTATGTCAGTTCTCCAAGCTTTCTGTTGTGCATCCCACCTAGCATCCGCACAAGTGCGTATGGCTTTCTTAACTCTCCCCTGATATTTCTCTCTCTTTTTGAGATGCACGGCATGTTCCCAAGCATTAAGTTCTTCAAATTGGATAGTTCTAGGAAGCAGTCGCATTTCATACAAGTTCCTCCTTAAATTCTCAAAAATCTTCACATTGAATGTCCCAAAGAGGGGAAACTGTAATACCTCATCTTTCTCAGTGATTTTATGCTATTGTGCAAGCCAAAGACATGCATGAAATCCTTTATCGATCACCATATTGTAACCTGGCGTACCCTCAGGTGATGTTTCCTCTCCCTCTCTAATGGGCACAGTCACATCTCCCCTTACTATCTGCTGTATGGCTTTCAAAAACTTCATTTTAAGTAGGTCATTCACAAATGACTTTACGTGGAAACCAGGAAATGTATTTCTCCCACAATTCACTTACAACATACTTATTGGTAAATCTTACGTCCTATCATCCACCTTATTGGAGTCCCATTCTAAACTTTTTAATCTCCTTATTATTATTACTATTAAATCCATTACTTCCAATTGGAAATCAGCTGAAGCAATATCAATCCAAGCATGGTAGTCTTATGTCACTTTTATTAGATCTGGTGCCCAATTATCTTACAAGGGACCATTAAAAAATACATCGTCATTTCAACAGTTATGGAAACCAATTGATAATTATATTAATACTTATTTATAAAACATTTAGTTACACTATTTGCTTTTAATAACAGTATTGTATAACTAATGTTTTGAGAAGTAGCCTCTGTGAGAAGTTGGCCTGTTATATGCTGTCTACTAATTAAAGTGGGCACCTTGCACCAGTCCAAACGACCCTTAAGATGTATGAGGTCAAAGATAACCTTTAGAAAGCTTTCCTAGTGGTAGCTGTGGAGAGTAGCCTTCAGGCTTAATCTTGAAGGAATGTAAAGCAGCTTGTTTTACCAGAATATCACCTCCTATATTGACTAAATGAAAGGAGAACCACACAGTAGTTATATAAAAATATGTATTTATTAATATGACACTCACTACTATCATCTACACGAGGATAGAACACAAAGCACACAATACGAGATCAATAGAACAGTTGTAAGTAGCACAATACACAGTGGGCTCCAGGGGGAGACCAAACCATATACTAAAATAGTGGTATAACAGTCACGACTGAGATCAAGACAAGGTCTGGAGCACGTAGAATTCCATGGGGAAGTCGCGGTTACACTTTTAGAGTTTAAGGACCCTTCTAGGAGGACTTTGAGCGAACCCTTTGGAACTTAAGAGTTTGAAGAGCCACCCCACCCATGGATACAGAAGTACCCGAGTTACCTATCCCAGAGGAGCCGGGTGCATAGGTCTTAAGTGGCGTCGGAAACTGCAGTCGTTCTCAATGGAGGGCTGTGAAGAAGTACTGCTGCCGTGAAGGTGAAGAGCGTCCGGTGGAATCTAAGCCTGGATTCGGGAAGCAATGAACCTGAAAGCAGAGGGGACAGAGTCTGGGTCACTTCAGAGTGACCAGGGGCTCGGTAGACAAAGGCCCACCGATGTCGGGTGCTTCAGGTGCGAAGAAGGGATGCTTGACTCTGCAGCCACGAGGTCCAGGAGATGTCGAGGATGGCCAGGAGCCGGTGGTGAGCTGTCCCACGAAGGATGTCGAGTGCTGAGGGGCGGTGTCCGGCTGGAGCACCAACAAGCCTTGGCAAAAGCAACCCACAAAGGAAGGTCAAGCAGGTTACGGTGTGGACTAGCAAGGTCCAGGAGACTCACCAAGCAATGGAGAGTCAGGGCACATCTGGAGCAACCAGGGAAGCCCAACAGAAATCAAGATGACCCTCAGAGAGACCCACAGGCCGAAGGACCAAGAGTCGCGAGGGGACCTCGGGCAAGATTGCAAAGTACCAGCCCACGGAGCACTCGGTATGAGGAGGCCAGGATTCTTTGGTGCAAATACTGCTCAGGGTCAGGACTACAGGGAGTCCAATGCACAAGCTTGGGAATCACCAACAAGCATATGCAACTGCAAATGGACGCGGTGCACAGGGGTTCGGGTTATGCAGGCCCCACAAGGGATACTGGCCTCAGACTTGCTGAGAGGGCAGATCGACCTCGAGGACCTTTGAAAACTCACCTCCTGTGTTGCTGAAATCTTTGGAGTCTGCAGGAGCTCAGGAGCAGCAGACCGGTCAGTTGTGTTAAGGTGCCTGCTAGGGCAGGGGAGTGACTCCTTCACTCCAAGGGAGATTCTTCAGTTGTCCTTAGTGCAACACAGGTCCTGAACGGAGCCTGTATGGAGCAAGGGCACAGACAAAGCTTTTGGACGGAGAGGGAGACGTAGTCGGGCCCAGTCGAAGTCCTGCAAAGTCCAGAGTGTCTAGACGGTCGAAGGTCAGTGGTTTCTTCTTGTAGAATCTTGTCCACGTAAAAATCTAAAGTCTTACAGCCAGGTAAGCCCTTATGACCCACAGGAGAGGGTTGGACAGATTTGGGGGACCCTCCTAGGGGAGGGTCAGGACAGAGGGGTGGTTACATCCATCTCCTTTGTCCAGTTTCACGCCAGAGCAGGAGCCAATGGCTCCCAGAACTGGTTTGAGCTGGACTATGCACAGGGACACCAAATGTGCCCCGGGTGCAGACTTTCAGGCACTCTCAGAGTGCACCCACCCAGCCCCAATACACTAAATCCTGTCTGGGAGGTGGTCACACCTCCTTGTGACAGGATGCCTATTGTGCTGCCTTCCTCTGCTTGAGCTTGGCCCAGCAGCAGGAGGGCAGAAGTGTGTCTCTGGTCGGCAGCATCAATTTTGTGCTGACTGGGTCGAGAAGGCTGGCACCGGATAGACCAGTGACCCCAAGAAGCTCGCTTCAGAAGGGTGGAATCATACCTCCCGGTTACCGGTGTGGAGGTATGATTCCAAGGTGTTTGATACCAAACACGACATGTTTCTATGCAGCCGTTTTCAAGATAGCATTTACCGCGAGGTTATAATGCACATCTACCTATATGTCCGGCTGAGTCACAGACAACCCGGGAGAATGGTCTCCGAAGGTTGCAGAGGGGCTCTGCTCATGTAGGGGCACCCTTTCACTAAAAACCCAGCACCCTACCTTCAGGATTGTTAAGGCCTGCTATAGGGGTGACTTATAAGTTTTAAGTGTAGTGACCTATAGATATAGTGAACCTATATCTAAAGTAAGTGGTGCAAGCACGTCTTACACAGGCTGCTGTAGCAGACCTGGAGTTCCATTTTGCATGGCCACTCATGGGTGGCATAATACATGCCCCTGGGAGACCTCTGGGGTACCTATGCCCTGGGTACATGGGTACCATATACTAGGGACTGATAAGGGTACCCCAGTATCCAATCCGGAGTGTACCAAAGTACATGCATGACAATTTAAGGGGAAAGCAGATAGACTGGGGTCCTCATTAGCAGGATCCCAGTCAGGCTAGTCAAAAACAGTGCAACATCAAGCAAAAAGTGGGGGTAACCATAAGAAGCAGATCCTACTTTCCTACAGCCTCGTTTGTTCCATTTTTCAACTCTTATAATTTTACTGCTTCTATGACAATTGTAAACTTTTGGTATATAGATATTGTTATGACAATATTTTTGATGTTTGCATTATTTTTATATATACCAACACTATATCATTTTTTGTTTTGTCTTGTTTGCAAAAATCCTAATAAAATATTTTGAACAATAGAAAGGAAGACAAGGAGAGTTAAATGACAGTTTAGTGTTAAAGCAGACAACACAAAAAGAGCCATATCCAGAACCAAATACACTTCTATGACACATACAACCAAAAAACAAGAGTAGAATGAAACCAAATAGCTGTACACGGGATCCCCCCAGCTGCAAACATACACTAACCGTAATAAACAACAACAATCGGGACACAAAGGCGTCTGAGGAGGTCCAGCAGAGGAACATGCAAACAGAAGGCGCTCAGAACGCACATATTGTAATCAAAGTTAAAACACGAAAGGATGGTGGAGTGGGGCAAATTCTAGAAAGGTGGTAAAAGAAGCGCAACATTTATCATCATTCATTGATATAAATCAAGAGGACAGCCTGAGCAAGCAGATCATACAAACGCCCCACTACATTTCACAGGGACAGCAAGACATCCTCCATAGAGGAAACATAATGAGACTAATTGCCGAAATCCCTGCATTAAAAAACCTCTCTCACATGGATTTGTTATCAATTAATTTTATTTAACAAGATGAAAAGAATCAGATGGAAAGAACACTCTCGACCTGGAGAAATTAGGAAAATGTACTATCTATCATGAATGCTGGACAACAATTTGAAGTATGAGATATCACACTTGCAAACCCTTCAAGACCATGTTCCCCTTCACCTCTATCAAAGATATCTAGGAAGCGTAGCCTAGATACTGAAAATGTTCCAGTGTATTCGGTGTTACAAAATGCCAGAGGAAAAGTGGGTAACACTATTAATTTCAAGACCAGACAAACATAGGAACAGGGCCCAAACCAATGGGAATGGATAGCTGCAACTCTTAATGCCCCGACAAAGGAGTGACTTACTGCCCAAGGAAAAAGTACTCATAATGACTGCCTAAAGCTTCTATCTTGGGACATTGCTGGGGCAAAAAGAGAAATACAGGATAATGTCCCCCCAATACATTGGAACAACTATGAAATCATTGCGTTGCAAGAGACTTTGCTGACTGAGCCGCATTAAGTGGCTAATTACACACTTCATTATGTTAATTCCATAAGAACACATCGATATGGGAGAGCTAAAGGTGGCCAAGCTGTGTACATTTCGACCGCAATGCCATTCTTTCAGAACAGCTGTGCACTACAACTTCGGACATACAAGTAATTAAATTAGACCAACTGTTCAAATATGTGACAACAACAATAATATTAATAAATGTTTATCTGCACCTGAATGTAAGGAAAAAACAATTACAGCTGGATAAATGACTTTCAATAATAACAGATCTTAGATTTGAGAACCCAGCGTGGGAAATAATTTTATTAGGTGATTTTAACTCAAATCTCATTTACACCCCTGAGGAAGATGAGAAAATAGCCACGCAAAATGTGTTTTGGTCTGTACCTTTACAAACACCCTCAACAGTAAGATGAAGGGATTTAACTGGACAAAAAACAGTTTGGGCCTTTGAATACCTAGGCCTGAGAGTACTAAACGGTAGAACCGAAGATGACACTCCACCTTGATGGACTTACCAAGGCACAAATGCACAGTCTTTATTAGATTATTAGATTATACAATTCTAACTCTACCAATAGTAACTCTAAGTTACTATTAAATACACTACTCGAAGTGATCACTCATATCAGCACCTGGAAATAAGAATAAACTTTGTAAAGCACCAGCGGCCCCCACTGAAGTAGGCCACTTGACAACAACTAATCTGAAACTCATACAATGGTCGGCAGACACACTACCAGAGCTAACAATGCTAGCAAAAGCGATATTAGAAACAAACATAAATCCAGAAAGTAGTCGAGCAGCAAATTGGACAACCTTTACTACAAATCTGATAAGGCAGGCACCGAAAAACAATTATGTATTGAAAACAATGGATAAGCATAACTCGAGTCTTTCAAAAAAAGCTTCTACATTAAGGAACAAAAAATCAGAAAGACCTTCAGAAAGACTAGATTTACTAATGTTGAAAAATGTACCTGGGATCACATAAAAAGTTTAAAGAAGCAATACAAAAAACAAATCTGGGAAGATCAAAAAATGAAACAGGAAAAGTTCTGGACAAAGCTTGTTTTTGTGCTAAACAAACCAACAACAGAGCTTTTTGGAAAATAATAAATGGGATAACTAGATCAGCGCAAATTATAAATAACGCATGTGTGTCTGAGGCGACCTGGGCAGTTTACCTAAGCAAAACATTTAAAAGAGTCACAGGCTTTGCTAATAATAATAGTCACATTGACCTTGAATCCAAGCCATTGGTAACCATCGGAAAATTGAAACAATCCTGGATCCCCCAATAACTCTGGATAGCCAATGCTATGTGGCAGAAAAGGTATCAAAAACAATAAAATCAGGTTGAAGGGACGGGCCCCGGGGCCAAATGGGATACCCCAGGCCATCTTTTGAAGTGACCCTGAGTATTGGGCGATCCTGTTGTTGGGGCTATATACCGAGGTAGGAGCAACGAATAGTCTGCCTAAGAGTTGGAAAGGGTCAATAATCAATCCGATATTTAAGGGTGGTGATAGGTCAGATCCGGCAAACTACAGGCTTATAGCTCTTATGGATGTTGAAGTCAAATACTAATCATCACTAATCCTGGATCTGGTGGAGATCTGGTGGAGTGGTCTAATAAAACCAAGTTGATCCCTTTGAATCAAACAGGATTTTGTAAAGGGTTTGGAACAACAACAAATATACTTGCCCTGATCATAATAGCAGAAAGGTGCAAACGTTTGCAGAGAAAATTGCAACTTTGTTTTATTGATTTTAAAGCAGCGTTTGACCGCATAGATCGAGGGCTGCTGTGGAGCAAATTAAAGAATTTAGCCATTCCTGAATCAATATTACGTACCATAATACAACTGTGCACTGGAACTTGGATCCGTATAAAAATAGCAAATGTACGAGACTGTCAAGGGAAATACAGACAGAGATAGGTCTAAAGCAAGGCTGTGTATTAGCGCCTCATTTATTCAATCTCTTTATGGCGGACCTCTCAGCAAGATTAAATTAGATAGATTCTCACCCACCACGCCTGGGCCCATTATCTATAATGCATCTTTCATATGCTGATGACATAGTCCTGCTCAGTTTAACAAGAGTCGGCTTACAAAGATCGTTAAATGAGTTGTCAAGGTTTGCCGAGTACAATGCCTTTGAAATCAACATAAAAAAAACAAAAACTATGACTATTGGGAACCGCCTTTGTCATCAATACCCTATTAAGCTCGGAGAAACAGCTTTAGGGGTAGTCAATAACTATAAATATCTGTTAATAGATGACCGACTAAATTTTCAATTTCACAAACAATATCTTGAAACAAAAGGAAATTGCCTAATCTATGGATTCGGTGCCCTCGTAAAAGAGTTAAGGGGCCCATCCTTCAAGCCGCTGCTGGCTGTAATGGGTGCCAAATTATTGCCAACAGTGGCCTATGCAAGCATCATTCTAAATGGTACAGATGCAATACTGTTAGACAAACTACAAACGAAAGCGTACAAAAAAAGTCTTCAATATACCTCAGAATGCATCCCCAGCACAGGTGAGATTGGAATTTGGTTTTATACAACAAGAGATTGGGAGATGATATGCTACTATTAAAAGCTGGTTTAAAATGTGGTTAAGTCGAGCGAATGACCTACATGATGCCTTGTGGCGGGCCCATGAAGAAGTTCCGGATTCAAGTTATGGCAAATTCCTGAAAATAGCCCTGGAGGAAACAAAGACAACAGATCTTTGGGTGCAGAATCCCTCTTTTTCTGTCTTCTGTAGGGTGATAAACAAAATGGCTCAATCTCATTCATTACTAGAGGACAAAAGTAAATTAGCCAAGCGGTCTCATGTCTGGGTGGTCCTGCAGTCCTATACAACAACACGCAGAAAATCTACACACAACATATTCATTTTATTTGAAACGGAAACTCATGGCCACTAGGTTTGGGGTCTTACCAAGTTTAGCTGATCAGCCAGCATGGAAGTACAATGGTCCGATGATATGTAACCTATGTGGTGCAGCGAAGCAAGATTTTATTAATCTGATTTGCTTATGTCCTTCTTTAAAAGCAATTCAGCTGTGGTTATGGAAAAAAGCTTTTAATGATAGAGGGATCCAGTCTTGTAGACCGGCAATAATTAAAGGCCTGGGCCCAATAGATCCCTATTTGAACTGTGAGATAATGAATTTACAGACATTTTACGAAAATTCATTACAGAACAAGGAGAAACACTCCTCTGTTTCACTGATGAAATAGCGATTATGGACATTTGAATGCTAAGACCCTTTTCCCTGGACGGCTAAGTAGATGCACCATTAGCTAGAAATAGACGGGCTTGTAATTTACATTGGGATTTAAAATGATAGCAATAGAAGTCTGTTCTATTAATATATTAATGGGAATTGGATGATTACGCCCATTTTGTACATCTTCCAGGCATGAAAAAATTATCCACAGATTGGTTTTTTTAACGGATTTAATGCATTTATACTGAGAGCAGATATGATAGCAACGCTGTAGACTTTGACATGAAATTCAATTTTAATAATTTTATGATGTGGAAATAATTGTCCTTTGGGGGAGTGATGATTTTTATTAACTGAAACAATAAAGTTTGACTGGTCCTTGTAGCAGGACAGAGGTCAGCAGGCAACAGAGCAGCTCAATCAGGCAGGGCAGCAATCCCTTGGGGCAATCCTACAGCACAGCAGACTTTACCCCAGCATAGGTTCTTCCAGGTCCAGTAGTGTACTCAAAACATGGGGTCAGAGCCCCTGTACTTATGCTCAAAATGTCTTTGATCTAGGTGGCACTTCTGAAAAGAAACCTTACAAGTGCACAACACTCCCTTTTAACACCCCGCTCCTGGTTCCAGACACACAGTAGGGGGTAAACAAGCCCTCTGTGTGAGGACAAGATACAGCTTACACAAATAAATGTAAATATGCCAGCCTCCCTCTCAACCAGCCCAGGAAGACTATTAGTATGCAGATGAATGTAGATGCCTCTCTTGTCACACCCAGCCTTTCCTGTGTTGTGGTTGTCAGGAAAGTATGCATAAAGTGTACCTGTCAACCAGGCCCAGACGTGGATTGGATTCAGGCTGCTAAACATAGAGTTATATGCACAGCAAAATGCTTACTTTCTAAAAGTGGCATTTCTAAAACAGTAATAAAATATCCAACTATACCAGTAAGCATGATTTTTCAATACCATTCTAAACATACCAAACATGACAGCGCTACTCCTTTCAGATCAGGAATTACTACTTTAACATATGTAAGGGAATTCCCAATGCTTGCCTATGAAAGGAGTAGGCCTCACAGTAGTGAGAAACAAAATAGGGTGTTTGTCACTATCAGGACATGCCACACAATAAAGGCAAAATTCCTTGGACGGGGGATTCTGGCCTGATTAGAAACATGGGCAGAAGATAACAAGATTCTAATGCCTATTTAGTATGGGTTCAGGCCTGGCATAAGCACTGTAGAACAAACACTAAATTTACACCTAGTAAATATGTGAAGGCAAAAGGAAGGGCCATTCATGTGGCTTTTATTGACCTTTCAAGCACTTTTGATCTAGTCAACAGGAACAAATTAAGGGAAATAAAGCAGAAAATAATGTAATAAAATGCCTGCATCACGACCTCAAAGTCTCGGTCCGATATGGTCCACAAGGAGAATTATCAACTCAAATAGAATCCCTGAGAGCGGTAAGACAGGGCTGCATTTTAGCCCCTTTTTTGTTCTTGGTATATATTAATGGTATTACAGAATACTTATTACGGGCGGGCGTGGAAGTCCCAAAGATAGGGGCTCAATCTGTGCCCATACTCTTATACGCAGATGATGCGGTTTTGATTGTTCGCACCCCGAACGCACTGCAGAAGCAGTTAGATTATTTTACAGAGTATATGGTGGGTCTGGATTTGAAAGTAAATTATTCAAAAAACTTATCCTATGACATGTGGGCCATTATGCACGAAACGTAAGCACTTTAGAATGGGGGTACACAGTTGCAAAGAACAAATGATTTTATCTAATTAGGAATTGTTTATAGCTCATCCCTAAAATGGGAATCACACCTTCATGTGAAAGTCACAACAAATGGGAAGGAATTTGGAGGCCATTTTCCGCTTTGCAAGGACTCTTAAACACAAACCTTTGGCGAAGATGATAGCCTTGTATAATTCTAAATGCATCTCTGCCACACTATACGGGGCAGGGGTACCAAAAAGTGGGCATGCTCGAACAAATAGAGAACGGTTTAAAATGGAGGAAGCCGCCAGTCCTAAAGAATACTGCAAATTTTATATGTCACGAGGAGTTGGTCCTACCTTATATAGGTGACCAGATAAATATAGCACCACTACTTCTATGGATCAAGTGCTGGCAAAATCCAGAGGCAGATTTGGTGAAAGCATGCATGCCAGACTGTTTATCCCTAAATCATGAGAGTACAATACCTTGGCCGATGCACGTAAAATCATGTTTCGACAAACTGGGCCTCATAGAAATGTCATATTTTACCCAATGCTAAGTCTGTCGTGAAATCTCACCACTCAGATTACTGTTTGAAGGAGAGGTAACGGGCGCCTTGAATATGAAAACTGTTGAGCATTATTTGCAAATTTCAATAGTTCAATCCATTGAACCGTACTTGGGATGGACTGAGAACGTAAATTATCTGTTTAATTAACATATTTTAGATTCATTTTAATCCACTTTAAAGTTGCTTTTCTGACACAGTGTGCATGGCAGCCTGACCTATCCCCCTGTCACTGTAATAATGTCACAAAACAGAGCACATGTCATTTTATTCTATTTTGTCCATTATATCCAAGCGCGAGAAGTACTTTATTGAGTCCCTTCTTGCATCAAGCAGGGATGAGGAAATATCGGTTAGCAATGGAATTTTTATAAAAATGACCTACGGCAGACACGTGCAACGCAGTTTTAAATTTTATTAGAAATGCGATCGTGATTAGTAACCTTTTAATGGTTGTTTCGCCTTTATTGATAAATTCGTTTTTTTATTTCGAAACCTTTTATGCTGGAAATTTTTAGAACGTCATTTAATGCAAGATTTTTGTAGTTTTTTAATGATCAAAATTGTCTTATCATGCTCAAGTGTATTTATGCTTATAAATATGATCTTGTATATGCTTTTTATGGCACACTGCCAAAATAAAGCTGCCTTAACTGACTGAATAGAGCATGCTTCTCCAATGATTAGCTCGTGTGCTACTGGTAGCTCTCCAGCAATCTGTAGGTAGCTCTCCTATGTGCATACCAGCTTACTTAATTAGAAGCCATTGCTTGGTTGAATGAATGTATTCGTCCCAAAATTGAAATATGTGTGTATTTTCAGAACTTATAGCATAGGCTGATGTTTGGAAGGAAATGGTTGGTTTTTCAAAACATATTTAAAGTTGATATTTGAGTGAAAAATTAAAAGACGTTGGGGACGCTTATTACCATGATTAGTAACTTGTTGTCCTAGGCATTGCAGTTATAGCTGTTATGTAAATACAAAGTTGAGGAATTCCAAATTGATTAAGCCTTTTTCACAAAAATGGTTTCGACCCTGTCTGGTGAACTGAAGTGATCATTGATAGTAATCTTGCATGGAGAGGTCATCTTTTTTGATGTTGTCACAATCACCACACTGCTATTATTAGTAGCGCAGTATGATTTTCATTGAACATAAGTCGCTCTTGTTACAGAAAAGGTTGGAGACCCCTAAACTAGAGTCTCTAGGTGCAAACAATGCACTGCACATCCCACTTAATAAGTAATGTTATAATAATGTAATTAATAAAATAGACAGGTCTTAGAAGGCTTTCTTAGCCTGTTGGTGTCTTTATTTAAATAGCCCTTCTTAAGAAGCTTTCTGAACCTCAGAAAACTATTCAGCTCCCATAAAACAGTGGAAAAGAGAGTGCTAGACTTTATCACTGGCAATAGAGAAGATGCTACCATTCCTTTTCTCAAGTCTGTATTTGGGGAAGGAGAAGTCAAGTCTATTAGTGGATCTCAACCATTGAGTGGGCTGTATGTCCCAAAATTCTGGGCCAGAAAGGAAGGCTTCTTTCCATATTAAATCTTAATTAGTAAGAAGGCCCCTTTGAATTTGATTCCCTAAGTGACTGGGAGCCAGTGAAGCTGTCTCCTTTGGATTCATACATGATTACATTATCTCAGTTTGAAAAGTATTCTGATAACAGCAGTTTGTATACACTGGAGCATGTCTATACTCTTTTTGGTAGGCTCAGTTATAGAGAATTACTATACTCTAACTTTGAATGTAAGCATTAGCCACAGCTACTTTGTGAGGGAAGGTCAGAAAAGGGAACATATGTTTCAAAGTTTTAAAAAAAGCATGGTTTAGGTACAGGCGAAATGTGGACTTCCAGGGTCCAATTGGTGTCCAAAATAAGGCACAGATTGCAAGCTTGAGTGACTGGCTCAATACAAGACACCATTCAAAGCTATTCAATCTAGAGATGTTGTTATGTATGGGAACTATTTCTGTTTTTGAAGGGTTTTAGACTAAGAAATTCGAAGTTATCCAAGTGTGCTTGGCATTAAGAATGCCAGTAAGGATAATTTCACCTGTCTTAAAGTTGGAAGTAGTTTAAGAAGGAACTGAGTATCATCAGCATAGTAATATGTCTTGACAGGGAATTGACAGGGAATTTCTGCACCAGTGAGGAGAGTTGGAAGATGTAATGATTAAAAAGGAGGGGGTAAGATGGAAAACTGGGGAACACCCCACAGGAGGGATTTGGAATGAGATAAAAATGTATCACTTTAAATTGTGCTTCATTTCATTTTCAGAACAGCGCCACATAATGGCTAAATCCTGCAGTTGGTGTAGGAGGACTGCATGCTGTATGGTGTCAAAGCTATTCAAGAAATCCAAAAGGTTAAACCCCTTTCACCGCCTTCGTCCACCATCGGTTGAAGTTCATGTGTTACAGACTTTATTACTCTTTCTGTGTTTCACCCTAGATTGAAAATAGTTTGTGTACGGAAGAGCACATTATTATCCTCCACAAATGATTGCAGTGGGTATTGTAGGATCCAGCATGTGTCTTCTTAAAATTAGCCTAAGGATAGCATGTTTAAAAGATTCAGGGATCAGGCCTGTAGTGAGTGAGGACTTAAGGATGGTGCTGATCGTATTGTGTAAATATTGTTGAAGTATTTCCCATGTGAGTCCCAGTAGCAGGTCACTGGATGCTTCCGAAGGGTGACTCTTCCCTACAACATTAATACAACTATCTGGAGTAGGCAGTATAAACGTAGCAAAATTTGAGAATGGAAGGGGGCACAATATTTTCCACCTATGGTTTGGTTTGTTTAGTAGACAAGAGTATCTAAATGACTTGGTTGTTTTCATTAAAGAGGTTGACGAGATCCCTCATCAAGTTTTAAAGAGGGCAAATCATGGGATAACCCACTTAATGTTTTTTTTAACGTGCTCCCCACAGGGAAGATTTCATTCGGAATACTACTGACATTTAGGATTTTTATGGGATAGCACTGGTGTTTAGCCATCCAGATTAAATAGTTGTATTTACCTGGTTGCGTATTATAGTTTATGAGTTTACTCTGACTGACTTTTTTTAGTACGCCATGTTTTCTCCAGTTTTCGTAATCTCATCTTCATTTTTAAATCAGGTGTGAACAATTTATGACTTGCCTATTTTACGGTTTCTTTGGTGGCTTTGTACCAGGCCCAACTCCTCTAGGACAGGAGATATGTAGGTATACTTACCAAGGAAGTAGAAGAAAGGAAGGATGTATTTTGTGACATATGGACAGATAGTGTATTGATAGATCGATAGATGGATGCATAGATAGCTAGGTATAGACGGTTGCATAAATATGGAGGGTTGCATAGATAGACAGATATATTTGCAAAAGGATAGCGAGATAGATAGATTGACAGACAGATAGGTATATAGACAGGTAGATGGAAGGTATATTGGTAGGCAAATAGACACACAGACAAGTAGATAGATAGACTGGTAGATAGAGACAGACAGACAGACAGATAGATAGATAGATAGATAGATAGGCAGTAATTTGGCAGTAATTTGGAATAAACTGCACAGCTTCAATTATTAATATAATCTATTTTTTTAAAACACAGTTTTTTATTGAGTTACAGTTCGCAGGTGTATACACATATACAATAAGTTATGTGGCACATGGCAAATCGACATCACAATGCAGCAGCACACGAAGGTACATCTGGCACTGTGTGCATAGGGCCATCAGAGCAGTGAGCGAAACTCAGGTTTTCTCTTTTGTGAACCATATACCGTAAAAAGGGAGAACATTAAACAAAAACAAAATGAAATAAAGACAAAACATCCCCCTCCCTTCCCTGGTCCATTGGTCCACACAGTACAGTAGGGTTTAGGAAAAAGTTGTGTACACTGGCTCAATTGTAAAAAAGAGATCAGACTCCATCAGGTGGAGTAGGCAATCACATACATCCCTGGGCATCAACAATAAATTATAACATGTTGTTACTCAATTCCAAGCGAATCAGCCATTGGGGAAAGGGGGGCTGCGGGTGATGCAGGCACAGTTGGCGACACCGGGGGGGTGAGTGAGTCAAGGGCTTTAAGTGTCTCCAGCATTTGGTCCCAATCCATAGAAATGGAAGTTTTGCGATGGCCTCTGTACTCCTCCTGTCTAAGGATAGCGCTCTCCGCAGTACCCCACCTGACCATTTCCGTCTGCCAGACCGCTGCTGTAGGGGGGTGGGCAGATTTCCACCTCATGGTGATGGCCCGTTTTGCCAACAGTATAGCCAGGTCTGCCAACTTATACTGCACTTTCAATGTCTTGGGGCGTTTATGCAGACCCAGTAGGCAGCTATCCGCAGCCATCCAGTCGGCAGTGCCTGTGACCTCTCGGACTCTGTAACCAATCGTTTGCCAATAAGTTCGCAAGCGTGGGCAAGACCATAACATGTGGAGGAGGTCAGCATCCGCCTCCTGACACCTAGGGTAGGAAAGTTGGGCGTCTGTATAGATACAGTTCAGGCGGTGTGGGGTCAGGTAAGCCCTGTGCAAGATCAAGTGTTGTATATATTTAAATTTAGCATTCCGGGAGACTTTCTTGGGGAATTCCAATATAGTTGCCCAATCTCTGTCCGTGAGTTCTCTCCCCAGTCCCGCCTCCCATTTAGCCCGGAGCGGAGTTAGCGACGTCCCTGAGTGTGCACGGACCCCCTATAGAGCCATCGGGTAAGATGTCGACCAGTACCCATCAGGTATGTAGCATATACGAGTTCATGTTTTAGGGGTTCTATCTTGTCAGGGGACCAATGGCGTTTGATGTAGTGGGTAATGGTGGCGTGGAGAAGAAACCGTGTCGGGGGGACCCCCTGTGCTCGGGTGAAATTGTCATGGTTCGTCAGTGTGCCTTCTACAAACAGCGTTCCAACAGTGGATACCCCTCCCGCTCCCAGAGGGACACAGTCCGCCTCGTTATTAAGCCAAGTGCGCCAGGGATCCCAAGGAAGGGAATATTGGGAGAGTATGGGAGGGTTCGTCTCGTATAGTTGAGAGACTTCTTCCAGTACACCAGCGCAGTCCTAAGCAAGGGGAGCCGTTGGTGGGATTTTAGCCAGCAGCAAAAGTAAAGCATGCAGTGTACCCTGAGCAAGGAGGCGACCAGTGTACCCAATCTCATGAATGTGCCTTCCCGCCAGCCAATAGGACAACCACTGTAGTTGGCTGGCCATACAGTATGCCTGAAAGTCTGGCACCCCCAGGCCTCCCTCAACAGGCCGAAGCTGTAACTTTGCCAATCCCACTCTCCTGCGTCCCTTTCCCCACATAAGGTCTACCAACAGGGAATCCAGCGTCTTAAAAATACCAGGCGGGATGACAACCGGTATGTTAGCAAAGAGATATAAAAGACGGGGGAGCATTACCATTTTTGAGATGGCTATCCTGCCCATCACAGACAATGGCAAGGAAGTCCAGAAGGAGATCTGCCTCCGGAGAGACCGTATTGTCTTTTGTAGATTACCATCAATCAAGTCCTGGGGAGTTCGATAAATTTGAATACCCAAGTATTTGAAGGGGTCTGGGGCGGTCGTCAGCAGGAGGTCGCCAAAGGCTATCGGGTCAGGGGCGTCCCTATGCCGCATAAAGAAGGCGTGAGATTTCTGGGCGTTAATCGTCAAACCCGATATTCGTCCAAAGCTTTTAAGTAGAGTCGGGACGGGGTCCAGACTGGTCGTGAGGTCATTAAAGTAGAGGATAATGTCGTCAGCATATGCAGACGCAATATGTGTCGTGTTAAACGCGGGTATCCCCAGGCCGATGGCCTCCTTGCGGATCTTGAGGAGTAGGGGTTCTAGCGCCAGGACAAATAATATTGGTGACAGGGGGCAGCCCTGTTGCGTGACCCTGGCCACAGGATAAGCGGCCGATATGTATGTGCCTGTCCGGGCCCGGGCCGTGGGAGAAGAGTACAGCAATTTGACCCACCGTAGGTATCTCCGTGGGATACCAAACCTCTTAAGAGAGGACAGCATATCTGTCCAGTCAAGGGTGTCAAACGCCTGTCGCATATCCAGAGATATGCACCCGGCGGTGTCGGAAAGGGCTGCAGTGGTTTCCATCAGATAATGGAGGCGCCTAATATTGAGAGAGGTGCTGCAGCCCGGGACGAATCCGCATTGATCCGTATGGATAAGTCCGGGGAGGTAAGGAAGCAGACGCTGGCTAGTATTTTACTGAGTATTTTGTACTCAGTAGCCAACATAGAGAGAGGACAACGTTATCCGGATATGTCTCGGGGATCCCTGTTGGGCTTGGGGAGGGAAACAACCAGCGCTTGCATAGTCGTTACAGGAAGCGTGCGCTTTTCTAGTGCTGTCTTGTAAAGAGTCAACAGGCATGGGGCTAATTGCTCATTATAGGTCAAATAAAACTCCGCTGGGAGCCCGTCCAGCCCCAGAGTCTTGTTCTTAGGGAGACCCTTAAGGGCTCCCATTACCTCAGCTTTAGTAATAGGGGCCTCCAAGTCCGATTGTGCATCTGCCGACAATACGGGGAAGGTGAGGTCGTCCAGGAAATGAGTCAGGAGGTCTTGGGACACAGCGGTCGGGGCAGTGTAAAGGGACCTGTAGTATGTGCAAAACGCCGCGTTAATATCGGCTTGGGTATTGGCCACAGTGCCATCCGGGAGGAACACCTCCAGTATAGGATGCGGGGATGGAGTGTCGCGGATGAGACGGGCCAAAAGAGTCCCTGATTTGTCAGCCTCTTTATGACTATACTGGGTATATGTACTGTAGTCTATCAAGCGGAGTCGTTCAAGGAGCTCCGAATGTTGAATCCTGGCTTCCTGCAATGGTGCCTGCCAAGTAGGGTCGGAGATAGCCTCATTTTCTAGTTTGTTCAGGGAGTCCTCCACCGAGACAAGCTTCCGATGTAGCTTGTGTCGGGCCCCAACAGTAGCCCCTATGGCCACCCCCCTAATCACTGACTTAAACGCATCCCATTCAACTAGACACGAGGATGCCGAGCCACTATTTTCTGTGAAGTAATTGGTGATGGCGGCACCCAGAGTATCCCGAAATACCCCATCCTCCAGTGTGAGCGGCCACAGTTGCTAAGTCGGGACCGGGGGCAGGGCCCTCCCCCATTCGAGCAGCACTTCAAGTGGATTGTGGTCGGACAGCGTTTTCCCGAGGTACGTGGATTCAATCACTTGGGATGACAGGGAGCAGAAAATTCTGTCTATGCGCGTATGCAGCTGGTGTGGGGGGGGAGTAAAATGAATATTCACGGTCAAGCGGGTGTTGTGTGCGCCATATGTCACTAATCCCCCAGCCCACCGCCCAGGCATGTAGGATGTCCGCTATCTTAGTAGTCACTGTGCCCTGCACTGGGGGATGGGAGCGGTCCAACTGCACATCCAGAACAGAATTAAAATCCCCCCCGAGAACCCAGGGACACTGTATCCAGTCCACCAAAACCGCATTAAGGCTAGAAAGGTAAGCAGTCTGTTTGTAGTTCGGGGCATACACGCTGCCCAAAACAATTGGAGTTCCGTCCAGCCTGCCCCGCAGGAGAACATAGCGCCCTGCCGTGTCTACCCTCCGCTCCAACAGCTCAAATGGCACCCCATTCCTTACCCAGATAAGTGACCCGCGTGCAAAGGCAGAATAGGAAGTATTATAGATTTGCCCTTTCCATTTCCTCTGCAGTTTAACAACCTCTGAGTCCGTCATGTGCGTTTCTTGGAGTAAAGCTATATGGGCCTTACGCCTGTTCAATTGGGCATAGATGTGATGCCGCTTATGCACAGATCCCATACCCCGCACATTCCAAGTCAGTATTTTATACTTAGTTAAAACAGCCATGTATCAACATTCGTGGAGAGAAGGGCGCCCCAGGGTGGCATTGTGAACACAACACAATAAAGAATAGAGTGTGGACCAGGAACAAAAAACGACCCCTGAAAAAACAATCCCCAATACTAGGGCCAGCCACCGAACTGTGCTGGTCCAAACACAGATTAACAAACTTTAAGTCCAAACGGCTATATCATGCAGTGAATGCAACTGCAGGGGGGCGGGCCCAGCTCCAAACATTCGCCGCACGAACACACCCAGAATTACATCCCCGCCGGGACTATGTAGGATGATGAACAATGAGGTATGCCGAACCTGGGAGAGAAAGGGTTAGGCAAAAGGAAATATTACCCCACATTATACAGATAGTATCAACAGCTTGCTGTCTCAGGGTCATAGTTACGAAAGAGTTGTAGAGGACAGGCCTCCACTTCAACCAAACAGGTCCTTGACCACCTGAGGAGTAATCGAGGGGAACAAAGGGTCATTGCTGCCAGAGTCGGACGGCGTCACATCATCGTCTGATTGTTCTGGGGAGGAAGAGATCTGTGTAGGATCCCGTATGGCAGCGGCCACCTCCAGCGCAGATACCTGTCCCATCACGGCCTGTTCCAGTGTTGGTTTCTTTGTAGAAGGGAGTGATCGCGAAGCTCCTTTAAGATGGGGTCTAAGCCGGTTGGACTGCGCCCGCGCCCCCCGCACCCGCTGGTCGATGCCATCCAGAGACAGGGTGGGCAAAGTGTGTTCAAGCCAGTCGTTCGCCGCTTCGGGGCAATCATAGAAGTGGGTTTTCTGGTTGTGAATGATTTTTAAACGTGCGGGGAACAGCAAGGCGTACTTCAGATTGAGGGCTTGGAGCTTCTTCTTGAGCGGCTGGTAAGAGGCCCTCTGACGCTGTACCTGCACAGTGTAATCCGGATACAGGGAGATTCGGGTGTTTTCGAACAGTATCGGGGCATTGTCCCGTGCCTTCTGTAATAGGAGATCGCGATCTCTATAATTGAGAATGCGGGCAATGAGTGGTCTGGGCGGCCGGCCCGCAGCCGGCCTGCCCGTAGGGATACGATGCACACATTCCGCGCAGAAGAAGGTGGAAAGACCCTCCGGAGCCACCATGTCTCTGAGCCACTTCTCAACAAAGTGCGTTGCGTCAGTACCTTCAGAGCGCTCTGGCAGCCCAATAATGCGGATGTTATTTTGCCGCGCCCTCCCTTCCGCATCGTTGGCCCTGTCCAGCAGGATGGTCAGTTGTTCATTCAAGTGCGCTAGTTGGGCAGCATGATCTTTTTGTTGAGGCACAAGATCAGACAGTGTTCGGGTGTGGTCCTTGACAGTAGTTGCGAGGTTACCATGATCTGCCTGCAGGAGACTAAGGCCAGTAGTAAGCGTACCTATCTGGTGCTCGATGGCCTGGCGTGAGTCCATTATCTCCTGTAGAATCAGGTCCAATTTGTCAGGGGGGGGCGACAGGGCAGTCGGCGGAACGCAGCTGATCGAGGAAGCCTGGGAGGCTGAGTCCGCAGCCCCTGATGTGGATCCTCAGTGCCGGGCCCCTCCGGTTGCTTCACCCGTGGGCGCCCCATGGCAGCGTGCACAATGGCGAGAAGTGGAAGTGAAAGGACCACCAGGCGTCCACCACAGTCGTCACACCCAGCACAACTTGAAGTCTATACGCCACCGGGCAAGTGGGCAGTCCACGTGCAAGCAGTCTGTAGGCCGCAAACAGGGGAGGAGAGATACCCCAGCCAGGAGCAAGAGCAGGCACCAGAGAGAGCGCAGGCGGTACTCACAGTGTCCAGTCCCAGTCTGTGGGTCCGCGCCCATTCAAGGGGACAAGCGTGGGGTCCAGATTTCATTTAGCGCAGCACCGGTCCTCAATTATGGCCGTCCGGCCGAGTGCGCACCCAACCCGCTGCCGGACCACAGAGCCCGTTCACCGCACCTCTGGCCCGCGCCAGCCGGCGGGGCCCCCGATCGTCCAGGGCCAAAGGGGCTCTCCGCGTGTTGTAGAGCGGCCTCGGCCACGCAGCCACAGGGGCAACTCCAGCCGTCCTGGGGCGGGCACCGCAGCCACTCCCAGTGACGCAGTCAGCACAGCGGCGCGGAGGCCGCACACCCAGCCGGCCGCCGCTCGGGGCCCAGGACGCAGCACCCTCGCAGAAGGCAGACGCGGAGGCCGCACAGTAAGGCACCCCGCGCCACCCCCGCCTCTCCAGAAGGCTCGCAGGTAGAGCAATCGGCACTCCGCAATCAGTAGGCCCTCGTATGGAAGCTGGTATGTAAGCTGGGCCTCTCCATCTCCAGGGCCCCCGGTCCAATGTCGATCCGCTTCCTCCGCTGTGGCAATTTGGGGCCGGGCGCACGTCGGCTCGCGCCGTCCTTGGCTACCTCGATGGCAGGCAGTGATGGCAGCTGGTTTCCAGGTGCCGGCCCCCAGCGGCCCTCACCTCCGATGACGCAGGGCCAAGGGGCGCCGAATACGTCCAAAGCCGGAGATCTCACCCGTCCCGGGGGTTTACAGCCCCGTCGTTGCAGATAGGAGACCCCGGTGGATTCCGCAATCAGGCGGACAGCTTCAGCAGCAGGGAGACTCCCAGGGTCGGCAGGGATAGCAGGGTGATTCAAGTCCCGGCCGGGACCTCCGCTACAGTGCGACTGCCATGTTCGGCGCCTAGCCACGCCCCCCCCAATTATTTATATAATCTATGTAAGCATTGTTAAACCTGTCAGCCTTAGGGTGGTCTTCCCTGAAACATTGTGCCTACTTAAGTCCAATGTTTGTTGAAATTCATTTTTTTGGGCCTTAGGGCTCTGTGCACTTTACCACTGCTAGCCAGTGCTATAGTGCTTGTGCTCGCTCCCCTAAACATGGTTTCATCGGCAAATACCGATTTGGCATATTTAATTTATTTACAAGTCCCTTGTAGAGTGGTAAACCATATACTAAGGGCCTGAACATGTTCCAGGCATGCCATTGCAGCCTGAATGCAGTGTTGCACTGCCATGTCAACTTGGTATTCAAACGCACTTGTCTAGCCTTAAACTCTCCTTTTATTACATATAAGTCATCCCTAGGGTAGGCCCTAAGTAGCCCATAGGGCTGGGTGCTGTGTAATTAAAAGGCTGTTCATGTTCTTTCAAGTGTTTTGTGTCCTGGTAGTGAAAAACTCCTTAATTCAATTTTCGCACTGTGAGACCTAACCCGCCCATAGGATAACATTGGGGATTCCTTATTACATTTAAGAAGCTTTACTTCCTAATTGGGAGCAGGTAGATATGTCAGTGTGTGATACCTATGAAATCGTAATGATAAACCGTCTTTAATGGTAAAGTGGGATTTTTTTCATTACAATTTTGAAAATGCCACTTTTAGAAAGTTGGCTTTTTCCTGACCGCAGTCCTTTGTGCTTGCAGCCTGTCTTGGATCAAATGGCTGGGTGTAGCTGACAGTTGGACTTTGTGAATTCCTCCCAGACAGCGACACAATAAAGGGATTAGGTGTGCCTCAATGGACCACCTGCTGGCAGGATGGGGGGTGGAGCTGAGCACAGCCTGAATAGCATGTGCTCTGTCTTCACAGAAAGGGCCTAACAACCCTGCATTTTCATGGCACCCAACTTGGAGCCAGGACAGGGATGTCAGGAAATTCCATGCACTTCAAAGCATTTTTCTAGAAGCTTATTCCACCTTCCAGAAGAAGGGTAGCAGGGTATAAATATAGGACTCTTCAGTTCACTACTGGACTTACGGAAGGACTCTCAGAGTACTGCCTGCTGCTGTGACACTGCTGTGCACTCTGCCAGACTGCTGCTGCACCAGGAAGGACTGCTTTGTAGCCTGGAGCCGGCTTTGAACCCTCAGAGGCCAGCCCTGCATCTTCACCTGCAACCAGAACTACCAGAAGTGACTCCAAGTGCTAGTTTTCAGGCCTCCTTTTCAGAGCCACAAGGACATAAAAGGCTCCCACCATCTTGAACCCGCATCTGGACCAAGCTTGAACGAGCCCTGAACCCCCAAGAGGTGACCCACCAGTCCTGGACCCTTCATTGTGGTGATAAAGGTAGCCAGATGGCCAATTTCCAAAGAGCTTTGAGAACCAGTAGAAGACTGAGACCAAACTGCTCGCCTATCTGCTCGAGGTGCATTGCCTGTCGGATTACCTTTGCAGCTTCTCCCGGTACGTTCTTCTCCGCAGCAGCAAATCAGTTTCAGTGGTCCTTCACCAAAGGTGTATCTGACCTCGTGGAACTGTCTTGGGCTACAGCCCTCAACTTCATCCCCCTGGAGTTTTTGACTTCCATTTCGACAACTAAGTCCGAACATAGAAATCTTCACTGCAGCTTCGATTTAAGACCATCCTCCTCAGACACACCCTCCTTGGATGGATCCTGCAGCCTTGCCCTGCCAAACCTTACCTTCTTAGATATTTTTCTTCTAGAATTTTTCTAAGTCCAAAGGTAAGCGCTGATTGAGCCTGATAGACCTGTCATCCTTGGCGTGACTTCCACTATCTTTTTGCCTTCTGACCTACTGTTGTTGACTGTTTTTGCTGACTTCATTTTTGCTGGTTGTAGAAATCTGTGCACTTTTTTACTGTTAACCAGTGCTTAAGTGCATGTGCTCTGAATCTAAAACATGGTAACATTGGTTTATCCACAATTGGCATATTTGATTTACTTATAAGTCCCTGGCAAAGTGCACTACATGTGCCCAGGGGCTACTAATCAAATGCTACTAGTGGGCCTGCAGCACTGACTGTGCCACCCACTTAAGTAGCACCTAAACATGTCTCAGGCCTACCACTGCAGAGCCTGTGGTTGCAGTTTTAAACTGCCATTTCAACTTGGCAAGTTAACCAACGTGTCAGGCCCAAACCTTCCTTTTTACTTCATATATGTCATCTGTAAAGTAGACCTTGGACAGCCCATTGCAGTGTGCAATGAATTTAAAAAATAGGACATGTACTTTTACATTTTACATGTCCTGGTAGTGAAATACTCTTAAATTCGTTTTTCACTACTGCAAGGCTTATCTCTCCTATAGAATAACATTCAATCAATGAAATTGGATTTGTAAAACTCTGTTTATCACCCCTGGGGGTATCCAGGCGCTGGGGGGGGGATGCTGATGCTGAGATGAGTTAGTCGAAGAGCTAGCACGTCAGGTCCTTCTTGAACTCCTGCAGGGTAGGGGATGTGTGGAGGTGGAGGGTTAGGCCGTTCCAGGACTTGGCCTCCCCGTGTGAGAAGGTGTGGCCACCACTCCTGCTTCTGTGGATGAGGGGGGTGTAGGCCAAGGAGAGGGATGAGGAATTAAGTTTGCAAGTAGGTTGGTGGAAGTTCAGCCTGTGGTTGAGGTAGGCTGGGCCCTTGTTATGAAGGGCTTTGTAGGCATGGGTGAGGTGTTTGAACTGGCATTGTTTGCTGACGGGGAGCCAGTATAGGGCTTTGAGGTGGGGGGAGATATGGGTCCGCCTCTTGAGGTCGAGGATGAGCCTGGCTGCTGTATTATGGATGGTGGAGTCTGTTTAGTAGGTGAGCAGTGATTCCTACGTAAAGGAGTTGCCGTAGTCCAGTTGACTGGTGATGAGGGCCTAGGTGATGGTGTGTCCTATGTCATAGGGGAGCCATTTGAAGACATTTCTGAGCAGGCACAAAGTAAGAAAGCAGGAGGATGAGACATTGTTCATCTGCTTCCTCATCAAGAGTTTGCTGCCTCGTATTATTTCAAGGTTTCTTGTGTGTTCTGTGGGTGTGGATGTGGGGCCGAGCTCCGTTGGCCACCAGAAGTTGTTCCACATGGAGCTGCTGTTTTGTCTGTATTGAGTTTGAGGCATCTACTTTGCATCCAGCTTGTGACGTTGGTCATGCACCTGTGGAAGTTAGATTTGGCGTTAGTCGAGTCTGAGGAGAGTGAGAGGATGAGCTGAGTGTCATCCTCATAGAGATTATGTTCATGCTATGGGATCTGACCTGGGTGGCCAGAGGTGCTACGTAAGTATTGAAGAAGGTCATTGTAGGAAAGTAGGATCTGCTTCTATGGTTACCCCACTTTTTGCTAGATGTAATGCTGGACCCCCAGTCTCTCTGCTTTCTCCCCTAAATTGTTTTGGTAAGTACTTAGGTACATCTCAGATTGGATACTGGGGTACCCTTATCAGACCCTAGTATATGGTAGTAAGGTACCCATGGCATAGGTACCCCAGAGGTCCCCCATAGGGTGAAGAATGATGCCACCTATGGGAGACCATTCAAACTATCTCTACAGGCCTGCCATTGCAGCCTGTGTAAGCTGGTGCTAGCACCACTTACGAAAGATATAGCTTTCCCTATATCTAATGTCACTGCACTTAAAACCTATAAGTCTCCCCTACAGCAGGCCTTTTAATTCCTGAAGGCAGGGTGCTTGGTTCTAAGTGTGAGGGTGCCCCTGCATGAGCAGGACACCCCTACAGCCTACGGAGTTCATTCTCCCGGGTTGTAAGTGATACAGCCATATAACATATAGAGGGGCGCCGCATCATTACGCAATGACCATCTTGAAACTGGCTGAAATTAACCCTGTCGGGTTTGGTATCAAACATGTTGGAATCAAACCCCCACACCGATATGATTCCAAGCACTTTAAAGGCCCTCCGTTAGGTCCTCAGTGCTCCCGGTATCAGTCTTCTAGACCCGGACAGCACAACATGGCTGCTGCCGACCAGAGACACGATTCTGCCCTCCTGCTGCTGAGCCAAACTTGAGCAGTGGAAGACAGAACAATAGGCATCCTGTCACAGGGAAGTTTGACCACCTCCCAGACAGGGTTTAGTGTATTGGGGCAGGGTGGGAGCGCTTGTCAGCGCCACATAGTCTGCGTGAAGGGCACATATGGTGCCCTCCATGCATAGTCCAGTTCAAACCAGTTCAGGGAGCCGTTGGGTCCCGCTCTGGCGCGAAACTGGACAAAGGATAGTGGAGTATCCTCCCCCTTGTCTAGCCCCTCCTTAGGGAGGGACTCCTGTATCCGCCAAACCCTTTCCTTAGGGTACTTAAGGGCTTACCTGTGTGTGGGTCCCTAGATTCTTTGTGGGACACAATAGAATGCAGATACCACTTCATCTTTGACCGTCTGGGCACTCTGGACTTCGCTCTGGGCATCAAGGCTGCAACCGGGAAGACTCCTGCTGCTCCTGATCTCTTCGCCCTGCTTGTCTGCTGCAACGTTCGTGCCTGTGCGCCATACAGGAACCCATCCAAGGCCTGTGGACATCCAAGACACCTGACGGAATCTCCCTTGAAGTGAAGGAGTCACTTCCCTGCATCTGCAGGCACTGAAACTAAGCTGACATGTCTGCTGATCATGGGCTCCTACGGACTCCAAAAGGCTCAGCAACACAGGTGGCACTTTTTCACATCCCTTGAGGCCTGCCCTGTCCTCTCACTAAGTTTGAGGCCAGTATCCCTCGTCGTAGCCGCAGGAACCGAACCCCTATGCACCATGTCAACTTGCTGTTGCAAAGACTTGTTGGCTTTCTTCCACCAAGATCATCGGGCTCCAAGTAGCCCCAACCTCAAGCATCTCCAGTAACCAAGATCTCTGTCCTCACCACATCACTTGCATGGTGGGCCTGCATCTTTGGTGAGCTGCTCGAGGTCCTCTGCGACTCCAGTGCCTCTGGCCTGTGGGTCCTCTTGAGGGTCACTTTTGATTTCTTTTGGGCTCCCCTGATTGCTCGGGCCTGACCTGACTCCCCTGCTTATGGTGAGTCTCATGGACCTTGCTGGTCCCGACACTACACCTTCTTCTACTTCTACGTTGTTTGCAGTTGCCAAGGCTTGTTGATGCTCCCGCCAGACACCGACCCCTCAACTCTCAATACCTGACATGGGGCAGCTCATGTATGGCTTCTGGTCATCCACAGAATCGCCTGGTCCACACAGCTGCAGTTCCAAGGTCACTGTCAACTCTTCTACAGCACCTGACTACGTTGGGCATTCGTCTTCCGTGCCTCCTGGTCACTTCCAAGTGGCATAGACTCTGTCCCCTCTGCTTTCAGGTACTTATTGACTTGAATCCACCTTTGGGTTCCACCATACACTTTCACCTTCTCCAGCAGCGGCATCTTCCTGAAGTCCTCCATTGGGTTCGACTGCGGTTTCTGACGCCACTTCACACCTATGCACCCGACTCCCCTGGGGCAGGTATCCTGGTTCCTAAGGTATCCACGGGTGGGGCTGCTCTCCAACCTTCTGTCTTCCAGGGGGTTTCTACAGGGTCCACTGGGAAGGGCCCTTCTTCTTTAAAATTGCAACTGCGTCTTACACGTTGATTTGTACGGAGAACGCGGTCATGTTCCTACACTGCACACGACCTCTGTGGGGCTCCTAGATACTCACCTTAAGTGGTTCCTTGGGTCCCCGGCACTGCTATGTCCTCTGAGTATTGTCGAGTGATGGTTCGCATACCACTTTTTTAGTATATGGTTTGGTCCCCCTTGGTGACCACTGTGTATTCTGTGCTACTAACGTGTTTCTATTGCAAAGTATTGTGTGTATCTAAATGTGTTAGTGAGTGTCTTATAATAAATATACGTTTTTATAAATACACTGTGTGGTTCTTTTTCATTTAATCTATACCTATAAGGTTGTATACTGGTGAAATAATCTGCTTTACACTCCTGAACTAAGCCTGAAGGATGCTCGCCACAGCTACCACTTAGAGAGCTTTCTAAGGTTGTCTAAGACCACTAAAATCACCATAAGGGTTGTCTTGATCAGTGCAAGGTGTCCACTTACATAAGTATACATCATATACTTAGCCAGCCTCTCACAGTCGGCTTAAAGAGGGGCCTTGTGGGATGCTGCAGATTATTTTCTTTTGGTACCTAGGTAAAAGGTGGGAGGCGGACTCTTTGGATTCGTCTGGAGAGGAAGGAAGAGACCCATTCCAGGGCCTTCCCTTTGCATCCCCATTTAGTGGAGACCATGCTAGAGGGTGTGGAGTGGCGCAGTGTCAAACACTGCAGAGAGATCGAGGAGGATCAGGGCAGCAGTCTCTCCCCTGTCTAGGAGAGTCCTGGTGTCATCTGTGGCAGTGATAAGGCTGTGGTCTCGGTGCTGTAATTCAATCAGAATCCCAAATGGGAGGGGTCCCGTAGGTTGTTCTTCTCCAAGTGGACAGTGAGTTGGAGGTCTTTTGCTTTCTCTTGCACCTTGGCAGGGAAAGGAAGTAGGGAGATGGGGCAGTGGCTTTTGAGCTCTTTGGGGTCTGCGTTGGCTTTTTGTGGAGCGGTTTGATTTCTATGTGTTTCTATCCTTCAGGGAAGGAGGCAGATGTGATGGCTGTGATGATGATTGTGGTGAACTCCTTGCTGAAGGTACTTTTTCCTAGGTTGAACATGAGGTTGGGGCAGGGATCCTTGGGGCTCCCGAGTGGATGGAGCCAATGGCAGTTGTGTTCGCAGATAGTGGTTCCCATGCATTTAGTGAGCTTTCATGGGGTCAGGTTGTTGAAGAGTCTGTAGACTGTGGTTGTCAGGGTTTGGGGATCGAAGTTCTCATAGATGGTGGTGATTTTGGTGTAGAAGAAGGCGGCGGGGTGTTGCAGAGCTCCTGAGAGGGTGCAACGATGTTCTCGGTGGCTTTGCGGTTGGAGAATTCCTAGATGATGCAGACTAGTTCCTTGCTGTGGTTTGAGCTGGCGTCAAGGGTGTTTTGTTTGGTGGTTTTGAGTTTGTGGTGGTACCTGTTGAGGGCTAGTTTGAAGTTGTTGCAGTCATTATTTGTCTACATTGTCACATTGGGACTGCCTTATGACATTTTATAAGTGTAGTTTCCAATTGGGAAAAGATAGGAAAGCCACATTTAGTGTCTCTGGACTCACAATTTAAAAACACAACTTAGGGTGAAGTTGGTTTTTAAATTGCAGTTCTAAAAATGCCCCTTTTAGAAAGTTGGCATTTTCTCACTTTTGTGCTTTCTGCCTGTCTCTGGAATACACGTCTGGGGTGGGTGACAGCTGGCTTCCTGCATTCCCTCTAGACAGCCACACACAAAGGAAAGGTAGGTGTGACTAAGTGGGCTATCTGCATGCTGGTGGGTTATCCTGGAGCAGGATGGGAGGGAGAAGCTGAAATTTTACACCTGAATAGGGCTGGATCCTGACCCCACACAAAGGGTTGCATACCCCCCTGTAGTGAGTCTGGAGCCAGAGCAGGAACGGCAGAGGCTTGTGCAAGTCTCCCTACTTCAAAGGTCAAACTGGGTATACGTACTGGGCCTCTGACCCATCCAACTCTAGGCACTTCTGGAACTGAGGACATTCTATCAGGAAGAATGACTGCTGTGCTGGCAGGGGGGACTGACACTTTGCTGAACTGCTTTGATGTTGGTCTTCTGCCTGCTGCTTCTTGCCTGGGAGTGAAGAACTGGACCTGCTGTCTACATCTTGTTCGCTTGCTTCCTGTTGCTGAAGTCTCAGGGATATCAAAGACTTCACTTTCATCTCAACTTAGAACCTGGACTTTATTTGCTGTAAGTCTTGCTCTGCAAAGTGGTTTCAAACCAGTCTAGGACTGTTGGAAGTGAGTTTAAAGTGCTGTCTGCAAGAACCTGCACATCGATGCCATTGCACCGATCGAAACCGACGCATTGCCTGCTGTGAGATCAAGATCGACGCATCACTGCTGCTGCAGGAACAGGGACTGACGCATCGCACTCGGAACCGCTGCATGGCATCTGGAATTACCACTTCGGGAACTAATGAATTGCTGCCATTGCGTGGAGAAGTTCGACTCATCGTCCTTTTTTTTTTTTTTTTTAATTTGCAACGTTTTATATAGCGCTGGTTAGACCCGGAGGTATCAGAGCGCTTTACATGAGGATCAGTGAGTTACAGGTTCCATAATTACATAGACTGGTATAGACATAGGAAAAAAGAAAAAAATATGAGATTACACAATAATGTGAGATTATTAGCGCGTACACACGTCTTATGGGGAGTGAAGAGGTAGAGGGGGATGGTAATCGGGGGTAGGGAATGCAGGTAGGAAAACACAACAGGGAGGCGAGGAAAACGATGTCCGGCTGGGTAGGTGCCGGCCGAGGGGTGAACCAGAGCCAAACTCCTCTATAGCTGCATATAACAGCTCCACCGGGTATCAGCCAAAGTTGCTAGGGCACTGCGGTATTATTTGCAAAGATTTACATTGCGCTGACTAGACCCGGAGGTATCAGAGCGTTTTACATGGGGATCAGAGAGTTACAGGTTCCATAATTACATAGACAAGTATAGACATAGTAGAAAAGAAAAAAACATGAGATTACACAATAATGTGAGATTATTAGTGCTTCAATCGACACGCCTACAACCAGTCAACCAGACACTATCTGATGGTGACACCGGATTTTCTCCAGGTGTCACTAATAACTTACTAATTGTCACTAATTAAACACACGAGAGCACTATATAAGATCGCTCGCCTCCCACTTTCATTCATCGACGGGGAGCGGTGGCAGAGACCTGTAGGCTACACGGCGGAAGGCGCACCTAATGACAGTAAGAGTGTGTATGATGTATGGATGGGAGCTAGAGCGTGCATTACGCCCTAGTAGAGGTAAGACTGCTCTACAATTTATTTATGTACAGAACCTGCCATCTGCCATAGAGTTTGATGTCGATCTGCATTTTTTATTACAAAGTTTATATCATGAACCCGACCTAACACTAGTAGGTACTCATAGTGTGTCCTTCTCCCATTTTTCCAGAATGTCAGTGTAGGGGCCTTCCTCCCGACCTCCCATGGAGAAAGTAGGGTAATTACCTAGGGTAAGTCAAGTGAGACATTCCCCTATGGGCAAGTGGAAACACGTATGATTGACACGTGTTTTGCACTTAGATATCACCACGCGCGATTTAAAGTGAGGTGATGTATGGCAACCAACAGAAATCCACAATCTCTGAGTGTGTTTTTGTCTTCTTGTTTTCCACAGGCAATTTTGGATTATTATACCAGCGGGGATAGTGACAATATACCCCAGTTAGTGGTTGATCTTTATTTACACTTAGATACAAAGACGGAGCCCTTTAGATACATGGTCCTGATGAATGCTACGTACCCTTCGGGGACATTTAGCAGTAACATGTTGACCACAATCAGTTCGGTGAAGGGATAATTTGTTCCCTAGTCACCGCTCACTTCTTTTAATACCATACAGTTGCCGAATTAATTAAAAAACAGTCTTTACGACAACTGTAATGGTTTTTAAATCACTTTCACTATTCACGGGCCCCCACTTATTTTAGAAGTGCATCCCTGTCATCAGGTGTATGCCCGCCCTCTATCAAACCGAGTTTTTAGAGGGCGAGGGACGGCCTATGATGAAGCATGACACCAGGTGGTGTGTGAGGCCAGTCCTACACTTTTTGTGAGATGCCTCTACTTTACATGCATCTATGAGAAGACCTGTAGAAATTCCCCACTAGGGGTAGCCCCATTTGTGTTTGCATTTCATGTTGGAGGCTGGCTAACCCCTAGGCCCTGTGCCTCTAGTTCCCATCCCTGGTTAATTACCAGGGCTAGTGTGTTCAATTATTTGTACAGCAGTGTGCTGTGGGAACAACCTTAGGGCATTTAATGTCATATATGACAGGAGGACCGGCTAGTTTATAATCCGGCCCCTTAAAGAGACCAGTGAAGACTGAGTGTTATAATTGATTTCACTCACGACCTAATACCCTAGTAATTAAGAATGGACACCGAACTAACGTTCGATGAGAATACATATGCAGAAATATTAAGAACTCCATCACTACTAGCAGAAACAGTGGTAGCACAAACTGTGAAAAATTCTGATGACTGGGAAGCATTCTCAGCGAAGAAAAAAGAACAGATTCGGACGGCCCTACATGGGGCCTTCATGACGGAGTACCTGAGGAAGAACACGGCCCCCCGAGGCCTCGTGGTTACCAACGAGCCACGCCTTTTTCTGAATAATAAAGAGTTTAGGATTAATTGGTCAAGTATCGCCTGGAAGTGTACTAAAGATTGGCTGGTGTTAATCATCAACACAGCTAGACAACTAGCAGATGCCCTAATGGTTGAAATACAACAGAGCGAGAGTAAATTGAAGACCAAGGTACACATCACTGTTTTCAAAAAGAAACTGGAGGAGATTAATAATGACCATGCGGCATATAGAGAATACCTAACCCAATCCAAAATCACCAAATTACAGAAGGATGTACAGAAGTTTAGTCGAGAGACAGTATATCCCTACACTACTGATGAACACTATGAAAAACCTCCACAACAACAAATCTCCAGGAGACAACAACGCTTTAGACCGACCCCACAAAACTGGACTTTTAGCTCTGGGGATGAGAGGAGTGATAGTAGTAGCGATGAGAGCACTGGAGGACAATATATTAGAAAACACCAGAATCCCCAGCAAATGATGTTTGCCCCGCCCATGCACCCGTTTGGTTTTTGGCCACAACAATTTTACCCGCCTGGATTTGGGTTCCAACAAGGTCCTCAGCCTTTTTTATCCAGAGGCAGGGGAAGGGGAAGAGGAAGACAGAAACCAGGAAGAACTTCAAGAGTACAGTGGGGGGACGAACCCTCTACCAGCGAAGGAGCAGTGACACGGAGCAGGGGCAGGGGCAGCGGCTCGACGACGAGCAAGGTCTGACGAATATCGTGAACCTTAGTGATTATTCAATCAGTAAAGATGAAGAAGCCGTCCTCTCGAAGGGTCTCGGCTTCGTCCCCACCCCTAATAATGATCCATTTTCTCTCAACACGGAACTGGCACAGTTCTTTAGAAAGATTAAATTGAGGGATTATTTTGGTGAATCCAAACAAAAGGATAATGAAAACTCAAACACAGGCCTTCGGAAGAAGTCCGAGTTTTCGCCACCAAACCAAAATGTTTCATGCAATGTGCTGGCCTTTGAACAAGCAGTCTTAAAAGAGATCGAGGAAATTGACTTCAACAACACTAAGGGGTTTCAGAACCTGACTAGAGGAGAGAGAACAGCACTCCAACAACTCAAGAATAATCATGAGTTAGTGATAAAACCGGCGGATAAAGGCGGGGCAATAGTTTTAATGAGTTACATTATGTACAGGGATGAGTGCTTACGCCTACTATCAGACACTACCAGTTATGAGAAACATCGGAATGACCCCACCACATGGATCATGAACAAGATTGGAAGCTTGGTCAATGAAGGTGTGACCAATGATTGGATCACCAGGCATGAAGCAGAATTTCTTGTAAACACCGACCCGAGAACACCAAGGTTCTATATCCTTCCTAAAATCCATAAGAACAGGATGCCACCCCCAGGAAGGCCAATAGTGTCGGGCATTGGCTCAACACTAGAACCATTGTCACAATTTTGCGACTGGTTTTTAAGACCTCTCGTACAAAAGTCCCCCTCGTATCTTAAAGATACAAAAGATGTTTTATGCCACCTGCGGGATCTGGAGGTTAATGTTAATGAGGATCTGTTCATAACCTTTGATATTGAGGCGCTCTATACGAGCATTCCCCAAAGACGCACCCTGGCAGTTGTTGAACAAATCCTTTTGAATCAAGAATGGTTTTTCATGACTCCGAGACATTTCATTATGGAGTGTGCAGAGATGGCCCTTACCGAAAATTTCTTCGAGTTTGAGGAGGTACTGTACCATCAAATCAAGGGCACGTCCATGGGCAGCACTTTTGCGCCAAGCATGGCGTGCCTGTACATCCATCAATTTGAGGAAGACTATATCTTTAACTCCAACAACCCCTTCGCCCAACAGATGAAAACGTGGAAGCGATATATAGACGATATCCTTGTCGTGTGGCATGGAACACCAGAGGAAGCTACGCTTTTTGTTGAATGGGTTAACAGCAAAGATGAACATCTCAACTTCACCCACACCATTGGGAACAACCATGTAATCTTCCTTGATTTAGACATTACCCTGACGTCCGAGGGGATCTCCACTAAAGTACATGTGAAACCCACGGATAGGAACAGTCTTTTACTGTACGAAAGTTACCACCCTAGAGCACTGCGCCAAAACCTACCAGTGGGACAATTTCTCAGAATTCGGAGAAATTGTTCCGAAATAGAAGTGTTTAAAGAACAGGCAGAACATCTGGAAACTAAACTCCTGGCAAGACATTACCCTAAACAAATGATCAGAAGAGCCAAGAAAAGAGCCAGAAATAACAATAGGGAAGCATTGTTGGATACTACACAAAAAGAAAAATCAGAAAGAATGGTATGCGTAACCACGTATACTCCTGTGTCAAATAAGGTCCAAAATATTATAAAGAAGAAATGGGCTATCCTGAACTGTGGACAACGACAGTGGGAACCCCCCTTATTTGCATTTAAGAGAAGCAGGAGTCTCAGGGACGATCTGGTACACTCTAAAATCAAGCATGGCGAAGACGAAAGTCAAAATACACTCTGGAGCCAACCAAGACCTACAGGTCACTTTCCCTGCGGTACTTGCGTATCTTGCCCTTTGACCATCACCACAAAAGAAGTGGATATTGGCACCAACAACCCATGGAAGCTGAAGGATTTCAGCAACTGTAATACCGAGAATGTGGTCTATCTCCTGAAATGCCCATGCAACCTGAGGTATGTGGGAATGACCACAAGGAAGGTAAAAACACGGATCAACGAGCACCGAAGTACCATCCGGTGCAAAAAGTCGAACACCAGACTAACAAAACACTTCCTAGACTTAAACCATAAGGAATCAGATCTACAATGGGTAGTGTTGGAAGTGATGAAAAAACCAAAAATGGACATCACCAGAAACCTGCATGTCAGGGAACAACGCTGGGTGTACCGCTTACGCACATGGGACATAGGCCTTAATGATGAAATTCCATGGCTGCAGATGGCCCGGTAATTCAATTAATTAGATATATCCGTTTTTTCATTACGATGATATCAAGCACAATCATTATGAGGATATCCACCACTAACAATGATGAGCTGAGATAGATATAAACATTTAGTATACTGCGAACACTTTTATAATGTATACCTACGTATACACCTCCTTTTAATCTATCTGCCACTTAATTATGCAATAAGTTTTGACTAGACCAATGGCGGAATAACTTTATCAGGGTGTTACTCTCATGTGGTTTTTTTCCCCTTGGGGATGAGAGCCATTATGTACACCGATTTAGGATTAGATTTATTATTTCACCAAACGAGGATGTCGGTGGACTTAAATTAAATTTAATTACGTTGGTTAATCAAACTATTAAAACATTATAAATAAACAGTAGCTTTGTTCTTTAATTTCTTGACCTGTATTTAGGTAAACAGGCTACTCGCTACCTTTTGTAGCCATGTGCCCCTTCCCCTTAAGAGATAGAGCAAGAGCGTATCTATTTATTGCTGCACTACACAAGTCCAGGCATTTGCCTGACCGGGTGTAGTGTATTTGACGCGCATGCGCGTTAGACGCGCATTTCGGAGTATCGCTCCTTCTAATTGTTTTCCGGGAGTAGAGCTGGATGAGGACACATGTTCTCTTCACTCGGGACACGAGTAACGCCTCCCCTTCCTTTTTTCGATCACGCCTACCCACGTGGTCGGTTCCATATCGAGATCATGTAGAGCTGTGAAAGGAAATAGCATCCTTACTGCTTCAATCGACACGCCTACAACCAGTCAACCAGGCACTATCTGATGGTGACACCGGATTTTCTCCAGGTGTCACTAATAACTTACTAATTGTCACTAATTAAACACACAAGAGCACTATATAAGATCGCTCGCCTCCCACTTTCATTCATCGACGGGGAGCGGTGGCAGAGACCTGTAGGCTACACGGCGGAAGGCGCACCTAATGACAGTAAGAGTGTGTATGATGTATGGATGGGAGCTAGAGCGTGCATTACGCCCTAGTAGAGGTAAGACTCTCTACAATTTATTTATGTACAGAACCTGCCATCTGCCATAGAGTTTGATGTCGATCTGCATTTTTTATTACAAAGTTTATATCATGAACCCGACCTAACACTAGTAGGTACTCATAGTGTGTCCTTCTCCCATTTTTCCAGAATGTCAGTGTAGGGGCCTTCCCCTCCCGACCTCCCATGGAGAAAGTAGGGTAATTACCTAGGGTAAGTCAAGTGAGACATTCCCCTATGGGCAAGTGGAAACACGTATGATTGACACGTGTTTTGCACTTAGATATCACCACGCGCGATTTAAAGTGAGGTGATGTATGGCAACCAACAGAAATCCACAATCTCTGAGTGTGTTTTTTGTCTTCTTGTTTTCCACAGGCAATTTTGGATTATTATACCAGCGGGGATAGTGACAATATATACCCCAGTTAGTGGTTGATCTTTATTTACACTTGGATACAAAGACGGAGCCCTTTAGATACATGGTCCTGATGAATGCTACGTACCCTTCGGGGACATTTAGCAGAAACATGTTGACCACAATCAGTTCGGTGAAGGGATAATTTGTTCCCTAGTCACCGCTCACTTCTTTTAATACCATACAGTTGCCGAATTAATTAAAAAACAGTCTTTACGACAACTGTAATGGTTTTTAAATCACTTTCACTATTCACGGGCCCCCACTTATTTTAGAAGTGCATCCCTGTCATCAGGTGTATGCCCGCCCTCTATCAAACCAAGTTTTTAGAGGGCGAGGGACGGCCTATGATGAAGCATGACACCAGGTGGTGTGTGAGGCCAGTCCTACACTTTTTGTGAGATGCCTCTACTTTACATGCATCTCTGAGAAGACCTGTAGAAATTCCCCACTAGGGGTAGCCCCATTTGTGTTTGCATTATTAGCGCGTACACACGTCTTATGGGGAGTGAAGAGGTAGAGGGGGAATGGTAAACGGGGGTAGTGAATGCAGGTAGGAAAACACAATGGGGAGGCGAGGAGAACGATGCCTGATGTCCGGCTGGGTAGGTGCCGGCCGAGGGGTGAACCATAGCCAAACTCCTCTATAGCTGCATATGACAGCTCCACCAGGCATCAGCCAAAGTTTCTCGGGCACCGCTGTAAGTACAGACAGTTTTGGTTTCCACCCAGGGAGCATCGTTAAAGTTCCATCAGGAGCACCAGTCATAGTGTTGCTGGTAAACGCCATCCGCCTCATCCTCCAGCTCGCCCCCAGGTCAAGAGTGGAGAGAGGAGAGGTGGAAGGGACAGTTCCAAAAAGTCTGCAGAGTGCTTCTGGAGTGACCCCCTTGTCCCTGCGTCCCCATGCCTACCGTGGACATTCCCGAGTAGAGGTGGATTTTTCCACCGCGGGCACCAGGTGGGTTTGCGCTAGCTAGGTCTCTCCCGATCAGCCAGCGAGGGTCCCGGCCGTTCCCTTCAGGCTTTTTTCCCCTGTCCGGGGTGTCTCCCCCCGCTTTGAGTATGGTCCTGCAGGGGATCAAGTCCCTTCAGTGCCTTGTAGGGTCGACTTTTCTGTGGAGTCTCTGTGGCTGTGAGAGCTTCTTTTTGTGTCTGGAGCTGTTCTATTACCCTTGGGTGGCCGCCATGTTGAGGTCAGGTGCCTAGGGGTTCATGAGGCTGCCCTGTGGGGCTCCCAGATGCCTGCATTGCCCATTGTGTGCTTCTTTCCCGACCATAACTCACTCTTCGGGCAGCTGCTCCATCTTCACCCACCCCACCGGTGTCTGCAGCGCCTCAGGCCTGTCCACAGCTTACCGGGCCGCCATCTTGGAGTCAGGCATCTGTCTCTGCGCTCTCTACTTCTGCGGTTCGTTCCCCCGCCACCTCGCCAGTTGTGGTTAATGCTCTCTGGGCCGCACAGCTCTCCAGGGGGTGAGCCTGCCTGGTCAACCCCAGTCGGGCGCCGCCTGCCGCTGTATTCCCCCTCGGCGATATAGGCCGGTACAAAGGTGTGAGGCAGCGGGACGTAAGCCGCTCTATTTCGCTGTCGCTGTCAAGCGCTCCCCAAGCAGCTCCTTACTTTAATGCGGTACCGCTGACTTTACTCTGGCAGTCCTTCCAGCATGGATTAAACCGGCGCATCGCATTTGGAACCGCTACACTCTGGAATCGGTGCTTCGTCCACAGAACCGATGCATCACTACTACTGCGTGGAGAAATCCAGCACAACCTCTAAACTGTGTGGGGAGCATTGATGCATCACACCCTGCATTTCGTGCTGCGACAAAGATTAAGGTACTTTGCTCAGCGGCCCATGCGTGGGTCCTGTAGCTGGCCTGCACTCCATCGCGGGCGGCCTGAACTTTTGACTTTGTCTCTGTCCAGTTCAACCATTTCAACTCATTAAGCGCTATTTGCTTCTAAGCGATATTTTGGTGCTTATTTTTAAAAATTCATATCATGTATTCTACTTATTGGATTTCTGTCGTTTTGGTATCGTTTTGTTCAGGATATAATAATCTATTTTTCTAAACTTGTGTGGAGTCTTTTTGTGGTGTTTTCACTGAGTTACTGTATGTGTTGTGCACAAATACTGTACACATTCCCTCTTAGTTAAGCCTGACTTCTCTGTGCCAAGCTACCAGAGGGTGATCACAGGCTAATTTAGAGTGTGTTACTGACTTTCCCTGACTAGGATTTTGGTCCCTACTTGGACAAGCTGCATACCTCTGTCAACTAGAGACCTAATTTCTAAAAGGGCCCAACCCACTTCTTGCATCCGAACCGCACTCCATTGCGGTCTGCCTTAACTTTCGACTTTGAACTGGTCTCACATGACTAGAAGCCCAGTATTGGGGCTTTCATATTTTAAGCACTAGATTTCACTGAAAGAATTACAAATTATTAACTCCGGTTCTGCTGATTGGATTTTTGTGTCCAAAAATGTACTCTATTTTTCTAAACTGGCTAGGAATTTTTCTTGTGTGGTGTTTTCACTTTATTACTGTTTGTGTGCTGCATAAATACTTTACACATTGCCTCTATGTTAAACCTCATTGCTTTTTGTGCCAAGCTACCCAGAGTTAAACACAGATTTATTTAGTGATTTTTTGTGGTTCATCCTGCAAGGGATTGTGGCTGTTGCTTGGCCAGAGCTCACACCAGTCAACCAACAACCGAATTTATCAGAAGCATCACACAAGAGCATTGAAGAAAACTAAAAAGCCATAGAAGGAGGGTGTACAGTTAAATTGGTTTACAAGTATATAAACATGAAAAACAATGCCCTACAGCCCCACGCATAGATAGTAGCACAGAAAATATCACGGCAATGTCATTAGTGAAAGCAAAAGAAGGATTTCTTTTCGTGGTGCTTTTTCGGTAATGGACCCTGCCACCTGGGGTGTCGTAGCCGGAACACAGGAATCATGGTTGGCAATATTCAATAAGAAAACCCAAGCACACACATGCAGTTCATGGTTGAAGTATAAATTAGATATAATAATCTTCTTGTTTCAGATTTGTAGTGTGTAGCTAAAGATGCTTTATTCTCTGCACAGACATATGGTGGTTCAGTAGAAGTACATTCTTCATTACAGATAGGCAGCCGAGGCGTGTTTCATCAGAAGACTTCCTCAAGGCTGCAAAACAATATTAATAAATGTTTTTTGTATATGTGTATAGATAGTGAGGGACACAAGTAGAGGATTAATGTGGTGTTCAACTCCAAAAGGTATTCTATGTCGTACCGTAGTGTATAAGTGGTTAAACTTCTAGAGTCCAAGAGAGACATAGCATACAGAAAAGAATTAGGTTTGTGAATGATCAGTAGAGAAATCCCACTATTTAAAGATAAGTTTAAAAATTATCTTATAACAAGTTAGCATGCGATGAAGCATTGAATACGTGCATGCCAAGTAGAGAAAAGCCAAGTGCCTTTAATCTGAAAGTACAGGGTGAAAATAGTACCGGTGCGCACAGACTGTGAAACCTGTGACCTAAATAACATGCATATATGCGCTATTCTCAAACTTCGAGTAGACTGTAACTGTATAATTAGGCCAATAGAGCGTACATTTCAACAAAATCTGGAAACGTTTCACTGTTGAAAAACAGAGGAAGGGGGCATGTTATTTCTGACATCCACCAATAAGTATACTCAAGTAGAAGGACAAAGGTATGGTCCACAGTAAGCTGATTTCACTAAGATAAAAAATAATAATTTGAAAAAGTTGAGTATTACATTCACGTTCATTTAGGGCAAACACAGGGAAGTTAGGGTAGAATGGCCATAAAGGTCGGGGAAGTGTATGTGAAGAAACGTTATGTTGTCATTGAATGAAAGTTGTTCCGGTCCAAAACCTCACTAGGACAACATGGTCTAAAACATAAGGATTGAGACAAGTGGTGCCCGATCATATCTCAGACGAGCTGAGGCGGTAACCTAAAGTTCGAAAAGCTGACTTAATATCGTTTTGCAGCCTTGAGGAAGTCTTCTGACGAAACACGTGTCGGCTGCCTATCTGTAGTGAAGAATGTATTTCTACTGAACCACCATATGTCTGCCCAGAGAATTAAGTATCTTTAACTACACACTACAAATCTGAAACAAGATTATGATATCTAATATATACTTCAACCATGGACTGCATGTGTGTGCTTGGATTTTCGTATTGGTTCACAAGTATAACTGTAGTCCTCAATTAAAATACATACCACCATGACATAAATGAGTGCAGTTATATATGCATTTTTTTGTCTTCCGTTTTTGCCGCTACAAACGTGAAATAATTTCTCACTTTATATGCTTTTGTAATAGAACATACGTTTTACCTGCTCTCCTCGTTTTGTAGATTACATTTCCACACATGTGGGGACAAATTATGTTTTTGCTCATTTACAAGGATTGCCCTATACTAAGTGGATCTGTAAAGTTCACAAAATTTATCATGGTGACACTCAGCTATGGGACAAGCAATTTGCATTGATTGTGTAAATATCGCTAGGATTTGACAAGTCGCTTGGTTGTGCATATTTTAACAAAAATGATGTTCTAAAAATACATGTTTTCAAGTTGTTATGGTTTTAATTTACTATTTATAAAGAGTTTGTTATAATTTCCAAAGAATGCAAACCATGTGGCAGCTCACACAGCTGCAGAGGAAGGTGGCTGGAAGATACAAAACTGGAACTGGTGCATGAATATCGATATCTGGGATTATTATTTGAGCACAGCCTTAGCTGGGCCTCAAAGGTAACTGAGATGGAAAAGGCTCCCTTAAACAACAAATACATTTTGTAATAGCTGCATATGAAGCCCTGAATTTGGCATTTGGTGCAAGGATAATTTCAATACCGAGCTATTGTCCTCAGTCTGGTGAGTGGAGGGGCATCACAATCTAGGGTATGGAGCAGGCCCAATGTTATTATTAAGTAGTCATTAGACCTCAGTGAAGCAATTACGATACCAGCAGTAAGGATGGAGTTGTCCTTAAAACCTGCAAAGGCAATAGTCCTACCATCTGCAATTTTGTTCTGGCGTGATGTCCAACAGCACTAGCTAAATTGCTGATTAACCTTTAAAAGGCACAAGGGTCCAAAAAAGGACAGGTGCTGAAAGATACATTTCTTGTTTGGAACTGCAAGACAATAGAAACTGACAAATTTCCCCAGAGAATCAAATTTCCTTTAAGAAAATCCTTTTGGTGCGGATGGCTAGATGAAGCTGGGATAAAGGCATAGCACACATCAAAACACTGAAAGCTGTATCCTATATGTACGCCAGACAAAACTCGGCCTAAATGATGAAAATGTTTTTGATCTCATTCCCAAATCTAATAAACATTTGTTTATGATGTTCTATCTGGGACAGCTTCTTTTTATGGAATCTTGGGAGCTTTACTTGGTTTGCCTAAAAGTATGCAGAGCAGTAGATTACGTGGATTGGAGAATGAATGTATTTAACATCTTATATTTATGTATGTTGTTTTATATTTTATAAAATAGCACACTGCATCGCATTTTCTTTAGGTATTGTCTTCCTTTGAAGGTTTTAAACATTCACTGTAATTCCTATATCTTCATTCTTCAGGTATCTTGCAGTAGGTCTCACACAACACAAATATTTATGTATTAATTGTTTTACTGCCAGGAGCGTGTCTATTAATCTGGCTCCAAAGTCCGAAAGATAAGGAGTCAGAAAAGAGAAAAACTGATGGACGTCCATTGAATTGGTTCAGAAGTGGGCGGAGCATACCAGATGGCAGCCATCACTTGCCATGCACCACTGGAAGCCCGGAATCATGGCACATATAACACTTTCATTGCAGCTACGTAAGCAGAAGGACGGATAACTTAGGAAATGAATGCTCACACCCCGTCATAACTTAGTGGTCCTGAGTTCCAAGCCCGGAAGGAGGGTCTCAGCATTGATTTCTTTTTCTTTTAATTTTACAATACAAAAATATAATGTTGAGACTACAAATAGAAATTGCAAGACCAGGGAGACACCACCTGCCAGTTACAATGTCATCTCCATTGCTCTTTGAATGGCACTTGGAGTCATCTGATGTATTAACTTGTGGTAGTAGCTAAATACACTAAATTACATGTGGAAAGACACAATTCCACATAATGGTAGGCAAAAAGCACCAAGAAGCAGTCTCTGTCTGCAGATTGAACTTTAAGGAAGCAGCCACTGAAAAGAGATGTACTGGTATTAAGCCGGTTGCCTCAAGGCTATGAACATTGCCCCTCAAGCCTTTTGTTTTGTTGCAGTACGTTAGTTTCACATCCTGGCACCGGACAACTGTACTTACTTTGGTGAGGTGTGAAATGAACGTGAAAAGCTATAATAAAAGATAAGCTCAGAGTGCATAACTCTCAACACAGGCTTCAGCAAGAAGAAGACGAGAAGCAGCCGACGGGAAGTGGGGCAGTGCCTGGGAGGTGAAATGAAGCACTGACGAGGAAAAGGTGATGAGCGGGAGTGCAGTCAATGGAAACAGTGGAGAGAAAAAGAAAACACATGCAATCTCATGCAGCACTAAAAGCAAAAGAAAACAAGCACAGGCAAAGCCACTAGGTCTTGCCTATACAAGACCCATTGGCTTTGTCAATATTTTTTCACCATGTTGCACGACAGTGCAGCCTCTGTGCAACATGGAGAAAAAAACATTGACAAAGCCAATAGATCTCGTATAGGCAAGACTCATTGGCTTTGCCAATGCTTGTTTTTAATGCTGTGCCTAGGAGCAATGCAGCCTTTGAGCTGCTGTCTCCCCCTCCCTCTGCCCTTACCCCTCCGCTCCTCGGTGGATTGGAAATGGGAGAGGAAGATGGGGCAACAAGGGTGTTAAATTATCTGCCTAATCTGCATTCATTGCTGGGAACACATCCCCCATTACCAGTGCTGTTCACAATGTTCAAGGCATGGAGATCCATTGAGATCGAATCGGAGAGGATGTGGCGTGATTGCCAGAAATGCTGCTTTGGGAACCCAAGCAACCAGTTTCGAGTCTTGGTGTCGGCTCAACATCTGGGCACTTCACTTAATGTGACAGTGCATAAAAAAAATGAATGTGACCTTCTGCAATATAACTGGGATTTATGTAAAGAGCTGCAATACCTGCCAGTCGAGTTTTCACTATACAATACTGCAACAAAGCACAGTGTTAAATTGAAAAATCAGCACTTGCATGACAGCTTGACTGGTGCTCATGTAAAGAGCTAGAATACCTGCTGGCGAGTTCACGCTATACATGGCTGCAAAAAAACAAAAAAAAATCAAGCAACAATGGGGGAGTTAGGATGGGCAAGCATCAATCAAGGAAAAATAGTTCTTCAATCATGTCAGAAGCAGTGCACAGGCACAGGTTAACTTAAATCAATCTCTGCTAGGTCCATCCTCCACAGAAATTATTTGAAATGACAACTCAGCTGTATCAGCCAATTACAGAGGCAAGAAGAACAATGTGAAGCCAACTAATGGTAAACCAATGGGGGTGCTCCTAGCCCTTTTTGTATGCAAGTGAGACGCATGTGCTGGTGCATGCACTAGCAGGCTCAACCCTAAAAAGTAGTTGCCTGAATATGAGCAGTGGAAGAATACAACTCTTCCAATCAGAACACTCTGAGACCAAAATGTTCCTAAGTGGGACTAACAGAAGAATAGGGAGGAAAGCGAATCATGAGCAGAGACCTGAGGTAAATAACAAAGGCAATTATGAGTATATTGGAAACACTTGTTCTGGCCAATAAGCAGTTACCTGATGTAAATAACAAAGGCAATTATGAGTATATTGGAAACACTTGTTCTGGCCAATAGACAGCAACAGATGCTGGTATAAATCCTAACCATGATTTTTTTATGCAGAGGCAAAACAAAAGTTGGCTTAGGAGATCAGACGTGGTCAATTTAAAAATGCATATTGTTAGGGCATTTTTAATTTTGTTTATAGATGTTCATTGCTCTTCCTTGGAAGGTAAGGTTAGTGGAATTGCCTTAGTCAGTGCAGATTGGATAAATGCATTTGAGACTATGATTATCTGTGAGAAGTATAAAAAAGAAAAGCTGTGGCATAGGGTCCATAGTGGGAAAAGGCAGCGGGTGCAAAAAAGCTGACCCCTGACAAACACCCGAATAAAGAGGTATAGATGAAGAAGAAATAGAGCCTAATTGGACTGTTTGGGATCTGATCGTGATAAAAGAGTTTGCCACTGAAGAACTGTATTTTTTAGGCAAACTTTTTAAACAATGGAGTAGAAGGCTGTGGTTGATAGCATCAGAGGCGACGGATATGTTCAAATGGATCACAACTCATGATCCCCTCTGTTGGCTATCATCTGTAAGTCATTTAAGGCTGAGGTAATTAGCTTGGTCATCAGCTAGTAGGCTGTTGCCTTCAATAAAACTTTGAAGCTGGGTGATAAACAATTTTTCTAAGCGTTTTGAGGAGCAGAGAAATGCAACAATAGTTTACTGGATCTTTTTTGTTCAGAGAAGGTTTTTGTTGTGGAGTCCACAGAAGACACAACACGATGGTGGTCAGCATTAGCCTTTATTCAATACAAGGGGCTCTATTCATCACCCCTCTCAGAAGTCAGTTCAACATATTTGTCCCCACAGCGAATCTCCAACCAGATCACAGAAAGACATTCCATAATAAAACCGAAGGTGAGGGAGAACATAAAGGCTTTACCACTACCATCAGAATACAAAAGTTATTTTAATTTGGTTGAATTGCTACTGCTTTAAAATCACTAGGAACACACCTGACATAAATGGGGTATTGCCAATTGGAGTAATCAAAGAAGCCAATGTTTGTCCAAAGGCTTTTAATTTTGCCACCAGACAAGCATCTAATGAGGAACCTGAAGGTTTGTAGAAATTAGGATTTTTTTCAGTCCCTAATGGACAAAGTTGAGAAAAGTGAAAACAAAGCTGCAGTTGTTGCTGCTATTCTAAAATTAAGGTAGTTGTAACTGCATTTCCTACCAGAGTATCTTCCTTGAAGTTCTTTCTGATTTTATCTTTTTGCCTATTTTGTCATGAAAGAACTTTTAAAAAGTCTCCACAAGTTCTTGGGAGGGAGTAATTTTATTGCTAGTGATGAGTGTTTGCTTAAAAAGATTGGGGAGATTAAGTGATTTGCCCAAAATCACAGGATGTTGAGCATCCCCTCCGAGACTCGTACCGGGTTCCCCAGCTTCGAGGTCGACCACCCTAGCCATTAGGCCACATTCTTTCCCCATTGAATTTGGATACTTTGGCTTCAATATCGGGAGAAGCATCTTTGATGGCAATGTTGGAAGCAGTATTATTGATGACAAGGCATTGAATTTATTGGTCAAATTTTTCACTAACGTGCTTGCGTTATCTAAATTCCAATTACGAGAGCTTGTGATAACTTGTGACAACTGTAATAGCTGACATTAATGTTAGCGAGAAAACTATATATATTTTAAATACTGCTTTGAAGTTTATGAAACACATACTTTTCAGCAATATATGCAGTTCATCATATACTGTGTGTCTGATTGTTTTATTGTTTTGAAAAAAGCGAATGAGCAATAAATGAAAAAAAACATTTCTCACTGATAAGGTAAAGGAAACAACAAGATGAAACTTGTTAAGCTAAATGAAAAGTAAGCTGCATGTCAGTTATTTAATTTTCATCTAAAGTATGTGATTTTACGCAATTAATATTATCTTCGAATTCTAGTTGAGTGGAGTTGGACCTGGCCCTTTTCTAGGATTATCCCATATTTTTGCCTTCCTTAGCCGAACCCATTTTTGTTGGCTTTTACAACTCTGTGCACTTTTTCCCTGCTTACCAGTAGTAAAGTGCTTGTGCTCTCTCCTAAAACATGGTAATATTGGACTACACTTAACTGGCACATTTAATTTACTAGCAGTCCCTGGTATATGGTGCTACATGTACCAAGGGCATGCACATTAAAATGTTACTAGTGGGATACAGCACTCATTTTGCCATCCATTACAGTCGCCCTCTAGAACACGCCTCAGGCCTGCCACGACAGTAAGTAGTGACGTTTTAAAGTGCCATTTCGACAAGGAAATATAAACATTTTGCCAGGCCTAAACCATGTCTTTTAATACATATAAGTCTCCACTAAGATAGGCCCTAAAGCTGAAAGGATAGGATGCATGGTATTTAAAAAGTAGGACATGTGTGTTTAAGTTTTACATGTCCTGACAGTGAAAAACTCCTAAAGCAGTTTTTCACTGTTGCAATGCTTATCTATCCCATAGGCAAACACAGGGCTAGCTTATTACATTCAATAAGTGGTAACTTCAGATTAGGAGCAGATAGATAAAAGTTGTTTGCACTCAAATGAGCTGTAATTTAAAATCCTCTTTAATGGAGAAGTTCGATGTTATGTTACTGAATTCTGAAAATGCCACATTTAGTAAGCTAGGTTACATAGAAGGGTAAACCCAAAACGTCACTGGGACCTGGGTATAGAGCAGTACATAAGAAAAATGGTCCCAGTACACGATTGCATAGAAAAACCACAAAATTACATTGAATTAAACATAAATTACACAAACCATCTTATTCTTCATGTACAGTGTTGTTTAATCACACTGAACATACAGTAGTTCATAATATTTTCACTGATATTTATAAAGCAGTGCCCCAAGAGGGAAGGGTGGAGGTAAAGTGAATGAAGTGAGGATAGGAAAGTGAGTGAAACGGTGTACAATTCACATAATCAATTGTTATAAAACACAAAAGCGGCTCATAAAGGAGCCAGATCTTCTTATTGGGTACAAATGTCAGATAGCCATGGTTGTAGACAGGGTCACAGTGATGAATCGCTGTTGGTCAAACTGGCTAGTATGGTAGATGTCGACGTTTCGACCCCTGGATAATGGTAGGTCAATGTGTCCCTTACGTCGGGGTCTTCTTCAGGACAGGAGTGTAGGTGGGTGAATGGGGGCAGGTTATCTAGAGGCAGAATAGAAAAGCTTAAAAACTGAAAATTCCCATATAGGGAGTGAAATAAAACTACAGGAGAAAAATGAAATCTAAAAGATTACCATCAGTGGCCCATTCATTGGGCCTGAGGGGCAAGTGGGCGCGTGGGCTCCAAACTGTAGTAGGCGAGAACAATCACCTGCAAAAGAATTGAGCAGGTTCAAAATACAAATAGGATCCACTCCTATAGATAAGGAATGGTTGGACCTCTCTAGTGCACTTACTTCAGCGCGTACTCAAAGATGCCTGAATTGGGGGTGGGCCACACAGGGTTAATCTCCTGGGCCCGGAAAAATTACTTGTGAGGTCAATGTGGAGGGCCAGATTGCTCCGTACTCAGTCGTTCCTAGGAAAGTAATGACAGAAGGTCGGTTGGTTGCACCAACTCCAAACATTGTGAAACACCTATGTATTGCATATATACATTTGAGCACATACCCAAGTTTACAGGTCGAAGACCGAAAAAAAACCAGCGTTAAGAAAATGAACAGCGTAACGTGGGACCCGTGCTGTTTAAGAAAAGCTGAAAAATACAGTATTGCACCCGCTTATGTAATTGATGCTGGCTGCCTGTCTCTCGAGGGCTACGAGGTCAATAAAAACAAAGCACGAAGTGCAGGGATGTCACCTGTGTGACAGAAAACAGCTATATAAGTAATGTGAAAAAACAGCGCCTATAATGGACGACTGCATTTCAGGAGCGTCATGCTTGAAAGGAAAAACATGCGTTCCTGAGACAAAAGGGTTTAAGTGTGGAATAGGATAGGCCATCCTAACCGGATGGCTTGGGAGAGGCTGTACTGAGTCTCACTTACACTTCAAAGGGCTTTGCCTAGAGTGCACATAACGGAACCTAACCTGACATCAGGCCTGCCCTGACCTTTTTCACCCTAGAATGTTTGGTGCCAACCCCAGGGGAAGTGGAAGAACTGAGCAGTTTTTGGCTTAGGCCAGGAAGGCCTGACATCAGGTATAAACAGAGGACCTTCTGAACCACTCACCAGAACACTCCTGAACCTATGGAAGATTTAGAAGAAGAACTGCCAACAGCAAGAAGGTTTGCCCTCCAGCTTGAAGGACTGCCTTGCAGTATATAGAAGGAGGATTGGACCTGCTTGCCTTGATTCCAAACTACCCAGAGTAACTCAAAGGGGCAGTTGGCCGATCTCCTCTTTGAGCTACAGGGAGATACAAAGCTACCAGAGGCCTGCCCTGCAACTGCCCAGCTGGCCAGCACCACTGGTTTTGCCTGAGCCCTGCTGCTGGCCTCTGCTGGAGTGAGTTCTGATCCCCAAAGTTGCCCCCCAGGTCCTGGAACTTCGCTGGCATCAGTGAGCACTCCTCCCTGAAGGTTCCATCAGATCCAGCACAAAGCAACGCAGGTTTTCTCAAAGCAGTGCGGCTCTGAAATGAAGGCTTCACGGAACCGACGCTGAGCAAAGCACAGCCTTACAAGGCTCCACCAGGCAGATCCCACCTGAAAGCTGCACTGATTCAAATGCAGAGCCACACAAAGCTCTGCAGAGCGTCGCAGCCCAGCTTAGAACTTCATCACAACTGATGCAAAGCGAATCAAAGCCCTGTAAAGCCCATGGCACAGCTGAAATCTTCATCGGAACTGACGCTGATGCACCAAGGACATAAGGTACAACGCCCAGCTGGCCAAACTATGCCCAACCTGGAGTCCTTCGCGTTCGGCCTGAACTTGTGACTTGTCCAGGTCCAGCGTGACCAGATACCCACACTTGGCACTTTCTGCTTTTTTGGGTGATATTTTTACTAAACACTTTAAAATTCAATATCTCTGGTTCTGCTTATTGGAATTTTGCCATTCTGCTGTAATTTTATTTTTAAACTGCACTGTATTTTTTTCTTGTGTTTTGTTTTCATTTTAGTACTGTCTGAGTGCTGCATAAATACTCTATACATTACCTTTAAGTTGAGCTTGACTGATTTTCTGCCAAGCTGTCAGAGGGTTAAGCACAGATTAATTTGGTGACTCTTTCTGATTCACCCTGAACAGAATTGTGCTTATTGCCTGAGTGGGGCTACCACCCCTCTCAACCAAATGCCAATTTCTTACAATTGGGATTTCAGTAGCTTTTTTACAGGCATACATACAGAGCTCATTCTGAAACCAGGACACCTAAAACCTTAACATGGACGTAGATAAGATCCAAATGGCAAGGTTTGTTAGGTATTGTTATAAGCACATTTCCTGTAGTGCTCACAAAGACATCATAGGAAACTGACGTACATAAAGAAAACACATTGGCAAAATGCCACTCTTCAAGTAGTCAAATAAATGATGTTGATTTTAAAATGATTTCAGCCGCACTGATGATAGAAGCTTTTCTGCCAATGTCTACACACTCACCATTGTAAATATGTACACATGACATAATTGATAACTCCAATACTCCTGACTTGTACTTCCTCCACTCCTCCTTTCAATCAGGCACTAGGAGGGGTCTGTGCAATGTCTCCAAAGTAAATACTATTAGGCTCTCAACATGTACTCATCTGATAACGTTTAAATGTCTCACTGTTCCCCTCGCAAGTCACCTGCCATGTCTGCATTAATATTCATCTTACTCATATCCTTCAGAAACTCTTTAGGTCAAAACTTCTTTAATTTTGAAAAACTGTTTGACTCATCCATTCCCCATTCACCTCTCTCCTGCTATTCCTGTTGAACAATGTGATGCATTATATTGAGTCAACAATGATAAAGAGTTGTTGCAGTACACTGTAGATTTTAGAATTAAAAATATTGCTTGAACAAACCTATCCTTGATTTGCCTGCACTTGGGATATACGGTGCCTGAACAAAAGATTTGAGTAAGAGGAGAAGAGAGTAGAAGGCAGGCCATTAACATGGGTTCTGAATGATACATGTAAATGGGCTCTGCAAACATGGAAATTCTGCTGACACTGCAAATTCTGTCTAAGCCCTTAGTGGGATTTGTTGACATTACATTTGGTGAATGTTTTTGGCCTTCACAATGGTTCTAGTTAAGAAAGCAAAGCAGATACAGAGCAAAAACCCTGAAATTAATGGGAGTTCAATGTTTGAGATTTCTCAATTCGAAAAAATATTTGCCACAGGGAAAAATGAAGAAAAATGCAAAGGCTGACACTTGCTCCTGTGTATCCACCCCTACATTTATACATTTTTACATTTTCAACATTGGTAACTTCCTACGAGTGTTTGGTTTAGAACTGGTTCATACAAGTTAGGGTGAATGTAAGAAGAGTTTGATCTAGGAAATGTCTTGGTTGGAGGGTTTGAGTGACCATTGCTCGGCCAGTAACAGGTGGTGCTACATCACAATCATAATCCCAGTATGTAAGTTTGATTTCAGTTGTGTGTGTGAGGGATTCATCAGTTTATGAGTGCTTCGGAGGTGTATGTGGGTATGGATCTTGACAGTGTTGTTCTTTGGACTGTACTTTCCTAACTATATAAGACATTGACATAGATGGCAAATGTTGTGAATAAAGTGTAGGAGTGCTGTTTACATGTTCTATTTGTGAACGTTATATGGTAAGGGGAAGAGGAGGGCATGTGGTGATGTGTAATTAATGACTGTAATGACACATTAAAGCAAAAAAAAACTAAGTTCCATTCTGTCTTGGGACTTTTTTCAGTGAGAAATTTCCAAAGCTCCAGAACTCGAGCAGGGTTAACCTGCTTCAAGTCTATGGTGGTGGCTTTTATTTTGGCAGCACTCGTCGTGCAGTACTTGTACCCTCACATATTACATCACTTATGACATGCTTAGTGACTGCACTAATAATATCCCTAATGACATCAGTCATTACATCATTTATGACAGCACTGTGCTTGGCGGGAGTGCTAGTTATATTTATTTTATGGCACAGGTTATTGTTACTTCAGATAGTTATAACTGGTTACTTTCAGTGTCTTCTTAGTTTAAAAAACACTGAAATGTCGTATAGTAACTATAACTCGCACCCTGCCATGTACAGTGTTGTCATAAATGATGTCAGTTCAGTTCTCATCATACGTGATGTCGCTGAACACGTCATGAGTGTTGTAAAATGTGAGGTCATAAGCAGTGGATGGCAAGGGCACGAGCTATAGTTACTTTCAGGCTTCGGCCATCTCTGGCAAGAGTTTGACTGGCTGTGAGGGCGGCCAGGCTCTGCGGCCATCAGCCCCACCATGAAGTTTTCTCTTTACTTCTACAGAATTACAGAAATTAATATGACCCTGTCATTTCTTGTCCTCATCAGACCCCTTGCATCTTGTATGTGTCTTGGTTGCATTTGGGAGCAATGCAGGTTAGATCTTTCAATGCTCACCTTTGGTCCTCGTGTTGATAATTAGATTAGTATTCCCTGCCCGCGCTCTCCCGGGTAACGAAAAACACACTGGCGTGGGGGATATAGTCATCGGACCACGGGGGATTGGTTCCCCAGGACCATATCCTGGTGCGGCAGGAGCCAGCTCTGTTGCGTTCTTGCACAAGCCCCTCTCCAGTTAAAAAATTGCTTTTGCCTGGGGTCTGGGGGTTGAGGTCCTGGGGTCTTATCAAGGCTTGGGGAGGGAGGATGCACACCCCCTCCCCATAACAATAAAAGTAGCCCCAGTGAAGGGGCCCCAAAGTCTTAAAATGGACATCGAAATGAATACTTACACCGACCCTCCAGGACCTAGCCCAACCTGGGAGGCTTATATATTATTATTTTAATGGGACAGCAGATTTGTGGATCCATGGTACTGTTATAACAACTATATGTTTTTGAACCCAGGGCGGATCCCTCTGAGGCTCCCCCACAGTCCTAGTAGTAGGGTATCCCTACCCTGCCCCCTACGTGTGTTTTTAATTTGTTTGCCTGACAAGGCACTTATTCCTTGAGTCCTAAAAAGGTGACTGCCACATCTTTGTTGATGTGGTGACAGCCAGTCAGTTAATCAGTTCTTCTCTTTTGATCTGTCAGATCAACGGATCCTCTGCAGTGTGAAATATACATGAATTCTGAACCTTAAGTTCTCAAAAACTACTCAACGAAATCACAAATGCACACTTTGAGGATCAAGATCTTGTTTTCTGCAAAATTGTAAGTGATGTCACTGACCATATCATAAGTGATGTAATATGTGAGGTCATAAGCAGTGTATTGCAAGGCGCAAGTTACAGTTAGCTCAAGTAACTATAACTGCTGAATTTCAATGATTTTGTACGACTGAAATCTGAGCCTAACTATAACATCCCTGTAACTTTTGGTTTTTTCAGGGAATTTCTAAGGTTCTTTTAATTCTTTTTCCTAAATATAACTTACCCTGTAAACTTTCTAAGGTTTGTTTAATGTTATTTTCTAACTGTAACTCCCCTGTAATCTTTGATTTTTGTGTGGATTTCTAAGGTTTTTTTAATTTGATTTCCAAGCTGTTACCTGTTACCTTTGAGGGTGAGTGCATGAGTGAATGCATGAGTATCTCAGTGGATGTGGGAGTGAGTGGTTGAGTGTCTTAATGGGTATGTGAGTGGGTATGTGAGTGTCTGTGTGGGTCTGGGAGTGGCTGCATAAGTGTCTCACTGGGTGTGTGAGTGGGTGCCTGAGTGTCTTAGTGGGTCTGTTATTGGGTATACGAGTGTGTAAGTGGGTGTCTGAGTAGGTGAATAAGTATCTGAGTGAGTGTCTGAGTGGTTCTGTGAGTGGTTGTCACAGTGTCTGAGTGGGTTTATAAGTACCTCCATGAGCGTGTGAGTCAGTCTATAAGTGATTGGTTCTGTGAGTGGGTGCATGACTGTATGAGGCAGTCTGTGAGAAGGTACATGAGCCTCTGAGTGGGTGTGTTAGTGAGTACATCAGTATCTCACTGGGTCTGTGACAGTGCAGACATGTGTCTGAATGGGTCTGTGAGTTAGCGCATGAGTGTAAGTGTGGATCTGTGACTCAGCGTGTCAATGTCTCAATGGGTCTGTAAATGAGCGCATGAGTTTCTGAGTGGATCTGCGACAGGGTACGTGAGTCTCTGAGTGGGTCTGTGAATGAGTGCGTGAGTGGGTCTGTGACTGGGCACATGAGTGTCTCAGTAGATCTGTTAGTGGACGCAAGAGTGTCTGACTGGGTCTGTGTCTGGGTACGTTAATGTTTCAATGGGTCTCTAAATGGGAAAGTTAGTCTCAGTAGGTATATGACTAGGTGAAATGGTTATTTATAATTTTTTTTAATTCATTAAGGTTCGTGGCTCAGCCGCAGCATTACAAATGGGGAGCATCGCAATGGGTCTGCAACTCCTTGCATGTAAAAACAAACAGGTTTAGGCATTTTCGTACTCATAAGGGGTCCCTCACAGACCCCTACAATGCACCCACAAATATCATACCCCAGGACACGATACTGGTTCAGAAAATGGTGACAGCAAATTTCTACTCAGGTTGTGGGTAGCCAGTCAAGACATCTCTGTTGGCGTGCGTATTAGTGACGTGTTGCGAAGGAGTCGCGGATCATCTGCACCCCTATATATCCAAATTTGAATTTCTTTTAATAACTCTAAAACTACTGAATGGATTTACAGAAAATAACAAAAAGGATGCTTTCTGGACTAAGAACTACCTTTCTGCTAAATGTGGTGTAATTCCCTCCAGCGGTTCAGCCTGTAGTCGTGTTTAAAATTCCTATGGGATTTAACATGGGAAATTCATGCACAACTACAATCACCAGCACACTTTATTTGGAAAATGTTGTGAAGGTTTGTCAACCAGCGCCAAATATATAGGTAAGTCAAAATACGCTTTTCGTATAGAAACATGGCCCTAACTGTAATTACCTACTGGCGACCTCCACATATATCTCTATATATATATATATATATCTATATCTATATATATATTCACTGAAAAAACCATAGGTTTCAGGCACGTTATAGTTAGAAATTAGCATTTAAAAAACCTTAGAAATTCACTGAAAAAACCATAGGTTTCAGGGACGTTATAGTTAGTTGGACATTTCACTCATACAAAACCATAGAAATTCCACCGTTACAGTTAGTTCAGCTAACTATAACTCGCGCCCCCGCAATGCACTGCTGATGACGTCACATATTACATCATTCATGACATGGTCAGTGACATCACTGATGACATCACTGATGACATCTCAAATGACATCACTGATGACATCACTGATGACATCATCCACGTGAAAATCTGATGCACCTCCTCACACCTGAATATAACCTTTGATACACCCACTCTAAAATACAGACTACCAATTTCGAAAAAGTAGACACATCAATACCAGTTACTAAATACGCACTGACTGGTTCCTAGGTCTACACACACATCCACTCATTCACCCATACAGTCACTCATACATGTAGTCACACATCAATACAACACTATCATATGCACTCATACACCTATACAGACACTGACACACTGCCACATATCCAGAGTTACTCACACAGCTAGTCAGTCATGCAAAGAATCAATCATACTTCCATTTACTAACCTATACAGTTATACAGACACCAGCTCACTTATACATACAGATACTAACACATAATTACTCTGTTATAGAATCACTGATACAAATACACACTCATCCATGCAGCGACTCTCACATTTACTGACTCTCACATATAGTTATTTATATACACCATCACTCACATATACTGCCTTTTACATATGTAGTTAATTGCACATGTACCACTGAAACATCCATTCACTCACCAACACACCCATACACACACTCACCCACCCATACAGCTGTTTCCACATGCACTCTTGAAGCCATATGCCCAGTGAATCAACCACTCACACATCTATGCACAGAGTCACACACCTCCCACCCACACACACATACACACTCAGGCAGCCATACAAATACTCAGGCAAGCAATCAATAAGTCATATAGACACTCATGCAGCTACTCACCAACCCATGCAGCAGCTTACACAACAACAGACAGACTGATACAGACTTTCACACAGTTTAGTCACTAACCTATGCATTCAGTAAGACACATTTAATCACTCACTTATACAGTCAGTCACGTACCTAGTAAATCCTCCAGACAGACACTTATATAACCACTCATTCTTCAATACAGCTTGGCATATATATAAAACAAATTTAAATTTTACAGAAACACACAGTCACTGGATGATGTCATCAGTGATGTCATTTGAGATGTCATCAGTGATGTCATCAGTGATGTCACTGACCATGTCATGAATGATGTAATATGTGACATCATCAGCAGTGCATTGCGGGGGCGCGAGTTATAGTTAGCTGAACTAACTATAACGGTGGAATTTCTATGGTTTTGTATGAGTGAAATGTCCAACTAACTATAACGTCCCTGAAACCTATGGTTTTTTCAGTGAATTTCTAAGGTTTTTAAATGCTAATTTCTAACTATAACGTGCCTGAAACCTATGGTTTTTTCAGTGAATTTCAAAGGTTTTTTTAAATGCCAATTTCTAATTATAACGTGCCTGAAACCTATGGTTTTATCAGTGAATTTCAAAGGTTTTTAAATACTAATTTCTATTTATAACGTCTTAAACCTATGGTTTTTTCAGTGAATTTCAATGTTTTTTTTAATGCTAACTTCTAATTATAATGTTCATTTAACCTATAGTTTTTTCCCACACCCAAGAAGGACACAACACCCACTGCCACAACCCTCAGGACCTCCCCCCCGTACCACTCCTCTCCCTACTGTAATTTTTTTTATTTGTTATTTAAACTAATTAATGTCTTCTTGTTTTTTAAATATTAAACAACTACATACAGTATGAAAGGGAGCCCAGTCCAGAGCCACATCTGAAGACCAACACATGTCATAGACCTACTGATCAAGCAGCTCCGACACCCAAGAACGCCACAACACCCACCACCACCCCCAGAACCCCCTCTACCACCGAGGCAGCGCAGAACAAGACAGCGAACTTTCCGAAAACGGCATGGCCCCTCAGCCACACAATAGCTGAATATTGGGACAGGTGTGAACAAACTATATGTGAAGGAAGCAATTCACCCATGTTTAACAATGCACACAATGCAAAGTGTAGCGGTGATGTGCTGGACACATCTCAGTATGCAGAACACACACCTCTCCATGTGCACAAATACTACTGGTGCTTGTAGTGTTGTGGACAGTGAACCCAACCATGTTACGTCAAACACTAGGGAAGATCTCAGTCATGTAGCTGTGTCCCCCCCCCCTGTAAGCATAAGCGTAACCGGAGTGGGCTGTTCCGATGTACGCCACTTCAGCGTAGGAGTGTGAATAAATAGGCCGGAGCTCTGGGCGTGGTTCACTTGTGGGAAGGCCAAAGCGTCTGCCAGGGCGGCGCCCCTCACCCTGCCACGAGGCCGCCGACGTGACCGCCAGCCTCCTCAGCCGATCGCTGGCTTCTGCCACACAGGCCCCCAGCGGCACAGCACCGCGGACTTATGTCTGTACAAACTACTGCCTTCGATATACACTGCGGACAGCAAGACTCACAATTCAGATCGAGTCGCGATTGCAGATGACGCAGTCCAGTAGGCAAGAGACATTGCTCAAGTCAGCAACACGTGGCTGTGGGCCCTTCCTGACCACTGCCTCCAGCCTACACTGCGGTCAGTAGGACTCACAATTCAGATGGAGTCGAGATTGCAGATGACGCAGTCCAGTAGGCAACAGACATTGCTCAAGTCAACAACACGTGCCTGTGGGCCCTTCCTCACTGCTGCCTCCTGCCTCCACTGCGGTGAGTAGGGCTTACAATTCAGAGCGACTCGCGATTGCAGATGAAGCAGTCCAGTAGGCAACAGACATTGCTACCAGTGCGGCCAGCCCAGACCACACATCATCGCTGACTGCGCACACGCTAAGTGCTTCAAGTACCACTAACTCTGTGCAGCTCAAGTCAACGCCACGTGGCTGTGGGCCCTTGATGACCGCTGCCTCCGGCCTACAATGCGGTTAGCAGGGCGAACAATTCAAGATTAGTGCTGATGCAAATTGTGTAAGAGAGTATAATCGGTTAAGAAGACTGTATGCTCCCAATCTGTGCAGCTCAAGTCAACGTCACATGGCTGTGGGCCTTTGCTGACCGCTGCCTCCGGCCTACACTGTGGAAGACCGGTGACACGTGGTGCCACGAACCCTATTCAACACAAGCCAGCGACACGTGGTGCCACTAACCCTGTTCAACACAAGCCGCGACACGTGGTGCCACTAACCCTGTTCAACATAAGCCAGCGACACATGGTGCCACTAACCCTGTTCAACACAAGCCGCGAGACGTGGTGCCACTAACCGTGTTCAACACAAACCGGCGACACGTGGTGCCACTAACCCTGTTCAACACAAGCCGATCCCACATGAGGAACTGTGTCCTGAGTCCTGAATGGCAGTGACCCCAAGTCCGTGGCAGCGACCACAGCACCAGACTCCCTTTGATCAGTGAGGCATATTTCCATATGCAAGGCCGGCGACACGTGGTGCCACTAACCCTGTTCAACACAAGCCGATCCCACATGTGGAACTGTGTCCTGACTCCTGAATGGCAGTGACCCCAACTTCGTGGCAGCGACCACAGCACCAGACTCCCTTCGATTAGTGAGACGTATTTGCATATGGAAGGCCGGCGACACGTGGTGCCACTGAACCTGAACTACGCAGGCCGGTGGGGCCACCAACCTATGCATGTGGCTGTGGGCCCTTGCTCACCGCTACCTCTGGCCTACACTGCGGTCAGCAGGGCTCACAATTCAGATACAGTCGCGATTGCAGATGACCCAGTCCAGTAGGCAAGAGACATTGCTCCCAGTGCGGCCCGTCCGCACCAAGCAGCATCACAGGCTCATACATTCTCAATGCTTCTAGTGCCACTAACTGTGCACCTCAACTCAACGCCACGTGGCTATGGGCCCTTGCTGACCACTACCTCTGGCCTACACTGCGGTCATCAGGGCTCACAATTAAAATTAAGTCTTGATTCATTAATTACAGAGTCCAGTAGGCAAGTAACTATCACAGGCCTAAAACCTACATAATATCCTTTTAGTACCCTTGCTTCAAGAACTTTTTTTTATATCAGTTATAGCTGTAGTACAATCACCAAATTCATCTTCAAGTGCAAATGAATACTCATTAGCAGTCTACACTGCGGGCAGCAGAGCTCGCAATTCGAATTTTGGACAAGTGGTGCCACTAACCCTGTTCAACACAAGCTGCGACACGTGGTGCCACTAACCCTGTTCAACACAAGCCGGCGACACGTGGTGCCACTAACCCTGTTCAACACAAGCCGATCCCACATGTGGAACTGTGTCCTGAGTCCTGAATGGCAGTGACCCCAAGTCCGTGGCAGTGACTACAGCAGCAGACTCCCTTCGATCAGTGAGGCATATTTCCATATGCAAGGCCGGCGACACGTGGTGCCACTAACCCTGTACAACAGAAGGCGCAACACGTGGTGCCACTAACCCTGTTCAATACAAGCCGATCCCACATGTGGAACTGTGTCCTGAGTCCTGAATGGCAGTGACCCCAACTTTGTGGCAGCGACCACAGCACCAGACTCCCTTCAGTTTTATTTGTTGTTGTTTTGATTAAATAAAATGTTTTATATGTAAATCTATACATGACTAAGATTCTTGTTTGTCCAACCGCACAGGGACAATTCCGGGCCCAAGAAGGTTGTTGGGGGTATGTTGGTAATGTGGGAAGAGGGTGCGTTACCTGCTAATGTGGGGAGAGGCAGCGTGAAAGGGGTATCTCTCACAGAAAGAACTCCGGTATGTTTTCAGAAATGCCTCGGACAGATGCCAGCTGATGGACTGAATCACAAAATGGCTTTTCAATGCTTATGTAGTGTGACTTATGGACAGTTCGCACCCAGGCTCGCAGAGGGACAACTGCGGCCCGTCCGCTCGACTCACAGACGCAGTACTACGAGCCGTCCGCTCCCAAAGGAACAGCAGCGTAGCAGCTCGCAGAGGTACAGGCACAGCAGCGTACTAGCTCGCAAAGGTAGAGAGCTGCGAGCCGACAGACTGGCTTCTAACGGCATAGCTGCGAAGTGGTGATGTTGGGCAGAGGGAGCGTGAAAGGGTTATCTCGCACAGACAGAGCTCCGGTATATTAAATTGCCAACGGGACCTTTCTTTTATATTTTCACTCGATGCGAGAAAGCACGCTTTCTGGACCAAGACCTTTCTCCCTACCAAATTTGGCCTAATTCCGTTCAGCAGTTTGACCTGTAGCCTTGTCTAAAGTTTCCTATGGAAAATCCATTGAGAAAACACATTTTCACCCCCCCCACATAGCTACCTGTCGCAGGAGTACTCGCTGTTGGTGTGCAGGTCAGTGGTCTAGTTGTCAACATGTCACGGCCACTCCCTGAGGGCAGGTTTGCACACACACCACACCCATCCGGCACATGCGTCACAGGCCATGTGACCACGGAAATATAATGGATCGACAACGTCACATCCTTTATTGCCGGTGGTGACTGGATGGCGGACACTCCACGGGTCTCAATCATAAAGAGTCCATGAAAAGTTGCGCAGAGGGTTAGTCGCACCCTGAGCTGTATGGCCGTCAGGGGCCTACTACTACGTGGCGCGGACTTGAGTTGCACAGGGTTAGTGCCACCTGAAGATGATGTGGCCGTCAGGGGCCTACTACCACGTGGCGCGGACTTGAGTTGCACAGGGTTAGTGCCACCCGAAGCTGATGTGGCCATCAGGGGCCTACCACCACGTGGCGTGGACTTGAGTTGCACAGGGTTAGTGCCACCCGAAGATGATGTGGCCGTCAGGGGCCTACTACCACGTGGCGCGGACTTGAGTTGCACAGGGTTAGTGCCACCCGAAGCTGATGTGGCCGTCAGGGGCCTACCACCACGTGGCGCGGACTTGAGTTGCACAGGGTTAGTCGCACCCTAAGTTGTATGGCTGTCAGCGGCCTACGACCATGTGGCGCTGACTTGCATTGCACAGGGTTAGCGGCACCAAAAGCTGATGTGGTCTCCGCCATTGATGACTCAGGACTCAGCGACATGTGTGGGATCTGCTGGGCCGCGGAGCGGGTCCACATAATGTGCACCAAGCCATGGTGGCGGGACCGGGCCCTGGAGCTTTCATGGGCACGTGGAGTGCCCACTGGTAGACACTCTGGTGGCAGCAGGTAATTATTTGGTCATGGATGCGCAGGGGCGGCAGTGTCTCTCTCTCTCTCACTTCCCTCTCTTCACTCTCTCTCTCACTCTCTTCCTTCCTTTCCTTCTATCTCTCTCACTCTCTCTCCCTTCTCCCTTTCTCACTCCCTTTCTTTCCTTCCCTCTCTTTTTCTCTCTGGCTTTTTTTTCCTTCTCTCTTTCTCTGTGTCTCACTCCTTTGATATGCGCATTACACACGTCCTTATTTTGTGCTTTATTTTCCAGGCTGTGTCGTCGACATTGATGGACCCGACAGGAGTCTTCCGCCTTGTTGTTTTGTGTTGAGTTTGTTAAATTTAGTTTATCCTCTATATGTACGCAAACGGAAAAATAAAGTTTGAAAAAAAAAGTTTTTGGTTGTTACTTAAGTGCTGTGTGATTCTTTCTCGTTCTTATTACTGTTATTTGGTGGTGTCCACCATGGTGTTAAATTTTGGGGCAGTTATCGCGGGAATACTGGTGATGTCTGGAGTTTGCACCAGCTTCTGAATAGTGTGTTAGATTTATCTCAACTTTAGTTGCATTAAAGCGCTGATAATGAGATGCAGAGTAGGCGTTCCCATGCAAAAACACACGAGGTGCACCTTTGCGATTTATTCTAAATACTAAAATCCTGTATTGAATTGCACTGTGGTAGTGGGTGCATTTACAGTGTACACACAAAATCAATGAAGAAATCTCATTGTATTTATATTGATTGTGAATAGTGGGTCAGGTGCTGAATCTTGACGGGATACACTGCCCAGTTCGTTTATTTTTCTGTACACGAAAAAACCACATCACAACTTTCACAACGAAAGGCAAAAACTGCGATGCGAAACAAATTCCGGCGATAAACCGCGTTAGCACCAGGGATTTTACACCTGCTTTCTGCTGGTGTTAAGCAGGACGACTACCTGCAGCATGAAAGGGAACACAGCCAAGAGCCACACCGGAACACCCACAGGTGCCATAGAGTCAATGAGCATGATACACTGATACCCATGAACGCCCCCCGAACCCGCATCTGAGCAAGTGTGTCTGTGTGGTCATTGTGTTAGCATGATGGGCACGGGCCCTGCAACATCACAGTGTGCTGTCTTCAGCGGACGTTACCATGTCACCTCAGCGTTGGCAGTAAGCCTGGACATGTAGCTACGCACGCATCCTCCTGCATGCACAAGCGGCATGTGCTGGTCCGGTGTACACAGGTCAGCGCAGGGGTCTGCCTATCTGGCAAGGGGAACGGGGTGTCTCGGACATGTCCGTGTGCAAGAAGTGGGGTAAGTGTGTCTCTGTGTTCTGGTGTGGCCGCCACAAGGGCCGCAGCAGTCGATGTTGTAAAGTGGCATGCACCACCTCCAAACGGCAGTGTCACGGTGTGATTGGAATGCCGCAGGACATGCGCGAATAGGCATTACAATGGTGTGCCGTAGGAGTGCACGGGATACAACAGCGCAGCGCACAAAAGTGTGGGGTCTCATGGGAGGGAGGAGCAGCTGTTTGGCAACTGTTTGGCAACGTAACACACAGTGAACCCGCCCATGTGCCACGTGCTGGGCATCTCATCCATGATGACCAGGGTCGCAGACATCCCACAACACCGACGACCAGCCTTTGTACACATCCTGTATGAATGCAGCTGGAGAAGTTACTGTAGGGATGAAAGGTTCTTTGTCTGAGCTATCTTGCGCTAACACATCTGCTGCACCGAGAAGGAACTTGCAAGTGGCCAGCCCCCCTGACAGATACGATAATATTTGCATCCGTCTCCCACACTACGCACTGCCCGATTTGAGAACAACGAGTACACATCCCACACTCAAAAGTCCTTCGTCGTAGTTAGCGTGCGTGAAATGGCCTTCACACTTACTCCCACCACACCCCTGCACCCATTGCACACAGACCCGGCTCATTGCACCAAGCTGTGCCATTTCATCCACAAGACTGGCACACGGCAAGCCAGTGCAGCTACAAGCAGAGCCACTGACGCAATGGCAGGGCATCCCGAACACATGGTCGACTCCATTCACGTCCACCTATACCTTGCACGTCTGCTGCATGTCCTGGGTGCACTTACCGGCTGAGCTTCCGCATTGTGGACGTCACCTGCATTCAACCTGTATTGCAATGTTGCCTATCCGAGTGGTGCATGGACGTGTGCCTCTCCAACGTGTGCGTAGCTGACATGGATTACGACGGGTGTGTGCGCCCCCTGTTGGTCCACGACCAGGAGTGTCATGGTGATGCCCGTTTATGGTATGCATGGATGTTTGGCATGCATGTTGGGAACTGGGCCTGGGAGATTGCACGTGTCGTAGTATGCAGTGAGCAAATTGACCCACTTCCCGATTCTGCTTTGGTGCACATTGGGTACAGTGGTTGGAGTCAGCACATCTGTCCCGGTCAGCTGATGAATTACGTTGACGACATGTCAAATATTGTGGCCAACCATCACTCATTAGAGATAGTGGCTTACGCAGCTGCACTCGCGATCATGGACGAGTGACAAGGTACCTGCAACCATGACTCGATGTGCCACCTTGCACGTGTCCCGCCGCATCATTGCACGTTGTGCATCTGGTCACTTGTCCCAAGACGACAGTGGACATGGCTGCATTGGTGTCGAATCATGTCTGAGGCGCGGACAACCAACGCTGCTTGACACTTACGTGTGTTGGTGATGGACTTCCCCGAGGTGAACATGGACGTTTTCCTACGTTCCTTATTCAGGCATGCTGCTGCATTTGTCTGCATATCGTGGCACTACTCTTGGCCGTACTGACACACACTTTTTTTTATAAAGTTTCCACATTTTCACTTGTCTCCAAATGTGTAGTGTCTTCATTTGTATGCCAATGTGTGTGTCACGGACTCTCTGGCTGCCTGCCATACGTGAATTGCTACCCCATCCGGACTGTGGGTTTGTACTTATGCGTTCTCATGTTCCTGTTTCGTATCCGCCACAGGCGATTGCATTTGTGTCCTGTGTTCGATTGTGCGAATGTTTGTGTTTGGACAACATTGTGTTGGATGTTGGTGTGCTCTGCTTCCTATGTGTGTGTGCTGCATTCTGTGTGAGATGTCCCTTCATGTGAGGTTTTGTTCACCCTTCTCCCTTTCAGGCAGTGTGGTTTTCACTTCTGTGCTTGTTCAGTGGTGTGATGTTGGCGGGTTGTGTGACTTGTGCTCCTTGTTGGTGTGTTTCATTTTAGCCATGGTTTATCTGTAGTTGTGCTGTACTTAATTGTGCATGTGTGCCATTGTGCCCATCTCCCCCGTCCCCCACTCCCTGCTTGTTCCTCTTCCTGGTGCTGTTGTGTCTGTAATTTTGTTACTCCACACATAAATACATGTAAAGAACAAATTAGAATAGTTCCTTGATTCTTTTAGATTGCAATACTTCTCTCTTTTGGTTATTTTTCAATTTTCCATATAAAAAGTTTTTTTAATATTCAAGGACACATAGAAGTCAGAAGTGCAACGTATTCTATCAACACACTTTCTAGAACATTCTACAACACGTGCAGGTTAAAAGTTCATCAATTTTTTTAAACCTAACGATATTTTTTTGCAACATTTTCTCGAACATTTAACGGCACGTGCAGGTTAAAAGTTCACGATTGTTTTAAGTTCGAACAGTGCCTTTCAAATGCAAGTAGCAGGTGTGGTTGAGTTGACCAAATTTTATCCTATCATATGTACTCCACATTTACACTGCTTTTTCTTAACCAATCACAAAGATGCTTTTCCACAAAACGAATGTGCACCCTACTTTTAAAAAACAATGCTTTTCATCTCCCAATCAGTTATCGTTTTGAATGAGAAAAAAAGTAGTTCCCCACCTTTAAACATATCTCTTATTCTACGAACGGACTGCATGAGCTACAGACATCTATCCATACTTCCCAGCCATACCTTCAAAATGCTAGTGTGGATCGTAGGACATAGCTATGTTTTCTGGTGCAAGAGGTATGCAGAACAGAGACGTATTGACTTAGACCTAGGTTTACAAAATGTGGACATTAAATGGTTTGGACAGAGAGGATTGAAGTGGCACCAATTGTTGCCTTTGGTTAAAACCTGTTTGCATCTCCAACACCCTGTCCTCATGATTGTGCACTGTGGTGGAAACGACCTAAGCACATTGACTGGTGTAGGTTTGGAAATGCTAATGAAAGACACCTTTCGACAATTGATGTTGCTTTTGCCTCAAACTGTCTTTGTATATTCCAATATATGCCAAAGACAGAAGTGGAAATGGTCAAACCAATTTTGTCCTCAGATTGAAAAATCTAGGAAGAATGTCAACAAAGCTGTGTCTGCATACCTCAGAGACCATAGAATGGGGTCGATCTACAACAACAACATACGTTTTGATATGGCTGATATCTACAGAAGTGATGGAGTACACTTCACAGATCAGGGAAATTGAGTTTTTCTGAATAACCTGAAGCTGTGCATCCGCACTTATATGTAGCTCCAACTAATAAACATAAGGGCTCTTTTTAGAGCCGCCTTATATTCCCAATATCGGTTTGCAGAGTGACAGCTGCGATCCGGCTAGCACAGGGAGACCTGCGGGCCGTCGGGCAGGCTCGCAGAGGGAGAGCTGCGGCCCGTCGGCTCGGCTCGCACAGGGAGAGCTACGGCCCGTCGTCTCGCAAACGCACACCAGCGTGCTGGCTCGCAGAGGGAGAGCTCGGGTCTAACTCGCAAGGGGACACCAACGGGCCAACGGCCCTGCTAGCAGAGACACACCTATCACCTAACGGACTGGCTCGCACATGTACAGCTAGCGACACGATGGCTCGCAGACGCAGACCTGCGAACCGACGGACTGGTACTGTTTTATGCTTTAGGGTAGTACAGTGGTGTTTGTGTACTGTAGGGGGTTCGTGCTGGAGGTAGCGTTTTAGGGTTTAAGGTAGTGCAGTGGTGTTTGGGTAGTGTAAGAATCGTGCTGGAGGTAGTGTTTTAGAGTTTACGACAATGCAGTAATGTTTGGGTAGTATAAGGGGTCATGCTGGGAATACTGTTTTGGGGTTTAGGGTAGTGCAGTGGTGTTTGTGTAGTGTAGGGGGTCATGCTGGGAGTAGTGTTTTAGGGTTTACGGCAGTGCAGTGGTGTTTGGGTAGTGTAGGGGGTCATGTTGGGAGTAGTGTTTTAGGGTTTACGGCAGTGCAGTGGTGTTTGTGTAGTGTAGGGGGTCGTGCTGAGAGTAGTGTTTTAGGATTTAGGGTAGCACAGTGGTGTTTGTGTAGTGTGGGAAGTCATGCAGTGAGTACTGTTTTAGGATTTAGAGTAGTGCAGTAGTGTTTGTGTACTGTTTGGGGGTTCATGCTGGGGGTAGCATTTTAGGGTTTAAGGTAGTGCAGTGGTGTTTGGGTAGTGTAAGAATCGTGCTGGAGGTAGTGTTTTAGAGTTTACGAAAATGCAGTGGTGTTTGGGTAGTGTAAGGGGTCATGCTGGGAGTAGTGTTTTAGGGTTTAGGGTAGTGCAGTGGTGTTTGTGTAGTGTAGGGGGTCGTCCTCGGAGTAGTGTTTTAGTGTTTACGGTACTGCAGTGGTGTTTGTGTACTGTAGGGGGTCATGCTGGGGTAGTCTTTTAGGGTTTAGGGTATGACAGTGGTGTTTGGGTAGTGTAGGCGGTCGTGCTGGGGGTAGTGTTTTAGGGTTTAGGGTAGTGCAGTGGTGTTTGTGTAGTGTAGGGGGTCCTGATAGGGGTAGTGTTTTAGGGTTTATGACAATGCAGTGGTGTTTGGGTAGTGTAGGGGGTTGTGCTGGGGGTAGTATTTTAGGGTTTAGGGTAGTGCAGTGGTGTTTAGGTAGGGGGTCGTGCTGGGGGTAGATTTAGGGTTTAGGGTAGTGCAGTGGTGTTTGGGTAGTGTAGGGGATCGTGCTGGGGGTAGTGTTTTAGAGTTTACGACAGTGCAGTGGTGTTTGGGTAGTCTTTGGGTAGTGTAGGGGATCGTACCGACAGACTGACTCACAGAGCTCTGAGCCGACAGACGGGCTTCTAAAGGCATAGCCGTGACCTGGTGATATGAAGAGAGGCACCGTGAAAGGCATATCTCACACAGACACAGATGCCAGTGTTGCCTCGCAGAGGTAAAACTACGAACCCGATGGCTTCTACACGGAGAGATGCGAGCTTACGGAGTAAATCACAAAATGGCTGCCAACACTTCCTGGTTTCAACTATTCACAGCCAATAAGCCGCAAGCTGGTGCTTGTAACCCCTCAGCCAATCACATGTCAGACTTCTCAAATATCAATATCTGTAAAATTTGATATTTCTCAAAAACTACTGAACGGATTTACAACATTTAAACAAAAGCGTGCTTTCTGGACCATCACCTTTCTCCCTGCCAAATTTGGCGTAATTCCGTTCAGCAGTTTCACCTGTAGTCTTCTGTAAAGTTTTGTATGGAAATTGCATGGAGAAAACACGTTTTAGGACCCTGTTTTTTCTCAGCCCCTCCTACACCATTCACCCCCAAACTTTCAATATAAGAGCTAATCAAAAAGAGAAACTTTTTGGATAATTTCATAAAGATTCGTCAAATGACGCCAAAGGTACAAGCACATAGAAGGCTCCAGAAGGGGGCCGCGCAACCCCCTCCCAACATGAGTGAAGCCCCGGGGCTGCGCGGACCCCAGCGCACCCCCGCAACCCCTGCGAGCCCCTGCTATTATTTTTTAAGAAATACCCCCGGAACCTAGCCCACCCAAGGGCCTCATTAAAATAAAACACGAGAACCCGCGACCCCAGCGCAAATTTTTGCCGATTTTTTTTTTTTTTAATGGTTTTTTGGGCCCTGGGGGGTCCCTGAGCAGGCCTAGGGGGTCAGGGTTTTTCTACCCTGCCCCCTTCTCTTGTTTTATACCTTTGTTTCTCCATTTTAGGGTGACTCGCTTCTACCGAGCCACAAGATGGCTGCCAACACTTCCTGGTTTGGACTACTAGCAGCCAATCACAGTGAAGCTCGCGCACGCTACTTAGGCTCCGCCCAGATATCGAAACTTTTATTTTTCTAATTTCTCAGCAATCACTGAATGGATTTACACCATTTTTAAAAAGGTCGCTTTCTGACCCAAGCACTACCTTTCTGCCAAATTTGGAGTAATTCCGTTCAGTAGTTTCGACTGTAGCCTTGCACAAAGTTTCCTATGGAAATTGATTTTTTGACTCTTATTTTTGAATTTCTCAAAAACTGCTGAACGGATTTACACCATTTAAAAAAAGGTCGCTTTCTGAACCAAGCTCTACCTTTTTGCCAAATTTGGGGTAATTCCGTTCAGCAGTTCGGGCTGTAGCCCGTCGCAAAATTTCCTATCGATATTAACATGGAGAAAACGAGTTTTGGGACCCCCCTTTTTTCTCAGCCCCCGCTTGACAAATCACCCCCAAACTTTCAGGATAGGAGCTGACCTGGATAGACTTTTGTTTGGGAGAATTTCAGGAAGATTCGTCAAACGACGCCAAAGTTATTAGCAAATCAAAAAATGCTTTTCCTATGGATACTAGGTTCTAACTATAACTTCCTACTGGCGACTGCCAGTAGGATATATATATATATATATATATTTCAATACAAAGAGCACTCGAGAGTGCTCGGTTTCGAAGAGGAACACTGCTCGGGATTAGTGAAGGCAACAGGATTCTCTTTCCTTTGGAAAAAATAAAAAGCCTTACGCGTTTCGGAGCTCTCGGCTCCTTGTTCACAGGCAGCAATGTCAGAGCGCAGAAAATAGAAGATGCACTTCAAACAGCATGTCTTTATTTCATGTTTCAGTAATCAAAGGTAAGTAACACTGGTGTTGCATGCTGGGATAAGTAGTTCCCATGTTGCCTTGGTAGGCTTTGCTGTGCCCCTTCCAATTGTTACCAGTAACAAGGAGGACCTGAAACTGCGGAGGCCCACTGGAGGGTGAAATCAATAAAGAAAATAATGTTGAAACGCAGAACCCACTGAGGGTAACAAATGGAAGGGGCACAGCAAAGCCTACTAAGGCAACATGGGAACTACTTATCCCAGCATGCAACACCAGTGTTACTTACCTTTGATTACTGAAACATGAAATAAAGACATGCTGTTTGAAGTGCATCTTCTATTTTCTGCGCTCTGACATTGCTGCCTGTGAACAAGGAGCCGAGAGCTCCGAAACGCGTAAGGCTTTTATTTTTCCAAAGGAAAGAGAATCCTGTTGCCTTCACTAATCCCGAGCAGTGTTCCTCTTCGAACCGAGCACTCTCGAGTGCTCTTTGTATTGAAATATATATATATATATATATATATATATATATATATATATATATATATATATATATATATATACCACCAACTTTTCTCTTGTTAAGAAAAATCCAGGACACTCCAGGATGCTGAATTTACTTTATTGCAGAAAACAGCCCTCTACCCAGCTACATATATATATATAATTCACGGAAATAACACAGGTTACAGGAACATTATAGTTAGGCTGACATTTCACTTGTACAAAACCTGTGAAATTCAGCCGTTATAGTTACCCGAGCTAACTTTAACTCTTCGCCCCCGCAATGCACTGCTGATGACGTCACATATTACATCACTCATGACATGGTAAGTGACATCACTCATGACATCTCAAATGACATCACTGATGACATCATCCAGTGACTGTGAGTGTTTATATATATATATATATATATATATATATATATACACGCCAAGGTGTATTGAAGAATGAGTGGGTGTATGAGTGTCTGTATGGATGATTCAGTGGGTGTGTGACTGAGTGTATTGAGTGATTATACATGTCTCAGTGAATGTTTGGATGAGTGACTAATCTGTGTGAATGTCTGTATCAGTCTGTCAGTTGGTGTGTAAGTGGCTACATGGGTTGGTGAGTAGTTACATGAGTGTCTATATGGGTTATTGATTGGTTGTCTGAGTACCTGTATGGGTGCCTCAGTGTCTGTGTGGGTAGGTGAGGGTGTGTGTGACTCCCTGCATGGATATATGAATGGGTGAATCACTGGGTGTATGGGTTAATGAGTGCATCTGCGAGTGGCTTTATGGGTGAGTGAGTGAGTGTATGGCTGTGTCAGTGAGTGAATGGATGTCTCAGTGGTATATGGGTGAGTAACTGCATATGTGAAGGAAGGCAGTATATGTGAGTGTCAGAGTATATAAGTGACTGTATGTGTTAGTGAGTGATGATTGAGAGAGTGGCTGTATGGATGAGTGTGTGCATGTGTCAGTGATTGTATAAGAGAGTTAGTAAGTGTTAGTATCTGTATGAATAAGTGAGGTGGTGTGGGTATAACTGTATAGGTGAGAAAGTGGCAGTGTGATTGACATTTTGGGTGAGTGACTAGGTGTGTGAGTAGCTCTATGGGTGAGTGGTGGTGTGAGACTGTCTGTATGGGTGTGTTAGTGGCTATATCAGTGGCTGTATTGGTGAGTGACTGGGTGTATGAGTGGCTGTATGGGTGAGTGAGTGGATGTGTGTGTAGACCTATGAATCAGTGAGTGGCTATATACTTACTGATATTGGCGTGTCTATGGTTTCTAGAATGGTAGTCTGAAATTTGGAGTGGGTGTATGAAAGGTTATATTGAGGTGTGAGTAGGTGCATCAGAGATTATGTGGAAGAAGTCATCAGTGATGTAATTTGAGATGTCATCAGTGAGGTCATCAGTGATGTCACTGACCATGTCATGAGTGATGTGATATGTGACGTCATCAGCAGTGCACTGCGGGGGCGTGAGTTATAGGTAGCTCAGCTAACTATAACGGCTGAACTTCACAGGTTTTGTACAAGTGAAATGTCAGCCTAACTATAACGTTCCTGTCACCTGTGGTTTTTTTCTGTGAATTTCTAAGGTTTTTTAAATGCTAATTCCTAACTATAATGTCCCTGAAACCTGTGGTTTTTTCAGTGAATTTCTAAGGTTTTTTAAATGCTAATTCCTAACTATAACATCCCTGTAACCTTTGGTTTTTGCAGTGAATTTCTAAGGTTTTTTAACTAGCAGTCACGTTTGCAGAGTGGTGGAGAAAAGGGGCTGGGCCTCCAACCAGCTCTCAGGAATTCCGCTGCGTAGGACTTACAGAAGCTACCAGGAGGGCTTCTTGGCTCCAAGTTCCCTCTGGAGTAAAGTGGACGTCATCCCTCAACCAGTAGTGGACCAGGAGGCACGCTTGCAGAGTGGTGGAGAAAAGGGGGTGTGGCCTCCGAAGACCTCTTAGCAATCCCACTGTGTGGGACTTGCTGGAGGTAACAAGAGGGGTAGTTGGCCCCAAGGACGTCCTTGTGGGCCAACTACCCCTCCTGTTACCTCCAGTAACTCCCCAACAGCAGGATTGCTGAGTTCTGATAGCAGGCCATTCCCCCTTTCTCTACCAGTCTGCAAACGCGCCTCCTGGTGCGCTCTTGGTTGGGATGAAGTCCCCTTCGCTGCTGGGGGTCCTTAGTGGCCAACTAGCCTACCTTTTTCCTCCAGTAAGTCCCACACAGTGGGATTGCTGAGAAGTGGTCTCAGGCCATGCCCCCTTTCTCCACCACTCTGCAAACATGCCCCCTGGCTCTGGGGAGGTGGCAGTCCCCGGTGCTGCGTGGGGGCAGGAGTCCCCCCATGCATTATTATCTACATAGCCCCGGTGAGGTGGCAGTCCCTGGGGCTGCAATGGGGTGCATGGCCCCCCGCATTTTACATACATAGCCCGGGGGAGGTGGCTGTCCCCGGGGCTCCGTGGGGGGCTGGAATCCCCCCACCCATTTGTTCTCATTATAGCCCCGGGGAGGAGGTGGCCCCCAGGGCTGCAAGGGGGCCACCTGGGCCCCCACTCTTCAATGTATAAGCCCCAGGAGGTGGTGGCAGCCCCCAGGGCTTTGTGGCCCAGGCGGACCCCGCATCTCTATTTATCATTCCCCTCATGACCTGGCCCACCCGAGGGCCCAAAGGAAATGAAGCGTGTTTTTTTAAAAACAATTTTGGCCGGATTCACGGATCCAGCGTGAATCCCGCATAATTATTATTTTTTTAATGCTTTTTTGGGCCCTGGGGGGCCCTGTGGGACCCCCTAAGGAGGCCTAGGGGATCAGAGTGTTCCTACTGTGACCCCTTTCCTTGTTTTTTCTTTTTTTTAAATCTTTTGTCATGTGACTCGGTTCAACCGAGTCACAAGATGGCTGCAAACACTTCCTGGCTTGAAGTGTTGGCAGCCAATCAAATTGCAGGCTCGAGATCGGGAGGATACGGGGATCCTCCGCGTCCCCAGTTGTATATCGGAGAAATGTTTACATTTCTGAGGAACTTATGAACGGATTTACACCATTTAACAAAAAGAGGGCTTTCTCAACCAAGAGCTACCTTTTTGCCAAATTTGGTGTAATTCTGTTCAGCAGTTCGGGCTGTAGCCATGTCTAAAGTTTCCTATGGAAATTAACATGAAGAAAACTTGTTTTGGGACCCCCCATTTTTCTCGACCCCTGCTTGACGAATCACCCCAAAACCTTTAACACAGCAGCTGACCTGACCGCCCCATTAGTTTTGAAAATTTCACGAAGATTCATCAAACGGCGCCAAAGATATTGGCAAATCAAAAAATGCTTTTCCTACGGAAACTAGGTCCTACCTATAACTACCTGCAAGTGACAGGGATCTGTTACGGTATTTTTGTCTGGACCACGTTACTAATGATGTAAGAGGGAGATAGAGAAACAAGGCTCCGAAGACTAGAGTCGAGATACATCTTAGATTTACAATCAAAAATGCCCTATGGGCTGAACAGCGGCGAGGAGTTATCAGTACATCTCTAATTTATATCTGAGAAGGGGAACCGTAGATGTCAGCAATTTGAATAACAATTGAAATCTAAATTAGCAGGTACCTTTGTACATATGTATATAGAAAGTTAGATAATGAAATATTGGTCACTTTGATTTTCTTTTTTCTTTTGTTTATGTGTATATTAATTATCATAGGAGTGTGAGGTAGGAATTGAATTTAGCACCATTATCGACCTTCAATAAGTGAGGACATGCTGATCCTTGGCAGAACAACTAAATTATCCTCAAGTCGCAAATTAATTACATAGGGTATCGATGTGTACATAGTTATATGCCCATCTAGGGCACGACTGTAAATTTTGATCATGATCGATTTGATCACAATAATTTAAAATCATAATTTTGAGATGTAATATTGATCAAATGAAATACACTTGCACAAAGACACAAGCCCATTCAGGGCAGGATGAAATTTTCTAAATCTTACGTTTGACTCTGTATTTTCATACCTTACGTTTGAATTTTGATTTCACAACAATGATAAACATGTATTTGCGTTATGGGACTGCAATAATGAGTTTGGCATTGCATGTTCCAAGATGGCCGAAATGGTTTTGCAAAAGGACGATTAGTCCATTTTTGATGTTGTTACTTCGCAACCATGAATGAGTTATCGATTGTATTTAATGGCGTGGTCTCCGGCTGCCGCTCTATATTGAGAAAGGCAGTCGCCGATACGCGTCTTTTTGTTCGTGTTTTATGTGCCAATAAACTTGGTCACACAGTCCCCCGTGAGTGCTGTACTTTGTACTATGGAGCAGTGATATGAAGCGCGGTATCACCAACGCGCATCAGAGCACCCGCCCGGGAGTGCAGGATTTTTGGTGATATTTGGGAGCAGAAGGTAATTGAATCCTGCACCGCCATTAGTTATTGCAACTGTGACAGTAACCTTACCTACAAAGAAGTTTGCAAACGCCGGATACCGTCTGACACCGTGATTGGCAGCACGGAGGTAGGAGACGACAATCTCTGTGAAACAACGCGGTTGCGTTCGTTTAATGACAATGCTTACAATCACGGAGGCGAGTGAAAAACTGTGAGATATCTTGAGAAGACTTCGAATCCGGTAAGGAGAACAATACTGTATTTACATGTTATCAATGTCGAATTGAATTATACGGCAGGGGTGAGGGGGATGCAACACGAACAATTACAAAGAATACTATTCAGTGAATGATGTACAGCGACACGGCACGCTGCGAGGCCGCCATCGATATTTTCAAAAGAAAGGGTGACCAGCAAAGAAGGGGAAATGTGGGCTTTAGTGAGACACCAAGAAAAGATGATTTGAGAGTAAAATTTCTCAAATTGGAACGATTATACGAGCGAGAAACCCGCAAATGGTGGGAAGCCACATCCCTTCAAAATTATATTGATGTACAAAGGGTACCACGCGGGCTACGGATTTATACCGTTCCTGCCTACGAAAATCCAGAACCTGCACTCCTTGAAGAATGGGCTGAACATACGGCTGGATCTTCCAAAGGCATGCTCGTAATTTTAGTAAAGTTTGCATGGAGTGACCGGGCTCGAGCCCTAGATGAAATCAACACCTTGGAGAGCGAATTAGCAACCCACGAAGATAAAAACAGAGTGGAGGAGTTAAAAACCAATATGACCAAACGACTGAAGAGTTATGAACAGAAAATTAAACAGAGAAAGCATGAAAAATTTGAAAGAGATGCTCGTGACTATGAACTGGGGCGGGTACTGACATTTGCGAAAAAATTTGACGCACCACGCCGCCAGTTACTAAGCAACAGGAATCAGAGAGTAGTGGAGCAACAGGACACCTCTGAGTCTGATGTCACTGATTCAGAGCAATTGAGCGAACCAAGGATAGCACAATCAACGACCAAAGAGACACCAATTCCTTTTCACGACGAATTTCGTGTCATCAGACAGACTTGGGGCCGAGGACGAGGCAAGCCGCCCGAAGCAAGAAGAAACGTCCAACGAGACGAGGAGGCTGGAACAAGCGCAAGCAGCGCATCGCCACGTGTCACCAGGAGCAAACGGGGAGTCAAACGCTAATGAGTGACAATCTGACTATTGTCAATCTGACTCCTAGAACTCTGACAGAAGTTGAAAAGACAGTCTTGCAACTTGGGCTGACCTTTTGTCCATCAAAGGATTTCGAGTATGTCCAAACAAGGATTGACCTCTTCAAGTACACAAGAAAATTGAAACTTTATAAATTTTTCAAAGCTCAAGGTCCAAGGAATGAATCTAATCAAACTCAAATAGGGGATGTGGGCTTGGACTTATTAACTGGCCATGATTTGAGCACCCTAGCGATTTTGGAAGATTTACAAGATGAAGGCACTTCCAATGATGGTGATGCCATTAGGGGAGTGTTTTGTGTGCCACAAGAGAGCATGAGGAGTCCTTTTAGGCCAGTTTCTAAATTCATTCCCCAATTACCAAATGATGCTGTGGATATATTTTCTGATCTAGTGATAAAAGACCTCAAGGATTTGAGAATCAAAAGAAATGAAAGACAAGTGAGAAGCAATTTAACGAAACCACAAAGGATAGCATTGCAAACTTTACAGAGAGATAAAACAATATTATGTAAACCTTCGGACAAGGGTGGGAACATTGTGCTGTTGACAGTTGAGTACTACTGTAGGGAAGCCCTAAAACAGCTACAGGATATATCGAATTATGCACCCATTGTCATGAAAGAATACACAAAGAGTGTGTGTGAATATCAAGAACTGATCAATAAATGAAAAGATAGAGGAATGTTAAACGATGAGGAACATACATTTTTGAATTGCAAACATCCACGCATTCCTACGTTCTATCACCTCCCGAAAATACATAAGGACACCATGAATCCACCGGGTCGCCCAATTGTCTCCTCAAAGGGGAGTTTGACTGAAAGCATGTCCATTTTTATTGATCACTTTTTGTTTGACTTTGTGGTGGAGCTGTCCTCTTACACTCAAGACACAAGACACTTTTTGAAGCAAATTGAGGGGATAACCTGGGAGGATAATTTTGTAATGATTACCTTGGACATTTCGAGTTTGTACATGAGTATCAATCATGCACATGGCCTTGAAGCCATAAAATATTTTTTGAATGGTCGTTCTCTTAAGTACACAGAGCATAACTTGATGTTGTTGGAATTTATTAATTACTGTCTGAATAACAACATATTTCTCTTTCATGAACAATTGTATAGACAGACCTGTGGTACAGCCATGGGCACCTGCTTCGCCCCCAGTTACGCGAATCTTTTCGTGGGCTGGTGGGAGAAGCGGGTGGCCTGGTCTGATACCAATGCCCAGTGGACCAACAATTTAATCAGTTGGAACCGCTATATTGATGATCTGTTTATTATCTATAGTGGCACAGAGAGATCAGCCCAGGATTTCATTAATCAATTGAACCTCAATGACCTAAATTTGAAATTCTCAGGGGAGATTAGTAGAACATCTGTCAATTTTCTAGATCTGTTTGTCTTTGTATCCAATGGGAAACTCTGTACCAGTTTACATCGTAAGCCCACGGCCGGTAATTCAATCTTGCATGCCGGCAGCTGCCACCTGGAAAAATTAAAAATAGTATCCCCTATGGGGAACTATTAAGAATAAAAGAAACTGTTCACGAGATTGTGATTTCCAGGTGATGGCTGCCGAAAGCATGGCAAGATTCCGTGTCAGAGGGTATTCTGAAGAAATCTTAATGAATGCGAAGCAGAAGGTAGACACTAAATTGAGAGTGAATCTCATTAGTGGAGTATCTAATATGAGGAAGAGAAGACTGGTAAAAAATAACATTGCCTTGAATCAATGCAGAATGATCACTGATTTCTCCAATAATGCCAATGACATCAGGGACATAATGAGGAAGAACTGGCACATTCTCAAAGCTGATCCGATCCTAGAGGAAGAACTATCTAGAGTTCCCCTACTTACTTTTAGAAGAAATAAGTCAGTCAAGGACCTTCTGGTACAGAGTCACTTTGTACGGGACAAGAAACAATCATGTTTCCACTCTGTTAAAGGCTTTTTCCCATGTGGGAAATGTAAGGCCTGCAAATTTAGTTGCAAAGTATCAACTTACTCGGTTCCAGGGCTCAAGAATCCGAAAGTAATAGAGAAATTTATGAACTGCAATACCAGTTACACTGTATATTGCCTTGTATGTCCGTGTGGACGTCGGTACGTCGGTAGTACTATTCATCCGACCAAAATACGTATTCTTGAGCATCTCCGAGCCATTGCCTCTAAGGATAAAAATTACCCAGTGGCCAGACATTTTGAAATTCACCATGCAAGTGACAGGGATCTGTTACGGTATTTTTGTCTGGACCACGTTCCTAATGATGTAAGAGGGGGAGATAGAGAAACAAGGCTCCGAAGACTAGAGTCGAGATACATCTTAGATTTACAATCAAAAATGCCCTATGGGCTGAACAGCGGCGAGGAGTTATCAGTACATCTCTAATTTATATCTGAGAAGGGGAACCGTAGATATCAGCAATTTGAATAACACTTGAAATCTAAATTAGCAGGTACCTTTGTACATATGTATATAGAAAGTTAGATAATGAAATATTGGTCACTTTGATTTTCTTTTTTTTTTTGTTTATGTGTATATTAATTATCATAGGAGTGTGAGGTAGGAATTGAATTTAGCACCATTATCGACCTTCAATAAGTGAGGACATGCTGATCCTTGGCAGAACAACTAAATTATCCTCAAGTCGCAAATTAATTACATAGGGTATCAATGTGTACATAGTTATATGCCCATCTAGGGCACGACTGTAAATTTTGATCATGATCGATTTGATCACAATAATTTAAAATCATAATTTTGAGATGTAATATTGATCAAATGAAATACACTTGCACAAAGACACAAGCCCATTCAGGGCAGGATGAAATTTTCTAAATCTTACGTTTGAATCTGTATTTTCATACCTTACGTTTGAATTTTGATTTCACAACAATGATAAACATATATTTGCGTTATGGGACTGCAATAATGAGTTTGGCATTGCATGTTCCAAGATGGCCGAAATGGTTTTGCAAAAGGACGATTAGTCCATTTTTGATGTTGTTACCTCGCAACCATGAATGAGTTATCGATTGTATTTAATGGCGTGGTCTCCGGCTGCCGCTCTATATTGAGAAAGGCAGTCGCCGAAACGCGTCTTTTTGTTCGTGTTTTATGTGCCAATAAACTTGGTCACACAGTCCCCCGTGAGTGCTGTACTTTGTACTATGGAGCAGTGATATATATATATATATATATATATATATATATGCGGCCATAAAAGTGCAGTATGCAATACAGCTCAAATGAAAGTGCATTAAATATACTAAAACATATGGTACACGATAAAATCGTATGTAGGCTAGGAGCAGAATTACAGTCATCAAGGTGGACAGATCTCTCGGTAGTCCAAACAAAGCGATAACAACAGAAGCCTCAGTATAACCACAAAACACTAACAGAGTCCACTATGTTGTCAATGTTCACCAATTACACTGCTACAGCTAGTCCTATAATACTTCCCCAATCAAAAGACATAAAAGATATCATCATCGTCATGTGACTATAATTCGATAAATACATTTTAAAAAGGACAGACTACCTCATTAAAATAATAGGGTGAGAGACATATCAGTCATAAAATACATTATATACAATAAAACTATACAAGCAATTCATACAATACATTTGGCACGCATAATCCAAAGTGCGTGCCAGTATTTAGCCAAACAAAAAACAATTATCCTGCAAGTGTCCGTGGAGAGAATTCTCAACACCTCAAGATAATGACCACGGCCAACCAGTCTGCACAATGGGATAATCCACTTGCCCCTCAAGTTTTTATAATAGGGGCAAAAGAATAACAAGTGGACTATTGATTCTGTGCTGGCTTTACAAGTTGGGCAGAGGGTGTCCGCGGAAACTTTACGGCTCCATTTGTTGCAGAACACTCTAGTTGGTAAAGTCTTGTAGTGAAACGGTATGAATATTTTACGAGCCAAGGGAGGAACCATTTCATCAATAGTTTCCTCGTACCTTGCAGTGGGCTTAAAGTCAATAAAAATACACATATATATATATATATGTATATATATATATATATATATATATATATATATATGCTGCAAACTCCGTCACCAGCTTCCACGTTCGAGGGAACAGACGAAACAGACCCAGATGTCAGTGCAAGTATTCTTTATTTTTCACCCAGCACTGCCGCCATAACGCGTTTCGGCCTTCAAGAGGCCTTGATCACACGGCGTGAATGAGGAAATCCACATTTTTATAAAGTGACAATGCATGAACACGTGATACTCAAACAAAAAGCACTCTCTCATAGAGATAGAAAACATACTTGGTAGTTGATTTGAATTGACACAAGTAAAATAGCAGCATTCATTTAATTCATGAATAAATAGCAGTTTAAGACCCAACAGTTCAATTAAAAGGTAATGAAATAAAGGGTTAAATCCAACGCTTAAAATTGCAATATTCAT